>CM076584.1:1408380161-1408984838 GCA_034641835.2 Pinus albicaulis
ACATCAATCAAGGATACCAATGAATGATGTGAGTTCATTAAATATGGGGATGTCAACATTGCTAACATAAAGGATCATTGGATCCTTAAGACCCGTGTATGATTTTGTAGGAGATACATGTGAAGATATTAATAAACCTACTGAAAACGTAAAGCCTGTGGACAATGTAAGGTATATGGACATTGGTTAGGTAATTGAAAGTTTTAATAAATTAGAATTAAGTGGCTCAATGCTCAAGAAGTAGATGCAAAATGAGATGTAACTATCAGAAATTTCAAGATACAAAGCACAACTCAAATCCCTTGTGGGGGTAATTTTTATGTGAAAAAATTAGATGTTGGCAACACTATTTTTGTACCTCGAGATTCAGGTTGTTCATGAACATGAAATTCAAACCAAATATATTTACAACTCTTAATAATATTAAAAAAATCTCTCTTTATTTGATGTGAATCATAAATAATTCAATGACAATGTCAATGATGTGTGAATTTGTGAATCAAATTTCAAAACTTATCAATGACTGGGGAAATTAAAGGTGAGGAGTTATCTTTAGCTGTTGAGTTAATAACAACTCTTGATGAACCACATGAAAAGACACTTGAGCTCAGATGTAAGTGTTTAAGGGCCATGTTTTCCATATTTGGATGAATAATTGACATATATTGAGTTCAATAGGATGGATAACAAATATAGAATTGCAATTGCTGTGAGATTTATGAAAGGTGACTCATATCAACTCAAAGAAAATTCACATGATATGGAGATGCCTTCTAAATCTGGTGGCATTTGTAGAGAATCAATGGCAATGTATGAACAATTGCCCTCTTTTGCTAGTGAATTTAAAGCTAAGTATTATATGGTGTTGCAAAAAACAGTAATGCTAATTTGAGTGGCAAGCCTATGAATATAGTCCATGATACTATTGAGAAGAATGAAATTACCCTTCCTGTTATCAATCATCAGGCTATAGCCACAACCTCCATTGGTGCTGGAATCGAGAGGGATTGTAGCAAGAAGAAGAAGAGGAAGGAATGTCTAGCCACATCTAATACTTCCAGCTCAACTGGTGATTTGTATAATGCATACAAGGCACCAAAAGAAAAGTAGAAGAACGTAATTTATCCAGACGCATCTACTATAGGTGTTCCCATTGTTAATGTTGTTAATGACTCTAAGAAGGAAGGTCAGAAAGAAATATATGACTTGGAATATGTATCTGAATTTGCTACCCAAAATATAGCGAAAGAAGAATATGCCATGATATCTACCGATGAAAATAAAATGGTTGTACCAAAGGCAAGAGGCCTAGAAGATAGAAAGTACACAAGGGATTTCTTGTTGAAATTTAAGGAACAATTTAGAAAATTTCCTATTGAATTAGTTTAATTTGACTAAATGGAAATCCTCAACCCTTCCAAATTTATGAGCCACATGGGTGAAACGTAGATCTACAATGACCTGACATCATAATATAGTGCTCAAGAAGGGTCTGGCTAATTATATGTGTTATGGGTTGGAGTGGCCAGAATAAAACTATTGTATGTAGAAAAAGAAATGAAGGTCCAAAAATTGACTCTACTAGTTATTGGAAATTTATTATTTTACATTGAAATAGATAATAGATAACACATGTACTAATAGTGGATGAAAACGTTGGAATTTTGCTTCAATTCTTGTTATCCATGGATAGAAGCTGATTTGTTTCACCTCCTCAGGTTATTCTTCATTATTTTTGCTTATTACCCTTGAAAAATATTTAAGCCATGATTGGAGGACAGTTTCATGTATTTTTGGGTAATTGATAAGCCAAAGCCACCAGTGAAGAGTTGATAATTACTAGCCAATTATACCGATAAACTAGGATTGTTGTCTACAGACCTACCAACATGAATTATGTCAACAATTCCATATATATTCTGGGCATGAAGTGACCAGTTTGATATCTCACCAGATCTATCTACAGGAATTTAAGGCATAAATGTAACATCCCCTGCATTGACCATTTATTTTGTAAACATTTTATGTGGTTGATACTCTAGCATGGGAAAACCACAACTCATTTAAATGTTATTCAAGAAGTTGTTAATTATTAATTAAGTTAATTAAATGTGTTGGAGGAAGGTAAAACTAATGGATCAAAGTCTTAGGGGTGTTGATTCTTGTGCTTGCACGTCCTAAATAACCATACACTAGCTTGATTTCACCTCTATACATTATTATTGAGAAAAAATAAGGCCAACCCTCTATAGTTTCAGAATATCTCTTCAAGATGGCCCTGAACTAAATTATTTACATTTAACTTAAAAGGTCAGCCTTGAATGGATCTTGGATAAATAAAATAATCTAGTATAAAATGATCCATGTCATTCATGAAACATACAAACTCATCTAGCTATCATATTTGGGTGTCAGAAAATAGGGCAGATGTAATCTTCAGGGTAAATATTAAATTTTTTGACGTCACTCCAATTTTAACAAAAAACATAGCCAAGGTATAATATGACATGTTGATGTCTGATGAGGAAAGGAAGTAATTTTTTTGAGTTGTTACAATTGTAAAGGAAGAAATGGATGGTACACTCATCAATCGATATGTTACCCTCTTCTTTTATGAAAGAAAACAAAGATCGAGTCACAGATAGGGTATTAATCATTGTGTTAATTGCTTAAAACTTTTAGAAAGGGAATTTTCTATGTGTGTTAAAGAAGATTATATAGGAAAAAGTATGCCACAAGAAATTTGTGAGTTTAAACAAAATACTTGTCTTCATGAAGGTTGTTTGGAGATTGTAGATGGAATTCCAGAAAGACTAAGATCTGACTTAGGATTAAGGACTGCATATATCAACATTGAATGGAAGCTTTTAGGAAGTTTCAATGTAGGATATTAGATTAATAGTACATAGTAGGAAGAAAAACAGAACAAAGACACCAATCGATGAGTTTGAAGCACAATTCTTTGCAATAATGAGATATTGACAATAAAATAAAATTTAGGAGTTAACTTTATCAATATTATCGACTCTTTGGCATACGATGCCTTGATATTGTTTCAGCTTAGTCATTAGCTTAAATATCTCGGACAAGGAATCTACTTAAGACTCAGCATGCTTAGAAGCTTTAGCCTTAGCTTTGGCTTTTGGGGAAGTTTCCCTTGGAGGAGCCAATGGGTCAACCTTACCATAGCCATTTAGGAAAGACTCATACGTATAAGCTTTTCCCATTACCTCTTGCAAGGTTTTAGGATTGTTTTCATTGAGGGAAAAACCAAAATAGAAAAAAATTCCACTGATATAAAAGGATATGATGACAATTTCATCTAGTTTAGAACTACGAGGGATCTTATACAAGATTTTTTGGAACCTTAAATTAAACTTTGGCAAGGTATAATTTTATTTTTTATTGATCTAATAGAGAGCACCTAAGATACAACTTAGCTCGTTTTGGTATCTCAGGTTCTTAGGAAAGGGTCAATGAGATAATCCCATTTTTTGATGGGCTACGGTAAGACTAGCATAGTTTCTTTCCCTAGGGGTGAGGACATAAAGGGAGGGAAAGGAATAACATTTCTTTAATAATCACAATATGTATTGTAATAAGAGGCTAATCCATAATATTGATCTAACAAGTAATGACTAGAATACTAGTACCTATGAATGAGCTAGTGTGATTACTGTAATCAAAGAAGTGAAATCTTAGTAGTAATGTAAGAGTAATGAAACCCATATAGAATTATTAACTATGTAATTTTGTATAAAGTACATGTATATTTTATATAAGTAATGGTGATGATACTAGTATCCATGTTACATATGAGCTTACTAAATAGATGAGTGTAATCGATTGTGTTACTAGTCTAAGGTTATTATGGGTCAATGGTTACCATTATCGTTATCATTTCCCTTTGATTTCCATAGGTATTTATACTCCAAACATTACAGCAATGCTATATCACAAATTAAGGTATATAATCTTATCACATACAACTCACCCATACTAACTAAGCTCAATATTACTACCCTTTTTTTACTGTATACCCATATAGAATAAAACCACATTACCTGTATATCATAGGGCATAAGAATCACCAAGCTACTTATAAGGTTTAAGCTTTACTTGGCTTAAAATGTCACACTAGTAGTATTACCATGATTAAGCTCTAAATAATATGATGCTATATGTATAAGTAATTCTGAGTGTAACCAATACAGTAATGAATATGATGTATCTCTTATTCTTATTACGTATTACTAACACCTTTTGTTACACATTACAGAGTTATAACTAGTATATTATGTTTATACAAGTAAGATATGTTGAATAATGAATACCATTGGTCTCTATTCCAATACGGTATTGTTTCCATTAACTTGATATGATGTAATAACAAGAATGGCTGTAATATTGATACAAGCTAACTATATTTGGAAAATTAGAGTGACTATGTTTAATCATGTTTTATTCATTATAAAGAGAATTTTTTTGCATATTATACATTACTAATCAGAGTACTAATTTCATTAAGATGATGTGTGACTACTTCTTATAGCTTAAGAGTGATAAGCCATGTTGTATACATGATCCTTGGATACTAGTAAGCTTACCTTATATTCATAACAGCTTAAACACATCATCTCAATAGGTCTAGTATAGGAAATAATTTAATTTCTCAAATTTATTTTGTTGAGATACAAAAAAAGAAGAATCTATCACCCTTGTTCACTGCTTCTTCCATCTCAGTTGTCAATTTCTATGATTACCAGTTTCTACCCTCCACAACAGCCATCCACAGAGGGCTTTCCTATCTACAACATTCCAAAGAGATCAAACCACCAATGAGAAAATAGAGTGATACATCACAGTTCCTTGTCATTTTCTAAATTAAAATGTTTCAATATGGTGACCTACTTTTAAACAAGTTTCACAAACTATTTTGACATTTTAATTTGTCTTGCTCTCCTTTACATTGGGTCACAAAATATCGGAAGGTACTAGCAGTTATTCAATAAAATGTAAGACAATGTTTGAGTCAAGGAGGAAGTAAATAATGTAGGTCCATTATAAACAAGAACCATCCAAGATCATTCTAATATGAAACCTATCATAAATGCATGTCCAAGGCCCAATACTAATAAACTATGCAATTTGAGTAAAAATGATAATGCCAGTAAATAAAAAAAATGATTGCATATTTCTTAGTACCCAAAAGGACTTGCAATTTTTATTTCTTTTACAAAAAAGTAGGGGATAATGAAAGAGGGCATACCAAGTGGGGGGCATGGAAGCACCCCTACCTATAGCTTTGTTTCCTCTTCTGTCCCAACCCACAGGACACAACCCCATTATCTTCGTCCTCCTCATCATACTCAGGGTGCAAAGCTACAACATTCCTTAGAATTGATTATACAACACCTCAAAACCCATAAAAGCATGGATTTGGTCCACACCCTACTCCAATATAGTCGAAGAAATGGAAGGGTCGAGTCTTGGAAAACACGTTCAACGTTAAGGCTCATGGCAAGTCAGGTTCCTTAGGGCTTCAGGAAGTTCAGTAGGGTCGAGTAAGGTTCAACCCGAGTCTACGTGAAAAACAATGATAATGCGTTTGGAACAGTGTTTCAGGCGGCACACAATTTCTGGGTCGAGTAGGGCAGTGCAGGAAGAGCCGGAGCAAGCACACGGTTCCACTTGCTCGAACTCCTGAAAGGTGTATTTTTTGTAGGGGGGAATAGGGAGGCTGGGGTGAAGGGTGAAATTCTTTTCAGGCGAGAATTGGAATTAAAATTAAAAATTAAATGTAAATAATAATATTTAAAAAAAAAAGTTATATATATTATTAAATACTTAATAACTATAGCTCCTATAGTTAGTCAAATATATAATTTCTCAACTAAAGCTCCTATATTTAGTCAAATATATAATATTTCAACTATATATAATTTTGAGGCGGGAATTGGAATTAAAATTAAAAATTAAATTTAAATAATAATATTTAAAATAAAATAAAATTATATATAGTATTAAATTAAAAACTGAATATAAATAAATAATATATTAAGGTGTATATAAATGATTTAATAGCTAAACCTTACAAATTTACACACACACAACCCGATCCGATCTGAACCAGGCCTGAACACGTTTCCTTGGGCACCCTTAGACGACATGACTCGACCCACCCAAACTAAGGCACAAGGGAGAAAACGACAAATAGGTCGCACGATCGTGCACATTAAGGGACACAAGCGATCATAACTTAGCATTTTTGATATGGCCTCCCTCACACAACTCGACCCGACCCGACCCGAACATGTTTCCTTGGGTGCCCTCACACGACACGACCCAACCCACCCAAACGAAGGCACGAGGGAGAAAATGGAAAACAGATCGTACGAACATGCACAAGGAACATAGGTAGTCATAACTCAAAAGTCTTTATACGTCCACCCTCACATGACCCAACCTGGCCTGACCCAAACGTGTTTCCTTGGGTGCCCTCACATGACACGACCCGACCAGGCAACTGAACTAAGGCACAAGGGAGCTAATGGCAAATGGGTCGCACGAACATGCACAAGGCATGCAGGTAGTCATAACTTAGCATTTTTTATACGGCTGCCCTCACACGACCCGACCCGACACAATCCGAAAGCGTTTCCTTAGGTTCCCTCACACAGAATGACCCAACCTGACCTGACCCAACCTGAACGCATTTCCTTGGGCACCCTCACAAGACCTGACCTGACCCGACCCAACCCGCCTGAACGAAGGCACAAGGGAGAAAATGGAAAATGGGTCACACAAATGTGTACAAGATAGATGAGCAGTGACAACTTAGCATTTTTGACATGACCTCCCTCACACGACTCGACCTGAATGTGTTTCCTTGGCCGCCCTCACATGGCACGACCCAACCCCATGCCACCCAAACCCATTTCCTTTGGCGCCCTCACAGGACCCAACCTGACCCGACCCGCTCTGAATGCATTTCCTTGAGCGCCCTCACACGACTTGACCTGACCCGAATGTGTTTCCTTGGGCACCCTCACACGACCCTACCCGACTCGCCTGAACAAAGGCACAAGGGAAAAAATTGAAAATGGGTCACATGAACGTGTGCCACAAGGCACACAGGTGGTCACAACTTAGAATTTTTTTATATGGCCTCCCTTACTCGACCCAACCCGACCCAACCCATCCCGAACGTGTTTCTTTAGGCACCCTCACACGGCATGACCTGACCCGTCCAAATGAAGGCACAAGGGATAAAACGACAAATTGGTCATACAAACGTGCAAAAGGGAGATGAGTGGTCACAGCTTAGCATTTTTAATATGACCACAATCACACGACCCGAACCCCAGACTCGCCCGAACTCATTTCGGTGGGCGCCCTCACACAACTCGACCTGACCCAACACACCTGAACGTGTTTCCCTAGGCGACCTCACATGACCCGACCTGATCTGACCCGCCGAAATGCATTTTCTTGGGCACCCTTATACAACACGACTTGACCTTCCCGAATGCATTTCCTTGGGCGCCCTCACATGACACGACCTGGCCCAACCTGTTCGAACATGTTTCCTTGGACACCCTCACACAACCCGACCCAAAGAAGAAGCTAAGACATGTGAAGAAGAGTATGTTGCAGATGTGTCAATGATAGAGGAATAACTTAATGAACACATTGGACCAGGATCGTGCACCTTGCATACATTGATGATGGGGGACACTTATAGGGGTTAGAGGTTAGTGGTTAATGGGGTTAGGGTTTAGGGGGTTAAATGAGTGAGGATTTTAGGGGGTTAAATGGGTTAGGGGATATGAATTAGGATTTAAGGGGTTACGGGTTAAGGGTTTAGAGGTTTTAGGGTTTAGGGGGTTAAATGGGCTATGGATTTAAGGGTTTAGGGGGTTAAATAGGTTAGGGGTTAAGGGTTTAGATTTTTAGGGTTTAGGGGTTAAATGGGTTAGGGGTTTAGAGGTTTAGGGGGTTAAATGGGTTAGGGGTTGGGAATTGTGGATAAGGATTCAAGCTCCATGGAAAAATCTAAAGTCATCAAAAACCTTAATGGTTTGGAAGAATTTTCTAAAATACCTTTCCTAATAGACAAGCCCCTTTGGATATAGGATTCCAAAGTTGTACTTGTAGCAAGTAGGTCATCTTGAAAGGTGGAGGGAACTGAACATAAAGTGGAAGGCAAAAATATTTTGATTAAAAATTAAGACTAATTTTGGAAATATCTTAAAAGGAATATTTGGGGATAGAGGTAAAAAGAAGTATGACTATGAAACGGAGCCTTAGCACAGAAGGGAAGCTCAAATATAGTTTTCCCATGAAAATTCTGATTCCGACAAAGTGAGAGGGCTATTAGGTGCCCATAAGAAGATAGCCCACAAAAGAGTGCTTATCATTTACAAAGAAGATATAATAATAATCCTAGAGCCCACTACCCACCAACATGTAGAGTAGCTCTAGAGGAGTCCTCAAGATATCAATTAGGAAAATTTTATTTAAAACAAAATAAAAGCAATCGATGAAAGATAAAAACTTTCCATCAATAGACCAAGAAAGAAATTAAAATCTATCATTACAGAGATGACCTTGAGTCTGTCATATTCCCATTTTTGTTGTACTAAATTTCCATATCATGAACTAACATCAAGGAGTATTCAATTTATGTCAACATACTCCAATTGTAAATGGCCAGTACGCTTATAATGTTAGAAGGATGAGAATGCAAAAAACTGGGATTGTAGATCCTTGATTGA
Organism: Pinus albicaulis; assembly: GCA_034641835.2. NCBI lineage: Eukaryota > Viridiplantae > Streptophyta > Pinopsida > Pinales > Pinaceae > Pinus > Pinus albicaulis. The sequence continues at coordinate 1,408,388,939 of CM076584.1, forward strand.
TAAATTTGGTTTCTTAGCTTACAATGTAGTCTAAGTAATGGTTCATTTTGTTCATACTTTGTTCTGAAATGTTGGAGGTGTTTTCTTTTATAATGTTTTTTCTTGGGTGCCCTTACAGTATGGCAACCCGACCCGACCCGACACGAACGTGTTTCCTTGGGCACCATCACATGAATCATCTTGTAATATTCCAAAATTTGCATACAGGAAATTGGAATATTAATTTTTGCTGATTTCACCTAGGAGATGAATAAATGGGTAAGGAGGCCCAAGAACAATAAAAACATGAATAAATTCCATCTTAATGTGGAAGGGGGTCACCTTAGGAGCTGGATTTTACACTTTTAGGTGTGAACAAGGGAAAAATAGACGTGGAAAAAGTCAAGTTTGACTAAGTCAACATGCCTTCTTGAGGAAGAAGAGATCATCCAAGTAAAATAGGTCCATGTGAACAAGGACCAGCCTAGAAAAACATATGAGAGCTAGTTTGGAGACACTTGAGTGTGAAAAGGGATGAAGCAGGTTGAAGAGATCATCTTTGACCCAGTCAAACAACACAGTTAGAGGAGTGGCCTTGATGGAGTCACAACACATTTTTGAAGGGGAATCTTTCCTAGGAAGTCACCTCAACAATGTGTGTGGTCCAGGGTGAGGAGGCTCACCAAGGATAAGAAGAGGAGGATAGCAGCAAGGAAGGCATTGATTATTGATCTTTGTTTGGTATTTTGACTACTTTCATGCTTCATCTGTTTAGCTATAGTTGCAGCACTGTTCAGTGCAAAGTATTCTCATGCGGGAATTCCATCCTCTCTTCAGATCAACTTGCCTAAGGGATCAAAAGGTAGGGTCCTGTGCTCCAATTTCATTATCTAAATTGAGGTCATTCAGCCATCAACATCTACAGCACAATCACTTCCAGTAACTGCGTCATTTTATACAAGTGTAGCAGTAGAAGTGTTAAACCCTTGATTTTGTGCTTGTATTGGAGGAGGTGGTGTCTATTTCTCTCTAGGAAGTTTTTTAAGGAGGTCCTTTGGCCATTTTCTGTACTAATCAGCTATTTAATGTTATACTCAGCCATGTCAAATACATATTTGCAGTATACTGTGTTATTTTCTGCAATAATGCCTTTTATATATGTGTAATGTCGGAAACCCTTGCCAGGTTGTCTTATTTCTTGTGTAAAAGAGGTTAAACCTCCATTTCTTTGCCACATGATTAATATAATCTCTAGATAAATATTATTTCATCATTTTCTGTAGAAACCCTCATGTGAATTATTCTATTACAGTCTTCATAAATCCTGTTGTTGAAAGTCATGGGATTGGGGTGTTTTTTATCTATCTTGAGTTGGGGAGATCTATTTAACGTAGATAGAATGATTTTTTTCTGATGCCCTTTGGTATTTAAGATACATACAACATATTTAAGAGGATCCAAGTCTAGTTCTGCATTTCTGTTGAATGGTTTTCCTTATACAACATTTCCATTTAAAATATTGCAGAAATTCCTAAAAAGGAATATTACACGTCCTGACCCGACCCACCCAAATGTCATAGGCACAAGGGAGAAAACATAAAATGGGTCACAAAAATGTGCACAAGGCACATGGGTGGTCACAAAATAGAATTTTTTATATGGCCTCCCTCACAGGATTCAACCTGAATTCGTTTTCTGCGGCGCCCTCACATGGCATAACCGGACCCGCCCAAACAAAGGCACGAGGGAGAAAATAGAAAACAGATCACACAAACGTGCACAAGTAATATGGGCTGTCACAACTTAGCATTTTTTATACATCCACCCTCACACAACCTGACCCAACCTGCCCGAACACGTTTCCCTTGGCACCCTCACAAGACCCAACCCGCCCAAACACATTTCCCTTGGCACCCTCACATGACTTGACCCACCCCAATGCATTTCTTTAATGGGCACCCCCATAGGGCACGACCCGACCTAATCCCTGCTCGAACGCATTTCCTTAAGTTCCCTCACATGACCCGACCTGACCCACACGAATGTGTTTCCTTGGACCCCCACATGAACGCATTTTCCTAGGCACCCTCACATGACATGACCCAACCTGACCCACTCGAAATTGTTTCCTTGGGTGCCCTCACATGACACGACTTGACCTGACTCACCCAAACGTGTTTCCTTGGGCGGCCTCACACAACACAACATGACCGTACCCACCCAAATGCATTTCCTTAGGTGCCCTCACACGACCCGACACGACCCAGCCTAGATGCATTTCCTTGAGCTCCCTCACAAGACCCGACCCAAACCGACCCACCAGAACGTGTTTCCTTGGGAGTCCTCACAGGATGGCACTACCCAACCCAAACACATTTCCTTGGGCACCATCAATACTCGACTCGACCCAAACCGACCTGCCCGAACATTGAAGGCACGAGGGTGTAAACAGAAAACGGGTAGCACGAATGTGCACAAGGCACACAGGTGGTCACAACTTTGCATTTCCTTGGGCCCACACAACACGACCCGACCTCACCCAACCCACCCAAATGTGTTTCCTTGGGCCCACTCACACGACACAACCCAACCCAACCTGCTTGAACGTGTTTCCTTATGCAGCCTCACATAGCATGACCTAACCTGACCCACCCAAATGTGTTTTCTTGGGCACCCTCGCATGACACGACCTAACCCGACCTAACCTGCCCGAACGTGTTTCCTTAGGTGCTCTCACATGACACAACTTGACCCAACCCAACCTGCCCAAATGTGTTTCCTTGGGCGCCCTCACACGACATGACCCAGCCAAATCCGACGTGACCCAATAGAATGTGTTTCCTTAGCCTCCCTCACACAACCCGATACAACCCAACCCAAACGCGTTCCTTGGGCGCCCTCACATGACCTGACCTGACTCAACCTGCACGAATGTGTTTCCCTAGGCGCCCTCATAGTACAACATGACCCGACCCAACCCAACCTGAACGCGATTCCTTAGGAATCATCACATGACCTGACCCGGCTTGACCCACCCGAACGTCGATTAAGGCATGAGGGAGCAAACAGAAAATGGGTCACACGAACATGCACGAGGCACATGGCGGGTCACAACTTAGCATTTTTTATATGACCTCCCTCACACAATCTAAACCGAACACATTTTATTTTGCACCCTCACACGACATGACCTGTCTCGTTTGAACGAAGGCATGTGGGAGAAAACAAAAAAAAAAATTTGCACAAACATGCACAAGGCACACAGGCTATCACAACTTAGAATTTTTGATACAACCATCCTCACACGACCCGACCCAACTAGACTCACCCGAACGTGTTTCCTCAGGTTCCTCACATGACTCGACCCAACCCAACCTGCTCAAATGCATTTCCCTAGGTGCCCTCACGGTACCCTACTTGACCTGCCCTGACCTGCCCGAACACGTTTCCTTGGGCGCGCTCACACATCACAACCGGACCTGACCCAAACGAACACGTTTCCTTGGGCACCCTCACATGACCCGACCCAAACTGACCCACCCCGCCTGAAAAAATTTCCTTGGGTGCCCTCACATGACCTTACTTGGCGCGACCCGCCCGAATGCGTTTCCTCAGGCACCCTCACATGGAATGACCCAACCTAACCTGACCCGCACGAACACGTTTATTTGGGTTCCCTCACATGACCTGACCTCACATGAACTAACCTCACACGACCTGACCTAACACAACCCGACCTAACCCAACCCGACTTAACCCTCACACGTTTAGAAAATTTCATCGCAAGTCTGACGTTTGGAGCACGTTTGTTGCAATTCCGAATTTTGGAGAAGTTCTGACGTTTGGAGAATTTCTTTGGAAGTCTCATGTTTGGAGCACTTTTATCGCAAGTTCTACGTTTGGAGCTCTTTCATCCCAAGTCTGATGTTTGGGGAATTTTTTTGCAAGTTCGACGTTTGGAGCTTTATTTTTTATTCCGACATTTGGAGTGCTTTCGTCGTTATTCTGATGGTTGGAGACTTTCGTCGCAAGTCTGACATTTGAATATTTCTTCCCTATTCTAACGTTTGGAGAGTTTTATTGCTATTTCGATGCTTGTTGGCGGGATTAAAAAAATTGAGAAAAAATGTTGGGAACTTTCTGATAATACGTCAAAAATGTCAGAACTAAAGTGTCAGAAAATCGGCCATATGTACTAGTGATAGCTAGGTCAATGCATCAACCAATAATAATACATGGTAAACGGTGTGGTCCTATAAAAGGTCGCACTGTTGAACATGTACTACTGTTGGGAAAGCGGTGCGTTGATAAAAATATCCGTCAACGCACTACTCAACAACATTACATGGTCAACGACGTGGTCCTATAAATGACCGCATAGGGACGGCGACAGGGGTTGAACACGCCAATCAGCACAACTTTGGACCATCTCAAGTAAAGACAAGGGTGATGCCCACAGTGTCTCAGAATAAAAGCAACCTAACCATAGCAGACGCGACCACGAAATCTGCTACTTGAATACCAAAAGAAACCAAGAAAAGAGTGATTGATCTCCCAGCACACCGCATAAACGAAAGAATCCAATTCATGAAATATAATGCATTAATAGGAAAATTCATGGGCTTCTGGCCCACAGAAAAGGCACTGAGGGGATAGATATCCATGAAATGGAAACCAAAAGGACACATAGATCTGCAATTATGCACAAAGGGCTTCTTCAACATCCTCTTTACGTACTCTGAAGACAAGGACAAGACCATGGATGGAGATTCGTATTTCTTCAACACTACATGTTTATACCTCTGACCTTGGACAAAATGTTTCAACCCAGACAAACAGGATATAACTTGGGCACCAGTCTAGATCTGACTCTACTCGCTCCCATAAGACTACTAGTATGAACTCACCTTGCGAGACAAAGGCAATGCTCTAGGGGGGTTCATCAAGATCGTAGAAGAAACTAAAATCAACCGGTATGCTGCCTATGCACGTATCTGTGTCTACATGAATCTAGCTGAACAACTCCCAGAAGAGGTAAGTATCTTGCATGAATAATTTTAATGGACTCAAATTTTTGACTATATGATCTGAAAATGGAACTATTTGTAATGCTATGCAAAGTATCCATTTCCATTTAATTAAGTGTGCAAAGTATTCTCCATGTCTTGCAAGTTAAACAATTTTTTTTTGGTAATTGTTTCTGATTTATGTGTGAGGAAATGTTAATTAATTTTACTGTTTAACATATTATATCAGAAATACATAGCAAGAGAAAGTCACCATAGCATAACACAACAAACTGATGAGGCAGTTCACCCCTCTTGGGCTACATCTACCGGGTCCAAGGCTCCCAATGGGCATTTCCTTGCTCTATTAAGTTTCTCAAAATGGTAATACAGTGAAATATATGCCTAAACAAGAAAAAAATAGCTATGCAATTGAGTTCAGAAGACAGAAATAAGCTAAAAATGGCTTTTGTTTCACCTCAAACAGTGAATTACAACCCAATACAACTCCATCTTCCTGATGGCCCTTGTGGCTCTTTCCTCTTATCTGAAGCAAAAATGTCTGAATAACACCTTTTTTAACTCTGCAACCTATCCCAAACACTCCAAAATGCTCAAGAAACCCAAAATTGACTAAACTTTCGTCCAATTTGGCTCAATATTGTGAAAGTTATGATCAAAACAAAAATTTTCCCAATGTCACTTGAAAACCCCACTAAATGTGGGCTAACTCCAGTTAGGAGTGATCAACTTGGCAAATTTCCGGATTTGGTGGAATCGGCACCAAGTTGGGTGGAACCATTTAAGGCTGGCATTAAATGTCACTGGTGGTCACATGACCCCTCTACGCATTAAACTCTGACTTAACTGCGGAGAAACCAACCGTAAAATGTGGCATTTTATATCATTTATTTGTGGCCACATGGGACTGGATAAGCCGCTACCTTCCTAACCATAGCCACCAGTCTAAAACTCTGGTCACGGGCAGTGGGTTCTATGGTGTATAGGGGCTGGCCCCCTTTTCCACCCAACAAAATCTGTTTGAAAATTTAAATATGACATTTGAACATTATATGTTAAGAACTTCCACGGGTGGGCTTGTAGAGTGTTTTATTGGTATAGGGGAGGTTGGGTGTTCTAACCCGACCCTCCATAAAAAAATTGACCGACTGCTCCTAGGCCACGTGGTGGCCTTAGGGCCTACCATGTGACGACCTGCTATTGGTCCATGTAAACAAAGTCAAACTTTTTCCCTCCAATATATGTTTTCCACTTGTCCACATGTGATAGGCCTGCTTGGAATATTCCAGGGAATATTCTTCTTTTTATTTTTTTCAAAGTCAAAAAGTCAACTTTGGTCAACTGATTGTTGAAGGTTACTGGAGACTTCAAACCTTCATAGTTTTCACATACGACGTCATATTTGAGTCCAGTTTGTAGTGCCAGAATCACAGGAAAGAGGCCTTTCCGGTTGTTTAGATTGTAACCAATTCTGAGAAATTCCATTTTTCAGCATTTTTTTCAACTTGGACATGATCACCTGATCACTATGAACACATTCCCTTCAGATGTAGGAAATTTCATCAACATGGTCATCTATTCAGAGACTACCCCTAAATAAGAAGGAAACAATGGAAAAGGTCAACAAATAGGAAAATGATGGATTCACGAAGGTAGCAAATAAAAAAAGGCACAACAAAAGAGCTACCCCACAGCAAAAAAAAAAGCACCAACTACTAGTAATAGCTTCGTAGCCCTTAATCAGCTCAGCGAAAATGAAATAGTTCCAGGCAAGGAGGTTGGAAGCACCTCCACTACGCAGACTCAATTAGAAATGGTGCAACAAAACAAGATTTCACCAGATACCTTCTTAAAACCTCCCAATGCCAATACAGAGATGGACAACAACCAAATCAAAGGCAAAGAACCAATAATGGAAACAATACCAAAGGCGATGTAAGAAGACCCAGAAAGCATAGATATAGAAGGATTGGATCTCGCAGGGATAGAAGAAGCATGCACCAACAAGGAATACACCTCAATCCCAGAGCACCAAATTGAAAAAATGGAAGAAATATTAGCCAGGGCACAACAGCTACCCTCTTTGGGTATATAGGGAGGAACGATAATCAACACCCAATACTTTGCAAAAGAGTACCAAAAGTAGGAAGGAAAACATGATTGCAACGAACTATCAAAGTACAGAAAGAAATGGTGGAATCAGGGAGGTTCCCCAAGTTAACCAGATTCTATGCCCTCACCTCCCAATATATCCCATGAAGCTCATATCATGCAACATCATAGGGCTCGATAGCCCCACGAAGCACAGGATCTTAAAAAAAATGATTATGGAGGAACACCCTACAATTTTTCTACATGCAAGAAACCAGATGCATGAGTTCTGCCTTGGAAACCATCTTAAAAAAGATATGGAAATGTAGCAATATTATAGCAGTCGATGAAAATGGGGCATCTGGAGGACTTTCCATCATCTAGAACCCTCAGCTCATCGCTCTATAGAACTCACAAGCCAACATAAATTTCATCCAGGGTAACTTCCACCTGGTAGGTATTGATATCCAAGGACTGCTCACCAATGTCTACACACCACAAAACGTGCAACAAAAACTGATGCTCCTAAGCAATCTTGAGGAACTCAACCTTCAACAATCCCATCAACTATGGCTTCTGGGAGGAGATTTCAACATGATTACCAACCTCCAGGAAAATAAAGGTGGAAGACAACATCTCGAATATGACAATAATGGATTCAAAGAATTCATCCAAAGTAAAAATCTCATAGATCTCCAAACCTCCAATGGGATATTTTCATGGAACAACAAAAGAGGGGGCAATCAATAGATAGCCTCTCGGTTGGAAATATTCCTCATCACTTACAATATCATCTGCGTAGGAGGGAATCTGGACACTACCATCATCCCAACAGTAGGATCTGATCAATGACCAATACAACTCCAATGGATCCACCTAAGTCAGTGTGCTCCCAAACCCTTCTGTTTTGAACACTCTTGGTTCAGGCACACCAGGTTCAAGGATCTAGTATCCCAATGGTGGTCTTCTATAGAATCCCCTCTGGGCACCAAAATGCTTCAATTCCAAACAAAGCTGAAACTTCTCAAAATACATCTGAAAATATGGAAAAAAACTATATTTGGCAACATATTCACATAGAAGAAAGACCTGTAGGACAAAATGAAAACTCGGCAATAGAATATCATCCAAAACGGATGCACATATGAGAAATCACACCAGGAGAAATGTCTAAACACTCAGTTGGAGGAAAGAAGGAACCAGGAAGAAGCACTATGGAGGGAAAAATCCAGAATTAATTGGCTCAAAGAAGGAGAAATAAATACTAAATTCTTCCATCGGTCCACCATACGACATTGAATGCACAAAATAATTACTGTCATCAATAATCAAGTAGGGGAAAGGTTGGAAATGCAAGAAGCCATCATGGAGGAGTTGAAAAATCATTTCAAGAACATCCTCCAGGAACCCAACCACCAAAGGCAGGAAGCCATCGGGAAAATTACTCAACACATTCCCATGCTAATAATAAAGGATCACAATAGGATGATACTCATTGTGACCACTACTACTGAGGTGGAATAGGTAGTCTTCCAACTAAAAGTTGGGAAAGCTCCAGGGCCTGATGGATTCACCGCGAACTTCTTTCAATTCTTGTGGGATATCATCCAAACCAAATTTTGGGAGGTAGTGGAGGAATATAGGTCCACTCACTGGCTATTACCACCTCTAAATGCTACCTTCATCACTCTGATCTCTAAAGATTACAGAGCTGCCTCGCCCAGTAAGTACATACCTATAGTCCTCTGTAATGTTATTTACAAAATCATCTCCAAGGTCATAGCTAATAGGTTGAAGAAGATTCTACCTCTCATCATCTCTCCGGAGCAAGCAATGTATGTGGAAGGCAAGCAGATCCTGGACGGCATCATTTTAACTCATGAGGTCATTCACTCCCTCAAAACTACCAAAAACTAGGTACGCTTCTCAGAATTGATCTTTTCAAATATTTTGACAAACTAAGTTGGTATTACATAAAAAATATCCTTACAACTTTTGGCTTCAGTCACACCTAGATCATATGGATTATGAGTCTCATCACCCACCCATTTCACTCCATCCTGGTTAACAACATCCCCTCTGCTACCTTCAATCCCTCTAGAGGCATAAGACAAGGGGATCCCCTTTCGCCCTTCATCTTCATCATTATGGGTGAAGGCTTGGGCCGCCTGATCAAAAGCTCTACTCAGATGGGAGCACTGCTAGGATTACCTCTCCATAACCTCCCCTAGCCTCTCATCAACAATTTGTGGATGAAAACTTGATAATGGGATACCCCTCTGTCCAGGAAACCTGTACCCTCAAATTCATTCTGGATTCCTTCTCTGAAGCTTCTGGAACAGAGATCAAAAAAGACAAATCTCAAATATTTTTCTTCCACACCCTCCCTCTGACCCAACGCAATATTGTTCGCATCCTCGGCTTCACCATTGCTTCCCTTCCCTCTAAATAATTGGGTGCTCTGCTCACTGATTCTACCATCAACAACTCCTCTTGGAGAGATCTGCTTGAAAAAATGGAAACCTACCTCTCCAACTGGACTCACCGCACTCTTAACATTTCTAGTCATCTGGTCCTCATCAAATACATCTTGTAATCTCTCCCCATTTACCTTTTCTTAGTTCTGACAGCTCCCAAATGGGTCCTTAAAGCCATGAACATCCTACAACAAAGATTCCTTTGGGGAGGTATTAAAGGCAAAAACAAATGGGCCTTAGTCAACTGCAAAGAAGTGTGCACCCCAAAACATCAAGGAGGTCTAGGTCTTTGGGACCCTGAACACAACAATAGTGTAATGGTAGAAAGCATTTGGTGGAAATAGGTCTCCAATCCTAATACCCCCTGGGAAAACCTATGGACGGCCAAGTATGCACAGTACTAGCCAAAGGAAGATCTCATTAGATACAACTTAGATTTTTCAGGCTCCCAAATATGGAAAGCAACCAGTCTTCAAAAGGGCATTATCCAAAACCACAGCTTCTGGGAGCTTCAAGATGGTAACCAAGCCAGATTATGGGAGGACTCCTGGAAAAAAATGCCAAGCCTCTCCTCCATCTTTTGTATACCTTTATGGAATGCGGCACTCCAAAATACGCAACAACAAAAAACACATGAATTCTGGATGGAAGATACCTCTCAGGGATATAGGCAATGGATACATACCAGCATATGGAAAAAAAACTGGAAAAATGAAAGCCACACTGACATCTAGGAGGAGATATGCACAAAAAGAAAAATCTAAATCAAAATAGGGTCGAACATCCTCCACTCGAGGCACATGCCAAGTGGCACTTACTCAACTAGGGAAGCCTACCATCTACTACATCAACAAGACCCCAGACCTGTCGCCATTATCTGGAAAAATATCTGGAAGGAAAACTTATGGCCCAAAATAGCCTCGTTCCTGTGGCTACTTAGTAAATGCCACATACTCACATGGGAGAATCTTTTGAAATGCGGGTTTGAAGGTCTCTCCAGATGTCCTCTCTGTCAAGGAAACTCAGAAACCATCGACCACCTGCTAGACCTATGTCCGCATGCCAGCTCCCTATGGGTCATAATGGTTGTCCTTTACCGACAGTCCAACTGTGCTAGGGGAAACATCATTCAAACCATCATCAATTGTTAGGATAATCCTTTCCACAGTAACTCGTTGAATAGATTATGGAAAATCACTCTAGGTATCCTTATTTGGAACATCTGGAAGGAGTGAAATAGTCAAATATTCAAGGACAAAGCCTCTACATCTAAACATATTTGGGATAGGATTCACAGCAATATTACGGAAACTATAGCTTTAGATTCATGGAGTAAGGAGGACCTACCCACCGAAGGAGCTGAAAGCCACATTTGGAAAAACTTGCAGATGAGTCTCAACACTCTAATGGAAATCACTCCCAGTAGCATAGGAAGATCTCTGGCCCTAGACATTTGGTCGCCTCCCCCCCAGGTCTTCTTCAAATGCAATTTCGATGGGGCTTCTAAAGGTAACCCAGGCACATTGGGCTTTGCAGGAGTTATTAGGAACACCAAGGGAGATCCTCTCAGAATCTACTATGGGAACATTGGATGGGATATCAACAACTCAACTGAGCTGGAAGGAATGATACAGGGTATTCAAATCACCACAGACTTCCACTACTTCCCTCTGGAAGTGGAAGGGGACTCACAAATAATAACCATGGTAGCCACCCGCATCCTTCAAGGCACTGCTTATTTGAACGTCTCCAATAGCTAGAGACTTGCTCACAAGCTCAAGACACTGGAACTCTTGCTTCACAATCACAAAGCCATCACCTTCGGTCATGTGCACAGAAAAGCCAATGTGGTGGCTGACCTGCTTGCTAAAAAAGGGGTGGAAAGCCATTGCGCTTTGCATCACACCACCCTTGAGTAGAATGAAGATGAGGCAATGAAACAAAACTATCTCATCCTCATTCAGAATGACCAGCTTCTCCCGGATGTGGGTGACACGCTTGACATAGGTGGACAACAAAGCCTAACTCACGTAGACTGTGGAGATCTCAAAATAAATTCCTCACCGGCTGCAGATCCAATCACAGTTATCACCTCGCACGATCCTCGCAGAAACATCGATCATTTAGATTGGGCAGGTCTGGTGTCGCCTGACCCGAACCATCACCTCACCCTTACCTCCATTAATGACCGTGTTTCATAAATAGTATTGCAACCTCGCTTACTTCCCAACAGCTTGAGCCTCACACGCAGATCACTCATAGCCCCTCTGACATGCCCTATCTACAATCTTATATATCCTCCCATTCTCATCCCCTTCCCTCCATCATCTTCTCTCCGCTGCAGTGAAGCTGTGCAGCCCCCCTTTCCTGGTGCATTGCATCCTGCGCAACTACCCTGCAGCCTCTATAGTTTTTCCTACCCCTATGCTCCCCCCACCACCCCTCACAAGTGCGCAATGGCTCCCAAGATGCACCAACACACTATCCGTGGTGGTCAATGAGGGGCTCTCCTAGGATACTACCATTGCGGCGAGGACAATTTCCTTGAATGGCTTGAGGGCGCCTCATCAAACTCCCCTACTAGTCATCCTCCTGGTCCTGAGCAGTGCGCAGACTCCTCCACGAGCCTGGCGCAAAGAGGAACATGTGGTGCGAGGAGGTCCACCTCTACCTCCAGGGCTCCCTCTCCACAGAGCATTCTGGCACCCCCGTGTTATCACTCAGTAATTTCTCCAGGTTCAAGAGAGAACTCAGCGAGGTAACCACATACCAACTCTTAAACTCTAGGATCTAGGCTTCCTAGGGTTTAGAGAGGGCTCTCTCTATAAGATTTAACTTTGTTTTTTTTATTATAAAATATTAGGCTATTTATGATTGTGAAATTGGTTTTGGTTTTGTTTTATTTGGTGGGAAAATATCACTTGAAGGGATAGATAGTGGGAGATCTATTTTTCCATTGGGCTAAGGAGTCAAAATCAAGCAAACAGAAATGGGATCAAGGCCAAGAGGTTAAACGTTTTCAGGGCAAGATAGATAACCCTTGAAGATCTTGGAAATTTTTTTTTATGAGGTGGTATGACCAGTATAAAAAGAAATTAAGAATCCTTTGATATAGAAAAGGAGGTAGTAGGAAGAGGTCAAACGAGAGAGGGAGCAATTAAGGGTTACCTACACTGGAAATCAGAGGAAAACATATAAATGATAACTAGTTAAAAACATTGTTCTCTTAACAAATCCTGTAGTAATACTCCTAGTTATTCATTTACATTTAAAAAAAACATAGATGGATGCATGTAACATAGAAAGATAACAATGAAAAGTAAGGAAATACTTCACTCCAAATAGCTCATCACAGGAGTCTTGAAGTATGATGCCAATTGGTTTGATCCAGCCTGCTACTCGAAATTTGACACAGAAAAGCTTTCAATTCCAACAAGAAATGACTATAAAAATCTCCAGCAATTTTATTCCCCACAAAATACATCAAAGAGTGAAGTATTTATACAAATTCTAAACTAGAATATCTTGAAAAAATATCAAGATTTGTTTACAAATATCTCAAACTGTTTTACATAAGTATAACTTTAATAAAGGACACTAAAAACTAATGCATATATTTGGCACTATAATTATGGATTGATGGTGACAAAGAAGAGAATTCAAATTTGATATCAACACTTAGTTGATGATGAGGCATCCAAGTCACTAATTGTCTCCTTTCTTTGTGCATGCTGCTCCAGAAATTCTGCAAACTTGGGCTCCAATGATACCTTTGTATTTATCAATCCGAAATATATATCTAAAAATTGAAAGAGTTTATTGTAGATAAATATGTTTTTGAGATAAACACCTCTTAGCTCCCTAAAATTATGCTCCAGCTGGTCACAATAGGCTCTACAAAAAGATGTGAGAAAGAGAGATTTGCAAAGTCTGAAAAATAGGCTGTAAATATGTGCATGTATCTCTCATTCTGTAATACCGGTGCAAAAAGTGAGATAGGTTTTTATATAAAGGTCTCATAAGAACAAAAAATTCCTTCTGTTTTGTAAGATTTATTTATGATTGGCCACAATCTTCTCTGCAAACTGATGACTTAACAAGAATTTTATGTAAAATGTGCTTTCAAATATTGTTTAATATTTCCAAATCCATAATGTCCGTTAGAAATGTGAGAGAGGTTTTTGTAGATGGACATATTAGGAACATAATACTCCTTCAGTTTTGTAATATGTATTTCAGATTGGCCACAATATTCTCTGCAAACTGATGACTTAACAGGAATTTTCTGTAAAACGTGCTTTCAAATATTGTTTAATATTTCCAAATCCATAATGGTTGTTAGAAATGTGAGAGAGGTTTTTGTAGATGGACATCTTAGGAACATAAAACTCCTTCTGTTTTGCAAAATTCATCTTGGATTGGACACAATATTTTCTGCAAAACTATGACTTAAATAGGAAATTTCTGCAAAAATGTCCCTTCCTACTTTGTTTTCATCTTTTAACATTTTTCTTCTCTTAACTGTTTTTACTTTTACTTTGGATAAAAAAAAAAAAATTTGGTGAAAGTATTTTCATCTCTATTTACCATTTACTTCCTCTATATTTACTTTTACTATTTTACCTTAACTACTCCGTTACTTTGTTTTAAGCTTCACTCTGACTTTCATCTAATACACTTTAACTTTGATTCTCTTTGATTGTTCTATTTTCACTGTCACTGTGAATTCTTACTTTACTTTGAACTTTAACCTTTACTGTGACTTCTTCCTTTTAATCTTTGCATAAATGACTTCTTTTTATTCTACTGCCTGGAATATTTTGTTAAGTAATGTCATTTAAAATTCTTTTCTTTGTGAACTTTTGGAGTAAAATAGATCTTTAACTAGTATTTAGATTGCTTTATCCAAATTCTCCTTTTACTAATGACCTTCAAAACAAAATAATTGTTAATTAAACATAGGTCTTCAAGGAGGTGATTGAAGGCTTTTTTAAATACCTATGGAATGAGATCTGGCTGTGGAGGTTTTAACTCTGTCGGCACTGAGTAATTGAGTGTTACAGTTCCGGATTTTGAGCATTGGTAAAAGAGTTTGAATCTTTCAAAGGGTTTCTAAAAGTCTGAAAAAGGCTAAATTTCTTCAAATTTGATTAAAACAGGTTAAAGTATTCAAAATTGTGGTTTGATCAGGGTTTCTGAGGCATCATAGAGGTTCTGATGGCTTTGGAGGTCTCTAAAACAAACTGAGGTTTCCAATGGTCTTGATAGCAGTTGCAATAGTTTTTTTTGGATTTTATAGGAGTGAAAATGGCATACAAGTCTTGTTTCTTTTCAATCGGGGGGATGAACGCATGGATAACAAACAAAAAGGGCTTTTCTATGCATAATATGAAACTTTTTATAAGGTTTTAGGTTTAGCAATAAGCATTGAATGACGATCATGTCAAAGAAGAGGGTGGTTTTGGCACTTAAGGCAGAAAACCGAAAATGGTTATCGCGTTCAGTTTGGGTGGTAAGCTGTTTTGGACTGATCGAATGCGATCAAATAGGAAGGAGACACGTAGAGGAGGGGGAAAGTCAACATGCCACCCATTTCACGTAGAAACGAGATGGTGGATGTCGCGCTATTTTATTTGCGATATCGATTTTTAGCCATCGGATCGTGGGGTTCGATTGCGAATGGCCCAAATCAATTGTGAACACTGCGTCGAGAGTTGGAGTGGGGTCGAGGCCTAATAACGCGACGGGGAGGTTTAAAATTTGGAAGTAATTGTTTTAAAAAAGTTTAAAATCTTAGGTTTAAAATGATGGCGGGGTTAAGTTTTATGTGTTAATTAAACATTAGCCAATGTTCAAATCATTTATATGGGCGCAAGTTTATTATTATATATTTTTTTCAACTTCTAACAGTTTTTTAAAAGCTATATGGTGTAGAAATTAGCTGAATAAATCACTTATTCACTGAAGATTAACCTGGTCATATATCAATTTCGAATTGCATACATAACACATAACCTTCTTCTACAATTAAGTGTCACATGCGGAAATAACAGAAGCAATCTCACATCAATTCAATCACACATTAACTCAGTATGTATGGGGAAAGCCTATAGCTGAAAACCCCGCAGCTATTGTGTATATTATAATGGAGAAATCAAGTAACCAAACAAGTACAATACTCCTCACAAGTACTCGGTACTCTCTCATGAAGTTACTCACAATCTGACTCAGTTTTGAACAAGTCTGAGGTTCAAAACTCCCCGCCAATTGCCTTGCCTCTATTGCGCAATCATGGCTTGTATATGAAGAGGTTCAAGGTTCGAATCCCCTTCCCTTGATTGCGTAATTGTCATGGACAATTCCTCCAAGTGTAATGCAAATCTCATGCAAAACAAATCTACCAACTGATAGCTTTACTCACCCTTTCATCTACCTCTTCCACTTGTCTCCACTGAACTGATCATGCACTGTAGTGAACTGAAGTGTTCTTGAGTTGACTAATGAGTTAATATTTAGTAAATTAAATATTATTTAATTTACTCCACTCATATCTAGTTGATTAGTTAGTTAACTAATCCCAACTAGTTCAACTAAAACAAACAGAACACAACTCCACTACTTGTCCTGTTAACTCCTCCAAAACTCCTGCCACTGAAGTCTAACTGAAGCCAACCATGCAAGATGCCATCAAACCCTAGGAACCACGTGATTCCTTGTGTAAGTTGCATGAGTCACCTCCATGACTCAAACTGAAGTGCGCCAAGAGAGTAAACTGCTGTTTATAGTCAAAATATTATTAAGGGTAAATAATATTTGACTTCCATATTTTAGGAGATCAGTCTAAAAATAGCCTGGGTCCTAAAAATAAGGGTCTCATCTATTTTTACCGACATGTCGCATACTTTAAGAATCTCCAAGTAGAATTCCCAAATTATGCTCCGTATGTCTAAAAATAGACATAGTCTAAAAATAGACTTTGCGCCAGAATTTGCCTGCGGGGCCACTTAGTGAAGGCGACTTCATTTCACTAAGCTCCATCATCTTGCTGCATTCTCAACACTCCCTCTCAGCAAGATATGGATTATCTGCAATCCCTATCCTGCCTCTGTGGAATTCGAACTTGCTCCTGGTGAGCGCCTTCGTCGGGATGTCGGCATCCTGATCCTCCGTGGGAACATATGAAAGCATCATGATCCTCCGCTGAACACAATCTCTGATGTGATGGTACCTGATGTCGATATGTTTGGACCTATCATGAAAAACTGGATTAGCCGAGAGCTTGATGCGGCTCTGGTTATCACAGTAGATCACTGTAGGCTCCAAATGCAACCTGAACAAACCTGCGAGGATCTTCCTCATCCAAATAGCCTCACATGCAGCTAAGCTTGCTGCCATGTACTCGGCCTCTGCTGAACTGAGTGCCACGGATCTCTGCTTCCTGCTGTACCAGGAAACTGCTGTCGACCCAATGCTGAAAACTCCTCCAGAAGTGCTCTTCCGGTCTGTTGGGCTCCCTGCCCAATCTGCATCAGTGAAACCGGAAAGTTTCACTCCATCCTCCTGTCTGTACCATAGACCATATCCCGATGTGCCTCTGATATAGCGCAATACATGCTTGCCCGCCTTCCAAAAGAGCTTGGTAGGCTTAACCATAGCTTGCGAAAGCTGGTTAACTGCATAGCATATATCGGGTCGAGTATTGACCGGATACATCAACGACCCCACCAACTGTCGATAGACAGTGGCATCCACTACCTCCTCCGAAGTAGCATCTCCCTTCCTCCAACCTCCAGGAAGAGGGGTATCAACAGGCTTGCAGCCTTGCATGTTGAACCTCTCCAGAATCTCCCGGGCATACTTTCCCTGAGAAACAAACAGTCCTCCACTGCGCTGCCAAATCTCCAATCCCAGGAAATAATGAAGGATGCCCAGGTCCTTCATCTCAAACTCTCGTGCAAGATCCTCCTTGCATGAAAGTATCAACTGCTCGTCGCCAGTCAAAATCAGATCATCTACATACAGTACGATGATCAACAGCTTCCCCTCCACCACAATCGGGTACAGGTTTGGATCCGCCTCACTCTTGGAGAATCCAAGCCCGGTGAAGTAGCTGTCTATCCGAGTGTACCAAGCACGAGGTGCTTGCTTCAGCCCATACGGTGCTCTCTTGAGTCGGCACACATGCGACTCACTGCTGAAGATCTCAAAACCTTCAGGCTGCTCTATGTACACCTCTTCCTCAATAACTCCATTGAGGAGCGCAGTCTTCACATCCATCTGATGAATGTGCCACCCCATCTGCGCTGAGAGAGCAAGGATCGTCCGTATGGAAGAGTACCTTGCGACAGGTGCAAAAGTCTCCTCATAGTCAATCCCCTCGATGTGTGAGAAGCCACGGGCGACAAATCTCGCCTTGTACTTCTCCACACTCCCGTCAGCCGCCTGCTTCACCTTGTAGATCCATCGCGAACCTACAACTGATTTCCCAACCGGTCTTGGGACAATCTCCCATGCACTGTTCCTGATGATCGAATCATATTCTTCGATCATGGCATCAACCCATGCGGGTTTCTCCACAGCTTCCTCAAAAGAGGATGGCTCTGTCACAACACATTGACTCATAAGAGCCATGTATCCAGTGTACCGATCCGGTGACTGTCTCTGTCTGCGCTGTGCTGTAGGTGGTCCTACAACCTTCTCTGCATCCCGAGCCAGTCGCTCAGCTTCTGTAGTGCGCATGCGCCCTCTGATGGTTGGCGCTGCCTGGGTAGTTTCTTCCACCTCCTGAACCTCCTCTTGTGGCTGATCCACATCCGGAAGCTCCTCCTTAGGAACTAACAGCTCCTCATCTGCATGCAAGTGTAGCTCCCTCTCACGCGAACACTGCATGGCTTTCTCCTCCTGAAATTTTATATCCCGTCGCACAACAGTCTTGCGACTGTCTGGCACATACACCCGATAGTTGTGAGGTGTATCAGTGTACCCCACAAATATTCCAACTTCAGCAGTTGGATCCAGCTTCCTTCTTGCATCCTTCGTCACATGCATGTAGACAGGAGATCCGAAAATCCGCAAATGGGAAATATCATGCCTCTTGCCAGAATAAGCCTCCTCTGGTGTACTCATGCCAAGAACCTTGTGAGGACAACGGTTCTGCACATACACTGCTGTATTGCATGCCTCGGCCCACAAGTGAAGGGGTAGGCCCTGATCATGCAACATCGCCCGTGCAGCACCCACGATCGTTCTGTTCTTCCGCTCAGCCACCCCGTTCTGGTGTGGGTTATGGGGTGCGATGAGCTCTCTCCGAATCCCTTCTGCGCTGCAGAACTCCTTGAATTCAGCCGAGATGAATTCACCACCGTTATCACTCCTTAGAGCAATCACCTTCTTCCCCGACTCCTTCTCGACCAGTGCTTTAAACTCACGGAACTTCGCGAATGTATCGCTCTTCTTCTGCATGAAGAAGATCCAGCACTTTCGAGAGAAATCATCAACAAAGATCACATAATACATGTGCTTTGCTGTCGAAGCAACTGAGAAAGGACCACACACATCTGTGTGAACTCTCTCAAGGATCGTCGTGGCGCGACTATCCTTCTCGTGAAAGGTGGCTTTCACATACTTCCCTAAAGTACACCCCTTGCACTGATCTGACTGCGCAAGGGTGCCCTTAGGAAGTCCAGTAGAAATCTGCTGCAAAATCTTCAAAGCTCCATGGTGAAGATGGCTCAATCTCCTGTGCCATAGTTCGCCCTCATCATCCCGGCTCACCACTTCTCCCGCCTTGCATGCCATAGCTGCGCAGTCATCTACCTGCAACTGATAAAGGTTCTGAGTTCGAACCCCTATCTTCCGGGTCTCTCCAGTAGTCTTGCTGCGCAGGAAAGCTTTTCCTTCGCTGAAGACCACATCATAACCCTTATCCTCCAACATCGCTACTGAAATCAGGTTCTTCTTCAATCCAGGTACATGCATGACATCCTTTAAGACAAAGGGTTTACCGGACTCCCTCTGAAAGGATACGGTACCGATACCAGTCGCACTGTATCTACCGTCATCGCCCATCTCGATGTGCATACCCAAATCCTTGTCCTCCAGATCTGAGAACAACTCCCGATCTCCCGTCATATGAAATGACGCCCCGCTGTCCAAGAACCACACCGATCCCATCACACTTGAAACCAAGCATGCAATCAGTGAAAATTCAAGCTCGAACTGTGAAGCCAAAGCTTCTCCATCTGCAGATCTTCCCGCTTGCTTCTTCTTCTTCTTCTTTGGACAATTGGTAGCATAATGTCCGTGATCATGGCGGTGAAAACACTTCACTTTCGCCATATCCTGCTTCTTGCCCTTTGCACCAGAATGAGAGGTTTTCTTTCCCTTCCCCTTCTTTGCTTTGGACACCAAAGCGCAGTTTTCTTCATCAGCTCCCTTTGATGAAGATCCATCTCGAGTAGTCCTCCTTATCTCCTCCTGCATGAGATCCGCCCCAAGGCGCTCCCATCCCGGCAGCTTCTCCCGACCATTGACACTATCTTGATATGAGTGCCAAGCCTTCGGAAGACCAAGGAGAGCCAAGTCGACCATATCCTCTTCATCGACAGTAACTCCCACACTTCCCAGTTCATCTCTGCATTGAGTGAACTTCGTGAGGTATTTAGCGATACTGTCGCCCTTCTCCATCTTGATGTTCCTGAGCTTGTCTTTGAGCGCCAGCTTCCTTTGGTCACTCTTACTCCGGAATAGATCCGTCAAAGCTTTCCACATTAAATATGGAGTAGCCTTTCCATGCAGGCTGGATACAATATGATCCTTGACGCCCTCCAACAGGATCCTTCGACATTTCGCGATCTTCTTTTGCCATGCATCGACCAGAGCTGCATCAGTGGGCTTTGGGACATCCGCATCCACGAACTCCTTGAGACCATTATCTTCTAACACTGCTTCCATTCGATCTTTCCATGCAACATAGTTCGAACTGCCTTCAAGAGCATATTCGAGTCGCAAACCATTGAAAGAAGACATCTTTCATCACCGGCACCAAGAAGAACAACCTTCTGCAAAATTCGAATTCCAAACTCCAAGCTCTATCGCTTCCGATCTATACTTGAAAACAAATTATTTCCAAATCAGAGATTGACTGCAAAGGGCATTCACCAGATCTTTCACCTTACAAAGAAGGATGAATATTCGGGAGGCTACCTGGCCCGCATGCAGACTCTGTCCGAGGAAATAAGTTTGCAATCACCGTAATAGATCTCGACAATTAATCTCGCTCCGATACCATGTAGAAATTAGCTGAATAAATCACTTATTCATTGAAGATTAACCTGGTCATATATCAATTTCGAATTGCATACATAACACATAACCTTCTTCTACAATTAATTGTCACATGCGGAAATAACCGAAGCAATCTCACATCAATTCAATCACACATTAACTCAGTATGTATGGGGAAAGCCTATAGCTGAAAACCCCGCAGCTATTGTGTATATTATAATGGAAAAATCAAGTAACCAAACAAGTACAATACTCCTCACAAGTACTCAGTACTCTCTCATGAAGTTACTCACAATCTGACTCAGTTTTGAACAAGTCTGAGGTTCAAAACTCCCCGCCAATTGCCTTGCCTCTATTGCGCAATCATGGCCTGTATATGAAGAGGTTGAAGGTTCGAATCCCCTTCCCTTGATTGTGTAATTGTCATGGACAATTCCTCCAAGTGTAATGCAAATCTCATGCAAAACAAATCTACCAACTGATAGCTTTACTCACCCTTTCATCTACCTCTTCCACTGGTCTCCACTGAACTGATCATGCACCGTAGTGAACTGAAGTGTTCTTGAGTTGACTAATGAGTTAATATTTAGTAAATTAAATATTATTTAATTTACTCCACTCATATCTAGTTGATTAGTTAGTTAACTAATCCCAACTAGTTCAACTAAAACAAACAAAACACAACTCCACTACTTGTCCCGTTAACTCCTCCAAAAATCCTGCCACTGAAGTCTAACTGAAGCCAACCATGCAAGATGCCATCAAACCCTAGGAACCACGTGATTCCTTGTGTCGGTTGCATGAGTCACCTCCATGACTCAAACTGAAGTGCGCCAAGAGAGTAAACTGTTGTTTATAGTCAAAATATTATTAAGGGTAAATAATATTTGACTTCCATATTTTTAGGAGATCGGTCTAAAAATAGCCTGGGTCCTAAAAATAAGGGTCTCATCTATTTTTACCGACATGTCGCATACTTTAAGAATCTCCAAGTAGAATTCCCAAATTATGCTCCGTATGTCTAAAAATAGACATAGTCTAAAAATAGACTTTGCGCCAGAATTTGCCTGCGGGCCCACTTAGTGAAGGCGACTTCATTTCACTAAGCTCCATCATCTTGCTGCATTCTCAACATATGGGGCGTGATATTTATATATAGATATGTTAGAACCAATGGGATATGGAGGGGTTTTTATATTGCGCACATGGGATATAAAAACATTGGTTTAACATAAAATAAAGGGTTTTTTATGGGTTTATTTAAAATAAAGGGATTTAATAATATACGGGTGGGACTAGTTTTAGGGTTTTAATTACTAAATTAGAAATTAACATGAAATTAAAAGGATAATTTATGAAATAAAAACACATATTTGACTCTAATTAAAGTGTAAATAACGTAGTTTGTCTTTATTGTATTACTTCACACTTTGACTTAGGATAAAATGCATTTCATGGGTTTTGAGGGTTTTTAAAAGGAAAATGAAATTAGTTACTTAGGGTTTTACTTTTTCTAAGTAAAAATGAGTTTTTACTTAGGAAAAAGGGATTGTGATTAATGGATGAAAGATGAATGCTAATGAATGTAGGTTTTATGTAGGAATTCAATATTTTTAACCAATCAGTCATCGAGCCTTGGGTTCGGTCCCAACAAAAGTCAGAGAAATTCTCTGAGCCTTTTTAACTAATAGTTTAGAACATTGAATAATTGTAGGGGAGGGGAAATTAGTGATTTTTTCTCGATGATGCTTTATTACATGCTTTCACAAATGGTTTCTACCTACCCATCTTTATTTCTAACATTTTTTACTTCATTTTCATGGGTGCATTTAAGCTTGCAACCCTAAATCCATTTTCTTTCAAAACGGGAAACTATCTAATTCTAACCTTATTTCATCCAAGGGCTCAGATTAAACTGTAGAGTTCCTTATTATTCTCTTTTTTAACTATTGATCTGCCAAGTTTAGACTGTTTGGCCAGATCCTTATTCTCTATCTAACAACATGAAATTTAAAGCATGAGAGGTCAATTTTAAGTTGTTTGACCCTCATGGATTGTGGCATTTAGGACAAGCTACACACAATCTTATTTTCAAAAATTAAACTAAAGTAGTGGCATTTAAACTTGCAACACTTTCATGATCTATTTTTGATGGGGTTCATATTTAATATTCTTTTGATCTTTGTTTATTTTGTCCTTTAATTGTTCTTTTAGGACATAGCCTCTTTTCATTTTTTAATTTGGGAATACATTTGCAAAAAGAAAAGGTATGTACAAAATTTCAAGATTTTTAATAGAGTCAAATCAAAATTATGAATCCTATATTTATAGGACACTAACAGCGGCTTCACATGGGGATGGCATCTCCTTGTGAGATGTCAAGAACATCGTTGACTAGTAGCCTGATCCTTTGACCAAATCCTAAACATGCATTTGCTTTGTTATAAAATCTCGGTGACTAAAACTCTTGAGCTGAAAATTTACACCCTTTTCTGCAAACTGAAATCTGATCTGAGACTAAATGGTGTTGCAACCTTTAAACCAAACCACTAAATCATCAATATTTTAGTGCCTTTTCCTTGGCTTCAAATATTAATGAATTATTTCAAATCTAAGTGAAAACTGAAAACTGAAAATAAACTGAAGTCCTACCTACCTACTCTAATCATCTATCCAACTGTTGTTTAGGTAAAATGAAATAACCAATGAAACCATTCAAGCATTATGTACTTTGATAGATTTTGT
Source organism: Pinus albicaulis (assembly GCA_034641835.2). Classification (NCBI taxonomy): domain Eukaryota; kingdom Viridiplantae; phylum Streptophyta; class Pinopsida; order Pinales; family Pinaceae; genus Pinus; species Pinus albicaulis. The sequence continues at coordinate 1,408,412,544 of CM076584.1, forward strand.
TGCATTTGCTTGTTGATTATCAAAACTGTAATTCTGCAATCTATTAGAAACTTGTCAATAAATGAGATAATAAGGAAATACTTGATTTCCTTTGTTGACTCTAGAAATTTTTCGAAAGGATATTCCAAGATATACACACTCATGTTTAACTGATCTAAAAAATTGTACATCTATTATGGATGGCCTCCATGCCCTGAAACTAAAATGTTATTTTCATCTTTATCTCCCTGCAAACTTTCAGATAAGTTTTGTGATGATATTCCTACTGATTGTAATGTTTGACTGTTGAAACCTTTATCATATTGATTCTGAAACTCATAGTTAGTTAATGGAGAAAGGCTTTGAATGCTTTCATTATCCAACATATCTGATATTGGATCATGAAAAACTTGTGAGGATGGTTGCAATCTATTGGATATGGAATTCCATGGGACTTCATAAACTTCAACAAGTTGGTCAGCCTTTCCTTTATGATGTTATAAGACATTTCCTTTAAAAGTTGAAATGATTCAAAACATATTGGTATTGAATTCTCTTGTGTTATTTGATCATGTATTTCAATGGGAACCGATAATTGCTATTGTGAAACTGAAATATCCTGATCAAGAGTTTGATTATATTTTTTGTTGTCAATCATAATTCCTAAAGACTGTTGATTATTGATGGCATGAAATTTGTCTCTAATGAATTGAAATGAAGCAAAACAAAGAGGTAAAGAACCTTCACGTATTTCCAAATTTGTGCTTTTTCTTCCTCACTCTCATAGCTGATTTGCATTATCTGATTATTGTCTTTAATATGCAGAAACCACAATTATTCATCCTCCAAACTATCTTTTGATTGCTCTGTAAAGTTAGCTTGAGTTTGGAGAAGATAACTATCATCTTAATGATCATACTTAGGCAAATCATCAAAAGAAGGAATGTCATTGAACATACACATTAAATCGATAGATTCCTCTTCCACATATTGATCTGTAAACCCATTTTTTGATCTATGATAATTGGAATTAGCAGTAATTTTTTCATGGTTATCAGCCTATTCTATTTCTTCATGATGATATTGAATAAAAAAATCATCTTTCATAGTGATATTCTATATGATTTCACCTAGTTTTCTTACTAAAAGGCTGAGTTTTACCTCTGCAATGTTTTTCCTCTCTTCTTCTTCTACTTTCAATTATTCCTATCTGATTTGAAAATTAACTTCTACATCAACCGCAATGTTCTACATCTGTACAAGTGTTTCTAGCTCTCTTTCTCTTAACTGAAATTCTATTTCTGGATCAAAGGCACTTGGATAATGTAAGACAGCTTAATCATGAAGAGGTCTTATATTTTCTGGCATTGAATAATAAACTTGATTAAATCTGTCAAAAAAAATTTGTATTGTTTCATTTGGAGGTCTTTTTAACTGATTATATTCTTCTATGATCACAAAAAGACTGACTTTAATTATCCATCTTTCAAGAAAAAGTTTGAAAAACTGCTAGAAATTTGAGATGCTTGTAATAAGTAGATTCTTGAACCAACTCTTTATTCTATTTTGCAAAGAAAGAGAAAAAATTTTGATCCTAACATCATCTTCATCAATCTCAAATAAATCTAGATAATTTTCAAAACCTTGAATATTTTTTTGGGCAGTGATGTTATTATTTTCTCCATCAAACCTGGGAAGAAATTTTTAATAGTTATCAGGGAAATCATGTAGTATAGGAGGTAAAATAAGGGGCTTATATCTATCTAGAACTTTATATGGTATATGAATATGTACAGGGATTGTAATATCAGTATTGATTTTTTGAGGCTTCTTAATTGGAAAATTATCATCATTAGATTCAGAAGAAAAGTTGCTCAAAGATATTAAGAGAATTAGTATTTACAATCTTTAAAGGAAAATAATTAAAAACTAATCTAAGATGTTCTCTAAAATACAATATACATTGAAAAATTTTCTTAATGAGAAATAACATGATGCCTTGGTTTGTAATCCAAGTTAAAAGCCCGATCTTTCCATATTGTTCTTTCAATTTCATTCCTCCAGTGGAGTCTTGATTTTGAAATTGATTTGGAGTCGCCAGGTGGATGATTTTAACCTATGTGTGTCTGATCACTTTCCACCATCATAGATCAAATCTGAACCTGTAAAATATTTCTGAATAAAATGTTAGTCTTCCCTAGTAGAGTCGCCAATACGTTATCACTCAGTAATTTCTCTAGGTTCAAGAGAGAACTCACCGAGGTAACCACATACCAACTTTTAAAATCTAGGATCTAGCCTTCCTAGGGTTCAGAGAGGGCTCTCTCTATAAGATTTAACTTTATTTATTTTTTATAAAATATTAAGCTAGTTATGATTGTGTAATTGGTTTTGGTTTTGTTCGATTTTGTGGGAAAAAATCACTTGAAGGGATAGATAGTGGGAGATCTATTTTTCCATTGGGCTAAGGAGTCAAAATCAAGCAAACAACTAGGATCAAGGCCAAGAGGTCAAATGTTTTCAGGGCAAGATAGATAACCCTTGAAGATATTGGAAAGTTGTTTTTATGAGGTGGTATGATCAGGATAAAGGGAAATTAAGAATCCTTTGATCTGGAAAAGGAAGTATTAGGAAGAGTTCAAACGAGAGATAGAGCAATTAAGGGTTCCCTACACTCGAAATCAAAGGAAAACATATAAATGATAACTAGTTAAAAACAGGGTGCTCTTAACAAATCCTATAGTAATACTCCTAGTTATTCATTTAGATTTATAAAAAACACAAATGGATTCATGTAACATAGAAACATAACAATGACAAGTAAGGAAATACTTCACTCCAAATATCTCATCACAAGAATCCTGAAGTATGATGCCAATTGGTTTGATCGAGCCTTCTACTCTAAATTTGACACAAAAAAGATTTCAATTCCAACAAGAAATGACTATAGAAATCTCAAACAATTTTATTGCCCACAAAATACTTCAAAGAGTGAATTATTTATACAAATTATAAACTAGAATATCTTGAAAAATATCAAGATTGGTTTACAAATATCTCAAACTTTTTTACATAAATAGAACTTTAATAAAGGACACTCAAAACTAATGCATCTATTTGGCACTATACTTATGGATTGATGGTGACAAAGAAGAGAATTTGAATTTTATATCAACTCTTAGTTGATGATGAGGCATCCAAGTCACTACCTGTCTCCTTTCTTTCTGCATGCTGCTCCAGAAATTCTGCAAACTTGGGGTCCAATGATACCTTTTTATTTCTCAATCCAAAATAGATATGTAAAAAGTGAAAGAATTTATTGTAGATAAATACATTTTTGAGATAACCCTCTCTCTGTTCCCTAAAATTCTGCTCTAGTTGGTCAAAAATGCTCTGCCAAAAGATGTGAAAAATAGAGCTTTGCAAAGTCTGAAAAATAGGCTGTAAATATGTGCATGTATCTCTCATTCTGTAATACCTGTGTAAATAGTGAGATCGGTTTTTTTAGATGGGTCACTTAGGAACAAAAACCTCCTTCATTTTTGTAAGATGTATTTCTGATTGGCCACAATCTTCTCTACAAACTAATGACTTAACAAGAATTTTCTGTAAAAAGTGCTTTCAAATATTGTTTAATATTTCCAAATCCATAATGGCTATTAGAAAAGTGAGAGAGGTTTTTATAGATGGACATGTTAGGAACATAAACCGCCTTCAGTGTTGTAAGATGTATTTATGATTGGCCACAACCTTCTCTGCAAACTGATGACTTAACAAGAATGTTCTGTAAAACGTGCTTTCACATATTGTTTAATATTTCCAAATCCATAATGTATGTTAGAAAAGTGAGAGAGGTTTTTGTAGATGGACATCTTAGGAACACAAACCTCCTTCAGTTTCGAAAAGTTTATCTTGGATTGGACACAATATTTTCTTCCAAAACTATGACTTAAATAAGAAATTTCTGCAAAAATGTCCCTTCCTGCTCTATTTTCATCTTTTAACCTTTTTGTTCTCTTAACTGTTTTGAATTTTACTTCGGATAAAAATCATTGTTGTTGGTGAAAGTATTTTCATCTCTATTTACCATTTACTTCCTCTATATTTACTTTTACTATTTTTCCTTAACTGCTCTGTTACTCTGTTTTAAGCTTCACTCTGACTTTCTATTTTCATTGTCACTGTGAATTCTTACTTTAATTTGAACTTTAACATTTACTGTGAGTTCTTCCTTTTAATATCTGCATAAATGAATTCTTTCTATTCTGCTGCCTAGAATATTTTTTTAAGTAATATCATTTAAAATTATTTTCTTTGTGAAATTTTGGAGTAAAATAGATCTTTAACTAGTATTTAGATTGTTTTATCCAAATTATCCTTTTGCTGATGACCTGCAAAACAAAATAATTGTTAATTAAACATAGGTCTGCAAGGAGGTGATTGAAGGCTTTTTTAAAGACCTATGGAATGGAAACCGCACTGGAACCCGGTGTGGTTTCCATTAGCATCGTTCGTGGTGCGGCCTATAAATTTACAGTTAGCACCGCGAACGGTGCGAGCCGAATAGCTCAAGCAAACTGCACAAAAAATTATTATTTTTTAACGGTTAATTTTAAGGTTTTTTAAAAATCTAATCCACTAAAAAGTTTAGTTATTGAGAAATAAGTAAAATACATATACATTTGCGCGTCGAGGAGGCATATTTGCTGAGGAATTCAAGAAACCAAATTTTCCCACCATTTTTGAAAATTCGAACTCCACAATGTGGGAAATGGATGACAGCAGTGCATGCAATGGGAGCACTGATGGCAGGGTACCTCACAGAATAAAAATTCACATCGGTTCTTGAGAGGTATGGAGAACTGAAGAAGTAAAAATGACGTTTTTACAACCGGTAATTTTTTTATTATTTAACCATGTTTCAATGCACGGGTTTTTTCGGTGCACTAGGTGGTATTATTGATGGTGCATCGCATGTCGTTACAGTGTGCTGGATTACTACGATGCACCGGACCTATTTATACGTAGATAAGTGGTGCGCTATAGTACTTAGATGCACCAGTTGGGTTTGTACGGAGAGGACAGTGTCTCAGTGTGCCAATTTTTAGTACCCACTGGTGCATTGTGAGTAAATTGCACAAGTGCGGTTTATGATGAGAAATGCACCGAACAAAAAACATTTTCAAAAATGTGCACCTGCCAATATCCTTTAGAGACCTCCGCTACAAAAAAATATCTGGGCTATTTTTGTAAGGGGTTCCTCAAAAACATCCGCTAGAGGGTCTTTTCCTTGTAGTGTTAATACACCAATTTTGGAAAAATTCCAAACTAACACAGACCATGGGGTCCATCAACCATTATTATCTCTGCAAACTTTTACTTTTGGACATAAATTTCAATCGAGGAGGTCATTTATAATCTCCCACATACCAATAGAAAGCTCTTTCATATTTGTATCCATCTGCTTGGATTTCAACAATGTTTAAGGTGATCTAATATCCAAGAATTGGCTTTAAAATCTTTGCACATTTTCACCATCCATAATTTTCTCATCTTGTTCTCTAATCAACTTGAAAAAATTTCACCATATTTTTCATTCTTGGCCATAAATAACAACAAAATTCTAACAAATGGGAGGAGTACAAAAGTGAGAAGTTCATATGTGATAAGGTGGGGAGGGAATCACTATCCACATGGGCTTCCCTCCTCCCAATATGTGTCACATTCAATCACTTATGCCTCCCATACATTCATCACTTATGATTTATAATATATACAACACTTTTCCCATTTTTATATATTTTATTTAACTTTAACTAGTTATATTTGTATTTTATAATATTTAAATTTTATTCATTTAAATTTCTTTCATTATTTTATATGTCATTTAATTTAAATTTATTTTAATATATATATATATATATATTTAGAGTTGATAAAATTTATTTTATATTTAGAATATAGAATCATTAAAATTAATTATAAAAAAAAGATTTATTAAAATAATTTTTTCGTAAATTGTTGAAATTTTCGTTTATATGACTCTACATTTTCTAGCAAATATATATTTTTGGAACTCAAAATTTGGAGAGCTATATCTAGATATTTACTCAACTAAATGAGGCACATCATGACATCATGACCCATTAGAAAGCTAAAATATTGGAGAATATTTTGGGAGTGGTTGCATAACCAAATTTGGTCATTTACTATGCCTAAAATTTAACAAAAGTTGGAGATACAAATTTGTAATGAGACATTCATTTTCTGACTTTTGTTTTTTGGAACATGACTTGCTAAAAGTTTTGTTGTTGAAAATTGATTCAAATATTTCCTTCTTTGACCAAATAATTTTTGACAGATATCAAGGGGAAGCACAAATTTATTTTCATTTAATTTATTCAATTAGATTTTAGTTTGAGAATTTGTTTTCTCAAATTGGTATTTAAATTTGGAGGTAAAAAATTAGTTGGTGTTTAATTGATTTTGCGGAGAATTTGTTACAAGGAGATGAAGCCAAGGCTTTGTAGCAATGACGTTGATCCAACAGATATGAAAATAGAATATTTTCAGCTCCAAAAAGGATGGATCTGGACTACCTTCAACAACTCTCCTTTTGGTAGATTTTTTGTAAATTGTAAATAATAGTTTGGAAAATGAGAAGAGGGTTCATATTTTATACAAATTATAGGCTCTTTGCACTTGTGTGAGGAGAATTATTATTGCAGGTAGAGAGGAATACTCATATTTGAGTGTTGTAGGTTTTCTTTTTAAGACTTAATTTTTTTTAGACAAATATTGCACTATTGCAATTATTTTCTCCATAGACAGAGCTCATAGTCTTGGGAGGATTATTGATAATATCCATTGTAAAATAGAGAAAACATTTTATGTTTTATTAATATGCAAGTAATTTTATTTATTAATATGAATCTTATTCTTTTCAATGACATATTTGTGTCAATTGTTCTATATTTTTCACTTTTGTTAGATATGAGAATTGTTGTTTATAAGACCAACTATTTGATATTGTAGTTGCACTGATCTGTTATTGATTTTCCATTTTCACTTTTTCTTTAATGAAATATATGAGTAACTATTTACACAAAAAATGTCATGTTAAATTGATTCAATAGTAATAGAGCTATATGAATTGTTTCTATATTTTGATGGCTTATCTTTCTCTATTATAATATCCATATAGATCGTGTGGTGCACTTACAATATCAGCTGTTAGAACTATTTCAATAGTTTGATATTCATAATAAAGAACATGTTAAATTCCCATTCTTTTTATCGCTTTTATCTTTATATATAAGATATGAAAGATTAGATTTCCTTTATTTTGCATGCATCTTACAATAGATTTGCACTTAGAATTAATTCTTTTCATTTTAGAAGTCTCCTTTTGTAGGAGAGAGCTTTAGTGTGGCTTGCTTGAGCCCTTGTTTCACCTTAGGGTTTCCATCTTGAAAGCATGCAACAAGAAGGTAAGACCAATTTAATTTCTTATTGATAATTAATTATAAATATTACAAGAATTATTTATCATATAGTTTCATTTTGGATTGGTATTCAACTTATTTTCACACCATCTCATTTCTACTCCATACCCGTAAATAATCAAAATCCTAAAATAAAGAATTAATGAAATTGTTTAGACATTTTTTGTTATGGAAAACCAAGATTAGCCTAGGGTCATAGAGCCTTGAAGTAGGATTTGGAGAGGACACTCTTCAAGACTATAAAATTAAAATTAGATCTGTTAGTGAGTGAAACTTTTTTCAACTTAGATTTTTGTTGGAAAGCCACTCTCACAGAAGACTTAAGGGCATCGTTGCATCAGTAACCTGTAGAGTGACATTACCACTTTGAGGTTATTGGTGTTTACTAAATTGTCCATGTTACAAGGAGATATATTTCGCAGGCATATGGCTTGCTTTGAGAAATATCTCGAGATATTTTGGGGTTATTTACCATATGTACATATGTGACTTTAATCACATGCATCCTGCTAATCGGTTGATTTTGAAATGGTAACTATAGTGGAATATCATCTAGGGCTCTTACCTAGGTTCTTGTGGATATGAAGTCCCCATAGTACCTAATGCAGATGTAAATCACCATTTTAATGCTCCTATAGGGTGACACTCAACCCCATCAAGTTCACTTTCATAGGTCAAGGTTGATATAGGGAGGTTGGAGTAACTATTTCCGTAGTCCTTAATTATTACAAGTTACTTGGGGGACTAATCACCTCAAGTGTCATGGATTTTTGGAGGTACCTTTTTAACTCTTTTTATTGTTGGATCTCTTAGGGGAGTTTTAGCACAAGTTTTAGTTTGTGTCTAAATGGCCACAAGGGTGTCTAAAATTAATTGATTAAATAAACATGTATTCACTTTGACTAACCAAACTATCTAAAGATATCAAATATTAATAAAAATTTCTCGTAAAGAGGAGGTTTGACCACCTTGAATACATAAGATAACACTGCTATCAGAGGGATTAAATAAAACCTAAGTTAGGAGGGATATTTTTTGTTATGGGGTGGGAGACGAGGTCATTATTGAAGCTATAGAAACAATAATCCATCACATGTTAACCCGCCTTTAACTAACTCTCTAAACCATACACTTGTATAGTGGAGTGCCTATTTCATAGAGCCTTTTTCCTTATTCTCTCATTAAATGGCTTGTGAGAGTGGTAGTTATACCAAGGGGAAAATGGGCCTGTCATCACCATCCACATCGAAAATTTCTTCTATGATTTTTTATTTACCATTGATTAGTGTGATAGGGTCCACTACCTCAATTTTGACTACACTTATGTCCTTGCAATGGTGCATCCCACCTAGAGCACTTCAAACCATGAAGTGGTGAGAACTCAAGTCTCTTCTCTTCCTCTCCTCTTAGGATATTGTTTGAGATGGTTGAGACCATTTTATTGGTGTAGGACCATGCATCCAATCACACATATTCATATAGATAAAGGGTTCAACTCTAGAAAACTACATAGAAAGGAACCTCTTGCCCATTAAATTGGCTCACAACCCTAGTGGAGTGATTGGATATATATTCAAGGTCTCTTTTCTTTGACATCATATGGTAGAATAACTAAGATTTCTCTCTTCTACATTCTCCTTTGGGTAATATAGTACAATCCCCCTATGGCCCTCAAGGACTTCAACAAGGAGCCAATGCTACCCTTGTTTCCCATTTATCACAAGTAATCAGATCAACGAGACACTAACCTCCTTGATTAGTAATAAGTTTTCCAACTCTGACCTTGGACACTTTCATTTTTTATCAAGGAACCTATGCCATTATTTTGGTATTATTTTTTTTTTGTCTTTGATAGACTTAATTCTTACCCATGTCAAATATTTACCTAAACTATGCTTTCAGTTTTTTTGTAAAATTCAATTCATTATTTCATTATATAGGATAATTTTCCACTCACACATTATATTCCCACTTGATGTACCCCTAAGTCCCATTGGTCTACTTTTCCAATCATCTGTTCGATATTAATAAATTATATATCTTTTGTAATTAAAAACAAGTGATAAACTTCGATAGGCTTCAATCCATGATAAACATCAAAATACTTACTTCATGACACATGTCAAATTACTCAAAAAAAAAGATCATAAAAATAAAATAAATCATAAATCTATTTTTAAACTATTATTATTTTTAATTATAAAAATAATTAATATATAAGTTAAATATATATACATTTAAAAAAATATGTAACAAGATTCTTATCAATAGAGATTCACCCCATGATCTCTAAATGATACAGATTTATGGAGGAACATAAAAAATACACATATAACCATAAATACAAAGATGCAACAGAAATAATACTTCATCTCATTAATATCAAAGAACTGAAATTTGTTTGCAGACATAATTGAAATAAGCTAGCTAGGGCATTGGTAGCTTATCTCTGAGAAGAGATGTGGTGGCCATAGGCCTCTGAATTGTGTTACAATGAGGCTCGAGGGCCTATTTATTATTGAGAAACAATGTAAAACCCTAAACATCCAAAAACCTAACCCTAGGAGATGAAGCCCCAAAACTATGGGCCCCGTTTGGGTAAATTAGTACATCAACTTCCTCTGGACGTAACTTTGGCATACGATCTCTGTTTGACGTGAACTATACCTGGTTAGAAATATCTATCCAAGGACTACAACTTTTGACGTGCGCACCATTTGTCAAACAACCCATGTTGCTCCCGGTTTTCCCAAAAAATGTCGTTTAGGGCCTCAAAACGGCTCTAGAAGTTTAGGACCCGAAAAACTGCTAAAAATAGTAAGTTGTGCTATAATTAAGGAAACACAAAAAACTGAAATAAACAATGGTGGGGCCTCAAGTGGAATAGGTGGGCAGCCACCAATATCCACCTGGATCACTAAATAGGGTTTGTTACAATACCAAATTTTTTCAATACCACATGTCCAAAAAGACCATAACTCATTTCATATGACACTTGTTGGTATAGCAGCTTCTTTAATTAATCAAGTTAATTAAAATGGGAAAATGGCATAATTTCTCTGGAGACAAATCTCAACCATTGATTTGTGCATATTACTAAGAATATACTGAAATATTCTATGAAGGTTAAAACCCACCCACCTACATAATAATTATTGGTAATTAAATTAAAATTATGGAAACTCTATTTCAAAATAGACACCCCCTATGAGCTCAATTATTGACAAAATAGTTACTTAACATTCTACTAAATATATAACTATTCATAAAGATTATTAATTCAGGTCTTATTAATAACTAAGAGACCATTATACAATAGATGACTATTAATTGAATATTTATTGAACTTTGTTCAATAAAATTAACCTCAAAATATATAAGAGTTTAAATACCACTTCCAAATACCCATGGAGTGTAGCTAAATTAACTATGCCACAATATGAATTATATTGTGAACAATGAGAATCAATATTCAAAAATTCCAAAGAGAATTTGTTACAAAGAGATGAAGCTAAGGGTTTGTAGCAACGAGGTTGATCCAGTAGAGATGAAAAGAAAATATTGCAACTCCAAAAAGGATGGTTCTGGACTACCTTCAACAACTCTCCTTTTGGTAGATTTTTTGTAAATTGTAAATAATAGTTATGAAAATGAGAAGAGGGTTCATCTTTTCTGCAAATTATAGGCTCTTTTCACTTGTGTGAGGATAATTACTATTGTAGGTGGAGAGGAATACTCATATTTGAGTGTTGTAGGTTTTATTTTTAAGACTTAATTTTTTTGAGACAAACCTTGCACTATTGCAACTATTTTCTCCATAGAAAAAGCTCATAGTCTTGTGAAGATTATTGAGGATATCCATTGTAAAATAGAGAAAATATTTTATGTTTTATTAATATGCAAGTAATTTTATTTATTAATGTGAATATTATTCTTTTCAATGACATATTTGTGTTAATTGTTCTATATTTTTCACTTTTTTTAGATATGAGAATGGTTGTTTATAATATCAACTATTTGATATTCTAGTTCCGCTGATATGTTATTGATTTTCCATTTTTTCTTTTTCTTTAATAAAATTTATGAGTAACTATTTACACAAAAAATTGTCATATTAAATTAATTCAATAGTAATAGAGCTATATGAATTGTTTCTATATTTTGATGGCTTATCTTTCAATGTTATCATATCCATAGAGATCATGTGGTGCACTTTCAATATCAGCTATTAGAACTATTTCAATAGTTTTATATTCATAATAAAACAACATGTTAAATCTCCATTCTTTTTATCGGTTTTACCTTTATACACACACACACACACACACACACACACACACACACACACATATATATATATATATATATTATCTTAATCGAAATATGAAATATTCGATTTCCGTTATGTTTCATGCATATTAGAATAGAATTACACTTAGAATTAATTCTTTTCATTTTAGAAGTCTCCTTTTGTAGGAGCGAGCTTTAGTGTGGCTTGGTTGAGCCCTTGTTTCACCTTAGGGTTTCCATGTTCCAAGCATGCAACAAGAAGGTAAGTCCAATTTATTGTCTTGTTGATAATTAATTGTAAATCTCACTAGAATCATTTGTCATATAGTTTTATTTTGGATTGACATTAAATTTATTTTCACACCATCTCATTTGTACTCCATGCCCCCTAAATAATCAAAATCCTAAAATAAAGAATTAATGAAATTGATTAGAAATTTTTCATTATGGAAAACCAACATTAGCCTAGGGTCATAGAGCCTTGAAGTAGGATTTGGAGAGGACACTCTTCAAGGTTATAAAACTAAAATTAGATCTATTAGTGAGTGAAACTATTTTCAACTTATATTTTTGTTAGAAAGGCACTCTCACATGAGATTTAAGGACATCATTGCATCAGTAACTTGTGGAGTGGAATTACCACTCTGAGGCTATTGGTGTTTACTAAATTGTCCATGTTACAAGGAGATATATTTGGCAGGCCTATGGCTTGCTTTGAGAAATCTCTCGAAATAATTTGAGCTTAGTTACCATATGTACATATGTGGCTTTAATCACATGCATCCTACTAATCGGTTGATTTTGAAATGGTAACCATAGTGGCACATCGTCTAGGGCTCCTACCTAGGTTCTCGTGGATAGGAAGTCCCCACGGTACCTAATGCAAATGTAAATCACCATTTTAATGCTCCTATAGGGTGATACTCAACCCCATAAAACTCACTTTCACAGGTCAAGGTTGATATAGGAACGTTGGAGTAACTATTTCCCTAGTCCTTAATTGTTTTAAGGTAGTTGGGGGACTAATAGCCTCAAGTGTCATGGATTTTTGGAGGTACCTTTTTAACTTTTTTTATTTTTGGATCTCTTAGGGGATTTTTAGCGCAAGTTTTAGTCTGTGTCTAAATGGGCACAAGGGTGTCTAAAATTAATTGATTAAATAAACATGTATTCACTTTGACTAACCAAACTATCTAAATATATCAAATATTAATAAACATTTCTCGTAAAGAGAAGGTTTGACCACCTTGAATACATAAGATAACACTACTATCAGAGGGATTAAATAAAACTTAAGTTAGGAGGGATATTTTTTGTTATGGGGTGGGAGACTAGGTCATTATTGAAGATATAGAAAAAATCATCCATCACATGTTAACCCACCTTTAACTAACTCTCTACACCATATACTTGTATAGTGGAGTGCCTATTTTATAGAGCCTTTTTCCTTATTCTCTCATCAAATTTTGTGTGAGAGTGGTAGTTATACCATGGGGGAAATGGGTTCTTCATTACCATCCACATCGACAATTTATTCTATGATGTTTTATTTACCATTGATTAGTGTGATAGGGTCCACTACCTCAATTTTGATTACACCTATGTCGTCGCAATGGGGCGTCCCACCTAGAGCACTTCAAACCATGAAGAGGTGATAACTCAAGTCTCTTCCCTTCCTCTCCTCTTAGGATATTGGTTGAGATGTCTGAGACCATTTTATTGGTGTAGGACCATGCATCCAATCACACATCTGCATAGTGATAAAGGGTTCAGCTCTAGAAAACTACATAGAAAGGAACCTCTTGCCCATTACATTACCTCACAACCCTAGTGCAGTAGTTGGATATGTATTCAAGGTTTCTTTTCTTTGACCTCATATGGTAGAATAACTAAGGTTTCCCTCTCCTACATTCTCCTTTGGGTAACATAGTCAAATCCCCCTATGGCCCTAAAGGACTTCAATAAGGAGCCAATGCTACCCTTGTTTCCCATTAGTCACAGGTAATCAAATCCAGGAGATAGTGACCTCTATGATTAGTAATAAGTTTTCCAACTCCAACCTTGGACACTTTCGTTTTTTATCAAGGAACCTATGCTATTATTTTATATGCTTTATTTTGGTATTATTTTTTGTTTTTGATAGAGTTAATGCTTACCCATGCCAAATACTTACTTAAACTATGCTTTCAATTTTTTTTAACATTCAGTTCATTATTTCATTATATAGGATAATTTTCCACTCACACATTATAATCCCCACTAGATGTATCCGTAAGTCTCATTAGTCTACTTTTGAAGTCTTTTGTTCGATATTAATAAATTAAATATCTTTTGTAATTAACTATGCCATAATATGAAGTATATTGTGAACAATGAGATTCAACATTCAAAATCCCATAAATCCAACTTAAAAAACCACATTACCCTATCAAAATAAATAACTAAATTTATATTTAAACAAATTAAAAAAAATGATAAACAAAATATTTGTTAAATATTTAAAAAACCCATGGCATATTATATTCAAATATCAATCGAATACTATAAATTGACCTAATTCTCAACTGAATAAAAACCACTCATTTCTCTACCGCATTTTTTTTTCCAATCTCATCCCTCAGCCCTACCTACATGAATAGTCACCTCAATTAGAGGACACTAGGTATTTTCATTTAAAGCTATTCCTAGTTTCCTGTGTTTTGAGCCAAAGCCTGATACTATTCCTAGTTTCCTGTGTTTTGAGCAAAAGCCCGGGACTATAGGTACTTCCATTTAAAGCTATTCCTAGTTTTCTGCTGTGATGAGATGATAGCTTAAAGGCTCTTTGTTCTCTGAGCGTGGTTTTGGTTGCTTTTGTAATAATTCAACCCCGCTAATTAACTTTAAACATTAGTTTAGTGGATTCAAAGTTCATTTATTTTTTTAAATTTGTGTGTGGAGCAAATAGGACTCCAATTTTGCATAAAATAAAATAAACACGACATGGTTTTTAATTATTGTGTGGACCAAAGATGACTTCAAATTTTGGTATAAAAGATGAACCTTTCCCACCTCACCTCAGGAGCAAGTTGTGCGTCATCCTCAGGAGAAAGTTGTGCGTCATCTTCGTAATATTAGTTTCAGTTAATGGTAGTCTGGAAAGCCGAACAGCATTTTCAGGACTAATTAATGGTAGTCTCTGAAGCAGAACAGCGTTTTCAGGACTAGTTTGCGCTTCTGTTTTTTTGCCTCCATTTGTCTCAGCTCACAGGCTGAATCTAGTTTGTTTCTTCTCCTTTTTGTGGAAATGGACTCCTGGTGCGACGCGGTTGATTTGGCCTATTTGATTGGCGAATATTTTGAAGGGCAGCAGTTGGATATGGAGTCTTCCTTGTTCCCTTGGTTGGACTTCCGCAACCGGGACGAGTTTGATGCCCTTGAAGGGTTGTTTGATGGAAAAATTACATTTATTATATTAAATTTTCAACATGTAAATGTATTTTGGAATTTTGAATCATTAATATTTTAAAATATTGATTTAATATTAGTTTATTATATTTGTTTTGTATCTTAAATTTTTGAATATTTTGTTTAATAATGATTACTATGTTTGAGCCTCAAAAACTCTGATAAATGTCCAAATTTCTTGCTATACTTTCCTAACCATGGTCAACATGTGATGATTTTTTAATGGTGTGTTCATATGTTAATTGTGTATTATATCTAATTTAATATTAGATGAAAGTTTTTTTTATTAGTATTATTTAAGTATATCTTTTATCAATGTTTTTAAATATTAGATGGAGAGTTATATTGAATTATTAGTATTTTGGAATATTATATTATTATTAGTTTATTATATTTGTTTTGTATCTTAAATTTGTGAATTTGTTGTTTAATAATGATTACCATGTTTGAGCTTCAAAAACTCTAATAAATGTCTAAATTTCTTGCCATATTTTCCTAACCATGGCCAACATGTAAAGTCCTATCAATGTTTTTGAGAATGTTATAATTTCATCTATTAAACAACACATGGCAGAAATATGCCTAAGAGATGCATTTTTTAATAGATTATTGGTGTTTTTCATTGTGATGTAAACCAAGAAATGTCATTTTTAATGTACAACTAGCCTAGTAATGGCACCATCCCCAGGGAAATTGATTATGAACAATTTATGGCACCAGCCCCATCATTATATGAACAATTTATATGGATTTCTTATCCCAATCAAATCACACTCAATTCTTTTCTTTTCTTTTTTACAAGAACGGTTATGAGTTTATATTATATCTTTGGCAAAATGCCAGTGTATTATTTACATTTATGGGCTAGTACCCAGATTTCTTCTATTGCCAGCATTACATTGACCTTACTGTCTCCAGTTCCATATTTCTTACATACTGTAATTGCGTCTATTTTCGTGATTTTTCTTAATTTATGGATACAGACAAATTACTTCAGCAGTATGCAATAGAACATAATATCAGATAACAGCCAATCTTCATTCCTATCTCTTCATAGCATACCGGCTGAAAGGAGGGCTGCTCTCTTAGCTTCCATGTTCACATCTTGATTATTCTCCCTCTTCACATGAAAAAACTTCACTCCTTGAATGGAGTTTTGCAGAAATTTAATCCTAGCCACCACTCTAGCAAGTCTAAGATCCACTGGAGTGGTGTTCTCGACCATGGTTTGAATAATGATTTGTGAATCCCCAATTATATTGACATCTTCCAACCCCAGAGCCTTAACTTGCTTGAGACCTTGCAAGAGGGCAAGCGCTTCATCTTGGATTCTTGTGTTATAACCTACTCCCCAGGCATATCTGGCAATGATTCTTCCATCTTTATTCTTGATTACTCCCCCTGCTCCAACACTTCCGGGGTTGCCTTTTGCTGCCCCATCAAAGAATAACGTATGCCTGGATTGCTTGAGGTTCCAATATGAAAATTTTTCCTTTTTTCCTCTGATTTGCCAAACTTTGTTCTGTTTTATGTGCCTCTGTTCTTTGGTAAATTGAAGACCCATTCTTGTTCCCCATTCTAAGTCTTGATGACTTAAATTTGTGTCTTCAATCTGTTCACCGAGATATTCTTTCCATTGACTTTTGATTTTTACTTTGATGAGGTTCACATTGTTTTCTTCATCTCTGAAAACTCTGTTGTTTCTCTCAAGCCAAATTTGCCAATATATAAATTTTGGCAATGTTGACCAAGCTGCCTTGAATCTATCATTTTTGGGAAGTGATACTGGATAAAGATTCATCCAATTTGCAAATATCTCATTGATGGAAGAGGGAAAATTAAATTTTGATCACCATAGGCTCAAGAGGTCCTTCCAGATTTCTCTGGCATATATGCATTCCATCATAATGTGATTTGTTGTCTCTTCATTCACACAACAGAGTCGGCATTTGGAAGGACCAGCAAATCCTTTTCTCTTTAGTCTATCCTTTGTTAGGATTCCTCTATGACATAAAGCCCAGCAAAATATGTCTACTTTCGGGATAGCTTTGTAAGCCCACAGCCCTTTCCATGTTGCCGGATTGGGTGGGATGTGTGGTATTACTTTCAACTGAGCGTATCCCTATGCTGTAGTATAAATCCCAGTCTTAGCTCCCCAACCCAAATGATCACGCTTGCAAGCCTGCAACGAAGCCTTCTCTGCTAACTGTTCAAGCAGTCTCTTGCAATCGTTGTCCAGCGTGGCATGGACACTCGAAGATTCCACCCATGCCAGTCACTGCCAGTCCGCCTCGAAATATCCCAGAGCGTATTTATCCCTGTGTTTGTGAAACAATAACGCAACGCATACAAGGAGGTGACTTCAGCGATTGGAGGTCGACCCATAATACGATCTTTCTAAATTTTGATACATTTATCGTTACCAGGAATCCAGAATATGTTCTCTTTTATGAGAGAGGCAGCTTTAGCATACATTTTGAAGAGAATCAAACCATGAGTGGATTTGGGATTATCTAAGAATATTTTTCTTGGACCTGTGAAATATTTTTTCCACAGTGCTTTCTTTGCCCAACCTGCGTGAGGAGCTATCATTTGCCAAATTATCTTAGCTCCCATTGCCAGATTTTGAGTCCCTAGCTCTTTAAAATTCAATCCGCCTTCCATAATGGGTTTTCTTATCTTGTCCCGGCTGACGAGAGGAATTTTCCTTTCATTTTGATTGCCTCCATTCCAGAAAAATTTGCGGATTAGAGCCTCCATTTTCTTAAGAATGCCTGCAAGAGAAAGGATTACAAAAAATTGGAAAATAGGGAGGCTACACAGAACAGCTTTTAGGAGCTTCCCGTAGCTTCACAAAATTCATCCAACACTTCCTTGAATTTTGAGGCTGAGAGAGCAGTAACTGCCCCAAGCAATAGAGTATCGTTGGCAAACAAAGCATGGTTAACATTTTTTACTCCTCGGGCAATGTTGAGATCCAAAATCTCTTGCTCTGCCAGCTTTTGATCCAAGTAGAAACTAAGAACAGAGGCTTGGAGAACAAAGAGAAGCAGGGAGAGGGGACAGCCCTGCCTTAACCCTCTTGATGCTTTGAAAAAATCTGCTGCTCTCCCATTTACCAGGGGTTCAATCCATGGTTTTCAAATACAAGCTTTTATCCAATTTATGAAATTTGACCCAAATCAAAAATTGAACATAAATTCCAACATAAAACTATGTCGAACCTGATCAAAAGCATTAGCTAAGTCAAGTTTTACCACCATACTTTTTTCTTTGTGCATCTGGCTTGAATGGATCGCCTCTTGGACGAGGATGAAGTTGTCCACAATCTGTCTCTTTTGAACAAAGCCCCCTTGGTTTTCTGGGATAATAGAGGGGAGGATTCCTTTTAATCTGCTCGCTATCACTTTGGTGATGATTTTGTAACCAATGTTACAAAGAGAGATGGGACGAAATCTATTGAAAGCAGTGGCACCTTTTTCCTTGGGGATAAGGGCAAGAAAGGCTGAATTAGTGTTGTCCCCTATTTTCTGACAATTCTATGACTTTAGAATCATTTTGTGCAAATCCTTCTCTACTATCTGCCAGCAGGTTTGGAGAAACCTTGCCGTAAAACCATCCGGCCCGGGGGCTTTATCTGGCTCCATATCAAATAGAGCAAACTTTATCTCATTGCTGGTGATTTTTGCTTCCAACTACTGATTCATTGAAAATTTTGTGATCTTTAAAGGAACCACCCCCAGGAACTCAAAATTAGGATCCGTCTCACCATCTTCACTATAAAGATTTTTGAAGTGAGTGGAAGTTGCTCTCTTGATACTCATATTATCCTTATGGGATAAAGTTCCTTCTTTAATTGCAGCGATGCTATTAAAGCATTTCCTTGCTTGGGCTTGTTTGTGGAAGAAGGAGGAATTTCGATCTCCTGCTTTAAGCCATAAACTGCGGGTTTTTTGTCTCCAGTATTCCTCTTCCTAAAGACAGGTCTGATGATACTTTTTTTGGAGATCTGCTTCCTTGTCCAAAACTTCTCTTGTGATTTCGTCTTCTTCATTTTGGATATGGTGTTTCTCAAGGCTTTCTTGTGCCATCTTCCTCTCCTTAGCTGGATGAGGGAGAGATTTGGCCCACCCCTTCAATTTGATTTTTAATCTTCTTAGATTTTCTTCCCATATGTAAAAGGGAGAGCCCTTCACCAGCATCCTCCAGCATTCTTCAACCAAACTCAAGAAATCGGGTTGCTTGACCCATAAAGGGTTGAATCTAAAGGGAATGGGGCCGAGATCTTGATGGGAAACTAGTTCCAGCATTATAGGCTTGTGATCTGATACACTGCATGAGAGGGTTCTCATTCTTGCCTCCATTCCCAAGAGAAGAAATAAGCTCTAAACCAAAAACCTATCTAACCTTGCAGCAATATGCCCAGGACCAATTCTTTTATTAGTCCAAGTAAACTTACCATTTGAGGGAGGGATATCGAGTAGATCCCAGTCCTACATGAGGTCCTCCACCCATTCCCTTGCCGGATCCCTGATCAAGCTGCCTCCTCGCTTTTCTTTTGCATGCAATGTAAGGTTGAGGTCACCGGCAACTATAACATTTTCCATATTTTTTGATTCCGATAGCATCCTGATGGAGTCCTAGCATGCCTTTTTCTCCCCTGCATTTATCGGTACATAGACATTGAAGAGGCAAAGAACCTCCATAGTGTCCACATGCTGAAGTTTTAAAAACAACCAGTGTAGATTAAGGATTTTTGTAATCTTTACAAACTTGGATTTATTCCAAAGGGATCCTAATCCCCTGGAGGCTCCCCGAGCAGAGATGGCCTGTCCCCTGCTTCCATTCCAGATTTTCTTGCCTGATTGGAGAAACTCAATGTCCTCCATTTTTGTCTCCTGGACTAGAAGAATGTTTGGGGCTTCTATTCTTATTAGAATTCTCATGGCTTCTTCTTTCACCTTGCTCCCCATTCCTCTGCAATTCTAGGAGATGACCTTCATCATTTACCTTTTTGGGAGTGTTGAGCTCCCTTGGAGCTCTACGTCTGGTTTCTAGTTTCCTTAGGAGTTTTGGCCAAGAGTTTTTCCAGGGTGGGCTGACTTCCCTAGATTTTATCTTTATAAGTTTCATGTTCTCTTTTTTCCCGAGTGAAATTTCACCCTCTTGTTGTTCTTCTTGATGAAACTTGTGATTCTCCTATTTCACCTTCCTCCTCTGAATCCTCCGAGCCTTAATCCTCCTCCACAGCTTCTTCTTGGATTTTTTTTTGCCTTTCGTTGGCACTTTCTTCTAGCCTAGATCCTGAAGGAGTGCCTTTTTCTAGGGTGCTTTTTTTTGTGCTTCGTCCTCCTGAGTTTCCTCTGCCGTAGAGCTTAAAACCCCATATCTATTTTCTTGACTTTTCTTGGAAATCCCTATGTGCATCTGGGGGCCCTGTCCGTTTGATACCCCTGATTTCTTGTGGGAGGTCTTGGATTTCTGGACCTGATTCCACCCTCAATTCTTAAAGCAATAGAAACAAACATATCTTTTACTTTAAAATGAAATAAAGAAAATAATTCAACAAGACTTTTGTGGAATATTGTAAATTCCATTCAAAATAATACATTGTCATTTAGATATTAAATAGTTAGCATGTACCATTCATTATGCTATATGAAATATATGGAACCATAATATAAACCATTACATTAATTCAATACTTGCAACTACTAACTAAAGGAAACATTCATTTAGCCCTCTAATATTATAGATAACAAAAACATGCATCTTATTAATTCAACTCATGAACAAGCAACATAAATTTGTTAGAAAATAAGAAAGAGAAATTAGTATTATCATTATTATTATTTTATTACTCAAGCATGTTCTCACTTCCATCTTTATCTTTGTAAACCGGTGCCCCTTTTATTTCCTTCTTACATCACTACAACATTTGTAATTTCACAATGTGTCATGCTAATTTTCCTTTTTTTTGTGGTGTATTTCCATTATTGTGATACAAACTTTTTTCCAATTTTCTCTAAGTTGTTTTTTCCTTCTTTATGTATCCATTTTTTCTCTAAATGATAAGGAGATGATTGATGAGAAACATATTATGATGGATCCTTCTTAATGAGCACCTCACAGCTCAATGAGAAGATTTTGCCTACAACATATTTGGAACCTTATGGGTTCAACTTAGTCATTCATGAGTGGTCTTTATGTAGAGATCTCTAGGAGGTTGCACTTCATCTCATGAAGTGCAAAGATAGTCATCAAATTTGGGAGGATGGTATTCTCCATTGGATGGATACCAATTTGGAGTATGATAGGAGACACCCACAACACAGTTTCCTCTAGAAATTGCGTTATTTTGCAGTGCAGTTGCAATGAGAAGTCAAGTACCCAAGTTCTTGACCCTATTTTCCAGAGAAAGGATCAGCCCTTCATCCATTAAGTTGATTGGTTGCTATTACAACTGATATACCATTCCTTCATCCCCATATCAGCAATCATCCCCAGAGAGTGCGTAAGTCAGTCAGAAAAAATGCAGTGAGGAACCCAAAAAAAGCCGAATTCGAATTCAAATCGTCGAATATCATACTGCTACAGCACTCACTCAATCTGCTGCGATGGATCACACTGCTACAGCACTCCCTCAGTATGCCGGGATGGATCATACTGCTACAGCACTCACTCAGTCTGTCGGGATGGATCATATAATTACAGCACTCACTCAAGTAAGCTCTAAATTTTGTTTTTTATCATAATTTTATTTCTAAAAAAATTATAGTTATTTCACAATTATTATTATTATTATTATCATCTAATTTTATTATCATAATTAATTTATATATAAATTGATATATGAAATTTTTTTGTTTATGAAAAAAAACCAGCATACATTAATTTTGAACCTATACTAAATCATTAGAATTAACTCAAAATGTAAATGGTGTGTGTTTAACTTCTGGTGAAAACAAGACATGTTTTTATCTTCCTTACTGAGAAACGTTTCCTTTGCATGCAGAGTGTCAACTCAACATCCGGGAAATTGGACAAACTCGAAAAAAGTCTGAACTCCATTCACATTTCCTCTGGTTCTAATATCAGAATCGAAGAAAACACTGCACAAAACTCCATCGTAGGAGGCAAAACTATCCTAAAGGGAGAGGATGATTATTCTTCAGGAAAATCACAGCCACTGATAGGTGGTGATCATGATGATATGGATGAGGACTGGGAGTTTATACAGAAAGGGGAAATTGGCAGTGCTGCTTGAGGCACAGTAGCATTAGAATTAGCATTAATTAAGGACTTCTTTTATTTCTTTAGTGTTGGTTTTTGACAATTTTGTTGCGGACCTAATTACGAACCAAGACATCCGGTTATGTAACCACTTTGTTATGTTTTCTTAATTGTGTTATACCGGTTATGTTGAATATTATGTTATGGTTTTTTAATGGTGTGTTAATATGTTAATTATGTATTATATGTTATTTAATATTAGATGGAAGTTTTTTTTTTAAATTTGGGTGTGTTTTTTATCAATGTTTTTAAATATTAGATGGAGAGTTATTTTATGGAAAAATTACATTTATTATATTTAATTTTCAACATGTAAATGTATTTTGGAATTTTGAATTATTAATATTTTGAAATATTGAATTATTATTAGTTGATTATATTTGTTTTGTATCTTAAATTTTTGAATTTTTTATTTAATAATGATTACCATTTTTAAGTCTCCAAAATTTCGATAAATGTACAGACTTCTTGCCATACTTTCCTAACTATAGTCAACATGTTAGAATGTTATTAGTTCATTAGTGTTTTTTTAGAATGTTATAATTCATCTCTCAAACAACGCATGGCTGAAATATGCCCAAGATATGCATTTTTTATGGATTATTGGTGTTTTTCATTGTGATGTACACCAAGAAATGTTGTTTTTAGTGTACAACTAGCTAGGAATATCTTTAATTACATGACTAAAAATAAATAGACCATGGCTAGATTCAAATTCCTATAACTAGAATATACAGACATAAATTATATGGATTTCTTATCCCAATCAAATCACACTCAAATCTTAAAGAAATAGCAATAGAAAGAGAAGAGAGAGGTAGGGAAAAAGAGATGGAGATGGAGGGGGGGAGAGAGGGAGGTAAGAAAGACATAGAGAGTGAAAGTTGGAGAGAGAGAGAGAGAGAGAGAGAGAGAGAGAGAGGAGTCATAAGGAATATGGAGGGAGATTCAGAGTGGATAGAAGGAGCGAAGAGAGAGAGGGGGGGGGGGGGGGGGGGAGAGAAGGGAGTGACAGAAAGATAGATTGGAGAAAGAGAGTGTTTTGGCATTGATATAGAGAGACAAAGGGATATAGAGATATAGATGCAAGGTGAAAACAAATAAGAGATATATGGAGCCTGGCAGGGAGGGACTCACAGATTGATAAATATGGAGTAAGAGAGTGTGTGTTTGTGGGGGTGAGATAAAGAGACAAAGAAGGAGAGATGGAGGGACATATAGATATATATGGAGGGGGGAGAGAGGGAAGAATATTTCTTACAATAGATGCATTGATTTTAGTGTATATGTTGGCTTCTAATCCTATTTTGTTACTTGCACTAGATGCATTGATTTCATTGTAGATGTTGATTTTTAATCCTATTTGATTACCTGCATTAGATGCATTGATTTCTATGTAGATGTTATATTTCTAATATTATTTGATTACTTGCATTAGATGCATTGATTTCAGTGTATATGATGAATTTTTATTTGATGTAATTGGATGTATGATGGTACATTAGTTTGAAAGTCATTTGATTAATAGTGTGCATTTATTTCAATGTAACCACAAAAAATTATTGACAATGTAGAGAAAAATTTGTGTTATAGTAATTAAACCTAATAATATTGGACAGCAAGAGAGAGAAGGTATGATTTTTACTACAACTCCTCACTAAATATTTAAATTATTTATGATTTATGATTTCTACCGTGTTTTTCATATAATCGATATGGAAAGATGAAAAAAAGGGTGGCAATAAGAATAGCATAGGAAAATAGTTTGAGATTGATCATAACGAAGGCTATTTCTATTTGACTACATTCTTATTATTCACATTTTCTATCATTCAATATTATTACATTGTCAATTTGCATTCAAAAATTGTATTTCTTCATTTTTCATCATTAAAGTTATTTTACAATATTTATCATCTCAACAAACTAGGCAACTAAGAAAATTAAAAATTAAAATGAATCTATAGGTCTCAAATATATTTAGCATATTTAAAATCGTTATCTTAATATAGATGTATTTACATATTATTGATAAAATTAATCATATGTTCCTCATATTATAGATAGATTTTCTTGGTCACACATGACTGAAACCAGCTTAGATCCATCTTAACTCTAGATCTATCAAGGGCCGAGAGGGATCAAATCACTCGAGTAAATTCCATTCAAAAGAATACATTGTCATTTAGATATTAAGTTGTTAGCATGTACCATTCATTCCACTATATGAAATATATGGAACCATAATATAAACCATTAACATAATTCAATGCTTGCAACATAGGATTATATCATATATGGAACCATAATCCTATGGTGTGGTAGATTGCACCATAGGATTATATTTTCCTATGATATATTATATATCTTTAAGTCAAATAGATTTCTCTCAATAAAAAAAATTACATTGAATGAATCTTCCACATGGTAGAATTTGTATAATAACAATATTTTATCTTGTGTCCAAGACATCTTAACATTTATTCAAACTCTCTAGTGCATTATCAACAACACTTTATAAAGATTTAAATAGAGTTCAATCCCCATCATATACGAGGGATTCAAATGATTTATAGATAGGAATACCTTTAATGATATGGATAACAATAAATAGACCGTGGCTAGATTCAAATTCCTATAACTAGAATACATTGACATAAATTATATGGATTTCTTATGCCAATCAAATCACACTCAAATATTAAAGCAATAGCATCAAACATATCTTGTAGTTTAAAAGAAAATATTTAAACAAGACTTCTATGGAATATTGTAGTGGAATATTGTAAATTCCATTCAAAATAATACATTGTCATGTAGATATTAAGTAGTTAGCATGTACAATTCATTCCACTATATGAAAGATATGGAACCATAATATAAACCATTAACATAATTCAATGCCTTGAACTATGAACTAAAGGAAACATTCCCTTAGCATTATAATATTATAAATAAATAAAATATACACCCTATTAATTCAGTTTATGAACAAGCAACATAACTTATCTATTAGAATGCCAAATTGAGTAAGGCATAGGTACAATTTGTTGGAAAATGTAACTAGGCTCGATTTTCATAATTTGTCTTCATAATTATCATTCTACTTATGTCATTATATATTTCATGTGAAAATAAAATAAGAAAGATAAATTATAATTATAATTATCATTATTATTCTTTTATTATTAAAGCATGTTCTTCATGATTTTAGGGTTTATTGAGTCAAAATAATATTTGTCACGAGACATTCTATTTTACTAGAATCAAGTCCCATTTAGACTTTTAAAAGGTGGAAAATTAATTTTATTTGACTCAAAATAGTATTTTTGTCACCCACAAGACTAAGTTGGCATTAGAAGGGAAACATTGACCTCTTATATGTGTATATATAGAGAGAATTTCAAACTCAT
Organism: Pinus albicaulis; assembly: GCA_034641835.2. Classification (NCBI taxonomy): domain Eukaryota; kingdom Viridiplantae; phylum Streptophyta; class Pinopsida; order Pinales; family Pinaceae; genus Pinus; species Pinus albicaulis. The sequence goes on from CM076584.1 coordinate 1,408,438,471, forward strand.
TTGATCATCAGTTGGTAACTTTGGTTTTTGTGGAAGAAATGGAAAGGAGGCAAGTGAAAATAAAAGAAGAAAGAGAAAATCAAGAGATAGAGAGTGAAATATAAAAAGGTAGAAAAATCAAACTTTTTTCTATTTATGTTCACAAATGTGAAGTGTTGAGGTAACTTTCCAAGCTATAGTTCCAAATTTTTGTTTCCACTAAGGTGTTGCAAAGTTTTAGGGCCAAAATGTTGATTAAAGGAAGTTGTGACATTCATTGACTTGATTGGACTTTAATTTTTTAAAGAAGACTTCATGGAGGGATGGTTTAGGTCTTGTGGAAGGTCTTGGTCTTGGTTTGTGGTCCTGATTCTATAAGAAGATAATATTTTTTAGCTTTTCTCCCTTGTGTTTTTCCAAAGCTTGGATCTTATATGTTGTGCTCATTGGCTTCTTCTGATCTTCATGGTTTATGTTTTTCTATTTGCTTGATGAATAAAACACAAAAAAAAAAAAAAAATTAACATATATTCACAAGCAATTATCAAGTAAGAGAAATCAACCCTAATTTGCTTCCCCAGTGATTTCTCAACATGGTATCAGAAGTAAGGTGAGGATAAGGAAGCTTGGAGATCACACTTGTCAACATAAGTGGAAGAAATTTATACAACCAGTGTGATATTCAAGCCACCTTCTCCTCACCTTACCTATGATACCATGTTGAGAAATCACTAGAGAAGCAAGTTAAGGTTGATTTCTCTTACCTGATACTTTCTTGTGAATACATGTTAGGTTATTATTATTCTATTATTTTTTATTCATTAAACATCCTAAAGGAAGACCACTACATCATCTATCCGTCTCTCTCTATCATTAAAATATATTGGTTACTCATCATCATTTTTAAGAATGCCATCATCTTACCAACCTCTCTCTTAGAAGCCTTTCGATCATCACTCATTTCAGATGCCATCTCTATAAAAGTCATCACTTGAGAAACATCAAGATTATTGGAAAATTCAACTACATTCTTGGAATCATAATTCATCATTGAAGTAGTTTGAAGTTACTATTGTACTAGTCATCCTATTTTATTTGGCCTATTTTATCAACCACTATTTTGATATGGAGTCATCCTTGTTCCACGCGATGGACCCCTACGATGAAGGGTTTTTTAATGCCTATTTTCCTTTGAGATAATTGTGGTCAATAATCATGCCAAAGCATCTACTATGTTTTGTTGTGTTTGTAATTTTGGAGGACCAATGTATAAGATAAATTTTAGAAAATAGTTATTGATTAAATCTTCCAGATAATATCAATAATTATAAGTAAGGGCTGCTTGTTTATCTCACAAGGTGATTAAGATTTTGTAAATTGGTTAAGTAGACTTATGGAAGAAGATGTGATTATAAAATATTAAAATTGAATCATTTAATAAATCATAAGCTTAAAAACTTTTAAACAATGTCCAAAATTTCAACAAAATACATTTAACATTATCAAGATGCTGACAATTTAAAAATAAAAGGGACATACATCAACAAATTGTTAAGTAAATCATTCTCTATATTGATAATAACTTCAGGAGGAATTATACGATTACTAGAAAAAAATTAATCTCACCTAGCTAACTTGATAACAATTAAACATGTGAAGAGAAAAAATGTATGAAAAACTGGAAAAACTCACAAAGAGAATAGAGTTGTATAAAACAAATTCAGTATCCTTCTTGTATTATTGATGATCAAAAAGACTTGCACAATTTCTTCTTACAAAAATTCACTCATCCAAGGGTGCAACCCTTCATAACTAGAAATGAGAATAAAGAAGTATAGAATAAGGAAACAGATAGATGAAGTGTCTCTATTTTCTTGGAAGTTCTTGATGACTTGGCCCCTTTTGATGGAAGTTGTTGCTGACCAGACCCTTGAAAATATAATGTATTGGAAAGCTGTAAAATTCATTCTTTTACTCAATGGTCTCACAAAATTTATCCCATTGCTCTTGACTTGGTATTTCTACACTCATCATCTTTCTAAAAATTTCATCTACTTCTATATTGTTATGTGGAATTATGGATTACGGATAAATCATTCTTCCCTAGATCTGGTGCTCATCTAGAACAATAGGTTAAATACTTTGCAAGTACTTTTCATAACAATAAATAGACACACATAATAGATCAATAAACTTACTTGGAGTCCAAGCACTTCCAAGTCTCCTTTTGTCGCTCTTGTTGTAGCTTCGAATCCAAGCTAGATCACCAAAATATTCCCTGCAAGAATAAAAACTAAAAAAAAAAATATAGAAATATACAAATGTCTATTCAAGTTATTTAGTTAAATCAATGAAACATAAACCATATACATCAGATAATAATTCATAATATGAAAGACAGATGCTTATACAGATACATATGTGGGAAATTAAGCAGCAATCTTTATTAATGGGTAGAAGGGGAGGTTACAACCCAGTGATTGATTTGATGTCAACGTCTTCAGTAGCATCCCAGCCTCATCACAATGCACATCTCTCCAACAAAATTTTACTCAAATAAACTCCTCAATTGAAATTCCACCAACATTTCTCTACTCAATTTCTTCCTTCTCAAGCACTAGGATCTGTGCTCAATTTATAGATGAACTGGAGGTATTTTTACAATCAATGAATTTATAATAATAGGCAAGACATGTTCCCAATCTCAAATATGTCAAATGGACACATGGATTCAAAGTTTGACACATATGCTCTCTTCTAGAAGGCACTGGCCAAGTGGAGATTCCATAACAATGAAAATTTCACTTCCAATTTGACCAATGCACCCTTGAATGGAGGTAACTGCATATGCAACACACTTAGTCCCTTTAGAGACTACTTTGGTGAGGTCATAGGTGATTTATCATGTACTTCAAATCTTTGAAACCTTACAAATGAAATTCATGGATGATTTGTATTTTTCTTTGTCTTAGGGAATGTAGCAACTGAAATGATAAGGGATGATAGAACCTATTCATTGGTTTTTTGGATGATTTCCAGTTAAACAGGTCATTGGGAATTATGCCCAAATTGACCTATAACAATTTCCCCCCTAAAGCATGAAGTCAAAATAATAATAACAATATTTTGAATGAGATTCTTTACACTGTGATGGGCTGGAGATGAAGCTGAGTGGTGACCCATATCAATATTACAATAAATTACATCTTGATATATCCTCTTGATCATGAATTGTTGAGGTAATGCATTCCCATGCTCAGCACATAAACTATCTAATAACATGTACATAGTTCAGAAAGTCCTCTACATTGGAATGTTGCCCAATACAGACATGCCTACAGATATAGGCCCATGTTCGGATGATGATCTGTATGTAAGGTCACTGTACAGATGATGTGTACAAAAATCCTGAAATCGCAGCCCAGATGGCTGAAACTAGATCTGGGGTCTTCTTATCTCGTTCACTCGATCATTCGGGTACAAGTCTAGCCATGCGAATATATTATTTGTAGTCGAACATGGTAAGACATTGTTTGATTACCATCCAATGATGTGAGTTGTTAACAAAAACGACAGAACCATCATTGATGTCAATGGCCCTCAAGGTATTGCAGTACATTTCGTAAGGCGTGAATAGATGATTTGATGTCAAACAACAAACAAAATTTTTCAGTTAAAAGTCTGGAAGCGAGGATCTTTTCGATACTGTAACAAGCTTCATGGTACTAGAATATGATGCTTCTAAGTGAACTTCCTAGATAATGATGTATCATCGACAAGAAGTCACCTTATTATGAAATGGGAGTTACTGATTTCGGAGACAAAGGTGTGACTTGATATAGCAATTTTCAGCGATGAATGTCATGAGAATGAAGGTTTATGAGTGTTGCAAAACAATGAGTATTCACTGGATGACTTCTCTTGAACATATCGGTGACACAGAGATGAGTTGGCAGCTATGACCCAAAACCGAAGAGAAGGTATGATGAACCATAGGTATAAAATAACCGTCAATAATATTACCCAACCCAAACAGTCACGGTGATGGAGTGAAGTGTCATGTTCAAGAGCGACTTGCTACCATAAAAAGTCTTGTTCACTTTCCCGAAATTTCCCCAATCATTTGTCGACCAGTACCTCTTTAGTTTTTAACAAGATTGAGGATAAAATATGCTTGATCTATAATTCAACCCTTTGGGAAAATAAAGTATCACTATTTGATAATTTAATGAGTCTAGTGATGAATGAAACTCGATTCTTGCCATGATCGACAAGTCTGTCACTATTTTATGTTTTAACAAGCTTAACGAGAGTGACAACCCAGTCCTTTTTCATATTTAGAGAGTTTGAAAAAGAGACGAAAGAAAAATCCATAAGTACTTTTTTGGAAAGTTTCTGCTCAGACCCAAAAAAGTGTTTAATAATATATGAGAAAACCTCTTTAGTCATGTCTAACCAATATATTCCTTTTTCTTAAATAACCTATCTCAGTCCAATAAAGGGTTAAACTTATACTGAGTAAATATCAATTCATTTACTTGTACGAGCTCGAAAAGACAAGTGCTCGGCAATCTTTTCACATTATCGAAGTCTAAAAAGAGCTGAAAGAAGACTCCAGGGGTTCCTTTTTCGTTTTTATCGAAGCTCTAAAAAGAGATAAAAGTGAGCTTCAAGTCCTTTTTCATTTTTAACAAAGCTCGAAAAATAAGGATAAAAGTATGCTTTGTGGTAAAATCATTCTTTGAAATAAATCTGCACAACTAATCAGTTCATCATTTGTAAAACATATTCAGGACAACATAAAATGGATTAAAAATACTTGTTTCATGATAAAAAAATATAATAAAACCATAGTCATGGAAATAAATATGATTTTAAAATAATTAAATTACTATTAAAAAGAGTTTTACTATTCATTTTTACCACTCAATAGTTACCATTTGCATTTTGGAGCTCTAAACTTGATTTTTCCCCCAAACTTCAATTGTTGATTGCGATCATTTTTGTGGATGGATTCCATTGTCGTTTGATCCAGGTTAGTGCCATGAACCCTCTCTTTCCTTCAGTAATTATTTCATTTCGTTTCACTGCAAAGTTTTAGGTTTTTGAGCCCCTTAGGGTAAATTCTGCTTCCAAAGAGGGCCACGCACCCTTGAGCATCCAAAAGTGCATTTTGGAGCAGATTAAATGAAGTCTAGCTGCATATGCAACACAATGTCCCTTGTTCAAGACTGCTTTGGGCACAATCTTCATTTTTTATTCTTGCACTATGCCCAAAATTTGTCTAATTTTTTGCATTGAAGGGAGTCTAATGAGTCTTATGGTTATATTTCAGGATTTCATTGAAATATAATGATGATTACATGGAGAAAAAGAGAGCATGAAGAACAAGATATGATTGCCCTAAATGATCTGGGTACAGTAAGAGCCTTAAGAGATTGTGGCTTGCTAAAGCTTCTATTTGTAAGGGATGAGGCAACCAATAGAACTCTTGGAGTTCTTAGTTCAAGCATGGGATCCAGCTATCGAGGAATTTCACATTAAGAACCAAGTGGTTACTATAACAGTCGAGGATGTATACTTTCTCACAAGTTTTTCGAGGAGAGGCTTTCATATTTTGCTCTCAGGGTATGCTCTTGGAGGAGATACTGTGAGAGATTATGCTTTGCAACATTTCTATCCAGGGGCACAACCAAGAAAATATGGGAAGATAAACATCTGGGATGTTAGATATTTTCCTTTTAGAACCATCATTTTCACAATCGCAAAACTTGTTGCCACCATTACATTACATGTAGCGAATAGATCATATATGCAGTATGCACTAGAGTGCATGGAGCCAATAGTATTCAACTGGTTTGAAGCTACACTTTATCAAATAAAAGAAAAAATGAAGAAGGAAAAGGGAGGAAGGAAGAAAAACTTCAGTTATGGTTCGATCCTTATTTCATTTTCCTTAGAGTAGATTCCACTGATGTAGCCACAACGTGTGACACTTGGTGTGTCTAATCCTAGAGATCCGAGGATGTAGAGATGGGTAGAAATAATGGGTAGGCACGCAGGCCAATTGACCATTATGTTATCAACTGCATTCTTCACCTATTTTAGGTGACAGTTTTTTGCCATTGATAAGTATGCATACGCAAGCGTTGATTTCCGAGGAGATATAGATTTCGCTTTACCAGAAGGTGCTCAGTGGGGTGCAATAGGTAAGAATGTTTTTACCATGTTTTTTATTTTTCTAAGGTTTATACAATGTTTTTGTATTTTTGATTTTTTCCCAAAGACTAAACTAAATTTTTGATGTAATGCAGATGTTTGTCAAGTTCAACCGGTGGAGGAACCAGAGCATGTAGCAGATGGGCCAGTAGAGAGGGTTGTCGAGAGATAAGTCCTTCAAAATATTGACATGGCTGAGACTCTGTATTAGCTTTGTGTTGAATATTGCAACAAGAAACAGTAAAGGAGGCATCCTGAAACATCATCCTTGATCCTAGTTGGAAAATAATCACCTAAACTAGGTGGGGCCCACACAGGCTATTTTTAGGTGTATGTCTATTTTTAGACATGGTGAGCATATTCTATATGTAGCAGAAAGCTATTTGTAGATGGTTGGTCAAATGTGAAAAATATATGAGATTATATTTTTAGAATATTGGGTGAAGTCTATTTATAGATCGTCAATATAAAAATAGATGCATGTCGATTATTATTAGCTCTTAATAATAATTAGACTCTAAATAGAAACTTATTCTCTTGGAGCACTTTGTTTCAGTGCACAGATGTGGCACATCAGTGGACTGAGGGAATTATGCAATTCCCAAGGGTTTATTGGAGTTCATGCATGGAGGACTGAGTTAGAACTCAAGTGGTAGAGTTATGACACATTTGGAAGAGTAGTTATGGAGTTGAATTTAGTTTAACTCAGTTAGACTCAGTTGAGCTAGTTGTATCTATTCTAACTGAATGATACACTAGTGAGAGTGGAGTGAATTAATTAGTTAATTAATTCACAATTAATAACTCATTAATCAACTGAAGAATACCTCAGTTAACTATAGTGCATGGCAGTTTCAGTGGAGACCAGTGGAGAGATAGGTGAAAGGGAAAGTGTGACTATCAGTTGTGACTATAGTGATCCATTGATTGCATCCAACATGCAGTGGAGATTCCTATGAGGATTGTGTGAGAAAGGCTGGATTAATTCGAATTCATTCAGATCCATTATTCAGCAGGGATTGCGCAGTAGAGGCAGGCTAGCAGGTGGCAAAGATCGGTGCATGGATTTGCAAGATCGGGCCTGATTAGTGTGTAGCGATTGTATTGTACTGAGAGCTTGATATGATCAGCTTTGTATGAGGATTGTTACATGATCTCTATGAAATATATTATATATAGATAGTTGTGGTTTTCAACTTCAGGCTTTCCCATTAAACAATTGTGTTAATATGTGTGAATTTTTACTGTTTCATGTGTGCATTTCAATCTTGATTTAATTTCTGCAAATGATAAATGTTGGAATAGATTCTGTATTTTGCATGAAGTTAAAATAGTGTGAGATCAGGAGAATCTTGGACATATGCATGCTTAGTGCATATAATTTCTACATGGTATCAGAGCAATTGATCATTGGAGGAGATTGCAATTATTGAAGCAGTTGAGTTTTGTGCTGGTGGAATTCGAATTTGCTGTAGTGTTTTCTTGGTGTCGAAGTTGAGCATTCATTGAAATGTCTTTCAACGGATTGCGATTGGAGTATGCCCTTTAGGGAAGCTCAAATTACATAGCATGGAAGGACAGGATGGAGGCAATGCTGGATGATAATGGGTTGAAGGAGTTCATAGATGTTGATATTCTGAAGCCTGCTTCTAGCAATGCAGCCGCACTTGATGCATGGAAAAAGAAGGTAGCAAAGTGTCGAAGGATTCTGTTGGAAGGTGTGAAGGACCACATTATGTCTAACCTTCACGAGAAAGTCACGCCATTCTTAATGTGGAAGGCTTTGACAAACTTGTTCCAAAGCAGAAGTGACCAGAGGAATTTGGCGCTTAAAGAAAAGCTCGGAAAAATAAAAATGGAGAAGAATGACATTATTCTGGTATACTTGAAAAAGTTTGTCCAATGCAAGGATGAGGTTGGGAGTGTAGGAGTCAGTTTTGATGAAGAATACTTGGTGATCTTGCCTCTCCTTGGGCTTCCGAAGAGTTGGCATAGCTACGAAGACTCTATCAATGGACGGGATAAATTGTTGGGATGGAAGCGACTTTGGTCGGATCTTGTGCAGGAGGAGATAAGGCAGGGTACCAGGGATGGATCTTCATCGAAGAATGATGATGAAGAGGATTTCGCTTTGGTTTCCAAGGCAAAGAAGAAGAAGGGGAAGAAATTCCATTCTATATCTGAGGCCGGTGAAGATGGCAAAGAGCGTGACATGTCCAAAGTGAAGTGTTTTCACTATCACGAACATGGGCATTTCACCACTAATTGTCCACATAAGAAGAAGAACAAGATGGCTGCTGGAGCTGTAGCTGGTAAGGCTCTTGCCTCGCAATTTGAGCTTGACTTCTTATTGATCGCATGCATGGTGTCTAGTGCATTGGGATCGGGGTGGTACTTTGATAGTGGTGCTTCCTTACACATGACGGGAGATGTGAACCTTTTCAGTGACTTGGTGGAGAAATATCTCCAGTTGCATGTTGAGTTGGGCGACAATGGACGATACAATGTGACCATCATTGGTACCATTACCTTTCAGAGGGAGTCAGGTAAACTCATTCTTTTACAATATGTTATGCATGTTCCAGGTTTAAAGAAGATTTTAATCTCAGTCGCAATGTTAGAGGATAAAGGCTATGATGTTGTCTTTAGTGAAGGAAAATTTTTCCTTTGGTACAAAGCAACAGGACAAGTCAAGAAGGTTGGGATTCGAGCTAAGAATCTTTATAGACTTGAAGTAGATGGGATTTCTATGGAGCTTCCTACTGTTGGGAAGTGTGAGAAATCCATGTAATTGAAGCTTGAGAGGGAGCAGGATTTGCATGCAGGTAAGAGTGAACCTCAGGATGTGGAGCAGCCACAAGATGAGGATCATGGAGTGGGAGAAAACACTCATGCAAAGAAATTTCGTGCCAGATGGGTAGAGGGAGTGCATGCAGCTATACCACCAGGTGAGAGTTGGGGCGACATGCATGAGTAATCCCAAGAGGAGATTTCTGGGCAGGATTCATTTAGATGGTATGGATCTCATGAATTGAACCTGGCTACGAGGTGCCCATAGAGCAGTAGTAGCATGATCAGTTGGATTGATGCGGGCAGATAAAAGTGACAGTGTCGAATACTGGAGCGCGGTTCAGAGTTGACAGCAAGTGCAAACTGCATGGGTGCAGAGTTCAACAACGCAGTGGTTCCTGAAGAAATGTGCATTTGTTACCAATAGAATTCAAAAACTTTGATGATAGATTCATCAGACTGATTGAGTTTTTTGGAGCCTTTCAGTTTCAGAAGTGTTGCAGCAAGAGTTGCAGGGCGCTTGCAAAGGTTGTGGGGCGAATGCATGGAGTTGCATGTGACATGCAAAGAAATTCCTTTATTTTTGAGAAGGAGTGTTGAATATTGCAACAAGAAACAGTAAAGGAGGCATCCTGAAAAATCATCCTTGATCCTAGTTGGAAAATAATCACCTAAACTAGGTGGGGCCCATACAGGCTATTTTTAGGTGTATGTCTATTTTTAGACATGGTGAGCATATTCTATATATAGCAGGAAGCTATTTGTAGATGGTTGTTCAAATGTGAAAAATATATGAGATTCTATTTTTAGAAGATTGGGCGAAGTATATTTATAGATCGTCGATCTAAAAATAGATGCATGTCGATTATTATTAGCTCTTAATAATAATCAGACTCTAAACAACAACTTATTCACTTGGAGCACTTTATTTCAGTGCAAAGATGTGGCACATCAGTGGAATGAGGTAATTACATAATTCCCAAGGGTTTACTGGAGTTCATGCATGGAGGACTCAGCTAGAACTCAAGTGGCAGAGTTATGACACAGTTGGAAGAGTAGTTATGGAGTTGTATTTAGTTTAACTCAGTTAGACTCAGTTGAGCTAGTTGTATCTAGTCTAACTGAATGACACACTAGTGAGAGTGGAGTGAATTAATTATTTGATTAATTCGCAAATAATAACTCATTAATCAACTGAAGAATACATCAGTTAACTACAGTGCATGGCAGTTTCAGTGGAGACCAATGGAGAGATAGGTGAAAGGGCAAGTGTGACTATCAGTTGTGACTATAGTGATGCATTGATTGCATCCAACACTCAGTGGAGATGCCTATGAGGATTGCATGAGAAAGGCTAGAGTAATTCGAATTCATTCAGAGCCATTCTTCAGCAGGGATTACACAGTAGAGACAGGCTAGCAGGTGGCAAAGATCGGTGCATGGATTTGCAAGATCGGGCCTGATTAGTGTGTAGAGATTGTATTGTACTGAGAGCTTGATATGATCAGCTTTGTATGAATATTGTTACATGATCTCTATGACATATATTATATACAGATAGTTGGGGTTTTCATCTTCAAGCTTTCCTGTTAAACAACTGTGTTAATGTGTGTGAATTTTTATTGTTTCATGTGTTCATTGAAATATTGATTTAATTTCCGCAAATGATCAATGGTGGAATAGATTCTTTATTTTGCATGAAGTTAAAATAGTGTGAGATCAGAAGAATATTGGACATATGCATTCCTAGTGCATATAATTTCTACACTTCGGCAGCACATATAGGAGTTGACCTTCGGGATTCTGGATTTCTGGATCGAAGAGTTACCCATGCGACTGCAGTGCCACACTATAGGTGTTCCTAACTGCTAGATGTTGTTACTTCGTAGGATAGCTAGATCTATAGCATGTTACCATGAGCACCACTAGTTTACTTTTGAAATGTTGCATACATTTTGAGGTCAGATGACCAATGTGTCTTGGGCACAAAATTTTGTAAAAATATAGAACTATCTATCCATTTGATTTCATTATTTTCCTATGTTTATTGTGCAATCCTATTCAATGATGTGAATTTTTTATTTACATATGTTGCAAATGTCTATCTAAAATTTGATTAGCCAAAGAATAAGTCAATGTGTTCAAATTTCTGGAAATGTGTTGATATTGAATAAAATCAAAGTGTCTTTCCAAAATTCGAACTCGTAGGAACAAGCGATGTAATGTTGGATTTCTTAGAGTATAAACACTAGTAAGTTGTAATACCACAAGTTGTGAGTCTAACCTTATGATGATGCGGTTAATACCAAATGAAATGGAATCAAAGAGAAGTTCGATCAACGCGCTATACTCAGTGATATTGTTTGTCGATCTATCGATACAAATCCCTTGAAAACTCACTAACTCGTCATTCGGAGCGAAAATGGCCCACGCTGCAGAGGATAGATTCTACGTACTATGACTAGCACCATCAGCATATCCAAAAAATGGTTCCAAAGATTTATACATCTGCGATGAAATGTAAAGAGGATTACTATCGTCAAGAAAACTCTACAAAAAAACTAAGATAGTGAATATAAATCAACAACATATATATACAATATAATACAAAAAATCACTACGCTTATGACTAAGCATAGTAAATTTTTAGGTACAACCCATTTCTGGGCTATGCCAACGGAATTCTATCATAATCCACCAACTCGTATGCACCCTTAGCAAGAACTCTTTTGACAATACAGGGGCCATGCCATAATGGCTCAAATTTCCCTGTACCTATTACATCAGCTTCTTGACCATAAAGAAGGACCAAGTCGCCCTCTAAGAAAATAAGAGGCTGGAAATTTTGTCGTATTGGGCCTTTATACGTCTCTTATGTGCTTCTTTGGCCAATTGGGATTCACAACGCGTTTCATCTAGATGGATGAGGTTAAAAAGACGCACTTCTTCTTCTGAGGTGTCAGCTAACAAGTCGATTCCAAGTTTTAACGACTGTATTTCACATTGGATAGTAAATATAGATTCCCGACCATACACCAATTGAAATGGAGTAAATCCAGTTGTGTTTCTCAACAAGGTTTGGTATACCCAGAAGGCCGAGTACAGGATCAAATTCCAGTTTCTTTTACGAACTCCTATCATTCGTTGAAGCATACATTTAAGAATATTTTTGATAGCCTCAACTTCTCCATTTGATTTTGGATAATAACAAGTAGAATTATTATGTGAAAATCCTAACTTGGTAGTCAATTCAGCCATCATGTGGTTGTGAAAATGCTTCCCATGATCTGTAACTATAGCCTGTGGGACCCCAAACCATGCAATAATATGATTAAAGAAAAATAATGTAGTTGTATGTCCTGTGTTGTTAAATGCAAGCATTTCTCCCTTTGGTAAAGTAGTCTACTGTGAAAATAATATAACCATGCCCCCCAGACGAACGAGGGTTACAGGTCATGAAGTCGATACCCCATTTCAAAAATGGTCCCACAGAGACAACAAGATGCATTGGCACTAGCGGTTTGCAAATTTTACGATAAAAAATCTGGCATGCATGACAACTTCTGACCGCGAGAATACAATCTCGAAATATGGTAGGCCAAAAGTAACCAGCGCAGAGTATCTTATGTGAGATAGCATATCCAAACAAATTTCCACCACAAGCCCCAGCATGACATTCATTTAAAACCTTTTAATCCTCCATGTGTGAGGCACGTTCTTAAAATAGTATCAACACCACGATGATAAAGTGTATCGTCGACGATCAGATAATATTTGGCTTGGTATCAAATACGTCATTGTTTAGAGCGATAGGTATCAAGCCGAAAAGTTTGAGTTTGGAGATAAATGATGAAATATCCATAACAAGGATCAGATGATCTGATCAGAAACAAAGACTCATCAGGAATTGATGGTTCTGATGTAGTAGCAGTACTATCAGAGGGAAGGTTACATAGAAGCTCAGCCAAAACTAAAGACTTCTTTGACTTGGATTTGATGAATTCCAAATCAAATTCCTGGAAAATGACAATCCATTTTAAATATTCCCCCCCCCAACAATTGACGTGATAAGATATAAGTCATGGGGTTGAAATATTAAATGATAATGGTCTTTCTGAATAGGATATAGTAGCGAAATCTTTGGACATCTTGAATAGCTGCCAAGGCAAGCTTTTCTACAAATGAATACTTAACTTCTGTATCATTGAGATTACGACTCAAATAATAGATTGGATGTTCTATCCCATTTTCTACTTGGACCAATATCATAGCAATGGTCGTATCAGCCGCGGCGATATGTAAGAAATAATCGTTCTGATAATTTGGGGGATACATTAATGACGCCTAGACAAGAGTATCCTAAAAAACATCAAAATAATCTTGTGCAACTTGGTCCTAATGGAAGGGAATCCCCTTTTTCAATAGTCGACTAAATCCTTTAGCCATTTCAGCGTATTTAGGTATGAACCTCCTTAGGAAGTTAGCCTTTCCTTGAAGTTTCTGTATTTGAAGTAAATTTGATGGCACAGGAAAATCAAGAATGGCCTGGACCTTCAATGGGTCTATTCGAACTCCTTCTTTTGAGATTACGAATCCAAGGAAATGACCAGAACCAACACAAAACACACATTTATGTGGATTGAGGCGTATTTTTTAGTGTCGGTAGCGTAAGAAAATGGCTCTCAAATGCATCGAGTGATCAGTCTGATTTCATGAATGCGCCGGTAAATAATCTAGATATGGTCAAACAATGTGCTTGATGTTATTGAAAGAATAATCCATTGCTCTATGAAAAGTTTCCTTAGCGTTCTTTAAACCAAAAGGTAGTTTCCTATAAGCGAATATGCCCCAGGGAAAGATGAATGTTGTCTTATGTTGATCCTCTGGGTGGATATTGATTTGATTATAGCCATAATTTCCATCCATGAACGAAAAAATTTCACATCCAGCACAATTTTCAATAATCTGGTTGAAAAAGGGAGTAGGATAGTTATCTTTTGTACATGCAATATTGATGTCCCCATAATCGACACACACTCTAATGGTTCCTTTTTTTTTCATGACAGGAACGATGTTGGAAACCCACTCAGTTAGCGGCACGGGGTAAATGAAACCAACACGCAAAAAAAATTCAACTTCTGCTTTGATGGCAATGACCTTCTTTGGATGAGTAGGATGAAGGCGTTGATACACCGGTTTGACATCAGGATACATATTAATAGTGTGTTCAACGATACTAGTATCTATGTCTGGAATTTCCTCGTAAGACCAAGAAAATACATCACAGAATTCACGAAGAAGAGAGTGATATGTTTCGATTTCTGTTGGAGAACAAGATAAATCGACATGAATATTTTCTATGACACTAGGTTTGGTCGAAATATCGATAGAAATGGTTTCTTCAATATTTGACAGATTTCACTCGAAATCGATTTCATTAATAGGTAAAGAATTCAAAAATAAATTTTTGATCGATGGGTGATATAGCTCACTAAGATAATTTTCTTCATAATCAGTTAGATGGGAATGATGATGATAATCTTCCCATGGTTCTCCTTCTAACATTATTTCTTCCAAAATATTCTCATCTGTCAAGAAATTTCAGGAAAAAGGATCAGATGGAGTACCAAAATCTAAGGAACGATTAACACAAACAATTGGCAATGTTGATTTTGGATTTTCCGCCCAAGTCATATATATTGATTGCTATGCCATCTCAATAGGGTTGGGTGGCAGAAACTCATCCAACATAACAATTTCATAATCACCCATACTCTCCCTTAAGCCAGATGGACTGGAAGAGATCACGTAGCAGGTCTCCATACTTGCAATTTCTGTCGACGTCGTAGGTGGCAGTAATGCAAAGGTTCCCATGAGAGTGGAATCCTTTAAGAGTCCTACACCAATTTTTTGAAGTGCTAGTTGGGGTGTGTGAACAAATGGAACACTTCTAGTTACCTGCAAAGCAGAGGCAAAGAAGGATAGCTGATTAATTGTTGGCAATATGTTGCAATATGTTGTCCTTGATGGCAACCTACTTGATGAAGTTGTTCTTGATGGAAACATACTTGATGAGTTGCCTTTTGATAAGAAACCTATGTGTTAAAGAAGTAAAAATGATGTTTCTACAAGTCAGTTCAGATGTGACAGAGAAAGGAATTCAAGTAAGTGCCACAGAAATGAAACAGGAAATATTTCTCAATGTATACGCTACTTTTGTGAAGGCAACCCGCATATGGATGCAATGTATACACTAATTTTGTGAAGGCAACCCGCGTATACATTCAGAATTAGTATATACGCATTTTTTATGAAGAAAATTTGTGTATACACGCGGATATGAACAATCCAAGTCGCGTATGCCTTTTGCACTCTAAAATCATGATACCAAGAGGCATTACCATAGTATTAGCCCACAGTATTGAGCGTTGTATTGTCTATTTGATTCCATCAAAGAATACCATCAGCGGTTGTGTGGTTTTGACTCATGGTATTGGTAAAGGCTAAATCTATATAAGGAGAAGAAGATGATAGTGAAAAGGTGTGCATGAGTAAGGGTTGTTACTCAAAAATTTTCTCTAAGGGATATTTGCATGGGATGAACTCTATTTTTAATTGATAGATGTGAATCTATGATACACTCATGGATACAATGATGGTTCAGGAACTCTAGACAGAAATGAATATGCTCTTGTGTGATCCATTGAAGAGATGATTAGATCTATGACCTGGCACAAGTTTGCTGAAGTCAAGTGAAGAAACTTGGGTAAGTTTTATGGATCTAGTTCTTTCTGCAAAGTTTATATTTACATATCTATACGCTAGTTCGTCTTAGTAAAAACATGTATATACTTGGGTTTGCTTCAAACAAGCTACGTATGGTAGTTAGGGTTTTCTGAAGCTTATTTGAGAGGTTTTTTTCTGTTATTCCTGCTATTTGTCTGCTCTCTGTCAATGAAGTCTACTTGTAGATCTGGGTTGTTTGAATATTGTATATTCTGCTAAGTTTATTGTGTACAAATATGGTCAATGAGATAATAAACATGGTTGATGGTGACAAACTAATGAAGGGTTCTGCATTTATAAAGATATCTTATTGAAAACCTCAGATCTAGATCTAAGGCTGATCACTTTCTGAAAAGCAGTATTCACAAAGCTATACGCAGGTTGGTGTGAGGGAAAGTGCATACACACGCAGGTTCAGTGAAGAGAAGTAGCGTATGAATTTTAAGTTGATGAATGTTCAGGGTTGAGTTTGTATTTGCATATTTATTCTGAAGTCTGGGTTATTTCTGAATTCTGGTTACAGTGGTCTCACTGTTCTGAGTGAAGTATTGGGTAAAGCTTATGGTTTTTTATGAATATTTGTGTTGATATTGTTTGATCCAGTATGAAAATTGATGAAACATGGTCTACAATGGTTCTGAGGGTTGAAGCCTTTAGTATGGAAGTAAAAGCTTCCTACTAGTAGAAGCTAGTGTCCTCATCAGGGGGTTGAAGCTCCCTTCCAGTAGTGGCTGGTAAAAGAGATTAGGGGGTTGTAGCTCCCTTCCAGTAGCAGCTGGAAAATGAGAGAAGATTGTAGCCTTCTGCAGGTAGATGCCTGCGTACTGACATGAGTCTGCATTAGTACAATATTTTAAACAGTTTTCCATATAATAAATATTGAAGACAGAGACGACAGCAACGGTGGTTTTCTCCCGAATTAGGTTTCCACCTTAAATATTAGTGTTCATGTGTGTTTCTCTTGTGTGATGATTTATACTGCTATTACTGCACATAATTACTAATTATCTAACAGATGCTTGACTAGTAAATTGACTTAAATATTTTTCCTGAAAAGTTTTTAAATATGCAAAATTATATCAGTATACGCCAGTTTATTTTATTATATGCGTGTGTATACACGAGTTGGGTTCATCAAAGGCACGTATGGAATTCTGTAAAGAAAAATTTAAAATCTTTTCAGTAAGCCTTAAATACTGATTCACCCCCCCTCTCAGTATTTTTCCCAACAATTGATATCAGAGTCAGGTTCTTCTGAAGAAGATTAATCGCTAGAAGAAAGATCAGATAAGATGAGAAATCAAGATGGGATAGCATCTATCAGGCCTCCTCTCTTCAATGGAAACAATTTAAACTTCTAGAAGACAAGGAAAAGATCCTATCTTCAGTCTCCTAGAGTAGATGTATGTGCTATAGTTGAAGGAGATTATCAATATCCAGCATCAGTTCCAACATATGCAGCAGAAATTAAGAAATATGAAACCAATGCAAAGGCGGTCAATGCATTATTGGGAAGTCTGACTGAATTAGAATTTGTCAAAGTCATGCAGTTGAATACAGCAAAGGAGATATGGGAAAAAATCATTCTAAGCTATGAAGGAGATACCAAGGTAAAAAGTGCTAAACTCCAAACTCTCAGAATTCGATATGAAAATCTTAGGATACATAATGAGGAAAGCATTTCCAGATTCCTTTATGTCTATATGATATTGTAAATCATATGAGAAATCTGGGTGAAACCATAACTGACACTACTCTGGTAGAAAAGGTTTTAAGATCTCTAACTCCCAAATTTGAATCAAAAGTGTCTGCTATTGAAGAGAAGTAGGATCTACAAACTCTTACTATTATTCAACTTCATGGTATTTTAACTGCTTTTGAAATGAGAAAAGGAGGTCCATATGAAGTCAAAGAAGATGTATTTAGAGCTGCTGCAAAAGGAAAATAAGTAGAAGAACAAGAAGAATCAGGGTACGTTTCAGAAGAAGATAAGATAAATTTTGTAAAGAAGCTACAACTTGGCACTAAAAGATTCATAGGTAAGCTTCATTTTACATTTTTTTCTTTTGGAAGAGTTGGTCATTATGCTGCTAAGTGTCCTCATAAAGAAAAACATGAAAAAGGGAAAGAAGTGGCAAAAGTAAATAAGAATCAGTTTATAAATAGAAAATGTTATTATACTCATGAAGATAGTGATGGGCTATCAAATAGTGAAGAAGGAGAATCTGATCAAGATGTTAGACTACCCATGGATTTTGAAAAATATTATATTGAGGCTAAAGATACCTTTATGGATGCACTAGAAGAAAATGATTTTCTTGAAGAAATTAACCAGCTCAAAATATGTTTGGAAGAAAACAAAATTTCCATAGATACTCTAAAGAATCAACTTATAGAAAAGGAGAAGCACAATGAGAAACTAGAATGTGAAATAGTAAGTCTAAGAAAGGAAATTGAGAAAGAGAAAACTTTAAATCTTAAATTTGCTAAAGAAACTAAAACCTTAGATGAAATTATCAAGGTTCAACGCTCTCCTTTTGTAAAGACAGGTCTTGGACATATCAGAGAATCCTTTGAGTCTTCAGCACCAAGCTATCTAAATGCAGATAAATCCAGCCTACAACATTCTGTCACTCATAAAGAAAACAAAGAGATTTCACAGGTAAAGCATGACCACTTCAATACAAATAACAATAACAGAAATATCAAACAAAGAAATACCAATCTGCAGGTAAACACAAATACAAGGTTTCATGATCGCAGAAATTTCTTCTTTAATGGGCAATGTTTCTCATGTCATAATTTTGGTCATAAAGCTATTCAATGTGTTGCATACAAAACCATCATGACCAAAGAAGAAAGAAAGCAAAGAAATGAGACTGGAATAAAGAAGAATACTTATAACAACTTTTCTCCTCTTCAAAATGAAATTGAATGTGCTTATTGCAATAACTTTGGTCATGGAGAATCTAAATGCAGGAGAAAACTCCAACCAAAAGAGCATGTACCTTCAAACTCCAAGGTATGGAGAAAGAAGGACTTACAGGTTGAGAATTGTGGCATAGCCTTATTTTCATAAGGGGAAGAAAATCAATGGTACATTGATAGTGGATGCTCAAAACACATGACAGGTGAGAGAAATAAACTCCTCGCATACAATGCTCTAGAAAGCAAAAAGAATGTTACCTTTGGAAATGATACTTCTGCTATCATTAAAGGAAAAGGTTCTAATTTTCTAAAAGAAAAGGTAAAAGCTAACAATGTTATGTATGTGGATGGATTAAAACATAACCTATTAAGTGTAATTCAAATGTGTGATCAAGGAAATTAAGTTGTCTTTAGTTCAAAAGAATGTGTGGTACGTGAACTTGATACAGGAAAAACAGTAATAAAAGGAACTAGAACACCAAGAGATATGTATGTATTGAAAGGTTGCAAAGAAAAATGTTACTTGGGTAAATCTTCAGAAAATTGGTTATGGAATAGAATATTGGGACATTTGAGTTTCTCTCAAATGAGCAAATCTAACAGACTCAAAGCAGTTTGTGATCTTCCCCGCATCATTCTGCCTGAAAGTACCATATGAAAATCTTGCCAATTCAGT
This sequence comes from Pinus albicaulis, assembly GCA_034641835.2. Lineage (NCBI taxonomy): Eukaryota > Viridiplantae > Streptophyta > Pinopsida > Pinales > Pinaceae > Pinus > Pinus albicaulis. The sequence goes on from CM076584.1 coordinate 1,408,457,849, forward strand.
AAGAAAACCAGAGTACAGTTCAATGCCAAAGAAGGATCAACAAGTAAGCCTCTTGAACTCATACATACTCACTTATGTGGACCTATGAGGAAAAAGTCACCCCATGGAGAAAAATACTATATTATATTTATTGATGACTTCTCTAGAATGTGTTGGATTGGGTTACTAAAACACAAAGAAAACACAGAGATGAAGCATTTGAAAAATTTCAGATCTTCAAAGCTCTAGTTGAAAATTATTAGATCTAAAAATCAAATGTCTTAGATCTTATCGTGGAGGGGAATATATAACATATGAATTCTTTGATTTTTGAGAACAACATGGCATAAAAAGACATTTTTTTGTAGCTGGAACCCCACAACAAAATGGCGTGGAAGAAAGAATGAATAGAACAGTTCAACAGATGGATCATGCTATGCTTGATGATTCTGGAACACCTGATACCTTTTGGGGAGAAGCAGCACATACCGCAGCAAATATTCTTAACAAAGCTCATGTCTGTGTGAACAGTGATAAAACTCCTTATGAGCTATGGTATGGTAATCTTCCAACTGTAAAGAATTTTAGAGTCTTTGGAAGCAAATGCTTTATCAATAACAATGATGAAAAACTTGGTAAATTTTAACCAAGATCATATGAAGGAATATTTCTTGGCTACTCTTCAAGAATTAAAGCATATAAGTGTTACAATAAAATACTTAGAAAGATTGTTGAATGTATTGATGTTGTAATTGATGAGTCTCTCCCAGCTCCAGAAAGGTAAATACCAGTAACAAATGAAGATTAAGGTGATGAATATCTTCCTGCATCAAATAAAAACAATATATAAGGTGAACCTAATGAAGCACCAGAAGAAGATCTATCTAAAAAGGCTACATCCAGGTATGTTCAAAAGAACCATCCATAATCACAAATTTTGGGAGAAAAGGGATCAGGTGTCCAAACAAGAAGAACTCTTGTAGGATCTCCTAGTTATCTAGCATTTATATCCACTATTGAACCACAAAATGTTAATCAAGATAGCAAAGATGAATTTTGGATTCAATCCATGAATAAAGAACTTGATCAGATTGAAAAGAATCATACTTTAGAATTGGTCCCAAGACCTCATGATAAAAATGTTATTGGAACAAAATGGATATTTAAAAACAAGTTAAATGAAAATGGAGATGTTATTAGAAACAAATCTAGACTTGTTGTAAAGGGTATGCTCAACAAGAAGGTATAGACTTTGAAGAAACATTTGCTCGTGTAGCTAGACTTGAAGACATAAGAATGTTTCTTGCCTTTTCAAGCTTTCAACAATTCAAATTTTATCAAATGGATGTTAAATCTTCTTTCCTCAATGGTTATCTAGAAGAAGAAGTTTATATAGAACAACCAGAAGGATTCATTTTTGGAAATGATGAAAAAATTGTTTTCAAACTTAAAAAAGCTTTATATGGTCTCAAACAAGCTCCAAGTTCATGATACTATCGTCTTGACAAATATCTTCATCAACAAGGTTTTTCAAAGGGATCTGCTGATAGCAACTTATACACAAAAAATTAAAATGATAAACTATTGATAGTAGTTGTATATGTTGATGACATCATTTTTGGGGGTAATGAAGAGTCCATGAGTCAGAAATTTTCTTCTGTTATGCAGCAAGAATTTGAAATTTCTTTAGTTGGGGAACTAACATTTTTTCTTGGCTTACAAGTGCAACAAGCAACAAATGGCATATTTTTATCATAAGAAAAATATCTTAAGCAATTTCTGAAGATGGGATGGAAGACTGCAAACCTGTAAGTACACCAATGGTAACTGGGTGTAACCTCAGTTCTCATGATTATTCTCCCATGGTGAATCAACCAGAATAAAGATCTATGATTGGAAGTCTGCTTTATCTAACCGAGACAAGACAAGACATTATGCATTTAGTTGGGATTATTGGACGATTCCAAGCTAATCCAAAAGAGTCTCACCTTCAGGATGTAAAAATAATATTCAAATATCTATAAGGGACTCAAGACTATGGTCTATGGTATCCAAAGAATGTTGATCTCACTCTTCATGCTTACACAGATGCAGATTGGGCTGGAAATTTTGATGATCGAAAAAGCACTAGTGGTGTTGCATTCTATATGGGGCCCCAATTAGTGTCTTGGTTGAGCAAGAAACAAATTTCTATTGCCTTATCTACAGCAGAAGCAGAATATGTGGTTGTCGCATCATGTTGCACACAACTACTTTGGATGATGCAGAACTTACAAGACAATCAAATCAAATTTTCACCTCCCATATCCATTTTGTGTGATAATACAAGTGCCATTAGTATCTCAAAGAATCATGTTATGCATTCCAAGATCAAGCACATTCCTATCTGATGTGGGGGCATTAGGTTCCGAAAAATACTTTGTATTTCTATAGACATAGGGGGGTCTTATATTTTTACTTGCTTATGTAATTATTAAATAATTTGAGTGATTTTAAATTAAATATGGAGAGAAATTGTGAATGTTCTCAAATGATTGGAGAACATGAGGGAATTTGATTAGTAGGGAATATGAAGAGACAGTTTAGATTTAGGAATGAAATTAGAATTAGTTTCAGCAATTATAGGGATTTAGTCTAGATTTAGGAAATCTAGAATTTCAAGAGTTTTGTTGAGCGTTAAGGGAGATGAATCGATTTATTATTAATTTGTATAAATAAGCCTCAAAGGCATTAAGCAAACATATCTACAGAGTGTGTGAGTGCTTCAGTTTGGGGGAAAACAGGGTTTGTTCCTGTAAGCCTACGGACAGTGTAGAAGGGCCATTTGATTTTGAAGACTTGGCCAAAACAAGAAGTTTTGTAAGTGGATTCATTTGTATCTATGAAAGGATTGGTTTCAGTATTAAATGAGCATTGGTTGATTTAATTTCTGTGTGAGAATTTTTTGAATCTCCGTGAACTATGTATGAATAAGACTCTGTAATTGGGGTTTTAATGATGCTTTGTATGTAATTGAAAGAATCAATGTTAATCAGTGTCGACGTTGTGCTTGAATAAATACATAAAGGGTTTAATTATTACTTTGATAAAATGAAGGAAATTTTGCAGTCATCGACCACTACAAGGGTCGATGACATAGAGTGAATTGAGAATTAAACACAACATTCAATATCTGAATATATGAGACCTTACGAAGGACATTCAAATAGAGAGGGGGCGCATTGTTTGACATAGACAGTGCATTGAAGAGAAAGCTTTGAAAAATTGTGTTTTGGGTTTTATTGAGGATTTAACCATAGACATTGGATATGAAACTAATCCATGCATAGATGAAGACAAAGGTTGTTAAGCTTGTTCAAACCACCAAACTGGAGCATTGTCGAATGAAATTGAGTGAAAGCACTGAGCCATAATAGGATCGGAACTTTGGTGATGTAGCAGAGATCAAAGTTAAAGAGGCATGGTCGAATCAGAGGGTGTTAGGGTTAATAAACTACAGAAATAGTGTATTGGTAAAAACCATGAGGCTTGGAGATAGCCTTTGAAATATCAAACTGGAGCTATCATGTGAAGGTTCGATGAACAGGTTCGATGAGCAAGTAAATGTTGAAGAGGTTGAACTGTGTTAAGGGAGAATGTACAGCAGTGTGCGTTGAATGGAACCTGGAGCTAATGAAACAATTGGAACCGTGAGAATGGTTTTGAAACAAGAAACCATGGTTGTCGCGTGACTCTTCAACTGGTAAGTGGTATCTCCATTTGGAACACGATATCGGTCCCTGCTTGACATGTGTTGTTAAGAAGTATTGTGAAACCATTTTTATCGTGTGAAGTTGAGGTGTTAAATTTTGTAAGCCATCGCCGTGAAATAGCCCTCGGATGTGTGCCCAAAGCATTGTTGGAGTGCGACAACAGATTGACCTTTGGATCTCAAGTGAAGTCACAAGGTGATTAATGAAATAGGTATGTTGTGGGTCGTAACTATTGTGATGGTACATTGAGTTGTAATAAAATTCGAACTTTTAAATTGTGAATTGTCCACATGATTGAAATGTGGGGCTCAGATATGAAATGCGTTTATATGGTGGGGTTGTTAAAGTATTAACACATGTGTGGGTAGAGAAAAAGTTACCAACTTGAGTTATGTGGAATTGAATATAATTTGATTTTAATAAAATGGGTTTATTCATATGCTTTAACCTTTGATTTCAAAGGTAGCCTCTATGTATGCTTGGAGCATTGGGTTTTATTTTTATAAATATAAGTAGTTGAATGTAAGATCTCAATTCGAAGATTTGAGATATAAGGTCTAAGAGTGAGTTTAACTTGGTATGCCTAAAATCTAGGTTGTATTGGGGTTTTTATAACCACCATACTTGTAGAAATAAGTTTTCGCAATTATATTATAAATTTCCAGTCCAGGGAAAATTAATGGAGATGTATTTTTATATGCATGAGATTTGAGATTTATTTGGACATGAATTTTCATGCATTTTATATGCAGCTTTGAGATTTGGGAATGTGGGTTTGGCAGGGTAACCTGCCATCAAGTGTTATCAGAGCTGGATAAGATCTTTGAGAATTAATTTTTGAAATGCATATGTACAGAAGCAGTGAGGAAAATTTGAATTTTTAAATCTGTTTAAGAGTGATTGCAGATTTGAAGAGGTGTACAGTGAAGGTATTCAGATTTCCAGAATCTGATGTTGAAGGCAATGTGCTTTGAATATTTGCAAGGTGATGTGCATACAGGTATAAAGGTGATGACAAGGTGATCAGATCTAAATCTGACAGGACAACATGCAGTGCAAGAGAGTATTGAAGGATTGTGGAAGCAATTTCAAGTGAGGTTGAAACAAACTTTGAAGGTGAGGTATTTTTTATTTTTTTGGAATATTTTTTTTGCATAATGCAAATTTCAGATAAATGAGGAGAATCTCAGCAAGAAGATCACAGTTTTGAAAAACAGTGATGAAAGAAGCCAGTGAAGGTTTCTAAAGAGAAAGGAGAGTGTGGAAGAACCTTGAGAATTCCCAACAGAGGTTTGATGAAAACATAACAGATGTGTTCTGAGAGGTTGCATAGGAGTGAAGCTTGAAGGAGCAGAGAGAATTCTCAAGAGGTTCCAAAGATAGTGGACCTATACTTGCCAAAAGACCGGATCCAGAGAGGGGATTGGTGAGGTAAGTTGTAACAAGGAGGACTTGTTACTGCAGATGTTTCAGTGCAGCCCGTGATGAGTGAGTGAGAACTCATGAAGGAGAATATGGCTACTAATAGTCATAGTAGAGAGATCAGAGGTTCTGAGAGAGGCCACAACAAAATTAAATTGAAGAAGGAGGATGCCAAGATAGATGGCATACAGAGACGGTTAAGAAAAGAAGAGAATGAGAAAGAGGTAGCTGAGATTAGGGAGAAGTTAAACAAATTGAAACTGATGATAGAATAAAGCCAGAGAGTTGGTTGGCTCATGAAGAAGAGAGTAAAGTGGCGCAGGCTACAGATGAAGAAAGAGTAGATGATACACGCTCAGCAAAAAGATAAATTACTCAGGATGATTGAGTATTTGGAGAAAGACTTGAAAACTAAAAATTCAAGTGAGACCAAGAGGTCGAATGGCTTTACATCTGAAAATTTTTGTATTCTTGCAGGAAGAACATGTGGAGAAGGACATACTGCTAATATTGTCACAAAGAAGGAAAATGGGATAGCCGGATATTTTGAAAATGTCTATACACAGTTGGAGAAGAGTTTTGCTTTCCAACATATTGGTAGCAGAGGAGATTTAACTTATGATGATGGCCAGAAGCTAGAAATTGAGAAATCAATTGAAAAGTTGGAAGAGACTGAAGAGAGGACCATTGAAGAATTTCTGAAATGTATAGAAGGCTTGGAACAGTAGGAGGATTTGGTGATTAAATCATCAAATGAAACCATGAGGTCTTATGGTTTTAAAACTGACAAGTTGTGTGTGAATGCAAGTATTGAAGAATAAAATTCATGTAATGAAATTGTAATGAGTGAATCTGAAAGTTTCCAAGTCACATATGATGATTATCTTTCATAAGGAGATCATATTGAATTACAAAAATAGAAGGAGTTCATAAACTCCTTGTTTTGTGAAAGAAATTGTTTCAATGAAGACATGACATTTTTGTTTGATGATGATCAATTTGTTATTAATGATGATAATGAAAATTTTATTTTATTAAAAGGCCAAATGAAGAGTGATGGATAGATAACTAAAATTATTCCAGATATGGAAGGTCAAAATTCCATTCTGGTGGAAGATGAAGAAGTAGTGACAGCAGGAAACTTGACTTGTGATAAAGAGGAAGATAGCAAAGACTGTATGAATGTTTTCTTAGGAGAGATGATAGATTTATGGCATGAGTTAAGTGTTCTGGAGCAGAGAATAGAAACACAGAGAATAAGTGTTCAGATTGTAAAGGCGGAGATGAATGAGAATGAGAAGGTTAATTTTTATGAACCAGAGCAAGGAGACATCCTTGAAGAGGATGATGCAGAGGAGAGACTAAATGACAGTCTCTAGAGTTTCTCAAAGGATTGGAATCAGCATACTAATGTGCTGATGACAAGGCAGCAGATTGAAGTGTTGTTGGAAGAAATAACAGAGCAGCATATTGAAGTGTTGCCAGAGGAAATGTTAAAGCAACAATTTGCAGTGTTGCCGGAAGAGGAAGAGACACAAAGATTTTATAACTTTGATGTTTTTTTTATGACTGCAGGTACTCATGGAAGGACTAAAGGATGTTTGGTCCAGGAGAGGAAAAGATATGATGACAGTGACTGGAAATTTAAGTACCATCCCAAAGAATTGTTGAAGGCAGAGAACGAAGAAATTGTCACAAGTGACAATCAAGAAGAGTTTTTCTGTTGCAAAAAAAAAGAGGGCATGGATGATTGGGTGACCACTAGCGCAAGGGCTCAGCAATTAAGAGCAAGAGCCGGAGTAAAAGCCAAAGTAGAATTTCAGAAATCAAGAGGAAACCGTGTCCAGCATTCAGAAGACATATTAGACAGGGAAATGGAATTTATGAGAAGGCTGATGGTGAAAGTGTCTGAGAAGAAGATAGCAGCAAGAAAGCAGAGAAGCAGCAGCAATAAGAAGAAGACAATCACAAACTGTGAAATCATAGCAAGCGGGAAGATGAAGCATAAAGTATGGAAGCTTGGATAAGTACAGAAGAAGAATATTGCAGCGGATGATCAGTTTCAGAACAAAGTATGGGATCCAGGAAGACAAGGACTGAAAGCACATGATCAGGCGATCATGATTAATTTTAATCTTCGGAGTCTAATGCAGGGGCATTAGGATCTGAAAAATACTTTGTATTTCCATCGACATAGGGGGGTTTTATATTTTTACTTGCTTATGTAATTATTAAATAATTTGAGTGATTTTAAATTAAATATGGAGAGAAATTGCAAATGTTCTCAAATGATTGGAGAACATGAGGGAATTTGATTAGTTGGGAATATGAAGAGACAGTTCAGATTTAGGAATGAAATTAGAATTAGTTTCAACAATTATAAGAATTTAGTCTAGATTTAGGAAATCTAAAATTTCAAGAGTTTTGTTGAACGTTAAGGGAGCTGAATTGATTTATTATTAATTTTTATAAATAAGACTGAAAGGCATTAAGTAAACAAATCTACAGAGTGTGTGAGTGCTTCAGTTTAGGGGAAAACAAGGTTTGTTCATGTAAGCCTATGGGCAATGTAGAAGGGCCATTTGATTTTGAATACCTGGCCAAAACAAGAAGTTTTGTAAGTGGATTCATTTGTATCTATGAAAGGATTGGTTTCAGTGTTACATGAGCATTGGTTGATTTAATTTCTGTGTGAGAATGTTTTGAATCTCCGTGAACTATGTATGAATAAGAATCTGTAATTGGGGTTTTAATGATGATCTGTATGTAATTGAAAGAATCAATATTAATCAGTGTTGATGTTGTGCTTGAATAAATACATAAAGGGTTTAATTATTCCTTTGATAAAACGAAGGAAATTTTGTAGTCATCGACCACTACAAGGGTCGATGACATAGAGTGAATTGAGAATTAAACACAACGTTCAATATCTGAATATATGAGACCTTAAGAAGGAAATTCAAATAGAGAGGGGGTGCATTGTTTGAAATAGACAGTGTGTTGAAGAGCAAGCTCTAAAAATCGTGTTTTGGGTTTTATTGAGGATTTAACCACAAACATTGGATATGAAACTAATCCATGCGTAGATGAAGACAAAGGTTGTTAAGCATGTTCGAACCACCAAACTGGAGCACCGTCGAATGAAATAGAGTGAAAGAACCAAGCCATAAGAGGAGCGTAACTTCGGTGATGTAGCATAGATCGAAGTTAAAGAGGCATGGTCAAATCAGAGGGTGTTGGGGTTAATAAAATACAGAAATCGTGTATTGGTAAAAACCGTGAGGCTTGGAGATAGCCTTTGAAATATTGAATTGGAGCTATCGTGTGAAGGTTTGATGAACGGGTTTGATGAGCAAGTAAATGTTGAAGTGGTTGAACTGTGTTAAGGGATAACGTACAGAAGTGTGCATTTAATGGAACCTGGAACTAATGAAACAATTGGAACCGTGAGAATGGTTTTGAAATAAGAAACCGTGGTTGTCGCGTGACTCTTCAACTGGTAAGTGGTATCTCCATTTGGAATGCGAAATCGGTCCCTGCTTGACATGTGTTGTTAGGCAGTATTGTGAAACCATTTTTATCACGTGAATTTGAGGTGTTAAATTTTGTAAGCCATCGTCGCGCGATAGCCCTCGAATGTGCACCCAAAGCATTGTTGGAGCGCGAGAGCAAATTGACCATCGGATCTCAAGCGAAGTCGCAAGGTGATTAATGAAAGAGGTATGTTGTGGGTCATAACTATTGTGTTGGCACGTTGAGTTATAATAAAAGTCGAAATTTAAATTGTGAATTGTCCACATGATTGAAATGTGGGGCCCAGATATGAAATACGTTGATATGGTGGGGTTGTTAAATTATTAACACATGTCTGGGTAGAGAAAAAGTTATCAACTTGAGTTATGTGGAATCGAATATAATTCGACTTTAATAAAATGGGTTTATTCATATGATTTAACCTTTGATTTCAAAGGTAGCCTCTGCGTATGCTTGGAGCATTGGGTTTTATTTTTATAACTACAAGCAGTTGAATGTAAGATCTCAATTCGAAGATTTGAGATATAAGTTCTAAGAGTGAGTTTAACTTGGTATGCCTGAAATATGGGTTGTATTGGGGTTTTTATAACCACCATACTTGTAGAAAGAAGTTTCCGCAATTATATTATAAATTTCCAATCAAGGGAAATTGAATGGAGATGCATTTTTATGTGCATGAGACTTGAGATTTATTTGGGCATGAATTTGCATGCATTTTATATGCAGCTTTGAGATTTGGGAATGTGGGTTTGGCGGGGTAACCTGCCATCAAGTGGTATCAAAGTTGGATAAGCTCTTTGAGAATTAATTTTTGAAATGCATATGTACTGAAGCAGTGAGGAAATTTGAAGTTTTAAATCTATTTAAGAGTGATTGCAGATTTGAAGAGGTGTGCAGTGAACGTATTCATATTTTCAGAATCTAAAGTTCAAGGTAATGTGCTTTTAATATTTGCAAGGTGATGTGCATACAAGTATAAAGGTGATGACAAGGTGATCAGATCTAAATCTGACAGGACAACATGCAGTGCAGCAAAGTATTGAAGGATTGCAGAAGCAATTTCAAGTGAGGTTGAAACAAACCTTGAAGGCGAGGTATTTTTTATTTTGTTGGAAGATTTTGTTTGCAGAATGCATATTGCAGACAAATGAGGAGCATCTCAGTAAGAAGATCACAGTTTTGAAAAACAGTGATGAAAGAAGCCAGTGAAGGTTTCTAAAGAGAAAGGAGAGTGTGGCAGAACCTTGAGAATTCCAAACAGAGGTTGGATGAAAAGAGAACAGATGTGTTATGAGAGGTTGCAGAGGAGTGAAGCCTGAAGGAGCAAAGAGAATGCTCAAGAGGTTCCAGAGATAGTGGACATATACTTGCCAAAATACCAGATCCAGATCGGGGATTGGTGAGGTAATTTGTAACAAGGAGGACTTGTTACTGCAGAGGTTTCAGTGCAGCCCGTGATGAGTGAGTGAGAACTCATGAAGGAGAAGATGGCTACTAATATTCATAGTAGAGAGAGAAGAGGTTCTGAGAGAGGCAACAACATAATGAAAGTGAAGAAATAGGATGCCAAGACAGATGGCATACAGAGACAGTTAAGAAAAGAGGAGTATTAGAAAGAGGTAGCTGAGATCAAGGAGTAGTTCAACAAATTGAAACTGATGATAGAAGAAATCTAGAGAGTTGGTTGGCTCATGAAGAAGAGATTAAAGTGGTGCAGGCTACATGTTACACCATTTTTTGGTCATCTAACCTATTATCATTAGATGGACCCAAGTACACCATGTAAGACCAATTTTACCCTAAGTAAAATTGCTTTCACTATGTGAAATAACTTAATAAAACACATTTATTAGGTTGTTTATGGTCTAAACAGGAAACCCCAAAGGAAAATATTAAACAAATCTATATTTGTTTGATTTTCCTCATGGAATAATTAATTAAACAATAATTTAATTATTATTCCTGGTCATATTTAACCCAAAACAAGGAAATTAATTAGATAAATCCTTATTTATCTTCTTATTTTCTAGGAATAATTATTTAAATCTTATTTAAATAATATTCCTTTTTAAATATGACTAAATCATTTATAAATAATTAAATAAATCATTATTTATTTAATTATCATTCAACCACTTCCTTAAAATAATAAATAAATCATTTATTTATTTATTATTTACAAATAAAGGGATTTGACCCAAGTCAAATGCCCTTTCCCTCTAACAAATATAATAAAATATTCCATAAAAGGTGGATCTAGATTTGGTTAATATTATTTTAATCATGCACCAAGATCTAGAATGACCCAATATTTTGTTATAAATAGAAGGGTTTTCCCATTCATTTGTCACCTTTTGTTGCCTATTAGATCACTCTGGATCTATAATCTTGGTCTGAATTTGAGCCATTATCATTGTCAAATTGTCCATTATTTCACTTTTTGAGCTCTCTTTTGAGTTATATGTTTGTTTGGATTTCCTACACCAATAAGAGAGAGAAATTCTAGATCTGAAGTGCTGAGGACTTTCAAGAACCCATCCCATTGAGGAGAATTGGAAACACCTTTCTTTTTTTCCTCCCAGGTGCCCTTAATATAATTTTTTTTCAACAATATTGTTCTTGTCTTGTCTATTGGATGTATGGAGCAAAACCTTATTTTTACTGCTTAATGTCTTTTTATGCATAGATCTGGATTTTTGCAGCATTTGTCTTGATCAACTAACTGCAGATCTGAAGATATTGGCAGCCATATTTGATGTTAGGGCTATTAGTTATGCGTAGATAAAGTGGTATTTTTTCGTACACTTCAACAAAAGATTCATACTAACACTATAGATGAAGAAAGAGCAGATGATACATGCTCAGCAGAAAGAGAAATTACTTAGGATGATTGAGTATTTGGAGAAAGACTTGAAAACTAAAAATTCAAGTGAGACCAAGAGGTCGAATGGCTTTACATCTGTCAAGTTTTACATGCTTGAAGGAAGAACATGTGGAGAAGGACAAATTGTTGATATTGTCACAAAGGAGGAAAATGGAACAGCCGGATATTTTAAAAATGTCCATACATAGTTGGAGAAGAGTTTTGATTTCCAACATATTGGAAGCAGAGGAGATTTAACTTATGATGATGGCCAGAAGCTGAAAATTGAGAAATCAATTGAAAAGCTGGAAGAGACTGAAGAGAGGACAATTGAATAATTTTTGAAATGTATAGAAGGCTTGGAATAGAATGAGGATTTGGTGATTAAATCATCAAATGAGACCATGAGATCTTATGGTTTTAAAACTAACAAGTTGTGTGTGAATGCAGGTACTGAAGAAGACAATTCATGTAATGAAATTATAATGAGTGAAGCTGAAAGTTGCCAAGTCACATATGATGATTATCTTTCAGAAGGAGATCAGATTGAATTACAGCAACAGAAGGAGTTCATAAACTCATTGTTTTGTGAAATAAATTGTTTCAATGAAGACATGACAGTTTTTTCTGATGACGATCAATTTGTTATTAATGATGATAATGAAAAATTGCTTTTATTAAAAGGCCAAATGAAGAGTGATGGATAGATAACTGAAATTATTGCAGAGATGGAAGGTCGGAATTCAATTCTGGTGGAAGATGAAGAAGTAGTGACAGCAGGAAACTTGACTTGTGATAAAGAGGAAGATAGCAAAGACTGTATGAATGTTTTCTTAGTAGAGATGAGAATAGAAACACAGAGAATAAGTGTTCAGATTGTAAAGGAAGAGATGAATGAGAATGAGAAGGTTCATTTTTATGAACCAGAGCAAGGAGACATCCTTGAAGAGGATGATGCAGAGGAGAGACTAACTGACAGTCTCGAGAGTTTCTCAAAGGATTGGAATCAGGATACTAATGTGTTGATGACAGAGCAGCAGATTGAAGCATTGATGGAAGAAATAACAAAGCAGAAAATTGAAGTGTTTCCAGAGGAAATGTTAAAGCAGCAATTTGCAGTGTTGCCGAAAGAGGAAGAGACACAAAGATTTTATAATTTTGATGTTTATTTTATGATTTCAGGTACTGATGGAAGGACTAAAGGATGTTTGGTCCAAGAGAGGAAAAGAGATGATGACAGTGACCGACAATTTAAGTACCAGCCCAAAGAATTGTTGAAGGCAGAGAACGAAGAAACTATCACAAGTGACAATCAGGAAGAGTTTTTCTGTTGCAGAAAACAAGAGGGCATGGATGATTGGGTGGCCACTAGCGCAAGGGCTCAGCAATTAAGAGAAAGAGCCGGAGTAAAAGCTGAAGTAGAAGTTCAGCAATCAAGAGGAAATAGTGTCCAGTAGTTAGAAGACATATTAGATAGGGAAATTGAATTTATGAGAAGGCTGATGGTGAAAGTGTATGAGAAGAAGATAGCAGCAAGAAAGAAGAGAAGCAGTAGCAATAAGAAAAAGATAGTCACAGACTGTGAAAGCATAGCAAACGGGAAGATGCAGCATAAAGTATGGAAACCTTGAGAAGTACAGAAGAAGAATATTGCAGCGAATGATCAATTGCAGAACAAAGTGTGGGATCCAGGAAGACAAGGACTGAAAGCACATGATCAGGAGATCATGATTAATTTTAACCTTGGGAGTCTGATGCAGGGTCATTAGGTTCTGAAAAATACTTTGTATTTCCATTAACATAGGGGGGTCTTATATTTTTACTTTCTTATGTAATTATTAAATAATTTGAGTGATTTTAAATTAAATATGGAGAGAAATTGTAAATGTTCTCAAATGATTGGATAACTTGAGGGAATTTGATTAGTTGGGAATATGAAGAGACAGTTCAGACTTAGGAATGAAATTAGAATTAGTTTCAGCAATTATAGGGATTTAGTCTAGAGTTAGGAAATCTAGAATTTCAAGAGTTTTGTTGAGCATTAAGGGAGCTTAATCGATTTGTTATTAATTTGTATAAATAAGCCTCAAAGGCATTAAACAAATAGATCTACAGAGTGTATGAGTGCTTCCGTTTAGGGGAAAACGGGGTTTGTTCCTGTAAGCCTATGGGCAGTGTAGAAGGGCCATTTGATTTTGAAGACCTGGCCAAAACAAGAAGTTTTGTAAGTGGATTCATTTGTATCTATGAAAGGATTGGTTTCAATATTACATGAGCATTGGTTTATTTAATTTCTGTGTGAGAATGTTTTGAATCTCCGTGAACTATGTATGAATAAGACTCTGTAATTGGGGTTTTAATGATGCTTAGTATGTAATTGAAAGAATCAATGTTAATTAGTGTCAACATTGTGCTTGAATAAATACATAAAGGGTTTAATTATTCCTTTGAGAAAACGAAGGAAAGTTTGCAGTCATCGACCACTACAAGGGTCGATGACATAGAGTGAATTGAGAATTAAACACAGCATTCAATATCTGAATATATGAGACCTTAAGAAGGACATTCAAATAGAGAGGGGGCACATTGTTTGAAATAGACAGTGCGTTGAAGAGCAAGCTCTGAAAAATTGTGTTTTGGGTTTTATTGAGGATTTAACCATAGACATTGGATATGAAACTAATATATGCGTAGATGAAGATAAAGGTTGTAAAGCCTGTTTGAACCACCAAACTGGAGCACCGTCGAATGAAATCGAGTGTAAGCACCGAGCCATAAGAGTAGTGGAACTTTGGTGATGTAGAAGAGATCAAAGTTAAAGAGGCATAGTCGAATCAGAGGGTGCTGGGGTTAATAAACTACAGAAATCGTGTACTGGTAAAAATTGTGAGGCTTGGAGATAGCCTTTGAAATATCGAACTGGAGCTATCGTGTGAAGGTTCGATGAACGGGTTCGATGAGCAAGTAAATGTTGAAGTCGTTGAACTGTGTTAAGGGATAACGTACAGCAGTGTGCATTGAATGGAACCTAGATCTAATGAAACAATTGGAATTGTGAGAATGGTTTTGAAACAAGAAACCGTGGTTGTCGCATGACTCTTTAACTGGTAAGTGGTATCTCCATTTGGAATGTGATATCGATCCCTGCTTGACATGTGTTGTTAGGAAGTATTGTGAAACCATTTTTATCGCGTGAAGTTGAGGTGTTAAATTTTGTAAGCCATCGTCGCGTGATAGCCCTTGAATGTGCGCCCAAAGCATTGTTGGAGCACGAGAGTAGATTGACCATCGAATCTCAAGCGAAGTCACACAGTGATTAATGAAAGAGGTATATTGTGGGTCGTAACTATTGTGTTGGCACATTGAGTTATAATAAAAGTTGAACTTTAAATTGTGAATTGTCCACATGATTGAAATGTGGGGCCCGGATATGAAATATGTTGATATGGTGGGGTTGTTAAAGTATTAACACATGTGTGGGTAGAGAAAAATTTATCAACTTGAGTTATGTGGAATCGAATATAATTCGATTTTAATAAAATGGGTTTATTCATATGCTTTAACCTTTGATTTCAAAGGTAGCCTCTGCGTATGCTTGGAGCATTGGGTTTTATTTTTATAACTATAAGCAATTGAATGTAAGATCTCAATTCGAAGATTTGAGATATAAGTTCTAAGAGTGAGTTTAACTTGGTATGCCTGAAATCTGGGTTGTATTGGGGTTTTTATAACCACCACACTTGTAGAAAGAAGTTTCCGCAATTATATTGTAAATTTCCAATCCAGGGAAAATGAATGGAGATGCAGTTTTATATGCATGAGACTTGAGATTTATTTGGGCATGAATTTGCATGCATTTTATATGCAGCTTTGAGATTTGGGAATGTGGGTTTGGTGAGGTAACCTGCCATCACTATCAAGTACCACTTCCTACATGAACAAGTGCTTGAACAAAAGGTTAAATTGGAGTATGTTCCCTCCAAAGAACAAGTTGTTGATATATTTACTAAACCTCTTCCCAAGGAAGCATTTGAATATCTTAGATAGAATATGGGAGTTGTCTCTGAATCTCTCATCAAATCTGCTTAATTTTAGAAGATTAAATTTGATACGCGGGTTTCATAAAGGAGAATCGCATATATACACGAGTTTCTAGGTCAACGTTTCAGAACAATTGTGGTGTTGTTGGGTAATCTATGTTGTTGTTTCAATATTCATCTTTCTATATCATTCGTTTATATTTTTCTCCTTGATGAAGATTATTTTATGATTTGGTTGTTGAAGATGTTCAGGATGCACAAGTTAAGGGGGAGCACTTATCTTGTGGAAAAGGATGCATTGTTGGCATTCTGATTGGTTGCTATTTTATGATCTCATGTTTGAGATTTTTTGGTTTTGGTCATAAATAGTCATATTTATAATTTGATGAAAAGATCATGTTGAGACCTATGATGTAAAAATTTTATATTCAGTCATGTAAGGTCTTGTTCAAATTTGTAAACCCACTTGATTGGGAAGTTGAGTCAAATTTGTAATTCCACTTGGTTAGATCATTAATGTAAGTATGATTCCTTGGTGATAAGGAAAGGTCATTCTCAGTTGAGTCATGTACTTTATTGAAAAATTAGTTTAAAGATCCATCATGAACTCAGGGGGAGCCTGGTAAAATGAGCACACATCAGATCTTCAGAGCTCATCTTTCTATAAGGGAAGAGAAACCTTGTTTTGGTTTTTATTCGCCCTTTTCCCTTGATTTGAAAGGGGGAGAGTATTTTGGTGTTTGAATAATGGTTATGATTAATGTACTTATCTATTGTTATGATCAAACACTATCTTGGTTGCCATCAAGTCCAAAGGGGGAGATTGTTGGAAATATGTTGCAATATCTTGTCCTTGATGACAACCTAATTGATGAAGTTGCTCTTGATGGAAACATACTTGATGAGTTGCCTTGTGATAATAAACCTATGTGTTAAAGATGTAAAAATGATATTTCTATAGGTCAGTTCAGATGTGACAGAGAAAATAATTCAAGTGCGTGCCACTGAAATGAAACAAGAAATATTTCTCAATGTATACGCTACTTTTGTGAAGTAAAACCACGTATGGATGCAATGTATATGCTACTTTTGTGAAGGAAACCTATGTATACATTCAGAATTAGTATATACACCATTTTTATTAAGATAAGTTGCGTATGCACGCGGATATGAACGATCCAAGTCACGTATGCCTTTTGCGCTCTAAAATTATGATACCAAGGGGCATTACCATGGTATTAGCCCACAATATTGAGAATTGTATTGTCTATTTGATTCTGTCAAAGAATACCATCAGTAATTGTGTGGTTCTGACTCATGGTATTGGTAAAGGCTAAATCTATATAAGGAGAAGAAGATCATAGTGCAAAGTTTTGCATGAGTGAGGGTTGTTACTGAATAATTTTCTCTAAGGGATATCTGCATGGGATGAGCTTTGTTTTTAATTGATAGATATGAATCTATGATTCACCCATGGATATAATTATGGTTCAGGATCTCTAGTTCAGAAATGATTATTCTCTTGTGTTATCCATTGAAGAGATGATTAGATCTATGACCTGGCGCAAGTTTGCTGAATTTAAGTGAAGAAATCTGGGTAAGTTTTATGGATCTGTTTCTTTCTGCAAAGTTTATATTTACAAATCTATACGCTAGTTCATCTCCGTAAAAGTGCGTATATACGCGGGTTTGCTTCAGACAAGGCACGTATGGCAGTTAGGTTTTTCTAAAGATTTTTGCAAAGATTTTTTTTGTTATTCCTGATATTTGTATACTATCTGTCAATTAAGTCTTCTTGTAGATCTGGGTTGTTTGAATATTGTATATGCTGCTAAATATTATGTGAAAATATGGTCAATGAGAGAATAAACATGTTCGATGGTGACAAATTGATGAAGGGTTCTGCATTTATAAAGATATCTGACTGAAAACCTTAGATCTGGATCAGAGACTATTAACTTTCTAAAAAATAGTATTCACAAAGCTATACGCAGGTTGGTGTGAAGGAAAGCGCGTATACACGCGGGTTCAGTGAAGTGAAGTAGCGTATGCATTTTAAGTTGATGAATGTTCAGGGTTGAGTTTTTATCTGTATATTTATTCTGAAGTATGAGTTATTTATGAGTTATGGTTACAGTGGTCTCACTGTTCTGAGTGAAGTATTGGGTAAAGCTTATGGTTTTTTATGAAGATTTGTGTTGATGTTGTTTGATCCAGTATGAAAATTGATGAAACATGGTCTACAATGGTTCTGAGGGTTGAAGCGTTCAGTATGGAAGTAGAAGCTTCCTGCTAGTATAAGCTAGTGTTTTGATCAGGGGGTTGAAGCTACCTTCCAATGGTGGCTGGTAAACGAGATGAGGAGGTTGTAGCTCCCTTCTAGTAGTAGCTGAAAAATGAGAGAAGGTTGTAGCCTTCTGTAGGTAGATGCCTACATACTGACATGAGTCTACTTTAGTACAATATTGTAAACAATTTTCCATATAATAAATATTGAATACAGAGATGACAATAGTGGTGGTTTTCTCCTGAATTGGGTTTCCACCTTAAATATTGGTGTTCATGTGTGTTGCTCTTATGTGATGATTTATACTACTGTTACTGCACATAATTACTGATTATCTAACAAATGCTTGACTGGTAAACTAACTTAAAGATTGTTCCTAAAAAAATTTTAAATCTGCAAAATTGTATCAGTATACGCTAGTTTCTTTTATTATATGCACATGTATACGCGATTTGGATTCATCAAAGACGTGTACGGAATTCTGTAAAGAAAAATTTAAAATCTTTTCAGTAAGCTCTAAATATTGATTCACCCCCCCCCCCCCTCTCAGTATTTTTCCAACATTAATGACTGTGATGGCACCTTTATATGGAAAGGTGATCATTCTAAAATATGTAGGAACAATTACAGTCATATCATATACCCATGGCCTTCCCAGTAGAATATTTTAGTCAAGGGGTCTGTCAACAACCTCGACATCAACAGTCACTGTTTTTCCCCCTAGTTCAACATGCAGGTTATTGATAATACCACAAGGCTTATATGTTCTTCCATCAAAAGCCTTCAACACTGTTGATGATTAAGATAAGCGCGGCAAGCCAAGTGACTTCCAACAGTTTAGAGACATCATGTAGGTAGATGCTCCCTCATCAATAATAGTACGATGAACAAGATGATTGAGAGCATTTACTTGTATGGAGAATTCCAATTCTACTAGTAGTTGTGGCACATAGCTCGTATTATTAAATATGAAAAGATTAAAATCAGTTGGATCAATTCAACCAATAGCCAACAATAAAGCTTGTTTCTGGGAAGGAAAATTTTGTAATACCTCAAGGGATGACATAGCTTAAGGGGATTGAGCCAAATCTTCAACTATACTATAGTTTTGAGCAGCTCTTGCTCGAGGATTATATGTTGATTTATGAATGACTCCCTTTGCTGGCTTAATTTTCAATTCAAGAATAGCAGTAGGCGATACTGATTTCGTAGATGGATTTGTAGTCGAGGTAGTAGGTTGATCAGTGGCCTGTCTAACATACTATTTATTACGCATTGACACCAAAATATTTGTTGAAGGTTTTTTGACAAATAATATAAGTACATGGGAACTAGACACTGGATCCGTAGCAACTAAATTTGTCTCCGGATTCGGAAAAATATCTGTCAACACAGCTAACGCATTTGAAGTCTTAATGATTTTTGAGAATTTAGTGCGGTGAGGACAATCCTGAACAAAGTGTTCCTCATTACAGATTATGCATGGATAACGAGGTTTCCTAGGTCCAGATGATTGATCAGATGATATTTCCTGCGGGTTAGCAGTTTTCTTTTCTTAGATTTCCCCTTTTTATTACTTCTGGGTTGCTTGTCACTTTTTCCTTTGTCAAATTATATGACATTAATTTCGGAAGAAGGTACAATATCAGATGCAGTAGTATGATGCATGCTTGCAGTACCAATCAAGCCATCTCCGGCATGAGAGTCCTTTAATTGAGGAGGAACAGTAAAATTAGATCATGGTGCATTAGGAATTTTTTCATAGAGCATGTCAGACTGAGTATAAATCAAGTCTAAATATTGGGCACGAACAATAAATTTCTCTTCAGTGATGACTCCTCCCTTAGCCACATCCTCAGTTATAGATGGTAACAGGGACTTAATGAACCACTCAGCAAGGATCTGATCGGGAACAAAGGTCTTAACCATTCAACGACCTCAACGCCACTCATGAATATGATAAGAAATGTGAGTAGCATTAGTCTGTTATAAATTGGTCAAGAGTTCCATTCCAGTTTCATATCGTATGATTAACTAAAAATGAGTCAAAAATAAAGTAGCTAGGGCAGTGAAATTATCAAAAGAAGCTCTAGGTAACTCAATACACCATTTTTCAGCCAGACCAGTGAGCATATGCTAGAAAATACATAGCTAAACAAAATCATCATTCAGGGAGTTTGATGAACACCACAAATGATAAGTCATAACATGAGTCGACGGGCCTTCGCCAGGTTTTCCATTGAATTTAGTAATATCTGAGGGTGTTTTGTGAGGTATCACCAGCCACCAAGGAGCATAGTTGATTGGATCATTAGTGAGCCAATTTAAATATGGTAACTCTAAAGTTGCAACAAAGGAAAACTGTCGATTAAGGCCAGGTTGAGCATAGCCAGGGTATGATGGAATTGCTTGAGAAACAGGCCTTTGAGCACCAACATAAGGAATCTTTTGCTGGTAACCCAAATAGGGGTATAAGCAAACGCTTGAGGGTTCTATTGACCAAAATCTGGATATGATACTTGTTGAAATGAAGGTTGAGGAATTTGCACCTGAGGCTGCCAAGGGGTCTTATAGTTATAACCCAAATTAAGATAACTTGGATTCAGTTGAGGATAAGTATAACTTGGTTTTGGCTGTGACATCCCAAAATATGGTAAATTGTCTTGTGAATAAATAATTCTAGGTACAGGTTGTTTTTTTAAATCAGCCGAAGGATTTGGAGTCTGTGGGCCCAATAATTGAGGGTATTGAGTCGAAGGACCCACCTGAAATGGTTGTTGTACAACATTTTGATTTTGTAACAGGGATAAAGATGTATTAACAAGTGGAAATGATGTGGGTGTAACAGGAAGAACTAGTTGATATGGGTGTACAACCGTTTGTGATTGGATAGTCAGAGTGGTCTACCATTGACAAACATTCATTTCGACATTAGGTTGAACAAAAAGTTATGGAGTATTGTCAAATTGGGTGACCAAGGGCTGCCCCCCAACATGAGGAGGATAATAAGATGGAAAATATTTTTCTCCAAATGCAGGGAGTCCAGCGGATATGGTACTGGATGGAATAGACCCAGAAAGACCAGCTTGATATTTCCCTGATGATGTGTATAAAGAATCAAGTCATTCAGTACTCACTATAGGTTTATCAACTAAAATACCAGATGATGACATTGGTGAAGTCCATGGGTTCGAAGATGCACCAGAGAAAATTCCAGATAAATATTTATAGCGTAATGGGACCAAAGTGCCACCATGAAAATATGACTCTGGTAAAGTTGTAAACATAGATGGTGTAGCGAGATTAGGTGCAAATGTAATTGGAACAGATGGTCCAACTGAAGATGTAGGTTCAGGCATGGTTACTTGACCAAATGTATACCCTTTTGAATCGACGGGAGTTTGAATAGGAATAGGATCAACAAAAGCAGAGGGTGGTGATTGAGGAAAAGACTCGTACAGGTAAATATCCTTACAAAAATTGGTTGAGGTTAAAGGTGTCTCATCTTGTGGGATTTCTTCAATCGAAATTAAACCTGGTGGAAGTATTTCACCGTCAGGCCCAAAGTATATTTCAGGAGTTTGACTGTGTGATATGGGAGACTCAATGGCTAGAATGTGGGATGACCAATTCAGGAACAAATTCTGGTAGTTTGACTTTGGGATGCAGATGTTCTGGAAAAAAGGAGACAGGATTTGGATCAACTTCGAGTTGAACAACGTCGATTTCAGGAGGTATGGTCTCACTGATTGGATGGATCGTGACCACAGGTAGCTGTGAGGACTCTGTCTCGACAACAGTAGATGAACTAGGATGTGTAGAAACAAATTGTTCCAACTTTGGTATATTGGAATATGTTTCTTCACCAGAGGTATTGAGAGTATTGGTTTCGGGAGAGTGATGTCTCCTTTGCCTACCAGGAGTAAATTCTGGTAGTAAGGTGGTTTCAATGATAATATACGCAAATGATGGGGAAAAGGATTTTGTTCTTCCATGATGACTAATTTATTTTAACCAAAAAAAAATAAACAAAAGAAAAGGGGTAATTCTAGGCAAAAGGTTTACGAAGAAACTATGAATTGCAGAATACCTCCTGGAAAACCAAGAAGTATGGGCAAGAAATCTCCCCGAATGTTGTGTTCGATGTATCAAAATTTACAAGGCGGCTGACTCGGTTCACTATGGATGGATAAAATCCTAAAATTTTCCTCCCAAATATACCCGAAGGTACGTGGAGGCCCAAGTATGTATTAGCGATGTCTAATTCGAAACCGCACAGTTAGAGCACCCCTTTATACTTTTCGTATTGTAACACTGCCCGATATACCCGAAAGTACGTGGATGAGCTACGATATACTTATGTACGTGGAGTGACGTATCACACTCGGAATGTATCGCGGAAAATTAATGACAGCTGCTATGTTTTATGACGCTGAAACACATCTCTAGCCTAGACCTTCTAAATGTTATTGTTATGGTTCCAATTCTTTGTTGGGTAAATTGATGTAAATTTTCAGTTGATCTTGTTTATCAATTTTCCTTTCAAGGTTCACCGTGATGATGTAATGGAAATTCCTAAAATGCAAACTAAAAATGATAATCAAAATTTTCACTTTTATATTTTTCAATGAAAGTATTAGCTACTAAAGGGAAAGAGCAAACAATCAAAGAGCACAAACTAATATGCAGCTTTCCAAATTGTTCCTATACCAAAACACACAATCCACTATATGAAAATGCAGGTTTTTATTATTCAATCCCCTTAATGTGAATGCAGAAAGGAAACTAAGTGCATCAAATCAACAAAAAACAAATACCTTTTTCTTTGATAAATGAGGAATTTAACAACAATTCTCTTTATAGGAAAAATGAAGAATATAACTACAATTTATCCTAGAGGAAATGAATAATTTAACGACAATTTCCTTTTCAAAAGAAAATGGATCTAATGCAACAATGCAAATAATTTGAAATTCATTCGTCAATGATAAAGAAAAACACTTTAATTAAACATTGAAAAAACTTTTCTTTCAAAGGAGGAAGAGGTAGATAAATTTACTAGTCAATATAAGGCATCAGGAACTTTGAAAACACAAAAATCAACAAATTGAAATAAAATTCAATGACAAATTTAATTTAATTTGGTTGTCTCTAGTGGGCATCGTAGTCTCTAAGGGGAGACAATGCATTGCAATGCACCCCTGAGAGGGAGACAGTGCTATGAAAAGCATTGTGTCCTATTCAACAGTGCATTGGGCGTAGCAGAGAAAAAAAACTCAACTATTTAACACACTTCTATTGAAAATTTTCATTTCAAAAATCCTAATCTTTAAAATTAAATGCTATTGGATGAATAAACAAAGACAAACATAGGAAAATAAACCAAGGATGAAGGGTAAACTCCCCAGCAAAGTTGCCAATTTTTTATTTGGAATTATGGATTTTTGATAAAACATTCTTCCCTAGATGTGGTTCTCATCTAGAACAATAGGTAAATACTTTGCAACTACTTTTCTTAATAGTAAATAGACACACAAAATAGATCAATAAAATTACTTGGAGTCCAAGTGCTTCCAAGTCTCCTTCTGTTGCTCTTGTTGTAACTTCAAATCCAAGCTATATCGCCAAAATATTTCCTGCAAGAATGAACACTAAACAGCAAAAGATAGCAATATAAAGATGTATATTCAAGTTATTTAGTTAAATAAATGAAACATAAACCATATACATCAGATAAGAATTCATAATATGAAAGACATAAGCTTATACAGATAGATATGTGGGAAAGTAAGAAGCAATCTTTATTAGTGGATAGAATGGGAGGTTACAACTCAGTGATTGATTTCATGTCACCATCTCCAACAGCATCCCAACCTCATCATAATGCACATCTCTCTAGCAGCATGTTACTCAAATAAACTCAATTGAAATTCCACTAGCATTTCTCTACTCAAGCACTAGGATTTGTGCTCAATTTATAGATGAACTAGAGGTATTTTTACAATAAATGACTTTCTAATAATAGGCAAGACATGTTCCCAATCTCAGAGATGTCAAATGGGCACATGGATTCGAAGTTTGACACATATGCTCTCTTCTAGAAGACATTGTCTAAGTGGAGATTCTGGAACAATGTGAATTTCTCTCCCAATTTGACCAACGCACCCTTGAGTGTCGGGAAGTTCTTTTCAGAGCACCCTTGAATGGAGGCAACTGCATATGCAACGCACTTAGTTAGAGACTACGTTGGTGAGCTCATAAGTGATTTATCATGTACTTCCAATCTTGGAAACCTTGCAAATGAAAGTCGTGGATGATTTGTCTTTCTCTTTGTCTTAGGGCATGTAGCAACTGAAATGATAAGGGATGATAGACCCTATTCATTGGTTCTGGGGATGATGTCCAGTTAACCAGGTCATTGGAAATGATGCCCAAATTGACCTATAACATGTATATATGTCAAAATTTGGTCTTTGAATGAATAGATGTTTGATTTGATGTTGAATGATCAAATAAAACTCGAGAGCTTCAAGAAATAATTTCCCTGTAACCTGTCCTTTGATACCTGCAAACTTTGATTTATCTATTGCAATTGTGTACAAATTTTTACAGTAATCTTCTAATTTAATCAACTTATCATCTAATCCTACCAATCCTAGTACTACTTTATGATTTAAAATATTAAACTTAGTATCAAATATCTGAACAAAAATATTCAAATCTTCACATTTGGTTTGCCATTGGTTGATTAAATTTCTTTTCTGTAAAATTTTATTTATCTCCAAAATGGTTGCAGTTTTGTCCAAAAAGTTGATTTCTTCCAACTCCTCTCTGTTCTTTGAGTTGAGAACCTTGATCATGTCAGTGGATTCACTTGGATTCTTTTTGAGATGCTTCTTCTTCACTTTAATGGCTGCTCTGCATTTGGTAATAATCTCCTACTATTCGAAGATAATCTATATGGATGGCCATACCTCTGTCATAGAGTTGTCGATGTATTCCCAGATATTTTGCTTAGCTTCAACCAGATTTGTTGTCATTATAGATTCACTCTATAGTTCCTTTATCTTAAGTCCTAAATGATGAGTCTTTTGCATTTCCTCCACGTATAAAGTATCATTTTTAATCTTTTGTGACTCAAGAATCATAAACCTCTGTTGTAATTTCTCATGTGCCTGCTTCTAAATAGCCAAATCTTATCCTAGTTTTGCTGCATTAGTTGTTATAAAAGTTGTTGAAAGTTATGCACCTAAAAAATATGTTTGAGTTGTTGTATTTGGATAATTAGTCACTTGAATTTCTGATTTCTCTTTCAGTAATTCTTTAATTTTTTCTTCCATCTTTCTGATTTGCAGATTTTGATCAATGATCAATTTCAGCATCTCCTCTTTGTTATATTCATTTTCTGCAATCTCCTTAGTATATGGATCTTCAGTTGAGGGTATCTTGAGTTGTTTGCACAGACAATAAATGTTTTCATTCTTCTTTTTAATGATTTCCTCAACTTCCTTGCAGTCTTTTGGGCCATACCCAAATTTTACTACCAGGTATTCCAAAGACTTCAATCTGTTGTCTTTGGCCAATGAAGATAATATTTCAATCTTCAGCTGAGATTGAAATTTTGATAATGCACTTTCAGTTTGGAGAGTGACATGGCTGTTGTTGTCATTGTTGAATATAAAATCTCTTCAGACTCCCTGTGCATGTCCATCTAAACATTTGGATGGATATGGTTTGCATCAAAAGAAAAGATAGTATTTTTGTACTCAGCATGAGTTTTTGGAAATGGAATTGTTTCCTACATAAAGGCCATTTGCAACCTTCATTTTTTCGTTGTCAAAGGAAGTGAGAATCTTATGTTGTGATGTCGATGGTTTTTTTCAAAACTGACTTTAAACACTGGATTTAAATGCCTCATTCTTATGCTTGATTTCCAAGAATCTGGAGAAAATGTTTTGTTCTTAAGAGAAACCTGCATCTGAGTGCTCTATAATATTCATAGGTTCTCTAACAGGTGATGATGATGGAGGAGTTGCACAATACTTGTTGATGTGGAAACTTCAGTCTCTCGCAAGTCTATAATATTTGGTTATTCTCTCTCTGAAAGTAAGGTAGAAGTAAGCTTTGGATTTTTATGTTGCAAGATGAATTCCTTAAGTATTTATTTGGCATGTGGAGGCTCTTCTCTGATTCTCTTCTATTTTTTACTGTCAGGAACATGGGTCTATACATTAGAAGTTGAAATGACCTGTTCATCTGCTTCTTGGAGAGTGCATTCAACCCATTCATATTGTTTCATATATTTCTCTATTTCTGCTCTGGAGGTATGACTATAGGAAGTTGTTTTGATTTCAACTCTTAGAGCAGAAATAATGCCATGGGGGTCATAGCACCAAGTAAAACTCGGTTGGAAACCTATTTTCTTTAATAATGCATCTACTTCAACAACCATTGCTCTGGTATTGCATATGAAGGATCCAATATTGGCTCTGAGTTTAAACTGAGCTTTCCTCTTTCCTAAGAAAAAATTTAACTCATACATGTTTAACATTTGTCTAATATACTCTAAAGAGAAAACTCTCACAGGGACATATCTTGGGAGCTTATATGGTGTGAGTTCACATCCATATACCATTATTTCTGTGTAATTTTTATATATATACCAATCACCATTTTTAGTTTTCTCGCTAAGGTGCAAAATCCTTTTAATTTATTCTCCAATTTCGAGCTCTAATTGACTTGTAAGGAACTACCTTACTAGATGTATGAATGATTCTATGAACTCTGAAAATAAGTGGTTGTTGATGAATCTGTTGTAGCCTCTACAACACCCTCCAAAAAACCCCACTTAAAAAAAAAAAATTTGGAGCCCCTTGAACTTAAAGAAAAACCAAGTAAAGAGTCTTGAAGGCTAAGTCGTAAAGTCGCAAAACTCCATTTTTAGAAAATTGCGACTTTGTGACCTTGTAACCCTGCGACCCTCAAGTCGCAAGGTCACAAAACTCAAATTTTAAAGAAAACTACGACTCTGCGACCTTGCGACCCCACGACCCATAGGTCGCAAGGTCGCAAGGTCGCAAAACTCATTTTTTCCGCAAAACCGCGACCCCGCGACTTTGCGACCCCGAGACCCACAGGTCGCAAGGTCGCAAGGTTGCTAGGTCGCATATCTCTCTAATCTCTCAAATTGCGACCTGGAGACCTCATTAAATGCTCACACGTGCGACCTTTTTATATAAAGGAGGTCACTAGGTCGCATTTTTCATATGCTGCGGATAGAAAAAAACGGCTCTGACAGGTCGAATGGCACGCGATTTTCCCAGGTAAGTTGCCTTTTCCCTCCTAATATTTCCTTCTTGGTCATTCTTGCTAAATCCCAGGCACCCTTATCCTTTAAATTGTACATTTTCTTCAACCACTAGCTATTTTTCTTACTCAGGGTTTTTGTTCTGATTCCCGTTTCCCACCACTGTGCCCACAGTGCTCAAAATCATCACCATTGCTGGTCTTGGCTTTCATGGCTACTTCCCTACTCCTAAAGCTAGCCCTTGACTCCATATTGTCCCATTTTGTTTTGCATTTTTCCAATTAATGGGAAAACCACTTCACGCCGCGCGCGCCCAAAACCCTCGGGGAAGCCCTAGCGCGACTTGCAACCCCGCGACCTAGTCGCAAGGTCGCAAGGTCGCAGTTTCTAAATTGTTCGAGATTTGCGACCCCGTGACCCAGTCGAAAGGTCGCAAGGTCGCATTCTCACTGTTTTCAAACATTTGCGACCCCGCGACCCAGCGACCTGGTCGCAAGGTCGCAAGGTCACATTTTCATGGTTTTCAAACATTTGCGACCCCGCGACCCAGGGACCTAGTCGCAAGGTCGCAAGGTCGCATGTTGGCTACTTTCTCTCAATCTGCGACCCCGCGACCTAGTAGACCAGTTTTCAATTTTCCCTGTGTCCCAGCTAAAATCATTGACAAACTGTAATTGGCCTTTTATCATCATGTCGTTCTTATCATGGGATTCTTTCATGAATATGACAGGTGAACTTGAAGTAGACGCAGAGTGTATACCTCTTCTCTCGGATTCTAGCGACATGGCACCCCCAGTGTCCCGGAAGAAAGACAAGCACGTGGCATTGGAAGAGGTGGAGATGGACATACCAGTATCCCCACCCCCGATATACAGAGATACCCTTTGTACATTTGCAAAAGGGGACAACATGCGATGGTACCAAGTGTACCATGAGTTCGCCATAATGGAAGCAGAATTTCCAGAAGACCTCCCGGATCGGGAGGTATACTTAAAATTCAAAAGGTCCAAGCTACATCTCACAGGTGCTCATCCGGCCATATTTCCATGTCCCGAAATGATAGACTGGATCATACAAAAAACAGATCCCAAGAAGTTCGTGATCCGAGACAGCGAAGGCAAGGCTTTCGCAACGCTCGTAGGCTCGGACGCCCATGTTTTCTACTCTTTGCCTCAGCAGGAAGAAAAATTTACTGAAGAATGGGCTCTTGCCCATGCAGTCCCTGTAGTCGACACTATCAGGCAGTGGTGGGCGGAGCCCGAAAAATTCAAAGTCAAGAAAGACCAAGAATATCCGGTGGCCAGCCTGAGAAAAGTATATAAATTAGTAGCCGCCATGCTTTGCAGATTGTACGGGTGCCCCAACGCCACTACCTTCAATGGCACATGGGCTACTATCATGGAATATGTAATGGTGCATGGCACCCGTTTCAACTGGGCTAGTATATTGATGACCTCAATGTATACAAACTTGTCCTCGACATTGGCCCCAGAGGAAGGAATGCCTTCTGAGTTCTATATGGCCTCTTATCTATTGGATGTCGTCTATGCAAGGCTGCATTTTGAGGGATGGGCACATAACTGGAATCCCACGCAAACTCGTGCAATCCATCTGCAAACCAAAGTGTTCTGGGAATCCAGGTATAAGCAGGATATAGAACCAATTTCTCAAATATTCATCCCCGCCCTATTCAGGAAATTATTTGGCCAGGACACCCCTTGCATGTCTTGGCGAGCCAGGGAAACTCTATGCCAAGTGGCGCATTGGTTTCCGTTCGCTGGATATACTTTCATCCGAGTCTTCGGCTCGTTCAAGGCACCACATGCTATGCCTCGCTTCGTTATAGGCAAGATGCTCATACAAGAGGTATGCTACCAAATGTCCTCGGGTTTCTCTAGTGTCCTGTCCAAAGGTAAGAAGAAGCCCTGGCCCGTGCTACCCCTCACTATTGGTGCATACACAGTTAAATATTTCAGAGAGGTAGGGGCTGAAGGAGAAGAGATTAAAATTTATCGTCTAAGGACTTTAGAGTACCGAACATACGACCCGGAGAGGATAGTTCCCGAACACTGCAAGAAAGCCAAATTAAAATGGAACTACCAGCATGTAGAACGCCCAGAAGAAGATGAGAGAAGAAACTAGTATAACGTAGATAGACAACTCGCTCCGGGGGCAGACTCTGGCCAAGAGGATCTGGATGATCAAATTTTGGAGGACAGGAGCCGTAAGTTAGGAGGTGCTTCTTCCTCTCTAGCTAAAAAGCCCCAGACCAGTACAGGGCCTGACACCTCTTCCCTACAGAAAGAAGCAGGGGTCAAAGCCCAGAAGGAGAGAGAAAAGAAGATAAAAGAGGATGAGGAGAAGCGCAAGAAGAGTTCAAAGGCAGATCAGAAGAAGAAGCAGGCTGAGGAGGCCCGGAAGGAAAAGCAGGAAAAAGAGGCGCAGGCCGCAACAGAACGGGCACTCAAGGAAGAGCTTGAAAAAGCAGAAGCTGAACACCAAAATAAAGCAGACCAAGCTACTGCAGCTAAGCAAAAGAGGAAAGCCAAAATAGAAGCAGCGGCAGAAGCAGAACATAGGAGGAAGGAAGAGCATGAGAAGGTGGAAGCCGAACACCAACAAAGGGAAGAAGAGGAAAGGAAGAAGAAAGAAGAGGAGGAAAAGAAGAAGAAAGATGAGGAGGATGAATTGATAGAAGAAATCGACATGTCTCCCCTCGAAGTACCTCTAGGCGGTACAGGAACCATGCTCTCCGATGTCAATTCCCCCCAGGAGTAGGAGGAGGAGGTCTTCGACCTCACCAGGCTCACATTCGATCAATTCTCTTTCAAAATACAACAAGAGAAGAGAAGGTCCCTGGCACAAAGTCCTTCCGCCACATCCACGGTTGCAACTGAAAAAGACATAGTCCTTGATACTAGGACTAATCCAGTGATGATAGCATCGGCAGGCACGGCTTTCGCCGCGGCCACGGAAGAAAACGTCACCAGAATGAGTAGAGAAATCATTTCTCTACAAAACAGACTACGAGCAGCGGAGCAGCAAGAGAAGAAGGCGGAACAAGAGAGGTCGGCGTTGGAAGAAGAGATGCAACAACTCCGAAACAAGGCTCCCCCAGTCAAAAAAGTTCCACTTGCAGTTCTAAAAGAATGCGATGTATTAGAGGCAACCATGAGGCAGGTGTATGGGGAAATGTTCACCATAAAACAAACAGTCGCCCCACTGGTAAGAGCATGACCAGAAACTAAGTAGAAGCACGAGAAGCTCAAGGAAGCCTCAACTGCCTTAGATAAAATGATGAGCTAGACAGTGCAATACCCTCAAGTTCCCGAGCATTTGCCTAAGAAGGATTGGATTCATACACAAGATGCCAAAGTCTAAATCCGGATGAAGATGTAATCCAAGGACAAGTTGTCCAAGGATTTGGACAAAGTAATGTCTTCATATGACCACCTGATCAGCGGCATAGACTCGATGCACACTCTTCACCACATTCCTTCGCTAGGGGCATTGGACGAAAATAAGACCTGGGAGCAAATAGATCAAGAAATCTAGTCATTCCTACAGCCTATCAAGCAAGCTGCTGCCGCCCCCGAGGTCGCAGCATCACAAGAAAATCTGGGTCAGTTGCTTGTCGCGCCAGTATGGATTTACACCAAGCTCGCCTCCCTTTCAAACCAGATCTCACAAAAGAAGGAAACTCTAATCCTGAATGCTCTGGAGTGCATGCATCGTTTGAAAGAGGAGGTCCCTCTAGTCTCTCCCATAGCAGCAGAATACCAGACTTGGCAGGACTTCCTCAAAGGAAAGCAAATTGATGTTCCTGATCTCTCTATTGCATGCCCATCTCCATGACCCAGTGTCAGTAGGTCGCAGGTCGTACTGCTCAGTAGGTCGCAGGTCGCACTGCTCACTAGGTTGCAGGTCGCACTTCTCACTAGGTCGCAGGTTGCACTGCTCACTAGGTCGCAGGTCGCACTGCCGGATAGGTCGCAAGTCACACTCACTGGCCAGGTCGTAGGTCGCAATTTTCTCCTAGGTCGCAGGGCAACTCAAACGGTGGGCAGGCGAAGAGTCAGGGAGCCCAAAGGGCAATTTTGATCTATAAAACCCCCTCCGGGGAAACTGTACTAGATCTTCTTTTTTGGGACTCAAAAGTGATATAGCATTGTATTGAAAGACAACTTTCCTTTTTACATATGAATACAAATATCTGTTGAAACTCCTTTTGGATTTGATGTGTTTTTCTGGGAAAATACTATGTGTATTTCTATACAGTTTCAGAACATCTTTTGATTAATGGAGCTGCACCTTTTAATAGCATCATTCACGCATTATGGTTTCCTGTATATGTGTTAATGATTGTTCAGACTGATTGCTTGTTTAATGGATGTTAATAACTTTGTTTGTTAGCATTTCGTTTTATCTTTCATGAAGTAAAAGGGGTGTCTCGCCATAAAGAACTGTTTCTTTTATGGTCAGAATAACCTACAAGCATAACCCTAAAGATGTGTTGTTGACAACACCTCCTTTGGCATGTATTCTTTATTATTTGTCTTGCTACGCATAGTGTTACATACATGTTTAATGCATCAACCATGTATATTGTATCATATGAATAAGCACGTGTTTGCAGGTTTGATTGAGTTCTTTTGAGACCAGAGGGAAGTTGATTCAAGCAGTAGCCGGACCCACACCCCGGACGGGATCCCTATTCCAAACGGTTCAAGTTCTGATTGGGACTTTCTACCGTGGAGATCCCCTACTGTTGGCCAGACAATTTTTCCCATCAACAGAATTGGCGCTAGAAGGAGGGCCTGAATGGCAGCCTCCCAGCATACAACCAACATTCCATCACAAACTCCCCACAGGGAGGTCATAAACAACGAAACTATCCCTCCATTGGAAGATATTCCAAGGGTGGAGATGTCGTATTATGAAATTACCCACGCACAGTTGAGAGCCTTGCGCCCAACCACCCGCAATCTCCTCAGGGATTTGAGATATGCCTCAATCATGCAATTCTTGTCCCATAATATAACCCTGACTGAAAACACCACTCGTAATGGTGCCTTAGTGAGCACCGTGCCCGAATTGGTGAATCTTATGCTTGAAGACCTCGCCGCCGCTGCTCAGCGTGACGAACCAATCCCCGAACTCCAAGAATTTG
The DNA here is from genome assembly GCA_034641835.2 of Pinus albicaulis. Lineage (NCBI taxonomy): Eukaryota > Viridiplantae > Streptophyta > Pinopsida > Pinales > Pinaceae > Pinus > Pinus albicaulis. The sequence goes on from CM076584.1 coordinate 1,408,490,203, forward strand.
GTCCCACCAAACCTTTTCCCGACTCTCAGCCCAACCAAGCCTAGCCGAACAAAAACCAAGCACGCCCCCCACGTGGGGAAGGTGACGAGGATAGAGGCCGAAGGAATGAAGGCGAGGGAAATAGAGCCCACAGAAACGAAGGCAAGGGAAATAGAGCCCGCTGGACTGGAGGTAGAGGAGATAGAGGCCGAGGCCAAGGGAACCATGCCAACAACCGTCACCCAATCCCAAATAGGCCGCCTGTCCACAACTGGGGATATCTTAGAGACTTTCCCTACCATGAAAGATATCAAGATGAACATTCTCTCCATGAGGGAGGGGCATCGGTGTCAGTTTCGGGAGGTGAATCTGAGCCTGAGTTTAGGCACCACCAGTACGCTAGGAGGGTGCAACCCCTAGCCTGGATGGCCCAGTCACCATTAAATCTTTTGGGCCCACTCCAAGACCTGCCTAGGCACCCGGAGAAACACCTCCCCAAGTTTGATCCCGAGAAAGGCACCTTGGCTGAGGATCATATAAGCAGTTTCTATCTTTCCCTGAAAATCATGAGAGTTCAGTCAGATGACGTTGCTTGCCATCTGTTTCTGCATACTCTTGAAAAAAAATCAGCCACTTGGTACCGCTCCCTCCCAAGTTCCTCCATCATGTCGTGGGACCAGTTTCGACGCGCTTTCTTGCAGAAATTTTCAGAGGACAAAACCCCTTCCATGCTCCTCACAGAGTTAAGCACCATTAAGTGTCACAAGAAAGAGAAGGTGAGAGATTTAAATCAGTGTTTTTCTACCATACTGAAAAATTTTCCCCCAAACTTGGCATTGGACGACTCTATTACCATTGACTATTATGCAAAAGCTCTCCCTAGGGATATCGTTGTCTTCGTGAAACGCGAAGCTCGGCCCACACTTGCAGCCAAATACGCAGCCGCCCTCACTATAGAAAGAGACATGCTTTCTATAGAAGCCATCGATCATGAGGGGAGAGATGACCACAAACCAATCGCGAAAAGGGGTCAGACCGCCACAAACAAAACTGCAGATACGGATAAGGATGCTTTTGACTTTGAGGGTATAGCGAAGACCCTCAAGCTATTGACAAATGAAGTCTTTGATCTGAAGAGGAAGGGTATAGAGTCCACATCTAGTGCCAAGGCACCTAAACCCTTTTTCAGAAAGATCAACCCCAACACCAGCCGACCTCCTTCCAACCTGAACACTGTTCTGAACGTTGAAGAGATAGGAAAAGATAACTTCTGCTCCTTCCACCAGGCTGCCCACTCTGAAAAAACATGCCCCCAGTGGATTGGTAGCATGACTACAGTGGTAAACCAACTTCTGGATGATCAAACCCCAGGGGACGCGGGGGAGGATGATGTTTCAGACCATGATGAAGAGTTTCCCCCGGATGAAGAACCGGCATCCTTAGTTCTTGCATTCGATGTTGTCCGAGGGGACAACCATCGTATAATCACTGATATCAACATGGTAGACAATCCTAAGACCCCACCTATAAGAAACTACAACCTTAGGAGTAAAGGACCGGTCCCTGAAACATCCTTTGAGGAGAAGAAAAGGGCTTTCTTAAGAAAAATTCTGCCGCCGGGGAATGAACAACAAGCTACCCCTAAGAAGCCCACAAATGACAATACCCGAGAAAATCCAAAAAGCAAGCTCCCCATGGGTTCCACCACAACCACTACCAAACCCAGTCCCCAATTTGATTCCACATACAACATTGTAGAGGACATGAAGAAAACCAGAGCTAACATATCCCTCTATGAGCTTGCTCACATCACGAATCAACAAGAACTCATCCTTAAAGCCTTCACCAATACCTCAGCCACTAAGCCTGTGAGCAACACTTCCGCGCAACCTAGTCCAAGTGTTCAGTCCATCGTAAACGCCATCAATGCAAATTCCAGGGGGTCTACTCCTCCTTTCCTCCTTTCTTTTGAGATCTTCAACTTCAACGTCCATAACTATCTAGTTGACTCTGACACCTCCACAAACGTCATGCCCCTATCTGTTTGTAAGAAGCTGAACATCCGCCCTGAGAAAACTGACGCAAGGATCATTCAAATTTACAGATCTCAAGTGCCAGCCGTCGGAGAACTGAATAACGTCATCATCCACCTCTCGTCCGATTCTAGAGTCCACCAATGCATCGACATTGTAGTCGTGGACATTCCGGAAGCCTACAGCCTATTACTTAGTAGGGACTGATCCAGCAAGCTGCAAGGATATTTTTCCACTGACTGGTCCCACCTTTGGCTGCCTTACAAGGGCCGGAATAACCAAATCAGGGTCGAAAGCGAGCCTTATATGAAACATACTATGATTGATTTGGATGCTCCTAATGAACCCATCAGTTTTGCTCAGGAGGAGCTTGGCATGTGCTTCTTGGAAGCCATTTTTGGATGTTATCACCCTCCTCTATCTCCAGTAGATCCCGAGACCTAGTCTGAATTAACACTCTTCGCAGAAGATCAATCCACTCCTGTCTCACACCAAGCTGAAGTCCCGCCCCAACCTACGACCCCAAAGGAGCCAGAAAACAATGTATGGACCCTGTACTATGACGGTTCCAAAACTCTTGACGGAGCTGGTGCGGGCTGCATCTTGCTAGACCCTCAAAAGAACAAATTCTTGATATCCTATAGGCTTGAGTTCCAATGCACAAACAATACTGCAGAATATGAAGCTCTAATCCTTGGACTCAAGAAGGCATTGGATTTAAAGGTAAGGTGATTACGAGTTATTGGAGATTCCGAGATTATCACTCGGTAGGTACGCAATACCATTCATTGTTTGTCTCTGCGTTTTAAGGCTTATCAGCAAGAGGTATGGCGTCTTATTTCTGCTTTTGACGCTTTTGGAATTACATCTGTTCTTAGAATGCACAATGCAGCAGCTGATACTCTGGCTAATGCTACTGCTAGATTTACCCCTTTGAGGGATGATTTTTCTATTGAAGTTATATATAAACCCTCCATGCCAGATAATGTTACTAATTTATGTGTTTTTGATAGTTATCAACAGATATTGGATTTTATGCTCAACACTGAAGTATTCAAAGACACGGCGATTGATGAGGCGGATCACGACCAAGCCTTGTAGGAAGAGCATGACAAACGTAAGTAAAACCCCATGCCTAAGGGAATAGTATCACTTGAAAAGCTCTTCGACCTGCAAAGCCAGTTTCGCGGCCCCCCAAATACCAAGGTACAAAGTTCTATTTTGGCACATCGGCAAGTAAATTTGGGATCAGAGGAGGACCCGAAGTTATTAACCTCGGGAAAGAGTGTACCAACGAAGAGACACAGGAATTCACCCAACTATTTCGAAAGTATTGAGACATATTTGCTTGGACGTATAATGATTTACGTACGTACGATACTCAGATTATTCAGCACGTCATACCCATGAAGGAAGGTGTGAAGCCATTCCAATAGAAGCTCAGGAAAGTACACCCTACTTTGGAACTGATGATCTTGAAAGAACTCAAGAAGTTGTTGGACGCACGCATTATTTTTAAAGTTCGTCACTCCACATGGGTATCAAATTTGGTCCCGATAAGGAAGAAGTCTGGTGAGATCTTCTTATGTGTAGATTTCCGGAATTTGAATCGAGCCTCGAACAAAGACAATTACCCAGTGCCACCTATGGAACAAATATTGCAAGCTGTGTCCAGATCTGAGATGTTCTCTTTGTTGGATGTATTCTCCGGTTACAACTAGGTTCTGGTAGCCAAACCGAATAGATTAAAAACTACCTTTCGGACCAAATGGGGAACATTTGCTTTCAGGTGCATGCCTTTTGGATTGATTAACGCGGGGGAAAATTTCCAACGAGCCATGGATATAGCTTTCCGTGGTTTGATAGGTCAGAGTGTGGTAGTCTATTTGGATGACGTCACTGTGTTTTCAAAACACCGAGGCGATCATTTACGCCACCTCAAACAAATATTCGAGAGGTGCAGGAAGTACGGGATTTCTCTCAACCCGAAAAAGAGCATTTTCGCTATGGAAAAAGGGAACTTGATGGGCCACATTATTACAAAGCAGGGCATTGTAGTAGATCTAGAGCGGGCGAAAGCTATTGCCCATATTTCCCCCCCGAGTAGTAAGAAAGCAATGCAATATTTCCTGGGAAAAATCAATTTTGTCTGCAAGTTCAAATCAGATTTCGCCCAGATAGTTAGACCTTTGCAGGGGATGATAAAAAAGAATGCGATGTTCAAATGGAACCTGCCAGAGAAGGAGGCGTTCGCCAAAATCAAGCAGGCCATAGCTGAAGCACCATCCCTTCAAAGTCCGGACTTTAGCAGAGGCTTCATCCTATATACTTTCGCTTCAGATTCTTCACTTGCAGTTGTCCTCACGCAGAAAGACAGCAACAATGACGAGCGTCCCATTTCCTTCATGAGTACTGGTTTACAAGGAGTTGAATTAAACTACCCTGAAATTGAGAAGCAAGCCTATGCGGTCTACAAAGCAGTCAAGCATTTCAGACCCTACATATTAAAAAACCACGTCACAGTTTTCGTTCCACATCCAGTGGTCCGCTCATTGTTTGTGCAGCAGGAGCTAGGCAAGAGGCGAGGAAACTAGGTGACATGCCTGCAAGAGTATGATTTGGAGTTTAAGCTAGCACACACCATTAAAGGACAAGGTTTATGTCAAATGGCTGCAGAGCGGCAAGTTCCCATGGATTTGAGCAAGAGTGTTAGGAACAAGAGATCGATATGTACTAGAGCGACCATGTGCCTCAGCTGAATAGCCCCTCTTAGTACTCGGACATTTCAGGATACCTAGCCCAGGGTACTCTGGACCCCGCTCTAACTACCCGGCAAAAAAGCGCGATAAGACTCAAAGTGGCATCTTACCAGCTGATCCATGGGAAGCTTTTCAAGAAACATTATGATAGGGTCATGTTACGCTGCTTAGAACATGATGAAGCGCATAAAATATTGACTGAGCTACACGATGGACTAGCTGGGCGTCATTTTGCTGGGGATACCACCGCCCATAAGATAATGCGCGCAGGATACTATTGGCCAACCCTGTTCAGAGACGCGCATGCATATGTCCAGAAGTGCATCTAGTGCTAGAAGTTAGAAAACTGAGAAGCGCGGCCAGCCGCCCCCTTAGTGTCGGTAGTAGTAGAAGAACCTTTTCAACAGTGGGGCTTGGACGTCATTGGCGAAATCATACCTCACTCCTCCAAACAACACCGGTACATTCTTACAGCTACCGATTATTTTACCAGGTGGGTCGAAGCAGCACCCTTACGCCAAATCAATGATCAGGAGGTAATAGAATTCGTCACTCGTTCCATCATCACCAGGTTTGGTGTTCCGACTTCCTTGGTTTTTGATAATGCAACTTACTTTTCATCTTTTAAATTATGTGATTTTGCCCTAGAAAACGGTATCGTTCTTAAACATTCGGAAAATTACTATCCCCAAGGAAATGGTTTAGCTAAGTCGACTAATAAAAATTTGATCTACATCATCAATAAGACCCTGCTATCCCACCAGCGCAACTGGCACAACGCCCTTCAAAATGCACTTTGGGCCGACCATGTCACGCCTAAGTCCTCCCTAGGCACCTCTCCTTATTTTCTTGTGTATGGAAAAGAAGTTGTTCTTCCTCCCCACTTATCTCTCCCTACCCTTCAGTTGTCCCAGGAATGTCATGGTACTCCATGCCCTACCTTGCAAACTCGAATTGACACCCTACTGAAGTTGGAGGAGGAAAGGCAAAAAACCCAAGAAAAATTTGCCATCCACCAAAGCCGAATCAAGAGATGGTTTGATAGAAAATCTGCAGGGAATAAAAACTTTGAGGTAGGAGACCTGGTTCTTAAATGGGATAAAGCCCACGAAGAAAAAGGAAAACATTCTAAGTTCCAAGCACTATGGATGGGTCCTTTCCACGTTAAAGAAAAATTAGGTTCCCATACATTTAGACTGCAAACCCTTGAGGGAAGAGTCGAGGTCCTCCCGATAAACGGCCATGACCTCAAACATTATTTCACTTAGCAGCCCTTGGAGGGCTATCTCATCCTTGTACCATAGTTCCCATTTCATCCCTTTTGTTGAAATTTAAAAAAAAAAAAAAATTATATATATACATATATATATATTTGTAAAACGGAAGGTCTCGTCGGAGCTACGCATTTGACACACTGCAACAGGTTTTATGCTGATGGAAGGCCTTTTTCCAATAGACAAAAAGGTGGTAAAGGCTTGCTTGTTACTGGCACCTAAAGGCAGCATATGATCTAGCTCAAGTCATCAAGCAGGGAGCCCACCTGGCAAGTTTGAGAAGGTGTCTGCAAAAGAAAGTGCGATGCAGTGGTAACTAGATCGGAAGAGAAAAGAGAGACTCCATGTTGCGTCAGAACATCCGAGAAAAACCAAAGTTCTCATACCAGACTAGGAACAACCTCTCTGCAAGCAAAATAAGTTGGGATCCCTCATCCGCCCAAGGCAAAAAATTGCCCATCTCAAATAAGTACCACGAGCACATCTAAATAAGTGCCCCAGGCATATTCAAAATAAGCGCAATAGAACACTAATAAAGGGTAAAGGATTGAGAAAGGCTTCCTGCACAGAGAGGTCATGTAGCGACTCCGTCGGGACTGAGAGGTTCACTGGCAGCGGACCAACGTTCACGATTCCTAAGCAGTGACTCTTCCGGGACCGAGAGGTTCGCTGGCAGCGGAGCAACACGATGAGGACAAAATAATCATACCAGATCCTGTAGCTACTTGGAGTCCTCCAACCCTCTCGGTTTGGAGACCTGAAGGAATGAAATTTGGATAATCAGTGCCCGAACAAACCAGCAGGATGAGCAACCTCGCGAGGTGCCAAAAGCTAGGCAATGTTGACCTTAAGGTAAAAGAAACAGCGAGCGAAGACCCCTCCCTCCCCCCTCCAAGGCTAACCATCGGCACAGACTTTGATTTCGTCCAGTGAATCGCCATTTTTTGTAGCCTCTACAACACCCTCCAAAAAACCCCACTTAAAAAAAAATAATTTTGAGCCCCTTGAACTTAAAGAAAAACCAAGTAAACAGTCTGGAAGGCTAAGTCGCAAAGTCGCAGAACTCCATTTTTAGAAAACTGCGACTTTGCGACCTTGCGACCCCGCGACCCTCAGGTCGCAAGTTCGCAAGGTCGCAAGGTCGCAAAACTCAACTTTTAAAGAAAACTGTGACTCTGCGACCTTGCAACCCCGCGACCCACAGGTCGCAAGGTCGCAAAACTCATTTTTCCTGCAAAATCGTGACCCCGTAACTTTGCGACCCCACGACCCACAGGTCGCAAGGTCGCTAGGTCGCATATCTCTCTAATCTCTCAAATTGCGACCTGGCGACCTCATTAAATGCTCGCACGTGCGACATTTTTATATAAAGGAGGTCGCTAGGTCGCATTTTTCATATGCTGCGGATATAAAAAAATGGCTCTGACAGGTCGACTGGCGCGCGATTTTCCCGGGTAAGTTGCCTTTTCCCTACTGTTGTTTCCTTCTTGGTCATTCTTGCTAAATCCTAGGCACCCTTAGCCTTTAAATTGTACATTTGCTTCAACCACTGGCTATTTTTCTTACTCAGGGTTTTTGTTCTGATTCCTGTTTCCCCCCACTGTGCCCACTGTGCTCAAAATCATCACCATTGCTGGTCTTGGCTTTCATGGCTACTTCCCTACTCCTAAAGCAAGCCCTTGACTCCATCTTGTCCCATTTTGTTTTGCATTTTTCCAGTTTAGGGGAAAACCACTTCACGCCGCGCCCGCCCAAAACCCCCGGGGAAGCCCTAGCGCGACCTGCAACCCCGCGACCTAGTCGCAAGGTCGCAAGGTCACAGTTTCCAAATTGTTCGAGATTTTCAACCCCGCGACCCAGTCGTAAGGTCGCAAGGTCACATTCTCACGGTTTTCAAACATTTGCGACCCCGCGACCCAGCGACCTGGTCGCAAGGTCGCATTTTCACGGTTTTCAAACATTTGCAACCCCGTGACCCAACGACCTAGTCGCAAGGTCTCAAGGTCACATGTTGGCTACTTTCTCTCAATCTGCGACCCCGCAACCCAGTAGACCAGTTTTCAATTTTCCCTGTGTCCCAGCTAAAATCATTGACAAACTGTAATTGGCCTTTTATCATCATGTCGTTCTTATCATGGGATTCTTTCATGAATATGACAGGTGAACTTGAAGCATACGTAGAGTGTATACTTGTTCTCTCGGATTCTAGCGACATGGCACCCCCAGTGTCCCGAAAGAAAGACAAGCACGTGGCAGTGGAAGAGGTGGAGATGGACATACCAGTATCCCCACCCCCAATATACAGAGATACCCTTTGTACATTTGCAAAAGGGGACAACATGCGATGGTACCAAGTGTACCATGAGTTCACCAAAACGGAAGCAGAATTTCCAGAATACCTCCCGGATCGAGAGGTATACTTAAAAGTCAAAAGGTCCAAGCTGCATCTTGCAGGTGCTCATCCGGCCATATTTCCATGTCCCGAAATGATAGACTGGATCATACAAAAAACAGATCCCAAGAAGTTTGTGATCTGAGACAGTGAAGGCAAGGCTTTCGCAACGCTCGTAGGCTCGGACACCCATGTTTACTACTCTTTGTCTCAGCAGGAAGAAAACTTTACAAAATAATGGGCTCTTGCCCATGCAGTCCCTGTAGTCGACACTATCAAGCAGTGGTGGGCGGAGCCCGACAAATTCAAAGTCAAGAAAGACCAAGAATATCCGGTGGCCAGCCTGAGAAAAGTATATAAATTAGTAGCCACCATGCTTTTCAGATTGTACGGGCACCCCGACGCCACTACCTTTAATGGCACATGGGCTACTATCATGGAATATGTAACGGTGCATGGCACCCATTTCAGCTAGGCTAGTATATTGATGACCTCAATGCATACAAACTTGTCCTCGGCATTGGCCCCAGAGGAAAGAATGCCTTCTGAGTTCTATATGGCCTCTTATCTATTGGATGTCGTCTGTTCAAGTCTGCATTTTGAGGGATGGGCACATAACTAGAATCCCACGCAGAATCGTGCAATCCATCTACAAACCAAAGTGTTCTGGGAATCCAGGTATAAGCAGGATATAGAACCAATTTCTCAAATATTCATCCCCACCCTATTCAGGAAATTATTTGGCCAGGACACCCCTTGCATGTCTTGGTGAGCCAGGGAAACTCTAGGCCAAGTGGCACATTGGTTTCCGTTCGCTGGATATACTTTCATCCGAGTCTTCGGCTCGTTCAAGGCGCCACATGCTATGCCTCGCTTCATTATAGACAAGATGCTCATACAAGAGGTATGCTACCAAATGTCCTTGGGTTTCTCTAGTGTCCTATCCAAAGGTAAGAAGAAGCCCTGGCCCGCGCTACCCCTTACTATCGTTGCATACATAGTTAAAGATTTCAGAGAGGTAGGGGCTGAAGGAGAAGAGATTAAAAGTTATCGTCTAAGGACTTTAGAGTACCGAACATACGACCCGGAGAGGATAGTTCCCGAAGACTGCAAGAAAACCAAATTCAAATGGAACTACCAGCATGTAGAACACCCAAAAGAAGATGAGAGAAGAAACTGGTATAACGCAGATAGACAACTCGCTCCTGGGGTGGACTCTGGCCAAGAGGATCCGGATGATCAAATTTTGGAGGATAGGAGCCGTAAGTTAGGAGGTGCTTCTTCCTCTCTAGCTAAAAAGCCCCGGACCAGCACAGGGCCTGACACCTCTTCCCAATATAAAGAAGCAGAAGCCAAAGCCCAGCAGGAGAGAGAAAAGAAGATAAAAGAGGACAAGGAGAAGTGCAAGAAGAGTTCAAAGGCAGATCAGAAGAAGAATCAGGCTGAGGAGGCCCGGAAGGAAAAGCAGGAAAAAGAGGCGCAGGCCGCAGCAGAACGGGCACTCAAGGAAGAGATTGAAAAAGCAGAAGCTGAACGCCAAAAGAAAGCAGACCAAGCTGCTGCAGCCGAGCGAAAGAGGAAAGCCGAAATAGAAGCAGTGACATAAGCAGAACACAGGAGGAAGGAAGAGCATGAGAAGGCGGAAGCTGAGCGCCAACAAAGGGAAGAAGAGGAAAGGAAGAAGAAAGAAGAGGAGGAAAAGAAGAAGAAAGATGAGGAGGATGAATTGATAAAAGACATCGACATGTCTCCCTTCGAAGTACCTCTAGGCGGTACAGGAACCATGCTCTTCGATGTCAATTCCCCCCAGGAGCACGAGGAGGAGGTCTTCGACCTCACCAAGCTCACATTCGATCAATTATCTTTCAAAATACGACAAGAGAAGAGAAGGTCCCTGGCACAAAGTCCTTCCGCCACATCCACGGTTGCAACTGAAAAATACATAGTCCTTGATACTAGGACTAATCTAGTGATGATAGCATCGGCAGGCACGGCTTTCGCCGCGGCCACGGAAGAAAACGTCACCAAAATGAGTAGAGAAATCATTTCTCTCTAAAACAAACTACAAGCAGTGGAGCAACGAGAGTAGAAGGCGGAACAAGAGAGGTCGGCGTTGGAAGAAGAGATGCAACAACTCCGAAACAAGGCTCCCCCAGTCAACGAAGTTCCACTTGCAGTTCTAAAATAATGCGATGTATTAGAGGCGACCATGAGGCAGGTGTATGGGGAAATGTTCACCATAAAACAAACAGTCGCCCCACTGGTAAGAGCACGAGCAAAAAATAAGCAGAAGCACGAGCAACTCAAGGAAGCCTCAACTGCCTTAGATAAAATGATGAACTGGACAGTGTAATACCCTCAAGTTCCCGAGCATTTGCCTAAGAAGGATTGGATTCATACACAAGATGCCAAAGTCCAAATCTGGATGAAGATGCAATCCAAGGACAAGTTGTCCAAGGATTTGGACAAATTAATGTCTTCATATGACCACCTGATCAGCGGCATAGACTCGATGCACACTCTTCACCACATTCCTTCGCTAGGGGCATTGGACGAAAGTAAGACCTGGGAGCAAGTAGATCAAGAAATCCAGTCATTCCTGTAGCCTATCAAGCAAGCTACTGCCGCCCCTGAGGTCGCAGCATCACAAGAAAATCTTGGTCAATTGCTTGTCGCGCCAGTACATATTTACACCAAGCTCGCCTCCCTTTCAAACCAGATCTCTCAAAAGAAGGAAACTCTAATATTGAATGCTCTGGAGTGCATGCATCGTTTGAAAGAGGAGGTCCCTCTAGTCTCTCCCATAACAGCAGAATACCAGACCTGGCAGGACTTCCTCAAAGGAAAGCAGATTGATGTTCCTGATCTCTCTATTGCACGCCCATATCCATGACCCAGTGTTAGTAGGTCGTAGGTCGCACTGCTGAGTAGGTCGCAGGTCGCACTGCTCAGTAGGTCGCAGGTCGCACTGCTCACTAGGTCGCAAGTCGCACTGCTCACTAGGTCACAATTCGCACTGCCGGATAGGTTGCAAGTCGCACTCACTAGCCAAGTCGCAGGTCGCAATTTTCTCCCAGGTCGCAAGGCAACTCAACCGGTGGGTAGGCAAAGAGTTAGGGAGCCCAAAGGGAAATTTTGATCTATAAAACCCCCTCCGGGGAAACTGTACTAGATCTTCTTTTTTGGGACTCAAAAGTGATATAGCATTGTATTGAAAGACAACTTTCCTTTTTACATATGAATACAAATATTTGTTGAAACTCCTTTCATATTTGATGTGTTTTGCTGGGAAAATACTATGTGTATTTCTATACAGTTTCAAAACATCTTTTGATTAATGGATCTGCACCTTTTAATGGCATCATTCACGCATTATGGTTTCCTGTATCTGTGTTAATGATTGTTCAGACTGATTGCTTGTTTAATGGATGTTAATAACTTTTTTTGTTAGCATTTCGTTTTATCTTTCATGAAGTAAAAGGGGTGTCTCGCCATAAAGAACTGTTTCTTTTGTGGTCAGAATAACCTACAAGTATAACCCTAAAGATGTGTTGTTGACAACAACTCCTTTGGCGTGTATGCTTTATTATTTGTCTTGCTATGCATAGTGTTACATACATGTTTAATGCATCAACCATGTATCTTGTATCATATGAATAAGCACGTGTCTGTAGGTTCGATCGAGTTCTTTTGAGACCAGAGGGAAGGTGATTCAAGCGGTAGCCGGACCCACACCCCGGACGGGATCCCTATTCCAAACGGTTCAAGGTCTGATTGGGACTTTCTACCGGGGAGATCCCCTACTGTTGGCCGGACAATTTTTCCCGTCAACAGAATCTCTGACCAACTCTGTTCAGTGAATCACAGATTGATTTACTCCCTGTGCATCCTTCTTGTTGAAGTGGATAGGTAGCATCTCTGCTTGCTGAAACAAAAACATGTGAACAATTACAGAATTGTAATTGAACACTCCTTGTGTGGTAAAGTTCATGAATTTTTCATCTATATTATTTTTAGCCAAGAATTGGCTATAATTATACATGAATGGTGATTTAGATGGAGATTTATTTTATGGAAAATTTACATTTATTATATTTAATTTTAAACATGTAAATGTATTTTGGAATTTTGAATTATTAATATTTTGAAATATTGAATTATTATTAGTTGATTATATTTGTTTTGTATCTTAAAATTTTGAACTTTTTGTTTAATAATGATTACCATGTTTGAGCCTCAAAAACTTTGATAAATGTCCAAACTCCTTGCCATACTTTCGTAACCATGGTCAACATGTAAAGTCTCATTCGTGTTTTTTAGAATTTCATAATTTAATCTATTAAACAACACATGGCTGAAATATGCCCAAGAGATGCAATTTCTTGTGGATTATTAGTGTTTTTCATTGTGATGTAGACAAAGAAATGACTTTTTTAGTGTACAACTAGCCTAGTAATGGCACCATCCCCACCCTTGTGAAATTGATTATGAATAAAGTTCTAATGTGGTAGTTCATTCATTGTAGTCGAGACAGAATCAAGGGTTAGAGCCAAAGGATCTTGTTTCTCTTCCCCAACTATGGCCATAGGCTCAAGACTCATACATGATACCCAAAATATCATCATGACATCCATATTCAATTCTTGTTGGAGATTTACTATAGAGGGCTCATGTGATTTTTTCTAGGTGTAAGAGGATGTAACTTAGTAAATTGAATTAGTTATGTGAAAAAATTCAATAATTGTGTTATATTACTTATCCTCTAGAATATATCATATACATTATTTTTAAGAAATATATGTTATTGTTCAATTGATATAATTCATTTTTTTTTATTACAAGTGTAGATAATAATTTATTCTTATCTACTACTAATATTAGTTGTAGATAACAATTTCTGAAAGCCCTAAATTACAAGGTCAATTGCTAAAACTATGTTTGAAGATCTTAATGGATCAATTATTGTTTTAGTGTGTAACTTTATTATATCCAAAATTTTCCTTTTCATGTGACAAAAGAAATCTCCCTTCATTATTGTGAAACAATATTTTAATTTGGGTGACATAACCCCTTTTTATTTAATTTTTGCATAATAAATGGAATCTTCCTTTGTTATGAGACTATTATCTTTTCATTCTTGTGATATAAACCATTTTCCAAATTTCTAAAGTGTTTTCTTCCTTTATGTGTCCATTTTTAACATATTACATGGAATGAATCTTCCATATGGTACAATTTGTATAACAACAATATTTTATCTTGTATTCAAGACTTATTAAAGTTTATTCTACCTTTCTAATGCATTATCAACAACACTTTCTATGGAATTGAAATATGGTTGAAGCCCCATTATATACTAAGGATTCAAATGATTCATAGAGAGGAATACCTTTAATCACATGGCTAAAATTCTATACACCATGGCTAGATTCAAATTTCTATAACTAGAATACATAGACATAAATTATATGGATTTCTTATCCCAATCAAATATTAAAGAAATAGAATCAAACATATCTTGTAATTTAAAATGAAATAAATAAAATAGTTCAACAAGACTTTTGTGGAATATTGTAGTGGAATACATTGGCATTTAGATATTAACTAGTTAGCATGCACCATTCATTCCACTATATGAAAGATATGGAACCATAATATAAACCATTAACATAATTCAATGCCTCAAACTATGAACTGAAGGAAACATTCCCTTACCATTATAATATTATAAATAACAAAAATATACATCCTATTAATTCAATTTATGAACAAGCAAAATAACTTATCTGTTTGAATGCAAAATTGAGTAGGACATAGGTACAATTTGTTGGAAAATGTAACCAAGTTCGGTCTTCATAATTAGTCTTCAAAATTATCATTGTACTTATGTCATATATTTCATGTAAAAATAAAATAATAAATATAAATTATTATTATTTTATTGGTCTAGCATGTTCTTCATGATTTTAAGGTTTATTGAGTCAAAATAATATTTGTCACGAGTCATTCTATTGTACTAGAATCAAGTCCCATTTAGACTTTTAAAGGTGGAAAAATAATTTTATTTGACTCAAAATAGTAATTTTGTCACCCACAAGACCAAGTCGGCCCTAGAAGGCACAAGTTCACCTCTTGGATGTGTATATATAAAGAGAATTTCAACCTCATTTGATAATCAGTTGGAAACTTTGACTTTTGTGGAAGAAATAGCAAGGAAGAAAGTGAAAATAAAATAAGAAAGAGAGAGAGTGTGAAATATAAAAAGGGATTAATTGGAAGAAGTTGTGACATTGATTGACTTGACTAGAATTGACTTTGTTAACAAAGTCTTGATGGAGGGATGGTTTAGGTCTTGTGGAAGGTCTTGGTATTGGTTTGTGGTCTTGATACTATAAGAAGAGAAGAGTTGTTTAGGTGTTCTCCCTTGTTATGCTTTCCAAAGCTTGGATCCTATATTTTGTGCTCATTTTCTTCTTCTGATCTTCATGGTTTATGTTTTGGTAATTTTTTCGTGAAGAAAACTGAATAAAATAATAATAAGTTAACATATATTCACAATTAATTATCAAGTAAGAGAAATCAGCCCTAATTTTCTTCCCTAGTGATTTCTCAACATGGTATCAGAAGTAAGGTGAGGAGAAGGTAGCTTGAAGATCACACTTGTCAGCATAAGTGGAAGAAATTTATACAACATGTGTGATATTCAAGCTGCCTTCTCCTCACCTTACCTATGATACCATGTTGATAAATCACTAGAGAAGAAAATTAAGGTTGATTTCTCTTACTTGATAATTTCTTGTGAATACATGTTAGCTTATTTTTATTTTATTATGTTTTCTTCATCAAACATCCCGAAGGAAGATCGCTACATCATCTATCCATCTCTCTCTATCGTTGAAAGATATTGGTCACTCATCATCATTTTTAATAAGACCATATTACCAATCCCTTAGAAGCCTTTTGATCATCACTCATTTCAGAAGGCATCTCTATAAAAGTCATCACTCGAGAAACATCAAGATTCTTGGGAACTTCAACTAAATTCTTCGAATCATAATTCATCATAGAAGTAGTTTGAAGTTACTATTGTACCAGTCATTATATTTGATATGGCCTATTTTATCGTCCACTATTTTGATATGAAATCATCCTTATTCCACAGGATGGACCCCTATGATGAAGGGTTGTTTGATGCCTACTATGCGCATGGACACCCTTGAATGTAACATGTTCAGTTTGTCACAACCCAAATTAAAATTCCAATTCAAATTCAGTTCGTCGCAACCTAAATTCAAATTTGAATTCGAAATCACTTCATCAAAACCAGATTTTGAATTCAGCTCGTCCCAACCCAAATTCAAATTCAAATTCAGTTCTTCAAATTTGAATTTTTGGCAACTCTATGTCGTGGTTTGTGGGGTGTTGTCAACTATCATACAAACTTGTTTCATTTTTTAACAGGTTGACATAGAAAAATAACTATCCTCATAAGAACATGTTTCATTTTTAAACGAGGTTGACAAGGTAAAAGAATTTTCCTCGTGACACTTTGTTTCATTTTTTGAGGAGCTCAGCACAAGAAAAGGAACTCTGCTTTGACACCTTGTTTCATGTTTTAACGATATGGACACAAGAAAAGGAACTTTGCTCTGGAGAGCTTGTTTCATTTTTTAGGGAGCTTGACACAAGAAAAATAACTCTTCTCTCGCACCTTCGTCATTGCTATTAAGAGGTCAGGGCTTTCAAGAGGTGCCCATCATATGGGAGAAGAACACTCTGAAAGGGATACAGATCAAGGGATCTAATAGAAAGATCGGGCTCCAATGCCAACATTACATGATGTACTATATCACTGATTAGATCATTAATAAACGCAGGTATGGAATTGGTGGCCACACAATTGACCTATGGTTGGGTTGATACAACCTACCTTTAAGGAACACTTAGGGATATTGATTGATTGGGATCCAAATTAGGACCAACGAATGAAAGTTTATAAATGGTAAAATGCTTCCTTCATGCAAGAAACACATCACATGAAAGAGATAAGAGACAAGAGCTCCCATGACATAAACATATTCCCGCCCAAGGATTAAATTAAAATTCAAAGGACCTTGCACAACCATCACATCGATATGGATGATATTTCCTCCCAAAATAATAGAAACTTAGGAAGGAGACCTAACGGTTGATCGATTCCTATGTTAAAAGCCAACATATTATGGGTAACGAGCACAAGTTGCGGAGAACTTAAAACTTACTAAGTAGTTGAAGATATCATACTAACATATGCACCTTCATCTATTATTGTCCTATGTACAACTACAATGTAATAACTTTTGATCCAATATCTTTTGATCCCTAACAGTTGACCATTTCATTAGGGGAGTTTTGAGGTATAAAATGGGCCTCCTAAGGAAATTATAAAATAATAGTGGAAATAATAAAATAATATTTGTTGACATCATCAAATTTTAGAGGGACAAAAGAAAACACTACTTTTTCAACTCGTATTTTCAACTTATCTCCCAAAGTTTACTCAAATTTCGAGCGGAAGTACTCGTTGGATGTAAAATTTAATTCCTCATCCAAGGAGTACCCATTTTGCATACTTTCGATGGACCTTGCTACAAAAAAAATGAGAAATACATGAAAAACGTGATTGCAATCACGTTTTTTCATGTATTTCTCATTTTTGTAACATTCGGTTGATTATCTCATTATATAGGATAATTTTCCACTCCTACATTATATTCCCACTCGATTTATCCTTGAGTCCCATTGATCTACTTTTGTGGTCATTTGTTTGATACTAATAAATTATATATCTTTTGTAATTAAAAATAAAGAGTTGTGTTTGCCTCTTCAACTAAGAGCAATATATCAAATTTAATAGCACTAACAAATTCATGTAAATTAAATAGTTGGTAAACTTCAGTAGGCTTCAATCCATGATAAACATCAAAATACTTACTTCATGACACATGAAAAATTTCTCAAATAAAAAACAAAAATCATAAAAATCCACTAAGTCATAGATCTGTTTTTAAACTATTATTATTTTTAATTATAAAAATAAATAATATATAATTTAAATATATATACGTTTAAAAAAACATGTAACGAGATTCTTAACAAAAGACATTCACCCTCACTTTCTGATCTGTAGATACGATTTGTGACAATACAATGTAAATAGGCTTTGTTACAATACAATGGTTTATCGGTACCACATGTCCAAAAAGACCGTAACTCATTTCATATGACACTTGTTGGTATAAAATTTTCTTTAATTAATCAAGTAAATTAAAAGGAGAAAATGGCATAACTACTTTGGAGACAAATCTCAACCATTGATTTGTGCATATTATTAAGAATACTCTTAAATGTTTCATGATGGTGAAACCCCTACCACCCATATTATAATTATTGATAATTAAGTCAAAATTATAGAAACCTGTTTCCAAAATAAATACCCACTATCAGCTCAATTATTTACAAAACATTACTTAACCTGCTATTAAATATATAACTATTCATAAAGAATATTAATTAGGGCCTTATTAATAAATAAAACCATTATACAGTAATTGACTATTAATTAAATATTTAATGAACTTTATTCAATAAAAGTAACCTCAAAATATATAAACAAAATAAAATATATATAGATTTTAAATACCACTTCCAAATACCCATGAAATGTAGCTCAATTAAATTTAAACATTACTTTAGTGGATTCAAAGTTTTTTTTGTGTAAATCAACAGTTGTATTAGATCACCAATATAGTACATAGTATTACAAAAAGGGCCTGTCTGTACCAGAACAAAAAGGAGACGCAGAGGGCAAGGCCTACCATCATGACACTTCCAACGACACAGACACAACCAAAGATACAGACACAAAGACTTATAAGCCATAGCAGGCTAGGAGTCAAATTGTAACATACTACAAAATTGATCCTTTTCTAGGACCTAGAAACTAGGAAACTGATCGGCCCAGACGGGCTTCCTGACATACATTAACAGCTTAAACAGAGGCCAACAAACACCAAAGACCACAAAAAAGAGACTAACAGCCAGGATTTTCATCCTTGTTGTACCTGTTCTTTTCCGCGAGATCACCTCCACCACTTGGGCCAGCTTTGTCCATACATTTAGGAGTGCTTCGAGGCTTGTGATGATGGACGATAATGGTCCGGTTGCTCTCCTCCAGCAGCTGGATCGAAATGTTCAGAACATGTTTCAAGTAAATTTCGAAAATCCTGACGAACCCCTCAAGCCACTTCGACTAGGCTTTTATCTCTTCTACCAAAGACTTCAACGTGACTTCCAGGATGTCTAGCCTAGCTGAGTTTTTTGCTGACGCAAGGGTACCAACCTAGTACGCATCCTTGTGAGCCAACTCCTGCATGTTCAGCGCTTTTGCTAACATGATCTTCATTCGCCAAGCCATGTGTTGGGTGCGCAGAAATTGGGTAGACCTGGTGGTCGGGGTGCCCGGGTCTTTTAGCCAGTCCACTTCTTCCCAAATATCCCTGTCATCCACTCTCTCATTCTCTTTGTCCACTTCGACTTGTAGCATGTCGATTTTCTATTTTCCCCTCCAAGAAACAGAGGAATTAAAGCCATCCTCCACCTCCTTCAGTTCATGGGCAACTTTGGAGCTCTGCAGGATGCACTTCTCCATATTGCAATGCCTCCGTCTCATGCTTAACTCACTTAAACCACAACTCTGCTCTCAATTGGAATAGGACAAAGGAATGGCCGCGGAAAAAACCTTATGACTCCTCTGCTCCCCTGACTAGTATTTATAATTTTGTTTCCAATAATCGGGATCAAGAAGTGGAATGATCTCCCTTTCTCTACCTTACACCTGACAAATTTATCAGCTGACAGGCGATGGATATTATGTCGATCCACTCGGTCTTTTTTACACTGGTTTCCATGCTTATTTTTAATTAGATTTTTCCTCCTCTTCATTTTATCAGAGTCCGGGTACTGCCTTTTGTCAGTAAGGTAAATCTCCCACTCTCTACCACAAAATCCAAAGGCCCTCGATACTTGAAACCACTTCCAGGAATTACTGAAAGGGTCGGACTTCATCGATCATTAATGATAATTTTCATCGGACCTATCCCCACCTCCTGATGAACCAGTTAGGTCCTTAATGGACATCTGATCAGATTCCTTTCTCAAGTTATCAAAAGGCAATTCTTGCCAACAGGTGTCAAGGACAGTCTCCAGGTTGTCCACCGCATGATTTTCAAGGACATCTTCCATAGAATTTGTTGAGCACCTAACAGTCTGGAACACTACTCCTGGGAGAATTGCAAGATGGTTCGAGATGAGTGTCGTGACTAACACGAGGCACCAATGTTTAGTGACCCTGCTAGGCTTCGACCCATTCTGCAGTCTCTTAGTTGCATTGATTGCCAGCATCAAATCCCCTTCCACAATAACTCTTCCAATTCCCAATCTGATCAAAATTTGCAGGCCCTGTTCCAGAGCAGCAAACTCCACCTCATTATTCATAGCTTCACCTAACAAGAAGATGTAGATATGATTAATATCACCTTTTTCATCGTGGATAGCTCCTCCAAAACCAGCTGGACCAGAGTTACCACGCGAAGCTCCGTCAAAATTCAGCTTACGGTAACCCAGGGATGGGAGCTGCCAAACCAAAAGAGACAGAGGAGGCGGTGGTTGGAGCATAGCACAGCAAGAGTTAGGGGCACCTTCTAACCCAAAAAAGTTCATAATAAGCTAGTCGTTAGCTGAAGGCTTATCACTGTGAACATCTTTAACCTTGGTAAGGATTGTTTCCCTCAGATTCTTCATAATCTCTATTTTAATGCTGTCAAGATGGCAGATTTCATCCTGGAAGATTCTTCGATTCCTTTCCTTCCAAAATGACCATACAATGAAGCCTGAGCCCAAACACCAAAGTAGGTTAACAGTTTCTTGTTCAGTATACTTGGTCCTCCACCTAGTTATGCTTTCATGGATAGAGTCTATGTTTTTGTCGGTTTTCCTGAAGATTTCCGCCAACCAATCCCATAAGTTATTGGCCCAGTCACAAGAGTTCAAGAGATGGTTCACAGTTTCCTCCTCCATCCCACATAGACTACATCTCAATGGCCCAATGAACCCTTCTTGTGTAAATTCTCCCAAGTGAGAATTTTCTTATGCATAAGAAGCCACAGGAAGGTTTTAACCTTAGGCCAGTAGATAGCATCCCATACATTGTTATGCCAGTGAAATTTTTCTGCTAAGTCTCTTTGTTCAAGGTGGTGCCTCGCTTATTTGAGGTTAAAAGTGTCGCCTTCCATCTTTCCCCATCAGAGCGGATCCTCCTCCTACAAATGGAGAATTCTTCGTTTTTCCACCCACGGTCGTAAATAAATCCACTGGTTATCCACTTGGATCTCTTGGGGGGGGGTGAGAACCCATTGGCACCATTACAGGTTCAAATGATCATTAGTCCTATACTGGTAAACCTTAAATTTACCAAGCCCTTGAAAGGATTGCTGAATAAGAAGATACTCTGGCCTTTCCACCTTCTGTAATTGTTTCGAGGCATCTTCCCAAAAGAAGGTCAGTCTGCCATTTCAAATTTCCTAGAAACAGTGGTCTTGGATAATATTTCTGTTGGCCCAAGAAAGGTTCCAAATGGGGGATCCAATGATAACTCCAGTCATTCTGACTAGGTCCAGAGGACGCAAATCATCAGCATACTTAGCCCGCCAAAGAGTCACCCAAGGGGTATTGGGTTCCTTCAGCCATCTCCACCAGAGCTTTGCTCCACACACCGTATTTACAGTTTCTAGATCTTGAAGCCCTAGACCTCCCAGGGTTTTAGGTTTACAAATCTTCTCCCACACCACCAGGGCCCATTTTTTTCTGTCAGCTTTACATGACCAAAGGAACGTCCTTGAATATCTCTGATTTTTTGGAGGACGCCCTTAGGAACCGAAAGGATGGACAACATGTACTGCGGGATTGCTTGTAACACCACCTTTTTCATGACCAACCTACTTGAAAAATTTAGAGCTCTGTTCATCCAATACTTCCCCCATTCCTCAATGGAGGAAATTAATTTCTCCCAATGACCTTTCTGCCAGGGTTTTTCCATTAAGGGTATCCCTAAATATTTGGATGGGAGGCTCTTCCTGCTAAACCCAAGGATGGTCGTGAGGTTCCTCTGGATAGATACGTGAGTATTAAAGAAGAAAATTGAAGATTTGTCTAATTTCAGGTCCATTCCCAAAGCAAGTCCAAAGAGGTTGAGAATAGCTTTAAAACCCCTGGCCTCTCTAATAGTAGGAATGCCATGGAGCATAGTGTCATCCATAAATTGTTGATGGGTGGTGGCAGGGAAAGTAGGAAAGGGATGCAGCCCCATAATGTCCTCTCTCTCTTTAGTCATTTTTTTGATATGGCTTAAGCCCTACATAATAATTACAAACATAAAAGGAGAAATTGGATCACCTTGCCGAATGCCCCTGGACGGAGTGAAGGGAAGAGTCGGGGCTCCATTAACCAAGACTGAGAGACTTGGGGATTTGACCATAGCCATCACCCAGTTGATCCAGCGTTGGCAAAACCCAAAGGCCTCCAAGACTGCTTCCAAGTAGTTCCAGCTAACTTTATCATAGGATTTGGATAGATCCAGTTGGATAATCATGCCAGTTGTTTTTTGAGACTGAAGAGAGTGGATCATCTCATGCGCTAGTATGATATTATCCATAATCTATCTCCCTTAAACAAATCTAGATTTCTCCTCTGAAATAATAAGTGGGAGGAGATGCTTAAATCTGTTGGCCATCACCTTAGATATAATTTTATACAAAACATTGCAGAGGGCTATGGGCCTAAACTTCTCTGGGGTGCAGGCCACCTCTTCCTTGGGTATCAAAGCTAAAAAATTTGAGTTCAAGGATTTCAAGATAGAGGAGGTTTTACGGGAGTCCTCCACCACTTCCTAAATCTCCAACTTCACAATGTTCCAACAAGCTTTGAAGAAATCAATAGTAAAGCCATCCGGGCCTAGCGATTTACCATTAGGAATTTCATGAACTGCTTCCTCCACTTCAATCATCGTTACAGGTCAGTCCAGGTTCTGGTTGTGGTCCTCTGATAAAATCCTAGGGATGGAAGCCACAACTTCCCTAATTGACCCTTCTCTGTCCATATCTAGTTCAGTGGCAATTTGAGCAAAATGGTCAACCAGCAAGGTAGAGATGTCCTTATGCGATTCATAAGATTTCCCTTGACCATATTTTAACCTAATGATCTTGTTGGTGCATCTATAGTCTATTGCAAATCTGCGGAAAAATTTAGTGTTCTTTTCCCCTTCCTTAAGCCATTGGACCCTATATTTTTGTTTCCACAGGATTTCCTCCTGCAAACATCTTTCTTCCCATTGTTTCATGAGGTCTTGCTAAACACGGAAGAGTCCTATGAAATTTTCTCATTGATCCAAGCCTTGTGCATCCGTTCAATTGTTCTTCCAAGACGATCTTCTCCTTGAAGATATTACCGAAAACCTCTTGGTTCCACATTCGAAGACAGGCTTTTGTATTTTTCATTTTATCTTGAAGACGGAACATCTTCGTACCCCTAACTGTAAGGGGTTCATGCCACCATTGCTTGATTTTTTATTTGAAATCTGGGTGGTCAAGCTAGAAACGCTCAAATCTGAAGGGCCTATTTTTAGGAATGCCCAAAATAGCCGCGTCCAGGGTGATGGGCTAGTGATCAGACCCCCCGCTTGGAATAGTGTCAAACTCCAACGTGACCCCCACTAGGAGGATTTCTTCAGTAATGAGGAATCGATCTAGTCTCGAGGTGATCTGCCTGTCCCCTCCCCTCTTATTATTCCAAGTGTACAACCAACATTTTGGGAGAATGTCAATAAGCCTGGAGGACCTTATGAAATGGCTGAGAGCCCCAGCATCCTAGTTAAGCCTCCAAAATCCCCCCTTATTTTCTCTTAACGAGGTTATCATATTAAAATCCCCCCCAAAAATCCCTTTAACACCAGAGTATCTAAGTTGCAGATCCAAGACGCGATCCAGCAAAAGCAGCTTTTCTTCTAATATTTGGGGTCCATAAACACTAGTGCATAAATAGGAGCCAGGTTCTCCTATAATATGCATCTCTAGGGATACATAAGATCTCAATGCTTCTGAATTAATTATATGGAAAGAGTGGGGGTTCCAAAATGTTACTAGACCTCCTTCCATCCCATTTCCCTCCACCTCTAGCTATTCCATTCTTTTTCCAATTTTCCTACTGATCTCTTGCAACTTCTTACTTGAACATTTAGTTTCTTGTAGGAAGATCATATCTGGGTTTTCATTTCTAAATTTCTTCTTCAAAAGTATTTGTTTCCTTTGGTTGTTTGGCCCTCTAACATTCCATGATAAAATATTCATAATAAACATATCGAGTTAAGAATAATGGGTGAAAGCCTCAAGGGTTTTTATCTTACCTAAATTTATGAGCATTTGACCTAGCTCCTAAAGGGCTTCATTGTTGGTCTTTCTTCCTCTCTTACGCCTGTGCTTGGCCTTCTGGTTCATTTGATGCAATCCTTGGACTTTGATTCCCAGGCCCTTTTTCACTCTATATCCTCTTTTCTGACCCTTCTTCTCTGCCTCCTGATGGACCAGAAAGAGGAAATTTATCCTATCAAATTCTTCTGTCGGGATTTGTTCCACTCCTTTTTGCTTCCACTGTTCCACCATAGTATTTAGGTCCATTCCTTCCCATTCCAGGATATCCCCCAGTTCAAGGTCCTTCGTACCCACTTCACTTATTTCCATTTTCACATCTCCCTCTACATCCTCATCATAACCGATGTCGTCTGGGTTATCTTCCAGAGTGACCCTGTTTGGATCTAGTGATGTCTCCTTCAGAGAACCCAAAGTTTCTGGAATAGAATCCCATTGATGGGGTTCTTTGACTGTTTCATCTTTAGATCCAAAATCTTCAAAGGCATTACTAGTGCCCTTGTTGGATATCCCGACCTTTGGCTAGTTTCATCGATTTTCTCTCTGTCTCCCATTTGGGCAGGAAAAACCTTCCTGATATTTCGTCGCTCCTTCTTTACTCTTTTCTGTTTGCTTCATTAGGGGGAATTCTCTGAACAGATGTCCATGATTGTGACATCTATGGTAGCAGAAGGGAATCTGCTCATAATCAATGGCCTGAAAGAAAACTTCATCTCTAAATTCAAGCCACAGACCTTCATGCAGAGCCCCTGAGATGTCCATTTCCACACAGATCCACGCACAGGAGGTGTATCTCTTTTGTAAGGTGGCCTCTAAGGCTTGGAAAAACTTTCCCAATTTATTACCAATATTTTCGAGTGCTGAAGGTCTCCAATAGTCAATAGGGAGAGATAAAAGGCGGATCTAGACCGGCACATGCATGAAAGTATCCTATTCTGGGGTGAAGTTAGGCTTCCATGGCCTCACATAGAGACCAGCCAAGGCATAGAAGTAGGGACCCCCATCAAAGTTACGATCTCTGTCTTCCAGATTGGAAAAAACTACCGTAAAGAAACACTTGGCCCCAAGATGGAGCCTAACATCTCCTTTTGGCTTCCACTGTTATTTTATCCAAAGGCACAAAGCTTTTTCAGTTGGCCAAAAGCCCATAAATTTGAAAATCAGTGCATGTATTTCTATATGGTCCCTATAATTCTTCATTTCCAGATCTGTAATGATAACTCGAAAACCCTCTGAGGTTTTTAGCTTGCATCTACCATTTTCCCCTTGATTTTTACTCTCTGTGTAATGTTCCCAAAATTAGCATGAAGATAATTGGAACATTGATTTTGCTTATGTCATCTAGGAGGTGAATAAAATGGGTGAGGAGACCCATGAGTAGGAATAAAATCCCTCATAGTGTGAAGGGGATCAATAGAGTAGCTTTATTTTACACCTTCTAGTGTGAAAAGAGGCAAATGCATGAGGACAAGGTCAAGTTTTGCCAAGTCAACAACGCTGCCAAAGAGGGTGTGGATCACTTGGGAAGACAATGGAGTTTGAATGGGAGGAAGATCACTTGGTGGAGGAAACCCTAATTTGTGTGGTCCAAGGGAAGAAGTGTTTCATTTGCATAAAAGGAGGAAGAGGCAGCCATAGAGGATTATGTTTGAGTATCTGATCTTGGTCTATGTAGACTCTTTGCATTCTCAGTCTGTTTCGCAGAGTTGCAGTGGAATTCCTATTTAGGATTCATTCTCCTTATTGAGAGGCCTCTTGAAGGATTGCACTTCATTTCTCCACAACTAAGCTCAAGTCCAAGCCACCTCCTTCAGCTACAACGTTATTTCTGCTGAAGTATAACGTTGTGTTGCAAGGTGTTGTAGTGCAGGGTTCCACAACACCATTTCCTTGGCTCATATTTTAGAGGAGGGAGCTTCTATTCCTCTGGGAAGTTAGTGAGGAAGGTTTAAAATCTGATTTTAATATCTTGGCATCAGGCCAAGAATCTCCCATCTACTAAAATGCAGTCCCTCTCCTTGATTGCATTATTTCAGTGTGTATCTGCAGTGGGGGTTTGTACCACTATTTTGGAGGGTGAGATCTTCAGTGTTAGGATCAGCCTATCACTTGACAGATCCATTAGAGGAGTTCTATTTCAGATTGTGCATCATCTTCAGCCATCTCCATCCATTTTCTGAGTTGCAGCTGCTATTTAGTCTTTGGGACTGCAACTCCGACATTTTTCCATTTTGTAGATTTCAGCCAATCCTTCTAAGGATTGTTGTATTATTGTTTCCAGGGATTGAGAGCTTGCTCCCCCACATTTATTGAGCCATATATTGTTATATATTTGTATTATCATACAATATGTTTCATTTTCTCCAATAAACTATGTCATTTTAGCCTTATGACATTCCTGTGTAGTAGTGCCTCTCTATTATTATGTACATGTCTTATGGAGGCTTTCCTTGCCTAGCTTGAGTAACTGATTCCTCAAGGATATGTACACATTTGATTCTATATTATACATTTTATGGCTATTTAAACCTTCATGTATTCATGCTCATTAAAATAACGCTATTACTCCATTTTATGTTCATACATTGCTGCAGTCCCTCCATTGGGCACTTTTTCAAGATAACTAGGTGTGGGAGACCTGTTTAACCCACCTAGAGGGATTTATTTTGAGCCTCCTCTTGGATTTTGGTCTTAGATACATTTATCTAAGGGATCCAGGTCTTAGTTTCAAATATTGTAGCAGCCATTCCTGAAAAATGCATTTTTCAGGCATGCCTTGCTGAGAAATCCCATTTGGGGATATTACAGTGGTTTCAAAGCTACAATCTTGGCTCAGCCTGTGAGTCTTGGCCAAAGGAGATCAGAAGAGGATTGGATTTATCTCATCATATTTCAAATCCATGAAGAACCTCCCCAAGGAGGATAAGAAAATACAATAGGAAGGACCCTGCACTTCCTATTCTCATCAAGAAGGGGACACAGAGATGAGCAGGAAAAATACTCCACCTTCTAGAGGAGACAAAGGGGATAGGCTTACAAATATTCTTCCTAAATTTGTACAAAACATTCATGAAGATCTCAAGAAGATAAGGAGGGATATGTATGGAGAATCTCTAAAAGAGTTTGAATCTAAAGCAAACTCTAGATTTTTATATGAGTGTGAGCAAGCAACCACACACCATAATACACAGTGCAGTCACATGCCCATATTTTCCATGAGAGTGATGGGAAGAGGAGAAGAGGTTGCTAGGAGGGAAACTCTTAGTGATTTCCTGAAAGAGTATGAGTCTCAAACTCAGAAATTCCGAGATCATCTCAATTTTTTAGAGTTTTGCAAGATCAAGGTGAAGGGAAGAGAGCAGCAGGATAGATTTCTTCTATCTACTTTTGAAGGGTCACCTATATGTTCAGCAAAAGATTGGGTGGAGGAGTTAGATACCTTCTTTCAATAGCACCAAATTCCTAAAGATGAAGCCATCAAAGTTGCAGCGCTGCATTTGAGAGGTAAGGCCTATGCCTGGTGGATCTTTGAATCCTTCTCTTTAAAAAAAGTAAACACTACATCTTATGCAAGTTTCACTAAGGCATTAGTGAGGAGATTTGATATAAGGATTCATGAGACACATATGGTGGGAACTCAAACAAAATCCTTGCATGAAAACTCAAAACCACTTCAGAAAACCATGGAGGAGGCTGAAAACTTGCACCATACCTTGCTGTAAGGAAGACTTTCATCTCACATCCTTGAACAAGGGAGCATGGAGATCTCCTTTTCAAAAAAGGATCCAATCATTGGGAGGTTTCCCTTCATGTTGCAGAGGTTGAGGGCAACAACGCTATCACATCTGGAGTTTCTCTAGCACCTCATGCAGAGGAAGGAGGAGATCTTGCTCCAACTAGAGGGATTCTTGCATCTTTGCAAGGAAGTCCCCAAGATCTCATGTGTGGAGATCAAGGCACAACTCATGTTATACATGTGCCATTGATGAGGAGGTGTGGAACCATGGAAACACAAGGAGGAGGTAGGGAGGAGAACTAGCATCATGAGGTGAGGAGTACACACCCCTATCCACTTCAGGAGGTTGATGCACCTAGGAGGAAGAATGGATTGCACAGTAAGAGCATGTACAGATTTTTCCACTCATATATGCAGTCCTCTTTTGATGATGATGTCTCATTGCATGGAGACATTTTGCTGAGGAGACCACTGGATCAGCAAAGGAGGATGGATGCTTCACCTGTTGAGGCATCACTCATTGATTTCAGAGGAGTGGGGGCCTTTGGAGAACTTGATACAGTGTTGTGAATCTTGGGTAGGCTCAAGGAAGAGACACATAACTCTTTGGAAGAGTTAGCACATCCACCTCTTTTCTCTTTGAGGATGAAGGAAGACTTATCTATGAGCTACTCCCTTTGCATGAGCAAAGCATATGGTAAGGGTGTTGATTGTTTAAATCATGATTTATATAATATATGTATGTATCCCTTAACCATATATGTGTAGGATACTGCTCCAAGGAGGAGCATTCTTTCTTTTAGGATTCATGGTCTACTTGAGGCCATGAGCATGGTTGATGGCCATTCCCTAGGAGGACTTGGGGAGGATTTGTATTATGGGAGACATGCTCACTTTACACCATACATCATTCACTTCCTCCATACTTATGAGGAGGTTGGGGCACTGGTAGGAAAGTGGTTGAAAGGCCACACATTTTATCAGTCTCTATTGTAGTTGAGAGTCAAGCTGCGTTGGTTAAATTTTATGGACCATTGTCCTTCTCACTTATTACATATGGCAGCAAGCATGATTATCATTTTGGCTCCCTATGTTTCTGTTGTTTATGTCTTTATGAGGAGCATTTTTGGGAGAGAGACACATTGGATGGATGTGTTCTTTGGGAGAGAAGATCTCCATATTTTTTGTAGTACATGTTCTAAGGGGAGCATGGGAGATAATATGGCCACCATAGCAACACATTTTTCTCTTTATGAGGGGGGCCATAGGATTGAATGGACTCCATATGATGGTGACTTCCAACTCATCATATATGGAATGGTTTGGGCCAGCCTGATTTGCAGCATTGGGGGAGAGATCTTTGGAGATCTAGTCTTCATCTTGCCACTTGAGGGAAACACTATTGCAGCCAAAGATCAGCCAACACTCTACACTTATCATAAGTGGAGATATGGACAACGTGGGGTAGGCTACCATGTCTACCATATGCAGATTTTCATCCCACCTACTGTGCATGGGCCAAAGGTGGAGAATAGTTTTAAGGAGTTTCCTAGTTGGGAGGTGACTCATTTTGCATGGATAATAGATCTTTGATGGAGGATCCATATGGGGGAGATATTTCCCATTATATTTCAGATCCCCTTCCTCAAAGGGGCCTCTAGACATCACTTTTTTATCCTCTTGAGTATTTCACCTTTACATGATGATAGCTTGATAGCTGGCTTGCATGCCGCGGAGGAGAAATGTGGAGATTTGATTGATGAGATAGCATCTTATATTTAGAGTAGTTCATCATACATGGATGCTACAGGGAGAGGAGGATAAATAACTCAGTTCTATCCTTTCATTTTCTTGAGGACAAGCAATCTTTGAGAGGGGAGGACTGTAATGTTCCCAAAATTAGCATGAAGTTAATTGGAACATTGATTTTTCTTATGTCATCTAGGAGGTGAATAAAATGGGTGAGGAGACCCATTATTAGGAATAAAATCCCTCATAGTGTGAAAAAGATCAATAGAGTAGCTTTATTTTGCACCTTCCAGTGTGAAAAGGGGCAAATGCATGAGGACAAGGTCAAGTTTGACCAAGTCAACAACGCTGCCAAAGAGGGTGTGGATTGCTTGGGAAGACAGCACAGTTTGAATGGGAGGAAGATCACTTGGTGGAGGAAACCCTAATGTGTGGGGTCTAAGGCAAGAAGGATTTCATTTGCATAAAAGGAGGAAGAGGCAGCCATAGAGGATTATGTTTGAGTATCCGATCTTGGTCTATGTAGACTCTTTGCATTCTCGAGTTGTTTAGCAAAGTTGCAATGGAATTCATGTTTAGGATTCCTTATCCTTCTTGAGAGGCCTCTTGAAGGATTTCACTTCAATTCTCCACAACTAGGCTCAAGGCCAAGCTACCTCCTTCATTTGCAGTGTTATTTTTGCTGAAGTATAACGTTGTGTTGCAGGGTGTTGCAGTGGAGGGTTCCACAATACCATTTCCTTGGCTCATATTTCAGAGGAGGGAGCTTCTATTCCTCTGGGAGGTTAGTGAGTAAGGTTTCAAAGCTTATTTTCATATCTTGGCATCAGGCCAAGCATCTCCCATCTACTACAGTGCAATCCCTCTCCTTGATTGCATTATTTCAGTGTGTATCTGCAGTGGGGGTTTGCACCACTATTTTGGATGGTGAGATCTTCAGTGTTAGGATCAGCCTATCACTTGAGAGATCCATTGGAGGAGGTATATTTTAGATTGTGCATCATCTTCAGCCATCTCCATCCATTTTCTGATTTGCAGCTACTATTCTTTGGGACTGCAACTCCAACATTTTTCCATTTTGTAGATTTCAGCCAATCCTTCTAAGGATTGTTGTATTATTGTTTCCAGGGGTTGAGAGCTTACTCCCCCACATTTATTGAGCCATATATTGTTATATATTTGTATTATCATACAATATGTTACAGTGTCTCCAATAAACTACGTCATTTTAGCCTTGTGACATTCCTGTGTAGCAGTGCCTCTCTATTCTTATGTACATGTCTTATGGAGGCTTTCCTTTCCTAGCTTGAGTAACTGATTCCTCAAGGATATGTACACATTTGCTGCTAAATTATACATTTTATGGCTATTTAAACCTTCATGTATTCATGCTCATTAAAATAGCTTTTTTACTCCATTTTTATGTTCATACATTTCTACAGTCCCTCCATTGGGCACTTTTTCAAGATAACTAGGTGTGGGAGACCTGTTTAACCCACCTAAAGGGATTTCTTTTGAGCCTCCTCTTGGATTTAGGTCTTAGATACATTGATCTAAGGGATCCAGGTCTTGGTTTCAAATCCTGTAGCAGTCATTCCTAAAAAATGCGTTTTTCAGGAATGCCTTGCTGAGCAGTCCCATTTGGGGATATTACACTATGTGGCAGATCCTGACAGGTTTGAACCCTCTTGGGGTTGGGCTTGATTGTCTACAAAATATTTTTTCCCTTCAAATATCCCAAGAGATTTCTTCTCGGGGTTAAGGCATTATTTTTCTTTATTCTCCATTATTTTAACGCCAGTAGACCTCCTTTGACCCAATACTTCTTTGGTCGTCCCGCTCCCTTTCTTCTTCTTACCTAGCTTATCATTTCCTGTTGTTTCTTACCTGAAAATATATATTCCTTCACTCTGAACTTTCCCTTTGTCCAAGGTGGCTTCTTTGTAAGAAGGGGCCCCATTGGCCCCTGCTCTTCTCATTTGGGTGGTTAGAGCAGACCCATGCCTCAGAAGCTCTACTAAAAGGGCCCTGCCCTCCGCCATAGCTTGCTATAGAGATCAAACTGCACCTACAAACCCTATATTTAACTCTATCTACACAAATTCTCATCATCACCCAAACAAAAAATATTCAAAGTTAATTTAATTTATTTTTTTATTTTTCGGTGGAGCAAAGAGGACCCCAATTTTGCATAAAATAAAATAAAGATGATGTTGCTTTTAATTATTGTGTGGACCAAATATGACTTCAAATTTTGGTATAAAATATGAACCTTTCCCACCTCAACTCAGGAGCAAGTTGTGTGTCATATTCATAATATTATTTTCAGTTTTGGTTCTACAAATGTTAATGGTAATCTATGAAGAAGAACATCATTTTCAGGACTAGTTAAGGGTAGTCTCTGAAGCAGAACAACGTTTTGAGGACTATTTTGCGCTTCTGTTTTTTACCTCCATTTGTCTCAGCTCATAGGCCGAATCTAGCTTGTTTATTTTCCTTTGGTGAATATGGACTCCTGGTGCGACACGATGGATTTGGCCTATTTGATCGGTGACTATTTTGAAGGGTGACAGTTGGATATGGAGTCTTCCTTGTTCCATAACCACGATGGGTTTGATGCCCTTGAAGGGTTTTTTGATGCCCTTCGTGAATGTAATTGAATTGCAACCCAAATTCAAATTGGAATTCAGTTCATCGAAACCACATTTCTAAATCAAATTTAGATCATCTAATTTGAATGTTGTATCATACTGCACCGCAGTATGCTGGGATGGATCATACTACTACAACACTCATTCAAGTTAGCTTTAAATTTTGTTTTTTCCATCAGAGTTTTATTTTCTAAAAAATATTATTTCACAAATATTATTATTATTAGTATCTAATTTTAAGGTCACAGCTAAATTATATATAAATTGTTGTATGAGATCTCTTTTTTTGTGGGACAAAATACCAACTTCCGTCTAGCTATTTGACCACTAAATCTACAAAAACATATAAATTCTAACTCTTTGATTAGAATTAACTCATATTGTAAGTTATTTTTGTTTAACTACTGGTGAGAGTGAAACATATGTTTGTCTTCTTTCCCGATAAATGTTTCCTTTGCATGCAGGGAGTGAAATCGATATCCGCGAGATTGGATAAACTCGAAGTAAGTTTGAACTCCATTCACATTTCCTCTAGTTCTAACATCATAATTGAAGAAAAAAATGCACAAAAATCCATCGAAGGAGGAGGCCAAACTATCCCAAAGGGAGAGGATGATTATTCTTCAAGAAAATCACAACCACTGACAAGTGGTGATCATGATGATATGGATGAGGAATGGTATTTTATATAGAAAGGGGAAATTAGAAGTGTTGATCATTAGCACTGGCATTAATTAAGACATACTTCTTTTATTTCTTTAGTGTTGTTTTTTTACAATTTTGTTGTGTACCTAATTACGAACCAAGACATTCGGCTAACCTTTTAGACTCTCAAGAAGTTGGGATTTAAAACGAAGTGATTTATATGTGTTTAGAATGTGGGTTATGTAATTAGTTTGTTATGTTTTCTTAATTATGTGTTACAGGTTATGTTTAATATTATGTTATGTTCTTTTAATGGTGTGTTAATATTTTAATTGTGTATTATATGTTATTTAATATTGGATGGAAGTTTTTTTTTAATTTGGGTTTGTTTTTTATTAATGTTTTTAAATATTAGATGGAGTTATTTTAGGGAAAAATTACATTTATTGTATTTAATTTTCAACATGTATTATTATTTTGGAATATTGAATTAGATTTAGTTGATTTATTGTTTTGTATCTTAAATTTTTGAATTTTTTGTTTAATAATGATTACCAAGTTTGAGCCTTAAAAACTCTGATAAATGTCCAAACTTTTTGCCATACTTTCCTAACCATGGTCAACATGTAAAGTCCCATTAGTGTTTTTGTTAGGTACCTATACTACCATTATAGTCCCTTATTGTTGTTAGTGTAACCTCCTTATTGTTATTTTTGTACCCCTGTAACCCCAATATTGTTATTATTTTGTCTTTACATTATTATTGTTAGGTCGGTTAGGATTATATTGTGACCCTGTGGACTCCTATATATAGAAGGAGGTTTTCTCATTTGTATCAGGGAAGAATTTTTCATTTATTTCATGTATTGGAGGTTTCCCCCATGAAGTGGCTGTTTTATAAGGCGTTTATCTCTTCGTTCTTCTATTTTTGGAGTTGGTTTCATAAAATAGGGTTTCATTGCTCCAAACAGGTCATCGTGGAATATTCACTATAAATTTTTTTTGCAAAGGTTCATAATATGAAATTTTTACACCGTGAAGCTGAAATCCTGAGGAACGTTGTGTAAAAAATTCAGATCTTGTTTCACAACATTTTCGGAGATATGATCTATGGAAGTTAGGGTTTTTTAAGTCTCTCAAATTTCACCTAAAAATATTCATCGTGGAAGTGTCTCTATAACATTTTTTCTACTAAGGTTAAGAAGCTAAAATGTTTACAGAGTGAATTCGAAATCCTAAGGAACGTCGTGTAAAAATTTCATATCTTGGTTTGCAATATTTGCGAAGATATGATCTGTGGAAGTTAGGATTTTTTCAGGCTCCCGAATTTCATCTCAAAGAGGTGACCGTGGGAAAATCGCCATAAATCTCTCTGAGCATCGGATTGCAATTCTGTAAAAAGTGGCCGCAAGTACACATATCTTAGTTTCCTTTATATCAATTTCAGATCCTATGAAGAAAAAAATGACACATGGCACGTCATACAAGTTCGCTCTACTAAACTAGTCCATAATTAGGTCATTGTGAGAGATTGTGCATAACGTTGCCTTGAAGAATCCAAATCAGGTCAGACCTATGGCATTTTAAAGAAGCTTCAGAGGGCCACTATGGGGCATAATTTTGGATATTGAATATCTGCAATTACAGAGACAATTCAGTTTCATTATTGAGCTCCTTAAAATCAAGAAAAAGATGTGAATTTTTTTTTTTCCAAATTGCATAAGTGTTGTGTGAAAAATCAGTTTGAATTGATTCCAATGGCATATTGTAGAATAGATATTAGAATTGGGTTCTAAAATCCCCCCTAAGAAGAATTCAACACCCGTTAAGCCTTTATAAGGCTCTACTATGACTCATGAAGACGAAGAACTGCAACATGAAATGTCAAAATTACAAGAGCAAGCACACCAAAGAGCAACAAAAAATGAAATGGATCTTTTGAAGAAAGGCATGGAATCTAAGATGGATTGTTTGAAGAAATGCATGGAAGCTAAGATGGATGGCATGGAAGCTAATATGGATGAAATGAAAGACAACATGGAAAACATGAAGAATGATCTAAAAGCAAACATGGAAGGTTTGACAAAGTTGATATAAGAAATGTTTCCTAACGGCGAAAAGATAGTAGAGGAAACTTGTGATGAGAACAAAACGGATGTTAATCATGATTTTATAAACTCTAATGTTGTATGTAAGAACCAACATATTCCAAAGATGGTTAGGAGGAATTTTGATGGCAAGGATCCCGTAACATGGATACTACATATGGAACAATATTTTGATCTCAATAATATGCAAAACACACAAAAGGTACGCATTGCAACTTTACATTTAGAGAAAAATACATTTGTATGGTATCGATGGCTTTTCTCCCATAAAAAAATTGTCACTTGGTGAATTTTTATAGAGAAAATGATAGCACATTATGAGGATACAAAGAGAAACACCTTCTTTAGCCAATTAATAAATCTCAAACAAAATCGTTCAATGGTGGAGAACATTGAGGACTTCCAAAAATTGAATATAAGGGTAACTGATATTCTAGAGGAACACATGATTAATGTCTTCATAGGGACTAAAGGATAACATCCAACATGAAGTTCATGTTTGGGAACTTGATTCATTGGAGAAGGTTGATATTGAGAAGAAAAATTGAATGTAAAATTATGGCGACAAGGAAGACTACCACTCACATCTATAAACATGGAAGTGTTGCTACTCCTAGACATCCACAACCTACAAGGTTGACACCACAACAATTGGAAGAAAAAAGAGAAAAATTTGTTTGCTAAATTTGTGATAGCAAATACACTAAAGGCCATAAGTGTGCTGAGAAGAAATTATTTTACATAGATTGTGAAGGGGAGGAAGAAAATGAACAAGAAACTTCAAAAGAAGAGGATATACAACAAGAACCAACCGTAGAAGAAGAAGAACTGAACATATCATGTAATGCATTGGTGGGTATTACCACTCCTCAAACTCTCAAGATAGAAGGACATACCAAGAATAAAAATGTAATAGTGTTGATTCATTCAAGTAGTACACATAATTTATCCATTTTAGGGTAGGCAAGGAATTGAATTGTTTCCTATACGCAGCACGAGAATGTCTAGTGATGGTTGCAAATGGAGGAACTATAAATTTCTCTTGAAAATTTCATAATATAAATATAACCATGGGGGAATATGTATTTAATATTCCAATGCTTTACATTCCAATGGGAGGTGTTGATGTTGTACTAGGAGTACAATGGTTACAATCTTTGGGGACGATAGCTTTTAATTTTCAAGAACTTTTCTTGAAATTTTTTTTGGAAGGAAAGTAAGTCGAATTACGGGGTATTGCAGGGAAGCCGAGAAATATAATAATCTATAATTTCATGACAAAGCTTCTAAAGAACTAAAAACAAAGGGTAAATGCACAATTATGCTCACTAGAAGTTCCAACATCAAAATCATCTATTTCTCCAAATATCCAAAAAGTATTGGACAATCATTCCAAGGTATTTGAAACTCCTAAAGAACTTCCACCTATTGGTGATCATGATCATGTTATTCATTTGGTTCCAGGAAGTTTTCCTCCAAAAATCAAGTCTTACAAATATATGTATGTCTGAAAGAGAAAAATTGAACGTATGATTGCAGAAATGTTAGAGGCTTTTATAATTCAACCTAGCCAAATTTCTTTCTTTGCTCCAGTAGTATTGGTGCACAAGAAGGATGGATCATGGTGCATATGTCTGGATTATAGGGAGATCAATAAGCTCACTATTAAATATAAATTTCCCATTCCTGTGATTGATGAATTATTGGATGAATTACATGGAGAAATTTATTTTACCAAGTTGGATCTTCGTTCAGTATATCATCAAAGAATGAAGATGAAAGATATTCCAAAAACATCATTTCGAACTCATGAGCATCATTATGAATTTTTGGTCATGCCTTTTGGCCTTACCAATGCACCTTCTACATTTCAAGGGTTGATGAATTCCATTTTCAAACCCTTCCTTAGAAAATTTGTGCGAGTATTTTTTGATGATATACTAATATACAACAGCTCTTGGAAGGATCATGTTCAACATGTTGACAAAGTGCTCAAACTATTGGAGGAGAAACAGTTATATGGAAAAAAATCCAAATTTTTCTTTGGAGTACAAAAGGTCGAATATTTGGTTCATATTGTACCTCATGAGGGTGTTCAGGTATACCCTAACAAAATTAAAGCCATTAAGGAATGGAAATTCCCACAACCATAAAGCAAATGCAAGGATTTATCACATTAATAGGGTATTTTTGCAAGTTTGTTAAGAATTATGGGAGAATATCAGCACCTCTAATAATATTATTGAAGAAAGATGTATTTTCATGGACTCCTAAAGCAATTAAAGCCTTTGAACATCTTGAAGAGGCAATGTGCCTAGCACCAATCTTATCTATGCCAGACTTCACAAAAACCTTTATTGTGGAATGTGATGCCTCATGAAATGGAATTGGTGTTGTTTTGATGGAAGAATGAAGACCCATTTCTTTTGAAAGTCATCCAATCAAAGGAAAGTATTTACGAAAAGCTATTTATGAGAAGGAAATGTTGGCAATACTAGATGTACTAAAGAAATAGCAACCTTACGTAATAGGAATACACTTCAAGGTAAAAAATACTCATGACAGTCTTAAAAAAACTTTGGAACAAAGAATATCTTCAGAAGAGCAGCAAAAATGGGTCACAAATATTTTGGGTTATTGTTGGGAAAAATACTAAGAGTGGCGCGGGGGGGGGGGGGGTGGGGTGAATCAATATTTAGGTCTCACTGACAACTTTTTCTTTTTCTTTACTGAATTCCATACGCGACTTTAATGAACTAAACTCACATATACACGCGGATATACCAACAGAAAATTGTGTGTACTGAGATAAATTTATTGTTAGATAAACTTTGAGAAACAAACTTTAACTCAGTTTATCAGTTATGCATGAGTTAGTTAAGAATTAACTATGTGCAGTAACAGTAGAATAAATCATCACACATGGACACCAAGATTTAAGGTGGAAACCCAATTCGGGAGAAAACCACCGTTTTTGTCATCTCTGTCTTAAATATTTATTATACGGAAAATTATTTACAATATTGTGCTGATGCAGACTCAAATCAGTATGAAAGAATCTACCTGAATAAGGCTACAACCTTCTCTCTTTTGCCAACTGCTACTGGAAGGGAGCTACAACCCCGTAATTTCATTTACCAGCCACTACTGGAAGGAGCTTCAACCCCCTGATCAAAACACAAGCTTATACTGGCAGGAAGCTTCTACTTCCATAGTGAAAGCTTGAACCCTCAGTACCACTGCAGACCACGTTTCATCAATTTTCACATTGGATCACATAGCTTCAACACAAATTTTCATAAATATCAACAACAATAAACTTCACCCAATAATTCAATCAGAATAGTGATATCACTATAACCAAAACACAGTAATAACCCAGATTTCATAATCATTATGCAGAATCAAACTCAACCCTGGACATTAATTTTCTTAAAATGCATACGCTACTTTTCTTTACTGAACCCGCGTGTATACACACTTTCCTTCACACCAACCTGTGTATAGATCTATGAATACTGATCTTCCATAATATGGTTAGTCTCAGAACCAGATCTGAGGCTTTTAGTCAAATATATTTTCAGTACTACAGAACCCTTAATCAGTCAGTCATCATTAACCATATGTACTCACTCATTGATCAGATTTTACATATTCAACTTAGCAGCATATAAAGTATTCAAGCAACCCATATCCACATGAAGACTTCATTGACAGACAACAGTAATACAACATAAATAAAAAAATAACTTTTACAATAAGCTTCAGAAAATCCTAAATTCCATATGTGCTTTTTCTAAGACAAAGCCGCGTATATACGTGCTTTTCTCAAGACGAACTAGCATATAGATCTATAAACATTAATTTTGCAGAATGTTTCAGATCTATAGTACTTACCCAAATTTCTTCACTTAAATTCAGCAACCATGTGCCAGGTCATAGATCTAATGATATTTTCAATAGATTAAGTAAATAGTCATTTCAGGTCAAGAGATCTTGATCCATCATTTTATCCAATGGTGCATCACAGATTCAAATCTACCAATAAAAAAGAGTTCATCCCATGCAGATATACTTCAGAGAGAAGTATTCAGTAACAACCCTTACATATACACCAATTTCACTATGATCTTATTCTCCTTATATAGATTTAGCCTTTACCAATAACATGAGCCAAAACCACACAACTGTAGATGGTAATTTTGGACAGAATCAAATAGATGACACAACGCTCAATATTATTGGCTAATACCATGGTAATTTCCCCTGGTATCATATTTTTAGAGCGCAAAAGTCATACATGACTGGGATCGATCTTATCTGCTTGTATACGCAACTTGGCCTGTATTAACCCGCGTATAGAACCTTCAATATAAATACTAAGAAACTTCTACAATATTTTATGCATTTCTTCTAATAGACATTTTGCAAACTAATGAGCTTCTCCAGAAGACATATACTCCATTATTTGCCAGATATTTTCCATCAAGGACAACATATTAAGACATAGGAATCATATTGCCAACAATCTCCCCCTTTGGACTTGATGGCAACCATGATGGAGTTTGATCACCATTTTGAAATAATTTCCCGCTTTGACATCAAGGGAAAAGGGAAAATCAATACCAACACAAGGTTTCTCTTTCCTTGTATAAAGAAGAGCGATGCAAATCTGATGGAAACTGTAATTACCATGCTCCCCCTGAGTTCATGCTGAATCTATAGACAGATTTTTCTATGAATTAAATGACTCTATAACTCAACAGAGTATGACTACTTACATCAATGATCCAACCAAGTGGGTTTACACGTAAAGAAATACATATTTGACTCAACTACCCAACCAAGTGGGTTTACACAAATAAACAAGTCCTTACATGACTGAATATAACAATTTTATATGATAGGTCTCCACATGACCTTTTCATCAAATTACAGATATGACTTTTTATAACCAGGACCAAAAGATCTCAAGAGAGAGATCATAAATCAGAATGCCAACAATGCATCCTTTACAACAAGGCAGGTGCTCCCCCTAATCTTGTGCATCCTGAACACCTTCAACAACCAATTCATCAAAGCGTATTCATCAAGGAGATAAATATTAAAGAAAGTTACAGTAAGATGAATACTAGAACAAAAACAAAGATTACCCAACAGTACCACCAACTATTCTGAAAGATGATCCATAGAATTTATGTTAGCAAAAACCATACACAATTTATTGCACAAAAACTTGCATATATACACGATTCACCTTTATGAAACCAGTGTACCGAATTTAATCTAATAAAATTAAGTAGATTTGATCATACAGGCAAAGAAAACTCCCAACTTCTGTCTGAGATGTTCAAAAGATTCCCTAGGAATAGGTTTAGTAAATATTTCTGCAACTTGTTATTTGGAGGGAACGTACTCCAGTTTAAACTTTCCTTCACGCCCTTGTTCACGTAGGAAGTGATACTTGATAGGAATGTGCTTGGTATTGGAATGCATAACAGGATTCTTGGAGATACTAATGGCACTTGTATTATCACATAGAATAGAGATGGGAGGTGAACATTTGATTTGAATGTCTTGTAGAGTTTGCATCATCCAAAGAAGTTGTGTGCAACATGATTTGGCAGCCACATATTCTTCTTCTTGTCCTGATGATGAACCACACTGGCTGGTTCGAAACGCGTCGACAAAATCTTCTTGAATGTGATTTTCACTGAAATATTTTATACACAACTTTGTTTCTTGCTGAACCAATAGACTAATCCAGGTCCCATCTAGAATGCACCACCACTAGTGCTTTTTTTATCATCAATATTTCCAACCCAATTTGCGTTTGTGTAAGCATGAAGAGTAAGATCAGCATTTTGTGGATACCATAGACCAAAGTCTCAATTCCCTTGTATATATTTGAATATTATTTTTAAAACCTAAATATGAGACTCTTTTGGATTAGCTTGGAATCGTCCAATAATCCTAATTGCATGCATAATGTCTGGTCCTGTTCTAGTTAGATAAAGCGGACTTCCAATCATGGATCTATATTATGGTTGATTCACCATGGGGGAATCATCGTGAGAACTGAGGTTACCTACAGTTACCATTGGAGTACTCACAGGTTTGCAGTATTCTATCCCATAGTTCTTTAGAATTTTCTTGAGATATTTTTCTTGTGATAGAAATATGCCATTTGTTTCTTGTTGCACTTGTAAGCCAAGAAAATGTGTTAGGTCCCCAAGTAGTGAAATTTCAAATTATTGCTAGATAAAAGAAGAAAAATTCTTACTCATGTACTCTTCGTTACTTCCAAAAATGATGTCATCAACATACACAACAATAATCAATGATTTATCATTCGTGTATAAGTTACTATCAGCAGATCCGTTTGTAAAACCTTTTTGTTGAATATATTTGTCAAGAAAATAGTACCATGCCCGAGGAACCTGTTTAAGACCATATAAATCTTTTTTAAGTTTGCAAACAATATTTTCATCATTTCCTGGAATGAATCCTTCTGGTTGTTCTATATAAACTTCTTCCTCTAGATCACCATTGAGGAAAGTAGATTTTACATCCATTTGATAAAATTTTAATTGTTGAAAACTTGAAAAAGCAAGAAACATTCTTATGGCTTCAATTCTGGCAACAAGAGAAAATGTTTCTTCAAAGTCTATACCTTATTGTTGAGCATACCCTTTACAAACAAGTCTAGCTTTGTTTCTAATAACATCTCCATTTTCATTTAACTTGTTTTTGAATATCCATTTTGTTCCAATAACATTTTTATCATGAGGTCTTGGAACCAATTCCCAAGTATGATTCTTTTCAATATGATCAACTTCTTCATTCATGTCTTCAATCCAACATTCATATTTACTAGCTTAATTTACATTATGTGCTTCAATAGTGGATAAGGATGCCAGATAGATAGGGGATCCTAGAAGAGTTCTTCTTGTTTGAACACCTGATGCCTTTTCTCCCAAAATTTGAGATTCTGGATGATTCTTCTGAACGTACCTGGAAGGAGCCTTTTCAGATAGATCTTCTTTTGGTGCTTCATTGGGTTCACCTTCTATATTGTTGCTATTTGATGAGGGAAAATATACATCACCATCATCTTCATTTCTTGTTGTTGTTTCCCTTTTTTGAGCTGAGAGAGACTCGTCAATTAAAACATCAATACATTCAGCAATCTTCTGAAGTCTTTTATTGTAACATTAATATGCTTTATTTCTAGAAGAGTAACCAAGAAATATTCCTTGATATCCTATACATTAAAACTTACCAAGTTTTTCATCATTTTTCTTGATTAAACATTTTCTCTCGAAAACTCTAAAATTCTTTACAGTGGGAAGATTGCCACACCAGAGTTCATAAGGAGTTTTATCACTGTTCACATGAACATGAGCCTTGTTAAGAATGTTTATTGTTCTATTTTTTGCTTCTCCCAAAAAGGTATTGGGAGTTCCAGATTCATCAAGCATAGCCTGATCCATCTGTTGAACTGTTCTATTCATCCTTTCTTCCACGCCATTTTGTTATGGGGTTCCAGCTACATAAAAATTTCTCTTTATGCAATGATGTTCACAGAAATCAAATAATTCATTTAATATATATTCTCCTCCTCGGTCAAATCTAAGACATCTGATTTTTAGATATAATTCATTTTCAACCAAAGCTTTGAAGATCTTAAAATTTTCAAATCATTCATCTTTATGTTTCAGTAAACCAATCGAACACATTCTAGAGAAATCATCAATAAATAAAATATAGTATTGTTCTCCACGAGGTGACATTTTCCTGTTGAACCTTTAGTTAAACTGAGAGGGGGGGGTGAATAAATTTAACACATTCATGGAATTTTAAAACTTTTTCATTAAAACTTATTTACACCTTCATTTCATGTTCAACTTAATATGTGAATAGTCTTAGAATGTGAGCAACAAGTATTAATATAATGTAACAGTAGATTTAATATGAGAGCAGCAAGTATTGAGCAGATGAGATAAACCATATCAACACATAAATATCATGCACAGAGACAACAGATATAAGTGGAAACCCATAGAGGGAGAAAACCACATCTTATTATTGTTGTGATGCAAAGGCAAGCTCCAACTCCCTCTCACCACTGATTTTCTGTAGGCACCAACCTACAGGAGGCTCCTACCTCAATTCTGTAAGCTACAACTTGCAAGGAAGCTCCAACTCCCTTCAATTTTCTGCAGACACCAACCTACAGGAGGATCCAACCTCATTCAGCTACAACTGACATTTCATCAAGCTACAACTTGATGTGGAAGCATCAACTCCCATCTATTTTCTACAGGCACCAACCTACAGGAGGCTCCAACCTCAGTCAGCTACAACTGACATCTATCAAGCTACAACTTGATAGTGAAGCTCCAACTTCCTTACTCTTTCAAAAAGAAAACACTTGCTGATTTACCTTGGATATCAACTCTATTCTATATCATCTTCACTGTTGTGCATCAGTATTCATATCTGCCTTATATCATTTCTGCATCTTCTCAAATTCACTATCAGCTCCTCCTTCTCTTCTCAGCTCCTCCTTCTTCTCTACCTCACAGCTTCATTTCTACATTCTCTAACTTTTCACAACATCTTGTTCTGCTCCTCCTTCTTCTTCTCTTCTCTGCCTCAATTCCATACTTAGCATTCTCTATGCTCACTCTCTCTCACCTCTTGCAGCTTTCTTATTTTCTTCAACTCTCTTCAATTCTGCTGCACACTCTCTTCTTCTCTCACTCCATTTTCTCCAACCATCTCGCTTTGAATATTACCGTGTTTTATACAAAATAGCTTCATGGTTGTTTGTATTCTACTGGGAATTCGAAATGGACAGCCATGTCTCTTTGCCTTCTGCCTTCTCATTTCTTTTATCCGCTCATTCAGAAAATATAACTGTAGGTACCAATTTAACATTACAGTGGGATATTTGTTCTCTTCTGGAGACTTACCAATGCATCACAACAATATAAATTAAAATCATTTACATTCAATTACAATGAAAACTCCAGCTCACTCATTCAGCCTCTTGGCTCGCTGCGCATTTTTCTTTTCTTTGACTGTGTCTTTGTCCCTTTCGGCTCTATTTGTTTCCTTATTTACTGTCATAGGGTAACAGCCATCTGTCATACATATATAACTATTCTTTTTATATCAAGCTAATTGATTCTCGGCACAATAATAAAAATACATTTTGATATGTGCTCTGCCATGGTGTAACTACTATGTATCTGTAACAGCGCCTTTTATATATAACACAACTTCAGCTCTCGGCATAATAGTAAAAGCTTGTTTAACATATAAAATGCCCTTTCAGGCCCATCATCCAAACTTTGTTTTGTGCTCTGATGCGATGAGTCTCCTCCGATGATTTCCGATTGCGATTACACCCTTTGCAATTGTTCCAATGCGATTAATTGCAATCGCAAACTTCATTAGTATGTTCCACTGCTCAGCCTTCGTGCCGATGCAATGGCCCCACACTGCATAGATATATGCATATATATATATATATATATATATATATATATATCTGTGTGTGTTTGTGTGTGTGTGTGTGTGTGTGTTCTCCAACGGAATGTAAAGACCCATGAATTCAGTTTAGCGAATGCCCAGCACGCACCTCATTTTCTATAAGTTTCGACTTTAGCACAATATATAAATATATCACCATGTATGCATATTCCCCGAGTCAAGCATTATAAAAATTGATATAAGGGGTCGATCCC
This sequence comes from Pinus albicaulis, assembly GCA_034641835.2. NCBI lineage: Eukaryota > Viridiplantae > Streptophyta > Pinopsida > Pinales > Pinaceae > Pinus > Pinus albicaulis. The sequence goes on from CM076584.1 coordinate 1,408,534,802, forward strand.
ATTTAATCAATATAATATCATTTATCTGGGCCCACTTGCCACGCTTTCCGATGATATACATTACTCCTCGACTTCTTCCGATTGCGATTGATCGAAATCGCAATTTCCATTTGAATGTATCGACATTCCAATGCTCCGATGCTTCGATTTCGATGATTCACTGTTTATCAGAACTCAACCTTACATGAATCATAGTTTATAAGCCCATCGGATCCGGGACTTCATCACAATCACAATCTTGGCTTGTTTCGATGCGATGGATTACTGTTCACTCAATTGTGCCGATGCGATGAATTGCAATTGAATTCTTCCGATTGCGATTGGATCCTTTGCGATGGTTGCGATGCAATTAATCACAATCTCAGCTTTCAATATTATGCTCCAATGTTATTCCCTTACTCCGATGCGATTGATACCTTTGCAATCGATCCAATGTGATTAATCGCAATCGCATCCTTTAGCAGTGCAGTGCGATGAACAAAGGGTCCCACTCAAATCAAATCTCTGGAACTCAAACATATATGAATCGTATTTTATAAGCCCATCGAGTCCGGTTCTTCAATCGCAATCGCAATATTTTGATAACAAGTTCTGCTGCCAACTTTTCTCCGAAGCGATTGGGTGAGGGTCCCACCTTATGGTACTTTGGTTCTTTGTTTAAAAGGCACTACACTTATATAAAGCGCTGCATATATATATGCTTCCGCTTCCACCTTTAGTGTAACCTATGGCTAGGTAATGATTCTTGGAATAAGGTTTATATATATACATTACCGCTTGGGTTAAGATTCCCGGAATATTATGTATCCTCCTGCCTGGGTTACGATTCCCGGAATTGTGTTTATGTATCCTCCTGCCTGGGTTACGGTTCCCGGAATAAGGTTTATATATATACATTGCTGCTTGGGTTAAGATTCCTGGAATATTATGTATCCTCCCGCCTGGGTTACGATTTCTGAAATTTTCTGCTCGCTATGTCTCTGCCTCTACTGTTCGACCATTTCATCTTTACCTCTGCCTTCACTGTGCCTCTGCCTCTACTGCTCGTTTCATCTCAACATTTTCATCTTGATGCTGTTTGATAACGGCTCTGCCTCTGCTGTGATAACGGCTCTGCCTCTGCCTCTGCCTCTATATTCGCTTCCTTTGCCTCTGCCTTAGCTGTGCTTTTTTTCTCTGTCTCTGTCATTGCTTCCACTTTGTTGTTTGACTGTTACATTTAGACAGTCTTCTTCCGCCTGTCTCCTTTGCTTCCTTTGTTCGCTTCTTTGCTGCCTCCTTTGTCTGTCTCTGTCTTTTCTGCCTCCATTTCCTTATTGCTGGTTCAGGTACTTCTCCTTTGCCACATAGTTTATTCAACTCTGTTTATAAACCCTAATAGACTCACAATCATCCATGCACAGTAAATTGCACATAGGAGCCATTTATACTCCCAATTACAGAGTCTCATCATACTCATGTAATGTTGAACAATTCCTCCCATAGATACAAATGAATCCACCTGCAAACACTTCTTCTTGTCTTGGCAGAAATTCTTCTTCTCTTAACTCTGCCCCTTTTTCAAAATCCAATGGCCCTCATTTTGTCCTCACTACTCTGCACCTTGAATAGCTCTCTGCTTCTTTTCTATCCTCTTCTCCTTGACTGATGCTGCTCCTTACTTCTCTTTTTGTTGTCTTTGCTACCTCTCTTTTTGCCTCCTCTACTCCTTGAATGATGTTTCAAGTGCTCCTCCTTTTTCATCTCCTTTGCCATCAATGACAACATTTCCAACAGTCTCCCCCTTTGGCATTGATGGCAACACATCCATCGATAATCCAATGCTTCCTCCAAGTCTTCCTCTGCCTAGCTTCTTTTAGAAGACCCTTTCTTCTATTACCTAATTTTCCTCCCCCTTTGACATCAATGGCAAAGGGTTGCACATTTCTCAGTGTTGATTCTGTCTTTGCATTTCCTCTCTCTGATTTGCGCTAGACCACCTTCTTCTGATTTTGTACCCTGCTGCTCCAGACTAGTGTACAAGACTTGTTGAGAGAACACTTTGAGGATTATTGGACTTGAATAAACACTGTAAATTGATGCAATCCAAAGCACTGACTCCTTTCACATGTATAAAGCTGAAAGTGAAGATAATGACACTTCATAGAACACATTGTATCAGCTTTATCTAATCAGATATGCATCATTGGATTAAACCTAAAATAATGAGCATGCTTCAAATATACTTCAGCTTCTAGTATTATCTTCATCAAAAATCCACATCTGTTGAGGAATTTGTCGTTGGAGTATGTCTTCTTCTGCTATACACATCTGCAGTGCCACACTTGTTCAATTGTGATGATGTCAATACATATTTTATAGCTGTGGTACACCTTTCCTGCCTGTTGGTGGTGATATGAGCTAGGATGTTAATATTATCCTTAATAGCTGAAGGTTCTTGTTACAGTTGTGATCAATGAATTAACTAGATTTTGATCTAAGAGATCAAATGCCTTTACTTCTTGCATAATGTACTTTCAAAACAAAACCTTGAGGTAGGATGCATTCAATGTATTTTTCAATCTCACTTATCAACCATGAAATTCATTTATGACATAAGGAGGTATGTATGTCTATGATCAATCTCTCATTTAAAGGTGAATTATCAGCAAATCCTTTGTGTCGGAGTAGTATTTAGATAAAAAAAAACTTTTGAGCTTCAGATGGTAATCACAGCTAGTCCTTTATTCTTCAGATACTTTGACTGTTCTATCAGTATGAACTTCCACACGAGCATATTCAAGATGTTTAATTGAAAACTTAGCGAACAGACTTCACATTGTTTTGTAACTGATCTTAAGAAAGAGGCCTTGAAGATATACATGTACCAAATTTAGGAAGGCATGCAATTATATATATAGAAGAAGATATTGCTTCAATGTTCTATATACTACTTCAAGTGTAAGCAAGATAATGTTATTTTTGCTCTGCTATTGACCTTTTCATGCTGAATGCAGACAATACTGGGAATATTACCTTCAGGTTCTTTTGCCATAGTTCTTTGATCCTGTGGACCTGTATCATACTGCTGCTCCACTGATAATGCTTGGTAATCTGTTGATAAGCATGTTGCTTGTACCTAAACACCAATTGATATTACTTTGATAAACCATGCAGAGATTTTACTTCAGCTTGCACATTTACCCATAATTAAGACATCCTTCATAAATTCTATTATTGAGCTCTCCACTGTTTTCAACAACAATCATCAATATACTGAATCTGATCTTGGCCTCATTAATCTTTTGCTTTTTCTGTCATTTTGTTCAGAGGAAGTCACAACATTTTCTTTTCTAGGACTGCTCCAGAACCATTGCTGCTTTACATACAATTCAACTGTTCTAACATAGTGATCTTTAGAAGGACATCTTCAATTTCTATACTATGAATCTTCATGGACAGATTACTCAGAGATTAATCACTCACTTAACTGCCTACCTCCAAGGGGAATTTTCATATATGAATGATGTCATGACATAATGATGATAGGCACTTCTCTTACTAGTCCTTCTTAATGTGATTCATTTGTTAATTCTAGCAGTATGATGCACAATGTGATCATCACTTAATGTGCTGATTTTTCCTTAGCTTACATGTTCATGGCTGATGTTCTCTCTACTCCCAAGGCTTCTTGCTGCTTTCTCTCCTTCCATCAACCTGTTGGCTATTGTGTGCTTCAGGTGTTCTTCTTCCTCTATAGTTCTCTGTTGGAGAAAATTGTCCTGTGCATTCTTGATCTTATAGCTGTCCTTATTCCAAGGAGCTCTTCTTAGACTGCTTTTTGTGGGGACTACATATGAACTGCTCTCCCCCTGAGATGCTGCTTCATATCTATCACTGGTTGGATATTTGCTTTGTTTCCTAGAGCAGCTCCCCCTGAGACTATGCTAGATTTATTATGTTATTGAGATGATAGGCTCCCCTTTTCTCTTTTCTTTCCATACTCTATTGGGGTTCATCATAATGTCTGCACTCCTTTCCGATTCATAGTTTTGTTTGATTTGATTGGATTTCATCATTTGTCTGGAGTTATTTAATATATATGGTAGGTTACAGTATTTTGCTTTGTGACCACGATTGAGGCATACATAACATCTTATTTTACCAAGGTGCATTTGAGCTGAGGTATAATATTTTGTTCCTCTTCTTGAATACATTTTACAATCAACAATTTTATGTCTAAAATTATTGCATGCATAACAATAGCCATGGAAATGATTTTTGTACCTGGTGAAAGATTGTCTTGTCCATTTTCTTGCTTGAGGGGTTCCTCTCTTTTGTTGCATCCTTTGTTGGTTGGACTGGATTGGCTTTGTCTTACAATATGCTGCATTATGTCCTAGTTTATGACAAGAGAAACATGTGCTATTTTTCATAGGAGGGAGGAACCTCCTTTGACATCTTCCGAATTTGTTCAATTCATCCTTAGGAGCATATGAGCCTTTAGCAGTTGATTGTTTCATCTTCTCATTCTCTGTTCTTTCATGTTACTTCTTGATTCTATTTGTTTCTCTGCAAATCATGTTCTTGTTGGCTTCTGCTTCTATAGGAATCTGCTGAGTTGTTTCATTGTTCTTTATAGCTTTTAAAAAAATGATTTTCTTGTTATCTTCTACCTTGGGCATACTGGTTTCTCCTTCATATCCTATCCCAGCCTTTATGAGAGGAGACCTTTGAGCATTTATAATTTGGTCCAATTGTCCAGAGCCTTTCATTAGAGGTGTATTCATTAATAGTTCTCTTTTGGATTTTTCTAAATTCTTTCTCAGACTCACTACTTCTTCTTCCAATCTTTCACATTCCTGACTTTTCTCTCTCATTTGTTGCAGCAGAGTGTCTTCTACTTTCTTTGCCTCTTCAAGTTGTGTCTTCAGGCCAATAATTTCTTTCCTATCTTCATATTCTTTCTCATCACATATTTGTACCAATCTCTTAAGGTCTTTGTTTTCATTCTTCAATTTTTCTATTTTAGTCAGAGCTGTGTCAAGTTTCGCTTTTTCTTCAGCTACAATTTCTTCATGGCTCTTACTACCATTCACACTAGCAGGTGCCTCATTTGATTGAACATCTTCTTTTTGACATGAATTTCTCTTTTTCTTAATTCTCTTCTCCTTCTTGACAATGCAATCCTCAGTGTCTACTCCATGCATGAAATGCAGTCTGTCCCAGATTTCTTTTGCTGAAGTTAAATCCATTATTAACTCAAGATCCTTGTTATGAAGATTGTTATATATCACACATTTTGCCTTGGCATTCCTCTGTTTTTCTTTCACCGTGGGTGAGTCTTTGTAGTAACCATAACATACAAGCTTCCATACCTCAGGCTCATAGGCCATTAATCCTGTTTTAACCTTATCTCTCCATTCAGGAAAGTTTGTTGTATTTAACACAGGTGCATTTTGATAGTCCATGACTCAACCAGATCTCCTTCAACCTATTAAGCTTACACCAAAGGAACCTGGCTCCGATACCAATTGTTGAACCCTTAGTTAAACTGAGAGGGGGGGGGTGAATCAGTTTAACACATTCATGGACTTTTAAAAAAATTTCATTAAAACTTATTTACACCTTCATTTCATGTTCAACTTAATATGTGAGTAGTCTTAGAATGTGAGCAGCAAGTATTAATATAATGTATAGGATGAAGAGAGTGTTAAGATGGAGGGAGAGATAGCCCATATCAACACATAAACATCATGCAATGTAGACACGTGATATAAGTGGAAAACCATAGAGGAGAAACACATCATTATTGTTGTGATGCAAGCTCCACCCTTCACTACCGACATTTTCTATAGGCACCTCCAACCTACAAGAGGCTCCTACTCAATTCTGCAAGCTACAACTTGCAAGGAAGCTCCAACTCCCATCAATTTCTCTGTGCACCAACCTACAGAGGCTCCAACCTCAGTCAGCTACAACTGACATTTTATCAGGCTACAACTTGATGTGGAAGCACCAACTCCCATCTATTTTCTGCAGGCACCAACCTACAGGAGGCTCCAACCTCAGTCAGCTACAACTGACATCTATCAAGCTACAACTTTACAGTGAAGCTCCAACTTCCTTACTCTTTCAAAAGGAAAACACTTTCTGATTTACCTTGGATATCAACTCTGTTCTATATCATCTTCACTGTTGTGCATCAGTCTTCATATCTGCCTTATATCATTTCTGCATCTTCTCAGATTCACTATCAGCTCCTCCTTCCCTTCTCAGCTCCTCCTTCTTCTCTGCCTCACAACTTCATTTCTGCATTCTCTAACTTTTCACAACATCTTGTTCTGCTCCTCCTTCTTCTTCTCTTCTCTGCCTCAATTCCATACTCGGCATTCTCTATGCTCACTCTGTCTCACCTCTTGCATCTTTCTTATTTTCTTCAACTCTCTTCAATTCTTCTGCACACTCTCTTCTTCTCTCACTCTGTTTTCACCAACCATCTCCCCTTGGATATTACCCTGTTTTATAAAAAATAGCTTCATGGCTGTTTGTATTCTAATGGGAATTTGAAATGGACAGCCATGTCTCTTTGCCTTTTGCCTTCTCATCTCTTTTATCCGCTCATTCAGAAAATATAACTGTAGGTACCAATTTAACATTACAGTGGGATATTTGTTCTCTTCCAGAGACTTACCAATGCATCACAACAATATAAATTAAAATCATTTACATTCAATTACAATGAAAACTCCAGCTCACTCATTCAGCCTCTTGGCTCGCTACGCATTTGTCTTTTCTTTGACTGTGTCTTTGTCCCTTTCGGCTCTGTTTTTTTCCTTATTCACTGTCATAGGGTAACAGCCATCTGTCATACATATGTAACTGTGATTTTAATATCAAGCTAATTGATTCTCGGCATAATAATAAAAAGAAGTTTTGATATGTGCTCTGTCGTGGTGTAACTACTATGTATCTGTAACAGCGCCTTTTATATATAACACAACTTTAGCTCTCGGCATAGTAGTAAAAGCATGTTTAACATATAAAATGCCCTTTCAGGCCCACCATCCAAACTTTTTTTTGTTCTCCGATGCGATGAGTCTCCTCCGATGATTTCCGATTGCAATTACACCCTTTGCAATTGTTCCGATGCGATTAATCGCAATCGCAAACTTCATTGGTATGTTCCACTACTCAGCCTTCGTGCTGATGCGATGGCCCCACACTGCATATATATATATATATATATATATATATATATATATATATATATATATATATATATATCTGTGTGTGTGTGTGTGTGTGTGTGTGTGTGTTCTCCAATGGAATGTAAAGACCCATGAATTCACTTTAGCAAATGCCCAGCATGCACCTCATTTTCTATAAGTTTCGACTTTAGCACAATATATAAATATATCACCATGTATGCATATTCCCTGAGTCAAGCATTATAAACATTGATATAAGGGGTCGATTCCATTTAATCAATAGAATATCATTTATCCGGGCCCACTTGCCACGCTTTCCGATGCTATACATTACTCCTCGACTTCTTCTGATTGCGATTGATCGCAATCGCAATTTCCATTTGAATGTATCGACATTCCAATGCTCTAATGCTCTGATTCCGATGATTCACTGTTTACCGGAACTCAACCTTACATGAATCATAGTTTATAAGCCCATCGGGTCTGGGACTTCATCGCAATCGCAATCTTGGCTTGTTTCGATGCGAAGGATTACTGTTCACTCAATTGTGCCGATGCGATGAATCGCAATTGAATTCTTCTGATTGCGATTGGATCCTTTGCGATGGTTGCGATGCGATTAATCGCAATCGCAGCTTTCAATATTATGCTCCGATTTTCTTCCCTTACTCCGATGCGATTGATACCTTTGCGATCAATTCGATGCGAATAATCGCAATCTCATCCTTCAGCAGTGCAGTGCGATGAACAAAGGGTCCCACTCAAATCAAATCTCTGGAACTCAAACATATATGAATCGTAGTTTATAAGCCCATCGGGTCCGGTTCTTCAATCGCAATCGCAATCTTTTGATAACAAGTTCCACTCCCAACTTTTCTCCAAAGCGATTGGGTAAGGGTCCCACCTTATGGTACTTTGGTTCTTTGTTTAAAAGGCGCTACACTTATATAAAGCGCTGCATATATATATGCTTCCGCTTCCGCCTTTAGTGTAACCTCTAGTTGGGTAATGATTCTCGGAATAAGGTTTATATATATACATTATCGCTTGGGTTAAGATTCCCGGAATATTATGTATCCTCCTGCCTGGGTTACGATTCCCGGAATTGTGTTTATGTATCCTCCTGCCTGGGTTACAGTTCTCGAAATAAGGTTTATATATATACATAGCCGCTTGGGTTAAGATTTCTGGAATATTATGTATCCTCCCGCCTAGGTTATGATTCCCAAAATTTTCTGCTCGCTCTGTCTCTGCCTCTGCTGTTCGACCATTTCATCTCGACCATTTCATCTTTTCCTATGCCTTCGTTGTGCCTATGCCTCTACTACTCATTTCATCTCGACCTTTTCATCTTTATGCTATTTGATAATGGCTCTACCTCTGCTGTGATAACGGCTCTGCCTCTGCCTCTGCCTCTGATAACAGCTCTGCCTCTATATTTGTTGCCTATGACTCTGCCTTATCTATGCTTTTTTTCTCTATCTCTGTCGTTTCTTCCGCTCTGCTGTTTGACTATTACATTTCGACAGTCTTATTTCGCCTATCTCCTTTGCTTCCTTTGTTCGCTTCTTTGCTGCCTCCTTTGTCTGTCTCTATCTTTTCTGCCTCCATTGCCTTATTGGTGGTTCAGGTACTTATCCTTTGCCACAGGGTTTATTCAACTCTGTTTATAAACCCTGATAGACTCACAATCATCCATGCACAGTCAATTACACATAGGAGCCATTTATACTCCCAATTACAGAGTCTCATCATACTCATGTAATGCTGAACAATTCCTCCCATAGATATAAATGAATCCACCTACAAACGCTTCTTCTTTTCTTGGCAGAACTTCTTCTTCTCTTAACTCTGCCCCTTTTTCAAAATCCAATGGCCCTAATTTTGTCCTCACTACTCTGCACCTTGAATAGCTCTCTGCTTCTTTGCTATCCTCTGCTCCTTGACTGATGTTGCTCCTTACTTCTCTTTTTTTTGTCTTTGCTACCTCTCTTTTTGCCTCCTCTGCTCCTTGAATGATGTTTCAGGTGCTCCTCCTTTGTCATCTCCTTTTCCATCGATGACAACATTTCCAACATTTCCTTACAGGACCACATAGATCAGTATGTATAAGTTCAAGAGGCTTACTTGCTGATCCTTCTTTTGCATTGAATTGCACCCTAGTTTGCTTACTGAATTGGCATGACTTGCATATGGTGCTTTCAGGTATAGTGATGTTGGGAATATCACGAAAAAAATTGAGTTTGCTATATTTTCTTATTTGAGAGAAGCTCAAATGTCCCAATATTCTATGCCATAACCAATTTTCTGAAGATTTACCCAAGTAGCATTGTTTTTGGCCACCTTTCAAAACATACAGATTTCTTGGTGTTCTAGTTCCTTTTATTACCATGTTTCTTCCCCTTCAACAAATAAAGCTATGCCACAACTTTCAACCTGTAATTCCTTCTTTCTCCATAACTTGGAATTTGAAGGTATACTTTCTTTTGGCTGACGTTTTCTCCTACATTCAGATTCTTCATGTCCAAAGTTATTGCAATAAGAAAATTCAAAATTGAAGAGGAGAAAAGTTGTTATAAGTATTCTTCTTTATTCCAGTCTCATCTTTTTGCTTTCTTACTTCTCTGGTCATGATGGTTTGTATGCAACATATTGAGCAGTTTTATGACCAAAATTATGACATGAGAAACATTTTCCATTAAAGAAGAAATTTATGCGATCATGAACCTTCTATTTATGTTTACCTACTGATTGATATTTCTGTTATTGTTCTTCCTTGTATCGAAGTAGTCATGCTTTACCTATGTAGTCTCTTTGTTCTTTTGCTGAGTGTCAAAATGTTGCATATTGGCTTTAGCTACATTTAGATAGCTTGGTGATAAAGACTGAGAGGATTCTCCAATATATCGAAGACCTGTCTTTACAAGAGGAGAGCGGTGTACTTTGATAATTTCATCTAAGGTTTCAGATCCTTTAGAAAATCTAATATTTAAATTTTTCACTTTCTCAATTTCCTTTCTTAGACTTACTATTTCAAATTCTAATTTCTCATTGTGCTTCTCTTTTTCTATAATATGATTCTTTAGATTATCTATGGAAATCTTGTTTTCTTCCAAACATATTTTGAGATTATTTATTTCTTCAAGAAAATCATTTTCTTCTAATGCATCCATAAAAGTATATTTAGCCTCACTAGAGTCTTTTTCAAAAGCCATGAGTAGTCTAATATCTTGATCAGATTCTCCTTCTTCACTATTTGATAGACCATCACTATCTTCATGAGTATAATAGCTTTTTGTATTGATAAATTGTTTCTTATTTCCTTTTGCCATTTCCTTTCCCTTTTTATGATTATCTTTATGGGGACACATAGCGGCATAATTACCAACACTTGCATAAGAAAAAAATTTAAAATGAATCTTACCTTCGAATGCTAAGTTGTAGCTTCTTTACAAAATTTATCTCATCTTCTTCTGAAACATACCCTGATCCTTCTTGTTCTTCTACTTCCTTTCCTTTTGCAGCAACTCTAAAGACAGTTTCTTTGACTTCAGATGGACCTCCTTTCCTCATTTCACATGCAATTAGAATCCCATGAAGTTGAACAACTAAGAGTTTGTAGATCCTGCTTCTCTTCAATAGTAGACACTTTTGACTCCAATTTGGGATTTAGAGATCTTAAAACCTTTTCTACTAGAGTATTGTCAGTTATGGTTTCACCCAGATTTCTCACACAATTTACAATATCATCCATACGTAAAAGGAAACTAGCAATGCTTTCCTCATTATGCATTCTAAGTTTTTCAAATTGAATTCTGAGAGTTTGGAGTATAGCACTTTTTAGCTTGGCATCACCTTCATAGCTCAAAATGATTTTTTCCCATATCTCCTTTGTTGTATTCAACTGCATGACTTTGAAAAATTTAGATTTAGTCAAACTTCCCAATAATACATTGATCACTGTTGTGTTGGTCTCATATTTCTTTCTTGTAGCTGGATCTGTTGGAACTGAAGCTGGATATTGATAACCTCCTTCAAATGTAGCCCAAACATCTTCTCGAAGATACTGAAGTTAGGATCTTGTCCTTGTCTTCCAGAATATTAAATTGTTACCTTTGAAGAGAGGAGGTCTGATAGATGATGCCCTTCTTGATTTTTCATCTTAGCTGATCTTCCTTCTAGAGATCAAGCTTCTTCAGAAGGACCCGAATCTGATGCCAATTGTTGGGAAAAATATTGAGAGGTGGGGGGGTGAATCAGTATTTAGAGCTCACTGAAATTTTTTTATTTTTCTTTACTAAATTACATACGTGACTTTAATGAACTCAACTCGGGTATACACGCAGATATACCAACATAAACTTGCTTATACTAAGATAACTTTATTATTAGATAAAATTTTAGAAACAAACTTTAACTCATCTTATCAGTTATGCATCAGTTATTTAAGCAGTAAATATGTGCAGTAATAGTAGAATAAATCATCACATAGGAGCATCAAACATGAACACCAAGATTTTAGGTGGAAACCAAATTCAGGAGAAAACCACCGTTGATGTCGTCTATGTCTTCAATATTTATTATATGGAAAATTATTTACAATATTGTATTGATGCAAACTCAAATCAGTACGCAGGAATCTACCTGCAGAAGGCTACAACCTTCTCTCATTTTCCAGCTGCTACTAGAAGGGAGCTACAACCCCCTGATATCGTTTACCAACCACTACTGGAAGGGAAATTCAACCCCCTAATCACAACACCAGCTTCTATTGGAAGGAAGCTTCTACTTCCACATTGAAGGCTTCAACCCTCAGTACCACTGCAGACCACGTTTCATCAATTTTCACACCAGATCAGAGAGCTTCAACACAACTCTTCATAAATATAAACAACAATAAACTTCACCCAATACTTCAATCAAAACAGTGAGATCACTATAACCAGAAAAAAATAATAACCCAGATTTTATAATCATTATGTAGAATCAAACTCAACCCTGAACATTAATTATCTTAAAATTCATACGCTACTTTTCTTTACCGAACCGGTGTGTATACGTGCTTTCCTTCACACCAACCTGTGTATAAATCTGTGAATACTGATATTCTAGAATATGGTCAGTCTCAGAACCAAATCTGAGGCTTTCAGTCAGATATATTTTCAGTATTGTAGAACCCTTAATCAATCAGTCATCATTAACCATATTTACTTACTCATTGACCATATTTTTACATATTCAACTTAGCAACATATACAGTATTCAAGAAACCTAGATCTACATGAAGACTTCATTGACAGAAAGAAGAAATACAGTAGAAATAAATAAATAACTTCTGCAATAAGCTTCAGAAAACCCTAAATTCCATTCACAATTTTTCTGATACAAAGCCGTGTATGTACGCGCTTTTCTCGAGATGAACTAGCGTATATATCCATAAATATTAATTAGGAAAAATGTTTTAGATCTATAGAACTTACCCATATTTCTTCACCTCACTTTAGCAACCATGCGCCAGGTCATAGATCTAATCATCTCTTTAATAGATCAAGTGGATATTCATTTCATGTCAAGAGATCTTGATCCATCATTGTATCCAAGTGTGCATCACAAATTCAGATCTACCAATAAAAAGAAGTTCATCCCTTGTAGATATACTTCAGAGAGAAGTATTCATTAACAACCCTTACATATACACCAATTTCACTATGATATTCTTCTCCTTATATAGACTTAGCCTTTACCAATACCATTAGCCAAAACCACACAACTGTCGATGGGAATCTTGGATGGAATAAAATAGATGACATTGTGCTCAATATTGTGGGGTAATACCATGGTAATGTCCCCTGATATCGTATTTTTAGAGTGCAAAAGGCATGCACGACTTGGATCGATATTATCTGTGTGTATACGCGACTTGGCATGTATTAACCCGCATATAGAACCTTAAATATGAATATTAAACAACCTCTACAAGATTTTACACATTTCTTTTGATAGACCTTCTACAAACTACTAAGTTTCTCCATAAGACATATACTCCATTATTTCCAGAGATTTTCCATCAAGGACAACATATTCATACATAGGAATCTTATTTCCAATAGTTATGACTTTGAAAACATCTACAAAAAAGGGAAGCTAAATGTTGTCGCAGATGCACTCTCAAGAAAGGATGAAGAGGTGGAAGCATTACTTTGTGCCATTTCCATTATCCAACCAGATTGGATAACCGAAGCAAGGGATGAATCGAAGAAGGATGAAGAAGTGTGGACACTCATTCAAAATTTGCAGCAAGATCCTAGTACATCTCATACATTTAGTTGGAAAATTGATTCCTTATGGTACAAATATCTCTTATATATTTGTAATAATTCCCAAATAAAACAAAATATTCCTTTGGAATTGCACACTTCTCCTTTAGGAGGACACTCATGATTTTTAAAAACTTACCACAGGGTGAAGAAATAATTTTTCTGGGATGGCCTTAAATCTGATGTCCATAATTTTGTGGCGGCATGTTTGGTTTTCCATCAAAATAAAGTTGAGACAATTAAGACCCCAGGCCTTCTACAACCTTTATCCATTCCAATTCAATGTTGGGAGGAGATTTCAATGGATTTTATCACAATTTTACCTAAATATGAAGGAAAGAGTGTCATCATGGTGATAGTTAATAGAATTACCATGTTTTCACACTTTTATGCATTATCTCATCCATTTAAGGCAATTACAGTTGTTACTGCATTTATGGAAACAATTCAAAAGCTACATGGAAACCAAAAGATTATTGTAAGTGACAGAGATCCCATTTTTACTGGAAATGTTTGGACAAAATTATTTTCTTGTTTGGGTACTCAACTAGCTCATAGCTCATCTTATCATCCTCAATTTGATGGTCAAACTGAGATAGTGAATAAATGTTTGGAAGGATATCTTCATTGTTTTGTATCTGATAAGAAAACACAATGGGTCAAGTGGTTACCTCTTTCTGAATGGTGGTATAACACTATCTTCCATATTGCAGAAAAAATGACCCCATTTATGGCACTTTATGGATAGCATCCACCGTCCATCACATCATCTTTAAGAGAAAATTCTAATGTTAAAGCAGTGGAAGATCACATTGAGCGTCAACAAGAAGTTCTCCAACTCTTAAAGGATAACCTAAATTTGGTACCAAATTGAATGAAACAACAGGCAGATCAACATCGCAGCGAGAGAATTTTTGATGTAGGAGACTGGGTATTTTTATGGCTACAACGATACAAACAAATTTCCCTCAAGCAAGCTAAGAAGGACAATAAATTATCGCCAAAGTGCTATGGTCCTTACAAGGTGTTTCTAAAGATTAGTACTATGGCATACAAATTGGAGCTCCCTGCTTCTTCGCGAGTGCATCTAGTTTTCCATGTTTCATGCTTAAAGAAGGTTATTGGTGACAAACTTCCAATTCAAACAATATTGCCAGAAATTGATGAGGAAGGGAAAATAATATTGGAACCTGAAGCAGTCATGGAAACAAGAACTCGACAGATACGAAATCGATCAATTCTAGAGTATCTCATCAAGTGGAAGAACTTACCCACTGAAGATTATACATGGGAGTATGACAATTTTATATGGAAGCATCCGGAGCTACTCAAGCATTGAGGAAAACACTTTTTTGAAGTAGAGGGGTGTGTTAAGACCCTATAATACTAGTATAGTCCCTTATTGTTGTAAGTGTAACCCCCTTATTGTTATTATTGTACCCCTGTAACCCCAATATTGTTATTATTATTCCCTTACAATATTATTGTTAGGTTGGCTAGGATTATATTGTGATCCCATGGAATCTTATATATAGAAGGAGGTTTTTCCATTTGTATCATGAAAGAATTGTTCATTTATGTAATGTATTGGAGGTTTCCCCCTCGAAGTGGATGATTTCTAAGGTGTTTATCTCTCTATTCTTCTATTTTTGGAGCTGGTTTCATAACATTTTTTGAGAATGTCATAATTTCATCTATAAAACAACACATGGCTGAAATATGCCCAAGAGATGCATTTTTTTTGCATTATTAGTGTTTTTCATTGTGATGTAGACCAAGAAATGTCATTTTTAGTGTACAACAATCCTATTAATGGCACCATCCCCACCCTTGGGAAATTTATTATGAACAAAGTTTTAATATGGTGGCTCATTCATTGTAGTTGAGACAAAATCAAGGGTTAGAGCTAAAGGCTCTTGTTTCTTTTCCCAAACTATGGTCACATGCTCAATATCGATACATGATACATAAAATCTCATAATGACATCCATATTAAATTATTGTTGACTATTCAAGATAGAGGTTTCATGTCATTGTTTCTAGGTGAAAAGGATGAAATTTAGTAAATTGAATTAGTGATATATTACTTGTCCTCTACAATAAACCATATACCTTATTTTTAAGAATCATTAAAATTAATAAAAAATAATTTTAATCTTTATTAAAATAAAACATTAGTAAATTGAGATATTTTTTATGACCAGCAAAGATATATTTTTGGAACTCAAACTTTGGAGAATATTTTGGGAGTGGCTGTGTGTCCAAATTTGCTCATTTATTATTCTTAAATTTTAACAAAAGTTGGAGCTACAAATTTGTAATAAGAAATTCATTTTCTGAGTTTTTTTTTTGGAACTTGATTTACTAAAAGATTTGTTGTTGCAAATTGATTCAAATATTTCTTTCTTGGACCAAAGAATTTTTCAAAGATATCAAGGGGAAGCACAAATTTATTTGATTTAATTTATTTAGTTAGATTTTAGTTTTAGGATTTGTTTTCTCAAATTGTTA
Source organism: Pinus albicaulis (assembly GCA_034641835.2). Classification (NCBI taxonomy): domain Eukaryota; kingdom Viridiplantae; phylum Streptophyta; class Pinopsida; order Pinales; family Pinaceae; genus Pinus; species Pinus albicaulis. The sequence continues at coordinate 1,408,550,820 of CM076584.1, forward strand.
TTTTCAATTTTGAAATAAAAATTTGATGGGTGTTTAATTGATTTTGGAGAGATTTTGTTACAAGGATATGAAGCCCGAGATTTGCAGCAATTAGGTTGATCCTTTCACTTCTATGAGGAGAATTATTTTTCTAGGTAGAGAGAAATACTCAGAGCTAAGTGTTGGGGGTTTTATTTTCAAAACTTAATGTTTGTATTTAAGACAAATCTTACACTATTCCAACTCCTTTCTCTAGTGGCAAAGCTCATAGTCTTAGGAAGATTATTGAGGATATCTATTATAAAATAGAGTATGCATTTCAGGTTTTATTTGTATGAAAGTAATTTCATATGTTAATGAAAAAATATTCTTTTCAATGGCATGTTTATGTCAATTGTTCTATATTTTTCAATTTTTTTAGATATGAGAATGGTTATTTATAAGATCAACTATATGATCTTGTAGTTGCATTAATATGTTATTGATTTTCCATTTTCTCTTGTTTTCTAATCAATTTTTCAGTAATTTTGTCATATTAAATTGAGTTAATAGTCATTGAATTTTATGAACTATTTTTATGTTTTGATGGATTATCTGTCAATGTTATAATCTCCATACAAATCGGATGGCACACTTACAATATCAGTTGTTAGAAATATTCCAGCACTTTGATATTCATTGTAAAATAACATGTTAAATCCCATTCTTTTTATCACTTTTCTCTTGATTTGGATAATATCTATATCTTGTCTTAATCAAGATAGAAAATATTATTGTTATACAGAATTTATGTCTACAAATAGAGATATCTTCCCTAGACTTGGTGGACTAGTCTAGAACAACAAAAAGCAAGGACTATAGTGTTTTCCTTAGATATATTGGAGAATGGAGAAAAAACTACCTGGGATCTATCACAAGCATCGTTCTCCTCTCCAGTCATAGCTTCAATCGCTATAATTATAACATGCACATTCAATGGAAATAAGCCAAAGATCTACAACATCTATGTAGCATAATCCAATTACTATACTTGATGGATCAACGTGGCATAAAAATATATGAATGTAAACATAACATAACACATATATAGTAAAATAGTCTACTCCTTGTATTAATAGAAATGGATAGATATTACAACCAAATAAAGGAGTTGATCTTGTGAAGATCTCCCGAAGTTGACTTGTCCTTCCTAATCACAATTCACTCCTCTATGTCACCCTAATGCATCGAATGATGAATCTCATATGATCAAAGAAGAAATATGAGGCCATGATAGGTCTCCAAAATCCAACCCCTAACTTGTGGAAGGTAGTAAATATATAGGAGAGAGAGGTAGCTTAGGAATTCTTATCCATTTACAAATCTAGGCTTGAGATCCACTTAATAGGGGAGGATGAGCTCAAGGGATAAGATAGGAAATATCCAAGGTACGATTAGATAGGATTCAAATTTCTTATCCAAGGTAGATGCTTAAAATAACCTCTCGAAGCTTCTTGAAGAGAGCTTCGTGATTCTTCTTATTTTTCCCGAATTTATGGAATAAATGCACCCTACCAATGGGAAAAATTTAGCTTATCAGAGAAGGTGAAGAAGGGGGAAACATGCTCTGCAACATTGTCCCTAAAGGTCCAGGGTGTGTTGGGCCTAAAGAGCACTGAAATGAGGTATTTAAGGGAAAGAACTCGGAAATTTAGAAGAGTTTTTATTTGGGATTTTTGTAAGGATGGTGACAAGGTGTTCATGGATGATGATTGATCCATTTTGTAAGCCTATTTACCAGATGCGACAAAATGGCCTATAAGAGACCCCTAAAGTGTAAAACTAGAAATGACAACTTATGACTGAATTTATTTACCCTGTGATGAGTTCGGATCAAGAAAAATCGGTCGAGATAATCATATTTTACTATACATTTACAACATGATAAATTTTTGTGAGGGAAGCATACCCATACTTAGTACATAATATTAACATTACATGTATAATGATAAAGAAGTCACGTCCATTTATGACAAAGTGTAGACCCATGATTGGATGAATGTATGATCATAGCCATCCTACTTTGTAATCTTGTATTAATCCAGAAATCTTAGTCTGGATGGATGAAACTAGATCCAGGGTATTCTATCTTGTTCACTCAATCGTCCAATGTACAAGTCTAACCATGTGATTAAATGAGATGAAGTAGAACATGGTAGACACCATATGATTACTAGCCAATGATGTGAGATGTTAACATGCACAAGAGAAGCCATGGATGACGTTATTGGCTCTCAAGGTACCACAATACAATCCTTATGGTGTGAATGAATTAGTTGAAGTCAAAAATAACACATAATATTTTGGTTGAATGCCATTGATGAAAACTTATCTTCGAGAGTGAGTAAACTTTCCATTTATTTATGCAAGCACCAAGGTACTAGATGGATGTTTCTAAGAAAACTTCCTGAATAATGAGCTTATACCGATAGGAATCAACCCATCCCCATAGGTCCTTGATGTATTCCCCATCAACGACATGAAAGGGTATCATGGTTTGAGATAAAATGAAGTTGATATGGAACTGGTTCACGAATGGAAGACATCGAATGAAGGCTTAAGAGTCTCATAGAGGATATCTAATAAATAAATTCTATTGAACATATTATAAACATTGAAGTGGAATATTTTCCTATTCAAGAGTGACTCTCTTCCATTAAGAAGTGAAGTACCATGTTTTCCCAATTGCCCCAACCATTACTAGATTGTACCTTTTTATTTTTAACAATATTGAGGAGCAAACATATGCTTGACCTGTAAGTTCATTCTTTAGATGAATCCCTCCAAGAATGTTTAACGAACCCTGAGAAGGAGTGGTTCAATCCTGTCATGTTTTTCGATCCCATCGTTGTTTGATGTTTTTACGAGTTCAACAAAGGTAAAACTAGACATATTTTTCATGTTTAGAGACTTTGAAAAAGAGGCGAAAAAGAAAACACCAGAAGTATATTTTCGTATATAGTCCCTTGTGTTTGAAATTGTAGAAAAAGATACCCAGGATAACCTCTTAGCCATGGTCGACTAAGGTATTCCTTGTTTGTAAATAATCTAGCTCAGTGAAGAAAAGGGTTAAACTTATACTGGGTAGACGTATTTTCATTTACTTTAACGAGTTCGAAAAGAGAAGTGCTCAATAATATTTTCATATTTTGGGAGTCTGACAAGAGTTGAAGAGGAATCCTCCTAGAGGAACAAGTGATATAAAGGGTAGCAACTAGTTTTGTTCATGATGGAACTACTCAAAATACGTAGAGGTTAAGAGGCTAGCTAATAATACCACTCGTTGCAGTAGTTCATGAAGAAAGGGTAAAACAACCAAGTGAAAGTGAATGATTGGCCAGGAAGATGGTGATGATGGAATGAGAAAACTAAGGCTCATCTGGAAAAAATATGATGATAAAAATGGAAATCACTAGAGATAAAATGAGATTGGTTTTATTTTTACAGAAGCTTGAAACATGTGAAAATATGCTTGAAATTGATTTCATTTTTACACAAGCTTGAAACATGTGGAAACTATGTTGATGTCCTCATGTGGAAACTATGTTGATGGCCATATTATGTTGATGCCATCATCCACCTATGCATCCATTTGTCTGCTACATGTAAATCACATTGTGCCACTTGTATGTTAGAGAGTAATGAGAGAAAAATGGTCTCAAAGCCTTAGTTTTGCATCACTTTCCTTTATAACTATTTTAATGAAAACCACCAAACACAATGAAAATTCAAAGGGTTCCTCCCCTTTTATAACATTGCACTGGTTCCACATTTCTTGGTTATGCTCCATCTTGGGCCCCTGTCACCTGTCGGTGAGCCATTACCTAGTCGACGGTTACATGATGTAGTGGTTGCAGTTATATAAAACTGTTGTTGGTTTGTGCATCCCCCCTGCATGGTTTGTGGTATAGATGGGGGGGGCTAGCACATTCATCCTCCATCGTTGATCTAACAATCAATGATATGGGAAAACTTCCTATTGTGCCAATCTCATGCGTGTTAATAATCGAGAAGAGATACCATGCATAATTTTTCCAATGGGTCAGTGAGGATGTGTGGCACCCAATCTACCCACCCAAAAATATCGCATCATCCTTATTATCCCAGATGCCTCTTTAATTCACTCTTTGAAAACTTACGGGGTACTCCTATGGGGATGAGTTGTAGAGGGGGTCCACCACCAACCAATAGAAATTTTTTTTGTTGCGTTGTTGCCTACCACATTTTCCCAGTGCTTTGTTTAGCATCTCCACCAACTTACACTAAAAGGAAAATACCATGTACCAAAGGTTATAAAGGAGGATTTTAGTGTTATAAAATTGGCCAAAACTGTCAAAAAATCATCTGCTACAACGTATTTTTTCAGTAACAGAGGTTTTGGCGTAGATTATAATGGAATTTCAACACAACTAAAAAAAATTGGATGATCGGAGCTTGTTACGGATGTTTTAATCATCAGTGTGCACATTAGGTTTCAACACACCAATGCGTTGTACCATGAATGCACTAGTACTATAAACATACCAAGCACTGGGATGGAAAACAAATTTTGGAAGCCCCAAGGAGTTTGGCAACGGCCTAATGCCTTTCAAGTAGCAAGTCGTACTTGGTCGATGGAAGGTACATGCACTGGGAAATTAAGGAGAAAAACCACACCAGTCTGTCTATGTGATAAAATGTACCAGGTCATCTAGGTTATAAAACCCACCAAGCCGTTAAGTTATAAAAATGCACTGATGCATTATAGGAAAATCGCACCAGTGCATGCTACGCCTATCGGACCGCCCAGGTGGTAGTCGTCAATAAAGCGCATTGGCTGTTATAATTGGTATTGGTATTTGTGCGGTGCCCATAGATCGTAGAAACACACTGATGTGACTTATAATACAAACACACTAGTGTGAAGTAACTAACATGCAGCGGTGTTCATTTTATATTTTTTTTAAACATCAACTTGTGAAATTAAAATTATTGTATTTTTTTAATTCATTATTCATCAAAAGTCGACACATATCTTATAACAGTATTCATATCAATTATATTTTTATTAGTGAATTTGAATGTGATATTCGGATTAATTTGTTATATCATATCATCATATTTTGCTTCTCTTCATTATAATATTTAATCATCTATATATTTAATCAGTGGTGTAACATTTCACAGTGACGGTGACCATAGAAATAATTGACTCATGAAATATATGCATTCTTTTAAAACCAAATTTCATGCCATCTTTCAACAATTCATTTGCTGACGCAATTCCGTACTTTGTTTCGTGCAATTTTTATACCCCATAACAAATAATATATTTAATATAAAAGATTTTTTTTTTTCTATTAATCATATACGGAGCTAAGTAAAACAAGATAGATGCTTACAAATTCCACAATTAATTTCTGATATGCCAACATATACTGATAACCTATATTTAACCCAATGTCAATCAATTCTCCTGATGGTTCATATTTGTATATTAGCACCTGTTTGAAGACATTCATTGATGATTGTTCTAAAAAAACTTAAAATATACAAAAATGAAATCTAGTTAAGTTGTTACAAGGAAGTAAAAATTACTCACAAACATGGATATCAAACCTTTTCTTCCTTGTCATCCTTTTTTATGTGTTGAATGGGTTCCATTTTCTTTTCTTTTCTGCAATAAAATACTTGAAAATTAATATTTAATGCTAAATTGTTTATATATTGTACCTAATCGAAAAATTCAATGATTACATATTACATTTAAAGCATGTTGTTGTTGATATGGCTCCTCGTGCAATGAAATTATGTCCAATTCTTTGACCATCTCCTTGTACACCTTTTTGGACATTCCTACTCGCATATTTCTCATATAATCTCGTTCATTCTTTGAGATTTTCATAATCTTCTTGAAAATGTAACATGACAATAAACTTTTTAATTTTTATATTGATATATGAAAAGTAAATATAGAAAAAGTTATATTTATAAATTATTTACTTCTAGTAATATATACATATAATTCTATAAAAATATTTAAAAGAATATTACTTTTTCATTCCTTCTTTTTTTTTTTGTACGTTTTTGCTATTAAAAGTCTGACATGTCTCATTGACCAATTCTATGGAAACATCATGTAGTTTAAATAAAATTTGGTTCTTGGAATCATTGGATTGATTTTTGTATTGTAAGTGGAAAGAACGACTATACATTCGTTCCACTAGATCCCTCAAAGTTTTGTAAAAAAATTTCCCCATTTTGTTAACCTCCAGCACCACTCCAAATGAGCTAAGGAGAAATTCATTTTCATTTGCATGTTATATTTTTTCTTTTCTTATAACAACATTCCTTTTCTTCATTATTGGTCTCTATATAAAACTAAACATATGTGAATTAATAGATTGTTTGAAAGATGTTATATAATATTTTTAAGTATATTATTAATGAAAATTCAAAAAAAAATCATATTGGATCAATAGTATTTTTTCATTCACCTGCTTCATCCTTCTGCAAATTTTCCATCAATATTTTACGCTCTTCTGGTCTTAGATCATAAATAATTTTATCGATATTTGTCATTATGTGGATCTCAATGATACACAGTAAATAATACATATTATTTAAACTTACATATATTTCAAAAAAATAATTTTTGTAAAGTATTTACAAAGAACTTGCCTTTTTGCTTTTCTCGATGTGTTATCAGTATTTTTGTTACTTGATCTCTTGTCAGCCATTTTTTTATCAATATGAAACCTATACCATAGCATTCATTAATATATTTTATAAATAAATTACATACTCTTCAGGTAAACAAAAAAAATTCAAGAAACTGGTGCACCTTCCAAACAATAGGCACCGAACACAGTGTGGTAGGTTCTTATAAACGCACCGCCAAAATAGTAGAAACACCATACGGTGCTATCTGTCAACAAGGAGACCCGATGCGCTATATGTTAACTGCTGCACTGATTAACACAGACATAAATTAATAAAAAATTGTTTTTATCAAATAGTACGTGTCTTGTGCACTATACTATAATAACGCACTGGTGCACTATTTTAAACAGGGTGCACCGATTAAAAAAATAATTGAAAAATCATGCAAGGTTAGACATGGATTGGGATCCGACTCTACAAGATGTCCCATGGGTTAGATGCCATACGCCTATGTATATATAGCAATACAAACAATATAAATCTAAAAGGAAAAGCCCTAATTGTGAAGTCACAGAAACAAGAAGAAGCAAAGGTTTAACGTAAGAATGGATTTATTTATTTATTATTATTTATTTATTTATTTATTTTTGTTTAATTTTTTTTTAATATGCATAGTAAAATTTAACATTTTTACTATGCATGCATTAAATCCAACAAAAACTGTAAAAAAAACAATTATTACAGTAAAATTTAGCAATTTTACTATACTACAGGGTTTTCGTGAGAATCAAAAGATGTTTCAAATTTTGATTCTCTAAATAGTGTTGTTGTTCGAAAGAATTTTGCTGCTCCGCAGTGCTATTGTGCTCTCTTGCTCCAAGTATATCTCTCGTGAAAATCCCTTTTCTCTTCCTCCAGGTATGTCTCTCGTGCAAATCCCTCCCTGATTGTTTTTGAAAAAATAATGAAATAATGAATACTTTTTACTATTTAAAGAACCTTTTTATGAAATTAGATTTCCGAAAATAATTTTCTATCGATTTTTCAATTACCGCTTTTTTCACTTTAAAAAAATAAATTTGTGCTTTTTTTATCTCCTTATATTTGGAGAATTATTTAACTAACTGTACTAAATAACGCACCAGTGCGTCAATTAGTAACATGACACCCGTGCACAGTAACTAAAAACACGTGTTGTTAACTATACATTAGCACCGATAACAATAACTCGATTTTTAAGGCACCAAAATTACTTTTACATATGTACACCAAAATTTATTGTTGATTTTTCTCAAATGCATGGAGAAAAACTCATAACTATATCAAATGGAAAATTCTTCAAAATATAACTTGTTCTATAATATTTCTCAATGTACATCGCAGAGTTCTCCCTATCCATCTCCAGACGTAATATTTACTTCAAATTTTATTTAAATTTTCATTATCTAATTGAAATTATTTATTTTTATCCATGTCAATCAGTTGAATAAAAATGCAGATTCAAAATCGAGTTCAGATGCACAAAATATTCAAACAACTCCAAATCGTCGAAAGCTCTTATCAGGAGCAACATACCACAAGGCCCATTTAGTAGATGAAAATGGACAGCCACTTCACCCTCCCAATTGTAACATTGGATCTTCTAGCCAAAATCCTGGGACAATGATGGTAATAATAATTGTTTCGTATATTAATGTAATTATTTCAACATCAAACCAATTATTTTTGAAAAGAGAGTCCATACAGGTGAAAATAGTTTTTTTTAGAAATAGAGGAATAATCTGTTTCGAGTATTTTTAATAACCCAAAATACTCGAAACAGGTTATTCCTCTATTTCTAAAAAATCAAACCAATTAATCATGCATTGTTAATGTGCATACTAATTGATATCATTGATTTTGTACTAATCATGTTCAAATATATTTTTTGAAATTATTAGGATTCTAGTGATGATGAGCAACCTACCTACTATATTCCATTGCACCCCATGAAAATGTCAAATCCAGAGAAGGTTGAATTAAGAGAAAAACTCGGAGAGGAACGATACCAAGAATTTTTTAATCAACCACCTATTCAATTCCCACTATGTCTAGATTCACCAATTAGGAATGACGACGGAAATAGTAGTTTTTCACAAGCTAGCAATGAAGGAAATCAAATGGAGGTTGGTATGGATCATTACTTAAGGGATACGACTACCATAGAGACAATGTTGTTAGATGCATTACAGAACAATGATCAACTAGGGGATGATGCTCATATCGATGATACCTTTTTCAAAAGCCTTAAATTTGCTTCCACCAACCCTATCTTTGGACCTTGCAGTCAGTCAAAGTCTACCAAGTTGGGGAAGACGATGTTAATATACAACTTGAAAGAAAATTTTGGCTTCTCGAATGCATGTTTCTCAAAAATTTTAAGGTAATTGACCATCAAGTCTTGATCCCTTATATTTTGAGAAATATAATCACACAATGAACATTACAAATGGTCAATTTTATGAACCTTAATAATTATATTGTAATTAACATACATTTAATATTTTCCATGACCAACTATAGGTTATTCAAAAATAAGATTCTTTTGAGTGATAATTTCATGTGCGGTAACTGCGAAGAGGCAAAGAAATCGTTGAAAATTTTGGGCATTGAGTACATATAATATCATGCATGTCCAAATGATTTTCTTCTATATAGAGGATAATATGCAAAAAAATATATATGTCAAAAATGTGGGCATGAAAGTTATGATAAATTAAAAATAAGGGTAAATCATGTGATCCTACTTTTAATATATTGAGGCACATGCCTATAATACCAAGGATTCAAACATTCCTTCATTGCAAATAATTATCTATGTTGCAGGGATGGCATGCCTCACACGGAAGTGATTTCAGATTTATGTGAATCCAAACAGATTCAATATCCATGAAGCATATAGAGGATACATGGCCTGAAAAATTCAAGGATGAAGTATTAAGTCTATGACTCAGCATAGCCATGGATGGAATCAACCCATATTCCATCCATAACACCAACTATTATGTTTTGACTATAGTAGTGATCAATAAAAATACCCCCCCATGGTTGTCCGTGAAGAATGGAAATCTTATGTTGGCTCTCATAGTCCCTGGTAGAAGACAAGTGAAGAATATGGATGTGTACTTACAACCACTGGTATATGAATTGAAGGAATTATGGGATGGGATAAATGTATATGATGTGTCAAGACCCATTGCAGAAGAGAGGATTTTGACATTGTATGGCATATGTGCTTACATGACACATGATTATCCAGGCTTAGGAGTTTTCTCAGGTACATTACATGTTTATTGATTTGTTTATATACGTAACGATATTTTTTTGCATATTATTTATTTAATTCGTTGTAATTTATATAATCTTCATGATAGTCTTTAACGTGCCATGCATATTGTATACAATGATTTCACAAGACTTGTAAAAAAAGGGCATTTTGGATGTAAATGTTGTGGAGCTTTTATAAAATCTATATGGCCCAATGACCTATGAAAGCCAATGTATGACTGCTCTAGGGTATTCCTCCGAGAAGAACACCCTTACAGAAGAGCAGAATTCACTTTCAATGGTAAACGAGAGAGAACCCAAAGGCCTGCAATAATGACACCAGTTGAATGGCTTAGAGCATATGAGATAGAGAAGGAGAAGGAATTCATTTAAGTGTTTGATTCAAATGGGGAGCCTATTTTCAATGATCCATAATTCTTCGACACCTATGCTGAGAAATTGGCCATTGGGATGAAAAGTAAATCTATCTTTAATAACCTCCCATATTAGGAGCATCTTAAGATTACCTATTTATTAGATCCCATGCACATATTTAAAAATGTTTCATCTTATTTATGGAGGCACATATCATCGAAACAAAGTGACATATTGGATTTTAGGATCTTATTACTTCAAAAATTAAAAAGAGACATTGGCCAAGGAGATTAGAAAGTACAAGATCAGAGGCAGGCGCTGGTCCCTCTAATTGGTATTTAAAAGATGGTGATGTCCCATGGATTTTTTAAAAATATGACATTTCTTTGGCAAAGGAAGTTATAATAGGTGTGATGATCATGATCATGATCATGAGATGAGGTGCTGCTCTATCCTGCATCTCCAGGACGCCTACCCCTCCTATCCCGCACCAATGCTCTGGAAGCTCCAACAGTATGACACATGAGGCTAAACATATCGTGGGGCATGCCTCTGTAGATTTTTGTCAGCCTACGATCAGCCTATATCTCTCTGATCATAGCTGGGCGGACTCCCTCATCAACTAGGATTCGAGAGAGTTGGTCAACCAACTCCATCCTCAATCAGTTTTCTGGCCTATGCCTCACCCCCACGGGTATCTGCACCCAATCAAGATTTTCTTTGTCACCCTGATCCTCCCCATTTTCAATATCCTCGTCAACATCTACACTTGGATCATTTGGTGGCGGTGGAATCCCATCCCCAACTAATGTCCCAATATCTAAAAAATATATGGTACACAAAAATAATTAGACATTTTCATTAAACAATTTAATAAAACAAGTTAAATAATGTGTTATAATAAATTTTATAATTATAATTAATTAATTAAGACAATAAAATTAAACTATATTAATTTAAAGAAAACATGAATATTACCTCTCACATCCGGCTACTCATCTTGTGTGAAGAGGATGTTGGTACACCCTCGCCAACCCAAACCGGTGTACATACATGGCATGGGAACGAAGGAGTGATAATAAAAATTGGATAAAAACTCTAGTGCATTAGGAGATATCCTAGGGGGGAAGTCAGACTGGCCCCTCTTGGGCATCATTTGGCTCCACATCTGCATCTGTACATGCAACATAGACCTATGAGGCTTCCGAGCAAATGTAGGCCTCATCTCTAGAAGCCTCTCAAAAAATAAACAAAATAACTCTGAAGAAAAAGGGAAGGTCAACCTCCCATGTTCCTGAGAACACCATCTATCTAATGTTGTACAAAACTGCCGCAAAAAATTTCATACCATCTCAGAAGTCGTGGCGTCTGGAATAAAGAATCAACATAAAATAAAAGTGGTAAATAATGTGTTACTTGTCACTAGTATGGTGTGCAATGGTCATCAACAGTAGTGAGAATAACCTCACCTCCTCTGCACCAAATGAAGAAATATGTAACTAACCACCAGACACCTGAAAATATGTAAGAGAAACTATATTGTCCTTGATGTATCTCTAGGAGTATGCCAACTGAATCCCCGCTGCATAGCCGACAGGGACATATGGGAACTACGTAAAATCCTACCCTCTCCTAGATAGGAAAGTAAAAAAATATATGTCCTCCTCAGTGGGTCCAAAGCACTGGCCAGGACTAACCTCAAAAGCCTATCATCAGTATCACACTTGAAGATGAGTTTTCCAAATAACCCAATATGACCCTTCAGGGATGTAGCCTCCTCACAAAAATTGAGGAGGCCTACATCCCTTATGAGAAACTCGGTGGCTGCCTTAACAAAGCGAGGGTACATAAGTCTCTCCCTCTCTCATGCGTCCCATAAGTGAATCACATTATGCTGGTCCTCCATATGTCCTTTTTGTTCCCTTTGTTCTCCTCATTTACATCGTTGAATGATTCACATATTAAATACATTTTTTTATTAAATGATACATGTATATATATATATATATATATATATATATATATATATATATATATATATATTAAGAAAAAAAAATAGCTCTGCACCAAAAATGTACTACGCTTGGCCCCGCGTGCATAATTTTTTATCGTGCACTGCTCTCAGTGCTCATGGAAATTTTTCGTGCACTGCAAAAGATAAAAAATTATTTTTCTTCGGTGCATTGACAAAACTATCCGTCCTAGGATGGATATATACGCTAACACATTTGGCCCAATTTTTGACGACCAAAATGTCGCTCTTGCTACACATTGGCATCCCAAGAGTGACACTTTGATGTGCGTAAAAATGTTGCTTCATGTATCGTCGTAATTCCAGCACTTCTAATGATTGTCAGTAGAGCAACACTAATTCCAACATTTTTTGGTAGTTTCACAATTCCGACATTTCTAAGTTTTCGTCACTCTTCTGACATTTCCAAGTTCTTGTCTCTCTTCCGAGGTTTCCAAGTCTTCATCTCTCTTCCGACATTTCCAATATTTTGTCGATATTCCGACATTTCAAACTATTTTTTGCTCTTCGGACGTTACCACATGTTTGTCTCTATTCCGATGTTTACAAATTTTCTTCGCTCTTCTGACGTTTCCTATCGTTCGTCACTCTTCCAATGTTTATGTTAGGTCCCTATATTACTGGTTTAGTCCCTATTGTTATTAGTGTACCCCCCTTATTTTTATTGTTGTACCCCTATAACCCTAATATTGTTATTATTGCGCCCTTACATTATTATTGTTAGGTCGACTAGGATTATATTGTGGCCCTGTGGACTCCTATATATAGAAGGAGGCTTTGGTCGTTTATATCATCCAAGAATTGTTCAATTATGCAATGTATTGAAGATTTCCCCCTCGAAGTGTCTGATTTCTAAGGCGTTGATCTCTCTTTTCTTCTATTTTTGGAGCTAGTTTCATAACATTTGGTATCAGAGCTTTGGATTCTAGGGTTTTGCTACTCCAAACAGGTCATGGTGGCATGTTCGCTATAACGTTTTTTCTTGGAAGGTTCAGATACTAAAATTTTTACTGAGCAAAGCCAAAATCCTGAGGAACGTCATGGAAACATTTCAGATCTTGGTTCGCAATATTCTCGGAGATATGATATGTGAAATTTAGGGATGCTTGAAGGCTCCTGAATTTAACCTAAACAGGTCATCGTGGAATTTTTTCTATAACATTTTTTCTACGAGGGTTCAGATGTTGAACGTTTTACAGAGTGAAGCTGCAATCCTGAGGATTGTCGTGAAAAACTTTTAGAGATTTATTCGCAATATTTTCGGAGATAGGGTCTGTGGAAGTTAGGGATTTTTCAGGCTCCCAAATTTCATCTCAAAAAGGTGACCGTTTGAAAATCATCATAACTCTCTCTCTCTCTTTGAGAATTGGATTGGAATTATGTAAAAAGTGGCCTCAAGTACACAGACTATAGTCTATTTTTTATCAATTTCAAAGCCTAAGGAGGAAACATTGACACGTGGCATGCCGTACAAGTTTTCTCTACTGAACCAGTCCATAATTAGGTCATTATGGGATATTTGGCATAAATTTTCCTTGAAGAATCCAAATCAGGTTAGACCTCTGGAATTTGAAAGAAGATTCAGATGGATACTAGAGGGTCCCATTTCAGATATTGAAGATCCGAAATCAAAGAGATAATTTAGTTTCAATATCGAGCTCCTCAAAAGCAAGAAAAATGTGTGTATTTTTTTTTAATTACATAAGTCTCATCTGAAAAAATTAGTTTTAATTTATTCAAAGGGCGTATTGAAGAAAAGATATTAGTGTTGGGTTATAAAATGCCCCCCTAAAAATAATTCAACACCCATTAAGCCTTCAGAAGGCTCTACTATGACTCATGAAGACGAAGAAATGCTACATGAGATATCAAAAGTACAAGAGCAAGTGCACCAAATTACGTTATTGCAAAGAGCAACAAAAAATGAAATGAAAGTTTTGAAGAAAGGCCTGGAAACTAAGATGGATGGTTTGAAGAAAGGCATGGAATCTAAGATGAATGGTTTGGAATTTAATATGGATGGCATGGAAGTTGGCATGGAAGCTAAGATGGATGAAATGGAAGCTAAGATCGATGAAAAAATAGAAAACATAAAGAATGATATAAAAGCAGACATCAAAGGTTTAGCAAAGTTGATACAAGAAATGTTTCCTAATGGCGAAAATATAGTAGAGGAAACTCATGATGAGAAAAAAATAAATGTTAATCGTGATTTCATAAACTTTAACGTTGGATGGAAGAACCACCATATTCCAAAGATGGATATGAGGAAGTTTTATGGCAAGGATCCCGTAACATGGATACTACAAATGAAACAATATTTTGATCTCAATAATTTGCAAAACACATAAAAGGTACGCATTGCAACTTTACATTTAGAGCAAAATACATTTGTATGGTATCGATGGCTTTTCTCCCATAAGAAAATTTTCACTTGGTCAATTGTTACAGAGGAAATGATAGCACATTATGAGGATACAAAAAGCAACACCTTCTTTAACCAATTGATAAAACTCAAACAAAAGGGTTCAGTGGTGGAACACATTAAATACTTCCAAAAATTGAATATAAGGGTAACTGATATTCCAGAGGAATACAGGATTGATGTCTTCATAGGGACTATAAAGGATAACATCCAACATGAATTTCGTGTTTGGGAACCTGATTCATTGAAAAAATCAATCAGGTTGGCAAGAAAAATTGAATGTAAAATTATGGCAACAAGGAAGCCTACCACTCACATATATAAAGATGGAAATGTTTCTACTCCTATACTTCCATAACCTACAACGTTGAAACCACAACAATTGGAAGAAAAAAGAGAAAAGGGGCTTTGCTATAGTTGTGATAAAAAATACACTAAAGGTCATAAATGTGCTAAGAAGAAATTATTTTGCATAGATTGTGAAGAGGAAGAAGAAAATGAATGATAATCTTCAAAAGAAGAGGATATACTCCAGGAACCAACCCTAGAAGAGGAAGAAATGAGTCCGACCATATCGTGTAATGCATTGGGAGGAATTACCACTCCTCAAATTCTCAAGATATAAGGACGTATCAAGAATAAAAAGGTAATAGTGTTGATTGATTAGGGTAGTACCCATAAATTTATTCATGTAAGGTAGCCAAGGACTTAAATTGTTTCCTATACCCAGCACTAGAATTTCAAGTGATGGTTGCAAATGGAGGAAATATAAATTTCTCTCGAAAATTCCATAATATCAGGCTAACCATGGGGGAATATGTACTGAATAGTCCAATGCTTTCCATTCCAATGGCAGGTGTTGATGTTGTACTAGGAGTACAACGGTTACAATCTTTGGGGAAGATAACTTTTAATTTTCAAGGAAGTCGAATTACGGGGTATCGCAAGGAAGATGAGAAAGATAATAAGCTCTAATGTCATGAAAAATCTTCTGAAGAAAGAACAATGAGGCATAATTGCACAATTATGCTCACTAGAAGTTCCAACATCAAAATCATCTATTTCTACAGATCTCCAAAAGGCCTTGGAAAATCATTCCAAGGTGTTTGTAACTTCCAAAGGACTCCCACCTATTAGTGATCATGATCATGATATTAATTTGATTCCAAGAAGTGTTCCTCCAAACATCAGGCCTTATAGATATCCTTATGTCCAAAAGAGAGAAATTGAACGTATGATTGCAAAATGTTAGAGGTTGGTATAATTCAGCCTATTCAAAGCTATTTCTCTGCTCCAGTAGTATTGGTGCACAAGAAGGATGGATCATGGTGCATGTGTCCAGATTATAGGGAGCTCAATAAGCTCACCATTAAAGATAAATTTCCCATTCCTGTGATTGATGAATTATTGGATGAATTACATGGAGAAATTGATTTTACCAAGTTGGATCTTCTTTCAAGATATCATCAAATTAGAATGAAGACTGAAGATATTCCAGAAACAGCATTTCGAACCCATGAGGGTCATTATGAATTTTTGGTCATGCCTTTTGGCCTTACCAATGCACCTTCTACATTTCAAGGGTTGATGAAGTCCATTTTCCAACCCTTCCTTAGAAAATTTGTGCTAGTATTTTTTGATGATATACTAATCTATAGTAGGTCTTGGAAGGATCATGTTCAACATGTTGACAGGGTGCTCAACTATTGCAGGAGAAACAATTATATGCAAAAACATCCAAATGTTTCTTTAGAGTACAAGAGGTGGAATATCTGGGTCATATTTTATCTCATGAGGGTGTTAAGGTAGAACCTAACAAAATTAAAGCCATTAAGGAATGGAAAGTCCCCACAACCATAAAGAATTTGCAAGGATTTCTTGGGTTAACAGGGTATTATCGCAAGTTTGTTAAGAATTATGGGATAATAGCAGCACCTCTAACAACATTATTGAAGAAAGATGCATTTTCATGGACTCCTGAAGCAAATAAGGCCTTTGAACATCTTAAAGAGGTAATGTGCCTAGCACCGGTCTTAGCTATGCCAGAATTCACAAAAACTTTTATTGTGGAATGTGATGCCTCAGGAAATGTAATTGGTGCGATTTTAATGCAAGAAGGAATATCCATTTCTTTTGAAATTCATCCAATCAAAGGAAAGTATTTAATGAAAGCTATTTAAGAGAAGGAAATATTAGAAATACTACATGCTATAAAGAAATGGCAACCTTACCTAATGGAAAGACACTTCAAGGTAAAAACTGATCATGATAGTCTTAAATAGCTTTTGGAACAAATACTATCTTTAGAAGAGCAGAAAAAATGGGTCACAAAGATGTTGGGTTGTGACTTTTAAATAATATACAAAAAAGGGAAGCTAAATGGTGTTGCAGATGTGCTCTCAAGAAAGAATGAAGAGGTGGAAGCATTGGTTTGTGCCATTTCTATTGTCCAACTAGATTGGATAATAAAAGCAAGGGATGAATGGAAGAAGAATGAAGAAGTGTGGACACTCATTCAAAAGTTGCAGCAAGATCCTAGTACATCTGATACATTTAGTTGGAAAAACGATTATGGTACAAATATTGCTTATATTTTTGTAAGAATTCCCAACTAAAACAAAAGATTATTTTGGAATTGCACACTTCTCCTTTAGGAGGACACTTAGGATCTTTAAAAAATTACCACATGGTGAAGAAATTTTTTTTTGTGATCGCCTTAAATCCAATATTCAAATGTTTGAGGCGGAATTTTTGGATTTCCAACAAAATAAATTTGAGACAATTAAGACCTCGGGTCTTCTACAACCTTTATCCATTCCAAGTCAACGTTGGGAGGATATTTCAATGGATTTTATCACAGGTTTACCTAAGTCCAAAGGAAAGTGTTTCATCATGGTGGTAGTTTATAGGCTTACCAAGTATGCACACTTTTGTGCATTATCTCATCCATTTAAAGCAAGTACATTTGCTACTACATTTATGGACACAATTCAAAAGCTACATGGAAACCCAAAGATTATTGTGAGCGACAGAGATCACATTTTTAATCAAAATTTTTTGGACAGAGCTATTTTCTTGTTTGGGTATTCAATTAGCTCATAGCTCATATTATCATCCTCAATCCAATGGTCAAACTGAGATAGTGAATAAATGTTTGGAAGGATATCTTCGTTGTTTTGTATCCAATAAACAAACACAATGGGTCAAGTGGTTACCTCTCGCTGAATGGTGGTATAACACTTCCTTCCATACTGCAGCAAAAATGACCCCATTTATGGCACTTTATGGATATCATCCACCGTCCATCACATCACCTTTAAGAGAAAATTATAAGGTTCAAGAAGTGGAAGATCACATATAGCGTCTACAAGAAGTTCTCCAACTTTTAAAGGATAACCTAAATTTGGCACAAAATCGAACGAAACAACATGCATATCAACATCATAGTGAGAGAAGTTTTGATGTAGGAGACTGGGTATTTTTATGGCTACAACCATACAAACAAAATTTCCCTCAAGCAAGATAAGAAGGATAATAAATTATCGCGAAAGTGCTATGGTCCTTACAAGGTTTTGCAAAATATTGGTACTATGGCATACAAAATGGAGCTTCCTGCTTCTTCACGAGTGCATCCAATTTTCCGACGACCAAAATGTCACTCTTGTGACACATAGGCATCCCAAGAGCGACACTTTTCTATGGGGAAAATGATTCTTCCTGTATTGTTGCAATTTCAGCACTTCTAATAAATTTAAGTAGAGCAACACTAATTCCGACGTTTTTTTGGTAGTGTCGCAATTCCAACGTTTCTAAGTTTTCGTCACTCTTCTGAAATTTCCAAGTTGTTGTCACTCTTTCGAGGTTTCCAAGTCTTCATCGCTATTCCTATGTTTCCAATATTTTGTTGATCTTTCCAACTATTCGTCGCTCTTCAGATGTTACCACATGTTTGTATCTATTCCAACGTTTACAAATTGTCTTCGCTCTTCTGACGTTTCCAATCATTCGTCACTCTTCCGACGTTTACAAATTTCCTTCGCTCTTCCCACGTTTTTGTTAGGTCCCTATATTATTATTTTAGCCCCTTATTTTTATTAGTGTACCCCCTTATTGTTATTGTTGTACCCCTGTAACCCAATATTGTTATTATTGTTCCCTTACATTATTATTGTTAGGTCGGCTAGGATTATATTGTGGGCCCATGGACTCCTGTATATAGAAGGAGGTTTTTTTCATTTGTATAATCTAAGAATTGTTCATTTATGTAATGTATTGGAGGTTTCCCCCTTGAATTGGTTGATTTATAAGGCGTTGATCTCTCTTTTCTTTTAATTTTGGAGCTGGTTTCATAACAATTTCCAACCGTTCGTCACTCTTCTGACGTTTCCGTGTGTTGGTTGCTACTTCTGCCATTTGTTCCAACTTGTCGTCACTCTTTTTATGTTCCAAACTTGTTCTCTCTCTTCCAAAATTCCCCGTTTTTTTCACTCTTCCGACACTTTTAAGTGGACAGTGTCGTCGGAATACTGATGGCAACAAACGAATATGGAAAAAAATTGTCAGAGGATTAAGAGAAATAATTTCATATCTTGAATGGTATTAACAACAGAAAAAGAATGGTATATCTTGTAAAGAATCCCTCTTGGAGAATATTTAGCTTTTGAATAAGATACTCCAAGGAGGAGAGAGTAGATATAATTTTCATCATGCCCTTTGTAGTCATGAAGAGGCTTCACTTTTCATAGCAAGAACTCCTTTCATAGGAGGACTCGAGCACTTACAGGTTTTTTGTCCCACCCAAATATATTGTTTGATTCATTAGCTCCTGATGATTGGACTTTTTATTGAATTTAATTTAGATAAGTTGGGTTGTGTGTTGCCTTATGTAGCCAAGCTGCTCCCCAGCGCAGTTCATCCTCATATCCATAGTATGAGTGATAGAATGGGTCCACTCTAAATCTAATGGAGTCACTATAATCTCCTCTGTGCTTATTAGAAAAATAAAATACACTCATTGTAGTATGGATAAGTTGTTTTGAATATTGAGGATTAGATTTACGAAATACAAGGGATGCAGCTGCAAGTGTTGCAATTTTTTTAGCAGCGTCACTTTCCTTTATAAACTATTTCAATGAAAACCACCAGACACAATGAAAATTTAAAGGGTTCCTCCCATTTTATTAACATTGTGTTGGTTCCACATTTATTGGTTATGCTCCATCATGGGCCCCTGTCACCTGTCGGTGAGCCATTACCTAGTCGACGGTTACATGATGTAGTCACAATCATGGTCACAGTTGCGGTTATAGAAAACTGTTGTTGGTTTGTGCATCCCCCCTGCATGGTTTGTATAGATGGGGGGGCTATCGCATTCATCCTCCATCATTGATCTAACAATCAATGATATGGGAAAAATTCCAATTGTGCCAATCCCATGCGCATTAATGATCGAGCAAAAATACCATGCACAATTTTTCCAATGGGTCGGTGAGAACGTGTGGCACCCAATCCACCCACCCAACAAGATTGCATCATCCTTATTATCCCATATGCCTCTTTAATTCACTCTTTGAAAACTTACGGGGTACTCCTATGGGGATGAGTTGTACAGGGGGGTCCACCACCAACCAATAGAAATTTTTTCCATTGTGTTGTTGTCTACCACATTTGCCCAGTGCTTTGGTTAGCGGCTCCACCAACTTACACTAAAAGGAAAAGACCATGTACCAGAGGTTATAAAGGAAGATTTTAGTGTTATAAAATTGGCCAAAATTGTCAAAAAATCATTTTCTACAACATATGTTTTCAGTAACAGAGGTTTTGGTGTAGCTTATAATGGAATTTCAACACAACTAAAAAAAACTAGGCAATCGGAGCTTGTTACGGATGTTTTAATCATCGGTGTACACATTAGGTTTCAACACACCGATGCGTTATACCGTGAATGCACTGGTACTTTAAACATACCAAGCACTGGGATGGAAAACAAAATTTGGAATCCTCGAGGAGTTTAGCAACGACCTAATGCCTTTCAATTAGCAAGTCGTACTTGGTCGATGGAAGGTACATGCACCGGGAAGTTAAGTAGAAAAACCACACCAGTATGTCTATGTGATAAAACGCACCCGGTCATCTAGGTTATAAAACCCACCAAGCCATTAAGTTATAAAAATGCACTGATGCGTTAAAGGAAAATCGCACCAGTGCATGCTACACCTATCGGACCGCCCAAGTGGTAGGCATCAATAAAGCACACCGAGTGTTATAATTGGTATTGGTATTTTTGCGGTGCCCATAGATTGTAGAAACACACCGATGTGAATTATCATACAAACGCACCAGTGTGAAGTAACTAACATGCACTGGTGATCATTTTATATTTTTTTTAAACATCGACTTGTGACATTACAATTATTGTATTTTTTTTTAATTCATTATTCATCAAAAGTCAACACATATCTTATAACATTATTCATATAAATTATATTTTTATTAGTGCACTTGAATGTGATTTTTGGATTAATTTGTTATATCATATCATCAGATTTCGCATCTCTTCATTATAATATTTAATCATCTATATATTTAAACAGTGGTGTAACATTTCACAGTGACAATGGAGAACACAATAGAATAAATTAAAACATATTGTATTATATATATATGAATAAGACACTATTTGTCATACAAAATGGGACAGTTAAGTGTATCACTCTGTCTTTCAATTGAGACAGTATGTCCATTATATAAAACAAAATGTCGGATTTTAAAGATAAATAATTCAAAAAATACAACGCCTTGCTTTGATATCCAAACATATTGATCATCACTCTTCGTTGGAACTACTGTCACTGCACGAGCTACTTCCATTACTTGGGTTATTTTGAGGAATGTTTTTTTCACAGTATTGATTGTTTTCTTCTTCTTCAAATTCCATCTACAAACATAAAAATAAATTGTAATGTATATACATTGGTGAGAATAATAAAAATTGAAATATTAAATCATATACATCAATGAAAATTGAAAAGAAATGTACCATAGAAAGAATTTACTCATGAAATATATGCATTCTTTTAAAACCAAATTTCATGCCATCTTTCAACAATTCATTTGCTAACGCAATTTCATACTTTGTTTCATGCAAGTTTTATAACCCATAACAAATAATATATTTAATATAAAAGATTTTTTTTCTATTAATCATATACGGAGCTAAGTAAAACAAGATATATGCTTACAAATTCCACAATTAATTTCTGATATGCCAACATATACTAACAACCTATATTTAACCCAATGTCAATCAATTCTTCTGATGGTTCGTATTTGTATATTAGCACCTGTTTGAAGACATTCATTGGTGATTATTCTAAAAAAACTTAAAATATACAAAAATGAAATCTATTTAAGTTGTTATAAGGAAGTAAAAATTACTCACAAACCTAGATATCAAACCTTTTCTTCCTTTTCATCCTTTTTTATGTGCTAAATGTGTTCCATTTTATTTTCTTTTCTATAAGAAAATACTTGAAAATTAATATTTAATGCTAAATTGTTTATATATTGTACCCAATCAAAAAATTCAATGATTACATATTACATTTGAAGCATGTTGTTGTTGATATGGCTCCTCATGCAATGAAATTATGTCCAATTCTTTGACCATCTCCTTGTACACCTTTTTGGACATTCCTAATCACATATTTCTCATATAAGCTTGTTCATCCTTTAAGATTTTCATAATCTTCCTGAAAATGTAACATGACAATAAACTGTTTAATTTTTATATTGATATATAAAAAGAAAATATATAAAAAATAATATTTATAAATGATTTATTTCTAGTAATATATAGATATAATTCTATAAAAATATTTAAAAGAATATTACTTTTTCATTCCTTCTTTTTTGTTGTTGTACGTTTTTGCTATTAAAATTTTGACATGTCTCATTGACCAATTCTATGAAAACATCATGTAGTTTAAATAAAATTTGGTTCTTGGAATCATTGGATTGATTTTTATATTGTAAGTGGAAATAAAATCTATACATTCGTTCCACTATATCCCTCAAAGTTTTGTAAAAGTTTTTCCCCATTTTGTTAACCTCTAGCACCACTCCAAATGAGCTAAGGAGAAATTCATTTTCATTTGCATGTTATATTTTTTTTCTTTTCTTAGAACAACATTCCTTTTCTTCGTTAATGGTCCCTGTATAAAACTAAACATATGTGAATTAATATATTGTTTGAAACATGTTATATAATATTTTTAAGTATATTATTAATGAAAATTCAAAAAAAAATCATATTGGATCGATAGTATTTTTTCATTCACCTGCTTCATCCTTCTGCATATTTTCCATTAAGATTTTACGCTCTTCTAGACTTAGATCATAAATAATTTTATCGAACTTCATCATTATGTGGATCTGAATGATACAGAGTAAATAATACATATTAGTTAAACTTACATATAGTTCAAAAAAAAAAATTGTAAAGAATTTACAAAGAACTTGCCTTTTTTGCTTTTCTCGATGTGCTATCAGTATTTTTGTTTCTTGATCTCTTGTCAGCCAGTTCTTTATCAATATGAAACCTATACCATAGCATTCATTAATATATTCTATAAATAAATTACATATTCTTCAGGTAAACAAAAAAAAATTCAAGAAACCGGTGTGCCTTCTAAACAGTAGGCACCGAAGGCAGTGTGGTAGGTTCTTATAAACGCATCGCCAAAATAGTAGAAACACCATACAGAACTATCTGTCAACAAGGAGACTCAGTGCGTTATACGTTAACCACTGCACTGATTAACACAGACATAAATTAATAAAAAACTATTTTTATAAAATAGTACATGTCTGGTGCGCTATACTATAATAACGCACTAGTGTGCTATTTTAAAAAAGGTGCACCGATTAAAAAAATAATTGAAAAATCATGCAAGGTCCGACATGGATTGGAATTCGACTCTGCAAGAGTTCCCGTGGGTTAGATGTCATACGCCTATATATATAGTAATACAAACCCTATAAATCTAAAAGGAAAAGCCCTAATTGTGAAGTCACAGAAACAAGAAGAAGCAAGGGTTTAACGTAAGAATGGATGTGAATCATGCAACGATGTCAATGGAGAGAAAAAGGGAGCAAAAAGGACATATGGAGGACCCACATACGTGATTCACGTGTGGGAGGCACGAGAGAGGGAGAGACTTATGTACCCTCACTCTATTGGCGCTCATGAACAGAATGGCATTGTGGTTTAACGTAAGAATGGATTTTTTTATTTTATTTATTTATTTATTTTACTTTTTTTTTTTTTTTTTCTTATTTTTTTCTTTATTTATTTATTTATTTATTTATTTATTTATTTATTTTTGTTTATTTATTTATTTATTTATTATTATTTATTTATTTATTTATTTATTTATTTAATTTTTTTAGTTTGTTTTTTTAATATGCATAGTAAAATTTAACATTTTTATTATGCATGTATTAAATCCAACAGAAACTGTAAAAAAAACAATTATTACAGTAAAATTTAGCAATTTTACTATACTACAGTGCTTTTGTGTGAATCACAAGATGTTTCAAATTTTGATTCTCTGAATAGTGTTTTTATTCGAAATAATTTTGCTGCTCCGCAGTGCTATTGTGCTCTCTTGCACCAGGTATATCTCTCGTGAAAATCCCTTCTCTCTTCCTCCAGGTATGTCTCGTGCAAATCCCTCCCTGATTTTTTTTGCAAAAATAATGAAATAATGAATAGTTTTTACTATTTAAAGAAATTTTTTATGAAATTAGATTTCCAAAAATAATTTTCTATCGAGTTTTCAATTACCTCCTTTTTCATTTTAAAAAATAAATTTGCGCTTTTTTTATCTCTGTATATTTGGAGCATTATTTAACTAACCACACTAAATAACGCACCAGTGCGTCAATTAGTAACATGACACTTGTGTGCAGTAACTAAACACACTTGTGTTGTTAACTGTACATTAGCATCAATAAAAATAACTTCATTTTTAAGGCACCAAAGTTACTTTTAGGTATGTACACCAAAATTTATTGTTGATTTTTCTCAAATGCATTGAGAAAAACTGATAATTATATCAAATGGACAATTCTTCAAAATCTAGCTCGTTCCATAATATTTCTCAAAGTACATCACGGAGTTCTCCCTATCCATCTCCAGACGTAATATTTACTTCAGATTTTATTTAAATTTTCATTATCTAATTGAATTTATTTATTTTTATCCATGTCAATCAATTGAATAAAAATGCAGATTCAGAATCGAGTTCAAGTGCACAAAATATTCAAGCAGCTCCAAATCGTCGGAAGCTCTTATCAAGAACAACATACCACAAGGCCCATTTAGTAGATGAAAATGGACAGCCACTTCACCCTCCCAATTGTAACATTGCATCTTCTAGCCACAATCCCAGGAAAATGATGGTAATAATAATTGTTTGGTATATTAATGTAATTATTTCAATGTAAAAACAATTAATCATGCATTTTTAATGTGCTTACTAAATGATATCATTGATTTTGTACTAATCATGTTCAAATATATTTTTTGAAATTATTAGGATTCTAGTGATGATGAGAGACCTACCTACTATATTCCGTTGCACCCCACGAAAATTTCAAATACAAAGAAGGTTGAATTAAGAGAAAAACTTAGAGAGGAATGATACCAAGAATGGTTTAATCAACCACCTATTCAATTCCCACTATGTCTAGATTCACCAATTAGGAATGACTATGGAAATAGTAGTTTTTCACAAGCTGGCAATGAAGGAAATCAAATAGAGGTTGGTATGTATGATTACTTAAGGGATACGACTGCCATAGAGACAACCTTGTTAGATGCATTGCAGAACGAGGATAAGCTAGGGGATGAAGCTCATATCGATGATACCTTTTTCGAAAGACTTAAATTTTCTTCCACCAACCCTATCTTTGGACCTTGCAGTCAGTCAAAGTCTACCCAGTTGGGGAAGACGATGTTACTGTACAAATTGAAAGAAAATTTTGGCTTCTCGAATGCATGTTTCTCAAAAAATTTAAGGTAATTGACCATCAATTCTTGATCCCTTATATTTTGAGAAATATAATCACACAATGAACATTACAAATGGTCAATTTTATGAACCTTAATAATTATATTGGAATTAATTTACATTTAATATTTTCCATGACCAACTACAGGTTATTCAAATATAAGGTTCTTCTGAGTGATAATGTTGTGCGCGGTAGCTGCGAAGAGGCAAAGAAATCGTTGAAAATGTTGGGTGTTGAGTACATATCATATCATGCATGTCCAAATGATTGTATTCTATATATAGGATAATATGAAAAAAAATATATATGTCAAAAATGTGGGCATGAAAGGTATGATAAATTAAAAATAAGGGCAAATCATGTGATCCTCCTTTTAAGATATTGATGCACATGCCTATAATCCCAAGGATTCAAAGGTTCTTTCATTGCAAATAATTATTTATGTTTCAGGGATGTTATGCCTCACAGAGAAGTGACTTTAGATTTATGTGAATCCAAACAGATTCAATAGCCATGAAGAATATAGAGGATACATGGCCTGAAAAATTCAAGGATGAAGTACGAAGTCTATGACTCAGCATAGCCATGGATGAAATCAACCCATATTCCATCCATAACACCAACTATTATGTTTGGACTGTAGTAGTGATCAATAAAGATACCCCCCCATGGTTGTCCGTGAAGAATGGAAATCTTATGTTGGCTCTTATAGTCCCTAGTAGAAGACAAGTGAAGAATATGGATGTGTATTTACAACCACTGGTAGATAAATTAAAGGAATTATGGGATGGGATAAATGTATATGATGTATCAAGGCCCATTGCAGAAGAGAGGATTTTGCATTGTATGGCATATGTGCTTACACGACACATGATTATCCAGGCTTAAGAGTTTGCTTAGGCACATTACATGTTTATTGATTTGTTTATATATGTAACAATATTTTTTCGCATATTAGTTATTTAATTTTTTTGTAATTTATCTAATCTTCATGATAGTCCTTAACGTGCCATGCATATTGTATACAATGATTTCACAAGACTTGTAACAAAAGGGTATTTTGGATGTAAATGTTTTGGAGCTTTTCTAAAAGCTATATGGCCCAACGACCTACGAAAGCCAGTGTATGACTGCTCCAGGGTATTCCTCCGAGAAGAACACCCTTACAGAAGAGAAGCGTCTGCTTTCAATGGTAAACGAGAGAGAACCCAAAGGCCTGCAATAATGACACTAGTTGAATGGCTTAGAGCATATGAGATAGAGAAGGAGAAGGAATTCATATAAGTGTTTGATTCAAATGGGGAGCCTATTTTCGATGATCCATAATTCTTCGACACCTATGCTGAGAAATTGGCCATTGGGATGAAAAGGAAATCTATCATTAATAACCTCCCATATTAGGAGCATCTTAAGATTACCTATTTATTATATCCCATGCACATATTTAAAAATGTTTCATCTTATTTATGGAGGCACATATCATCGAAACAAAGTGACACATCGGCTTTTAGGAAATATCTTATTACTTCAAAAACTAAAAAGAGACATTGGCCAAAGCGATTAGAAAGTACAGGATCAGAGGCAGACATTGGTCCCTCTAATTGGTATTTAAAAGAAGGTGATGTCCCATGTATTTTAAAAAAATATGATATTTCTTTGGAAAAGGAAGTTATAATGGGTGTGATGATCATGATCATGTTCATGAGATGAGGCACTGCTTTGTCCTGCATCTCCATGACGCCTACCGCTCCTAGCCCATGCCAATGCTCTGGAAGCTCCAAAAATATGACGCATGAGGCTAAACATGTCGTGGGGCATACCTATGTAGAGTTGTGTCAGCCTACGATCATCCTAGATCTCTCTGATCATAGTTGCGCAGACTCCCTCATCAACTAGGATTCAAGAGAGTTGGTCGACCAACTCCATCCTAAATCAGTTTTCTGGCCTATGCCTCACCCCCACGGGTATCTACACCCAATCAAGGTTTGGTCTGTCACCCTGATCCTCCCCATTTTCAATATCCTCGTCAACGTCTACACTTGGATCATTCGGTGGTGGTGGAATCCCATCCCCAACGAATGTCCCAATATCTAAAAAATATATAGTACACAAAAATAATAAGACATTTTCATTAAAAAAATTAATAAAACAAGTTAAATAATGTATTGTAATAAATTTTATAATTCTAATTAATTAATTAAGACAATAAAATGAAACTATATTAATTTAAAGAAAACAGGAATATTACCTCTCGCATCCGGCAACTCATCTTGTGTGAAGAGGATGTTGGTACACCCTCGCCAACCCAAACCGGTGTACGTACATGGCATGAGAATGAAGGAGTGATCATAAACATTGGATAAAAACTCTAGTGCATCAGGAGATATCCTAGGGGGAAAGTCAGACAGGCCCCTCTTGGGCATCATTTGGCTCCACATCTCCATCCGCACATGCAACATATACCTATGAGGCTTCCGAGAAAACGTAGGCCTCATCTCTGGAAGCCTCTCAAAAAATAAACAAAATAACTCTGAAGAAAAAGGAAAGGTAAACCTCCCATGTTCCTGAGAACGCCATCTATCTAATGTTGTACAAAATTACCACAAAAATTTGCATACCATCTTAGAAGTCGTGGCATCTGGAATAAAAAATCAACATAAAATAAAAGTGGACAAATAATGTGTTACTTATCACTAGTATGGTGTGAAATGGTCATCAGCAGTAGTGAGAATAACCTCACCTCCTCTGCACCAAACAAAGAAATATGTAACTGACCACCAAACACCTGAAAATATGTAAGAGAAACTATATTGTCCTTGATGTATCTCTAGGAGTACGCCAACTGAATCCCTGCTGCATAACCAACAGGGAAATATGGGAACTGGAGAAAATCCTACCCTCTCCTAGATAGGCAAGTCAAAAAATATATGTCCTCCTCAGTGGGTTCAAAGCACTGGCCAGGACCCACCTGGAAAGCCTATCATCGGGTATCCCACTTGAAGATGAGTTTTCCAAATAACCCAATATGGCCCTTCAGGGATGTAGCCTCCTCACAAAAACTGAGGAGGCCTACATCCCTTAGGAGAAATTGGGTGGCTACTGTAACAGAGTGAGGGTACATAAGTCTCTCCCTCTCTCGTGCCTCCCACACATGAATCACATTATGTTGGTCCTCCATATGTCCTTTTTGCTCCCTTTATTCTCTCCATTGACATCGTTGAATGATTCACATATTAAATACATTTTTTTATTAAATGGGACATGTATATAAATATATATATATATATATATTAAGGAAAAAAATAGTCAATGCGCCCAAAAAAATAGTCACGCATCGGTACTGGTGCATACACTTTTATCGAACACCTCTCTCAGTGTGCATGGAAATTGTTCGTGCACTGCAAAAGATGAAAATTTCTTCTTTTTTCGGTGCATTGACGAAACTATCCGTCCTAGGATGGATATATACACTAGCACATTTGGCCCAATTTTCGACGGCCAAAATTTCACTCTTGTGACACATAGGCATCCCAAGAGAGACACTTTGATGTGCGGAAAAATGTTGCTTCCTGTATCATCGCAATTCTGGCACTTATAATAACTATCAGTAGAGCAAAACTAATTCCAACGTTTTTTTGGTAGTGTCACAATTCCGACATTTCTAAGTTTTCGTCACTCTTCTAACATTTCCACGTTGTTGTCGCTCTTTCGAGGTTTCCAAGTCTTCATCACTCTTCCAACGTTTCCAAGATTTTGTCGATCTTCCGGCATTTCCAACTATTTGTCGCTCTTTGGACGTTACCACGTGTTTGTCTCTATTCTGATGTTTACAAATTTTCTTCACTCTTCCGACATTTCCAATCGTTCATCACTCTTCTGACGTTTATGTTAGGTCCCTATATTACTATTTTAGTCCCTTATTGTTATTAGTGTACCCCCCTTATTTTTATTGTTGTACCCCTGTAACCCCAATATTGTTATTATTGTGCCCTTACATTATTATTGGTAGGTCGGCTAGGATTATATTGTGGCCCTGTGGACTCCTATATATAGAAGGAGGTTTTGGTCATTTATGTCATCCAAGAATTGTTCATTTATGTAATGTATTGGAGGTTTCCCCCTCGAAGTGGGTGATTTCTAAGGCGTTGATCTCTCTTTTCTTATATTTTTGGAGCTGGTTTCATAACGTTTGGTATCAGAGCTTTGGATTCTAGGGTTTCGCTTCTCCAAACAGGTCATTGTGGCATGTTCGCTAAAACATTTTTTTTGCAAAGGTTTAGATACTACAATTTTTACAGAGTTAAGCCAAAATCTTGAGGAACGTCATGGAAACATTTCAGATCTTGGTTTTCAATATTTTCGAAGATATGATCTGTGCAATTTAGGGATGTTTGCAGGCTCCTAAATTTAACCTAAACAAGTCATCGTGGAATTTTCTCTATAACGTTTTTTCTACGAGGGTTCAGATGTTGAAAATTTTATAGAGTGAAACCGCAATCCAGAGGATTGTCGTGGAAAAATTTCAGAGCTTTATTCGCAATATTTTCGAAGATAGGGTCTGTGGAAGTTAGGGATTTGTCAGGCTCCCGAATTTCATCTCAAAGAGGTGACCGTGGGAAAATCATCATAACTCTCTCTCTCTCTCTGAGAATTGGATTGGAATTATGTAAAAAGTGACCTCAAGTACACGGACTATAGTTTCTTTTTTATCAATTTCAAAGCCTAAGGAGGAAACATTGACATGTGGTATGTCGTACAAGTTTGCGCTACTAAACCAGTCCATAATTAGGTCATTGTGTAAGATTTGGCATAAATTTTCCTTGAAGAATTTGTTAGGGTCCCGTGATTTGGCTGATTGGCAAGCCAAATGACAGTGTAACATCAAACCAGTCTTTGGAGCCCAAGGACCTAGCCTTCCTGGACTCAGAGAGGGCTCTCTCTATTTGTGTAAGGGATATCTATGTGTTTGCTTATTGTGTTCTGATTTTAGGCTAGTTATGAAGTAGGTTTTTTGGTTTTGGTTTTTAGGTTGTGAGGGATGAAACTGATCAAAGATATAAGATAGGTAAAAAGATGTCAGATCAACTGGGCTATGGGGTCGAAGAGGTCAAGAAAGCTATCAGATGGTGATACAAGGTTGTTGAAGGGTCGATTTGATTCGAGGTAAAATGGATCTTTGGGAAAAATGGAGTAAGATGGACATCAAGTTTGTGAATAACAAAGGATTTCAAGCACAAATAGTTTAATAGCTGACATAAACATGGTAGGGCAAACCATTAATCATGAGAAATGTAACTTTAAGCTAATCAATGCATAGAAATAAACATTCAAGCCATGCATAGAGATATATAACTCTCTAACTTTAGGAAATGGCTATCATACTTTGGGGAAATACATTTAAGACAGACAAACAACTCAAATCACTATGTCGGAACGCCTAAACACAGTACTTCAAGCTATTGGGCACTTTGAAAACAAGATTGCATAGTCTTAGGCAAAGGGAAAGATCAGAACAAGACCTCCTTGGTTCAACAAATGACAATCTAATCAATCAAAGAGAAGTTTCATAGATGGAGCTATGGCTAGCCATGAGTAAGCAGGGCATACCGTAAATCATACTTAGCATGCATAAAACCATGAATGAAACAAGCAACAATATCCTTAAGTTATTAAAGAGCAATCAAGAATTCTTTAATGTGACTAAGAATGAGGAAAACATGGAAGCTATGAAGAAACAGGAAATTTGAGGTGCCTCCAAGGGCATGTCTCAAATTTTTTCTCTACTGTCCTATAGCAAGCAAGAACATGGATTTATGAATGAAAACTAAGAAACAAAACAGATATAGAGACACTATACCATTCTACCAAGTCATGGAATCCAACAACAATCCTCTTTCATCATCCAAGAACATCCAAGAAATTGTCCAAAAGCATGAGACAAGTATTTCTTCCAAAGCTTATATGACCATATATTGCTTTTATTCATCAATTTCAACCTTGTTTACAATGAAAGTCTTTGGAATATATAGGCCAAAGTGAGGAAAACCTCTTAGTTCAACTTGCAATCTCATTGGCCTATCCAAAATATCTGATTTTGTCCTTGACACTTTGCAAAGCTCAAGGCACAAAATATCTAATAAAATATCTCAAAAATGCTAAAAAAGGGAAATATATTGACTTTTCATAACTTATCATGTACAAAAATAGTTAAACGCACATGAAGAAAAGTCACTTTTGAAAGGTTCAATTTTTACAAAAATACTCAAAAAATACATTAGCAAAAGGTCCCCTAAATTTCCGGCAACGTTTGGAGGCCTTCCCGATGTCAAAACGAGGCTCATGATGGCTCGTTGGAAAGCTCTAAGTGTCTACTTTCTGAAAATATTTATTTTTCTCTCAACTGACCAATGCAATTTTTCCAAAAATATACCTGTGTGTAAAAAACCAGAAAATAGGCCTTGCTGATAAACGGGGCAGAGTGTAGAAAAAGCGAGTGTTTTTCACCATTTTGGGGGAGAAAATGATCTTCAATTGTTCTAAAAATTTATGAGTATGTGCCCCTGAAATTATGGCATCCAATGATACCATTTTCATCCTTTGATGATGCCCCAAACTGAAATGGCGATGCCCATGAGTTTTGGCCAAAAACCCAAAAATGACAAAAAACCAAAACATGTCGAATTTCGCCCAAACTTGGCGAGCATGACCCTCAAGGGTTTTCATAAATATGTTGTGAAGCTAAGGCCAAAATTTGGAGCCTTGAGGTGTCTTTCCTCAATTTTGGTGTCGGGTGCTTCCCTTTAGCCTTCTTGAGTTTTTCTTGAGCAACCTTCAATTTCCACCGGGCAAACTAATTGAGCTTTTTATAATGCCCGATCATCCTCCATTGAAGGTCCAAGTACCTATTTTCCTTCTCCAATTTCTTCTCCAAGTGATCATTAACTCTCTCAAGCCATGCTTCCCAATTTTTCTCTATCTCTTGTTCGAACAATGCAGTGAGAGGGGTGGATTGGAGAAGGGCATCTTCTTCTTCTTTTTGTTTCTCAAGGGCCTTTTTTGAGCCCCATGGTTCTTGGCCTCTTTCGCCTGGGCTAATCTTTGTCTTCGCTTTCATCAAACTCACCCATGAGTTCTTCCAATCTCACTTGTGCTTTGGAGGCCTCCTTTTTGTATTTGATGGTTCGTGTCTCATATATAGCCATATGGACACTCATCTGCTTGTTTTGAACTTGCAAAAAGTGATTAAACTTCCTAGCCCTATCAAGATCAGTCCTCAAAGCATCAATTTGGCTTTCTCTATGCATCAAGAGATTTTCTAGGATCTGAGCTTCATTATCACTGTCATCACTTTGGATTTGGATGATGTTGAATTCCCTTTCCTGTTCATGACTGCTTTCTTCCTTGTCCTTCCCTTTGCTTTGGGTGGCTCTTTTAGTCTTCTTCCTCTTGGGAAATTCGACCATGGGCTTCTTTGGAAATTTTCCCTTGCTTCGGAGGACCCTAGTCACATGTGGAGTTAAAAATCTAGGCACCCTTTTCCTTGATGTCTGGGGCTTGGCCACTTTCAGAGAAGAGAGCATGGCCCCTTGCCTAGGAGAGGCAGCTAGCACATGCTCCATGGACTCTTTACCCTTGTCACTTTTCTCTTCATTTTTTCCACTGTCTTAGATTTCTTCATGGATGCCTAGGCTGTCCTTTTTCATTTCCTTTTGAGGGTTGTCTTCCTCACTGTGTTGCACCTTTTTATCCTGCTACCCCTCTTCTTCATTAGACTGTTGTTCTTTTTTAGGAGGTTGTTTTTTATCATCCTGTAGCTTCCTCTGTTCATCATGTTGTGGCTGTAGTGTATCATGTTGTGGTTACCCCTGTTCAGCATCTTCATGAGTCTACTCACCCTCACTGTGTTGCACATCTTCATGCTATTGCCCTTCATCATCTTTAGGAGTATGTTGTTCATCATCATGCCCTTCTTTCCCTTGTTGTTTTGCCTCACTGTGATGTTGCTCATCATTATCTTCCTCATCATCCCCTTGTTGTTCTGCCTCACCATGTTGCTGCTCATCATCACTTTCTTCTTCTTGCTCATCATGCTCATGCTCTTCTCCCTCTTCCTGCTCATGCTCTTCTCCCTCTTCCTTCTCTTTTGTTTGTTCTATGGTAAACTTGAGCTTCTTTGGAATAGGTCTGCTAGAAGAAGGAGAAGGATGGTGAGTAGGAGGTGTAGGAGATATATGAACTGGAGGGACAATGGAGAAATCCGGATGGATGATGAAAGTATCCCAAGAGACCTCCCTCTTCTCAAGCTGATGAAGAATGATGACTTTGATGAGGGAGTGATGGAAGAGGCAGGCTGTTTGCTATGAAGGAGGCTTTTTCTGAACAGTGGAGGCCATTTTCTCAATGCTTATATGTAGGAAGAAAGGGAGATTTAGCAATTTCGCCCTCGTGACATGCATGAGAAATTGAATTTGATAGAAATAGACTCGGGAGAATCTTCCCTCACAAGTGAAGTATTTCATGATGATCTTCATGAGGGGGGCATAACTAGTCAAAAGATATGAGAAAGGGAAAATGGATGGACATGAATCTCTGTGCTCAGGTTTCAAAAAGGGCTTGTATTCTTCTAAGTCCAGGTGGCTTTGTTTAAACCACTTCTCCCCGACATAAGGGATTTTAGTGGCCTTGGAGATTGATCTTGGAGAGAATTTGAAATCTAGGCCTGCCAGTTGGAAATGCTTCTCTTGAAACCTCAAGGCACAAAGGTGTGTCAAAGGGAAAAATCTCTTCAACTCTTGCACTATTTTACAAAAATCTAAACACCCAACCTCATGGAAATTGAACGAGACTGATGGGTGGGCATTCACTTCTTCAGTGGAAACAGGCTCAAATCTCTTATGCAGGCCACTCCTACTATCTTGACTGGGAGGCATCTTGTTTTGAATGCTCTCTGCAACACCAAGCTGCCTCAAATGGACTTTGGAAAGTTTTTCTCAAGCACACACCTCTATCCTGCCTATCAGTCACTGTTTGACCAAGGAAAACTACTTCAAATGCTGTGTGAAATGGTTTTTTAACACCGACTTCCTACTCCTTACAAATCACTGTCTGTCCCTTTTTATGCCAATCAACAAATAGTAATCAAATAAAGAGCACATAGTAAAAATGTTACTGTGTTTGGGTAAGGTCACAAGGATCCTTTGTGTTTTTGTCTAAACAAGATAGCCTTGTAAAAAACAAAACACCCCTCCCAATCAAAAACACTCTTCATGTGTTTCATTGTTTCACATGCACAGGTAGACAAAAACACCTTCAAATTGAGTAAAAAGATCTTTCACCATAGTCTGCTTTATGGGACAAAGGAGGCAGCACTAGTTTTCTATTTCATAATATAGAGGAGGCATTTTATAATGGCCAAACTTCCATATTATAACATTGTTTTTTCTTAGATTTTGTAGATAGTGGTTTATTTTGTTTTTTACCACTGCTAGGGCACCTTCAGCAATTATAGGCTCTCTGCTCAACACAGGAAGGATAACATCTTTCTAGACTAACCTCGGGACCTTCAAACACTGTTGTTTCTTCTTTAAACTATGGTAGATGCACAGAGTTGCTTTCTCATATCATAAAAATGGAAGTTTTATCCACATATCCAGCCTTTAATATTTTTAGAACCATAATCCTTCACTATCACTGTTTTTGAAAAACAATAAGGGCTCTTAAAACTGTTTCAACACTCTCTCCTATCACTTGAAATGATTTGTGTCATATACAGTCCTAAACAACCTTGTTTTTTTATCAAAAATCCTACTCTCCTATATCACTGCTTCTTGTCTTATGAGAAAAACCCTGTCACCCCTTTAGGATTTCAAAACATTATTACTAGGCATTGAAGAATACCTTGGGATGGCTTATGGCTCTTTGTTCAATCAGTTGAGCAGGTCTCAGAGCTTGTTGAAGGCACAAGGAGTCAGCGGCACTTTTGTTTGAAAGAACGTCGTGCTATGTAGATGAGTCGAGTCGACCTTCGAGCAGTCGTGACTGGCGCCTATAGGCGCGCCGCGCAGCGCTACAGGCACGCCGCGCAGTAGTGCAACCTCCATGTGTTCTTGCTCCTGAACATGCCGCGCACTTTTCCAAGCACGCTGCGCGGGCTAAAAAGCCTCAAACTCTGTAATTTTCACTTGAAATATCCTTGTTTCGGTCAGAGAGCAGCCTAGGGGAGTGTTTCTCGTGTTTTGAATTGAAAATAGATTTGGCAACAGTTAGTCTACCCTTTATATTTGAAAAATCCAATGACCCTTTGAAGTGCTTTATGAGGGTTTTGAAACTTTTTTTGAAGAAGGTATTGGTTGCTAAACAAAAAATGAAGCATTGTCTTGTGATTTCATCATTTTAAAACCTATAAAGACTACCTTTCGAACTAACCCTTTGACAAGATGCTGAGGTCGACTTTTGACCAGGAAACATAGTGATGGTTCTTGTTTTAAGTAAAAAGGTTTTTTTAAGGGACTGCAAAATCCTTCTGCTGCCCTTTCATTGTTTCTCATTGAAGAATAACCTCTGTCACTTCTGCCTATTGCTGACCTTTTCAAAGAACCAACTCTGCTCAAAGACATACTAAATATTTGTGAGGCATTCTTCACCATTCTTGCAAGGAGATCAATCAATACCTTGAAACTTATTTTGACAGTTTCTGCTCCTGATGTTTTGAAGATGATCATGCCCACTGTGACACTGATTAAACTGGCAGGTGCTTCTTTGAGCCTCTCTTTTGATTGTGAGTGAAAAAACTCATTTGAAACTGTAAGTGAGAATTATGTTACAAAAGGTCTCCATCATCAAAGCAACTAACTAACCTTGGATTGACAAAGTAATCCAGTCTTCAACTTTATGGAGATATAGCAGGGGATGGGAGCTGAAGTATAAGATGTAAAATTGGAAAACTGTCCCTTTGTTCCTTTATGAAGGGATTTTGCAAGAATAATGAATTTATCATTCATTTTATCATTTTGAAAGCAGTCCCTTTGAACTCTAAGCCATACTTAAAATGAATGCTCTTTACCTTTACATAATGATGAGCCTTAACAAATGAAGGTGTTGGGAAAAATACCGAAAGGGGTGAATCAGTATTTAGGACTTTATCAAACTTTTTACTTTTTCACTCTCTAAAACCCATACGCTACTTTGCTGAAGCTAACTAGCGTATACACGCGGATATCCTTCATAAAACTCGCGTATGCACAGAGATCTAATTGTGCCATTAATTCTTCACTTATATCATTCCATCATTCATTCATTAGATGTTCAATAAACTATAAACATGTGTAGTAAGAATAGAATAAATCATCACACATAAGCAATACACATGAACACCAAGATTTTAGGTGGAAACCCAAGTCGGGAGAAAACCACTGCTACCGTTGTCTCAGCCTTCAATATTTTATTATAAAGAAAACATCTTACAACATATGTGCTGGCGCAACCTCCTACCAGCACGCAGGTACCCACCTGCGCTCGTTTACTAGCCTCTCCTGAAAGGGAGCTACGACCCCCTAACTCGTTTACCAGCCTCACCTGGAAGGGAGCTACAACCCCCTGACTGAAGGCTACAACCCTCAGCACCTCTATGGACCACGTTTCATCAATTTTCACACTGGATCCAAAGCTTCCTTTAGAACACAACTTGCAGGCCATGTTTCATCATATTTTCAGACTGGACCCACTCCATACATTTGAGCTCAATCATACATCATCAACAGATAGCAGTAACACAGCAGAACAGATCAGACATTTGATACTTCATACTTTAGCAAACCCTAATCTTCATACGCGCTTTCCTTTCATTGATCCTACGTATATACACGCCTTCGACCATACAAACCTGCGTATACTTCTGTACATATTACAGAGCTAATTTTACTGCCCATACGTGCTTTCTCTTCAGTAAACCCGCGTATATACGCGCTTACTCTGCGGAAAAATAGCGTACATTTCTTCAGACATTTAGGTCATTGCAATTGTTCAGAACAGATACATCACTCATATTTTACCCTTTACTTCAGACAGATGTTCGCCTCATCTTAGATCTAATCATTCCATAAATAGATCTAGCAGATACATTCCAGATCTAGATTCCCTTCTTCATCATTTCTTCATTGGTGCATCATACATTCAGATCTTTCATTCAACTGTAACCCTTTCCATTTAGATATGCTTCAGAGAGAAGTATTCCTTCAAGCTCAGACTTCTTGAACACATTTGCACAATGAATTTCTTCTCCTTATATAGGTTTACCCTTTATCAATACCATGAGCCAAAACCACATTACTTTCGATGGTATTCCTGGACGGGGTCACATAGACGAATCATTACTCAATACAATGGGTCAATACCATGGTGGTTACCCCCGGTTTTACATATTTAGAGCGCTTTTTCCCATACGCGACTTGGCACGTTATTTCCCGCGTGCATACGCTACTTTGTCTAGACAAATCCGCGTATGCCTTGAGACATACTCTTTTCATCATGTTCTAGCACATATTGACATTCCTTCCATCATTACCTTCTGTACTCATTGTATATACATCAAATTTACATCATTTAACAAGTTCATCAAGACATATTCCATCATGGACAACTTCATCAAGTAGGTTGCCATCATCTTCATCAAGTGGGTTGCCATCAAGGATAACACTCAGCATCATATTGCCAATAGAAGGAGGCCTATTTTTTGACAAATGCTCAAGAAGCTTTCAACTTTGTTTTAACCAAGTGAAAAAAGGTTTATGAATACACTGCTAGTGGTTTCTTGTACTTGATGGCGTAAGTCATTTTGAGACCAAGGTTGTTTGACTGTTTGACTTATTTGGCCATTCGTTTAACAATATTTCTTCATTTGATAATCAACCCATTAGCTTCACATTATATTTCAATAACAATGAAACTTATAAACAACTTAAAAAGCACCACTTCTTTGCCTCTGCTTTTAACATCATTTTCTATTCGAAACCTTCCAATTTGTCTCCTACCGCCTCTAAAATTTGCCTTTTTAGTCGTTGAAAACCCCGAAATCGTACTCTGTCCGTGGCCTTCGTTTATAGATGAAGGGAGGCCTTTATCACGTTGCCAAACCCTCTTCTTGTAAAATGAAGGAGGTTTTCTCATTTTCAACCCTCTCGCTTCATGTATAGAGGAGGTTTTCTCAGTGATGCCATTTCATCAGTTTTTTAAAAATGTTATCTTCCTTTCACTGCCTATTCATGCTTAAGCAAATGAAGATGAAAAACTGTCAATAATTCATGATGGGCATTTCTCTGAGACATGTAATTCTACTTTCCAAATCCCTTTGCGCCTCTTTAGACATCACAAGAAATTTGGCTATTATTTGCAAAGAATTTCTTGTCATTCATAATTTACTAACCTTTGACTATGATTGCAGGAGCTTAATGAAACAACTCTCTGCCCTGTGGCTGCATCCCAGGCTCAAAACCAGATGAGAAGCAGTTTTCTTCTCATGTTGAGTTTAATACTGTCTTCTGGAATACTAGTACAATTATTCTCTTGAAAGATCCATTGAAATACTGTAAAACCACCTAATATTAGTTTGACCTATGGCATATGCATTGTTGAGACTTCAGGGTTTGTTAGTGGCGCGACTTAAGGGTGTAACCAACTTTATTTGCAGAATAGGAAGGACTGTTAGGACTGGTTGATAGTAGATAGAGGTTCTTTGGCTTTAGGATAGTTTTCCAAGGGAGAAATGCCTAAAGCGCCACTACCTAACTTATGGGAGACTTCTTGGACAAATTTGGATTGTTTTCTTTGGAGTTGATGAACAAGCTAGTATGGTTGATGCTAGGTAAGGCTTGAAAATGAGGTTTTATCTCGTCATGGGCTGATTGAAAAGGTTAGAGGGAAAAAATGTTTATGGGTGTTTTCTAGCTGGTAAATTTGATAAATTTTTGAGATCAGCCACTAGAAAACTCAGCTAGGAATCTAGTCATCAACAACAGGTGAAAAATACTGATGACTAACAGTGGCTCCATTTGGGTAGGGCAGCTCCTTTTCAGGAGGTGTCCAGAATTTCAGATCTTTGGCTTATGAAGACCAGTGCCTTTATCCATTGGCACAAATATCTTTCTTCCTTGATGCTATTTCTGAAAATTGACAGCATGATTAGCATCAATGATATTTCTACCTACCCCACTATCTTTCCTAACATTTTTTCTTCCTTTGGGTGCATTTGGACTAGCAACCCTTTGACAATATATATATATATATTTGAAAAACGAACCTATCTAGTTCTACACTTATATCTGCCAGGAGTTCAGATTAAACTGATGAACTCCTTTGTTTCTCTACCTATGCTAGATCAACTATCAAGGTTAAGCTGTTTGACAGGATTTTTCTCTCTAATCTACAACATGAAATTGAAAAATGACTAAATTAGGATTAGAAAGTCTGATTTTTCATGTACTTGTGGCACGAAAGACAAGATGCACACAAATGTTATTTTGCATAGATTGAAAACTAGGAAAACAAGGCTAGGATACACAATTTGTTTTTCATCCCTGCTTTCCTCTTTGGTTCTGTTTTGAGCATGTGGAACCAGTATCTTTTCCCAATCTACTCTCTTTGATAAGTCAATCTTACACAATGTTAACCATCTTTTCCACTCACTAACTTATCAGCAAATAAATTTAAAACATTTTCAGCTATGATTAGGCCAGATAACTGAACAAGACATTTGAGCACTAGTAGCGGCATTTAGACTTTCGCGCTTTCTGAATGACTATTTTTGGGTATGGGGCTGTACCATTTCTTTTAGAAACTTCCCTCTTTTTCTACTTTTTTCTGTTTTTGTATTTTCTGCTTTTTCACTTTTTCTTCAAACAATATAGAACTGAAAATATGCTCACAAGGCTGAGCTTATTTTCCACTCCTATCTATCTATCCTAATCTAAAATATACACAACATACATTCATTTGGTGAACTCTTCTTTCCAATATAGCCAGTCAAGTAGATTATTGCAAGGTTGATCTTGGTTCAGCTCTTTGATGATGTTGAAGAAATGAAAAGGCCACTTCCACCTCACTTGTTTTCGGACATTAGTGCTCCAAATTTTCTTTAAGCTCTGCCACAAACTGTTCTTGGCATGTTTCACTCCCTCTTTAAAGGCTTCTAAGGAAACAGCAAAGGGATCTTCGAATAATAACTGGCCTAGAGGATTTGAGAAATAGACCTCATTTAGGATTACTCCCTCCTTTACTTGACTAACCTTGGGATTATTTTGAAAAATAATCCCTTCTCCCTCTTTATGATTATCTGATTTGGCAATTTCAGACAGTAATGTTATGCCACCTTCAAGCAATCTTGGTATACCCTAGTTTAGTGAGATGATTCCTGTTTGTGAGCCATTATCCTGATGAGTAGGACTATTCTTTGGCACCAGATCTTCTTGAGAAGAAATTTTAGTATCAGCATCAATCTGTTATGTACTTTAGTATGAGAAAAAGCATTAGTAGATAAATCAGCAGTAGAACACATATACAAATCTTCTTTACAAAAAGGTTTGGATGTTGGCTGTATGCTTAGGATTTCATTGGTTTCTTCTTTTGTTGAAAGGAGTGGTGTCTTTCTCTTTTTCTGGGTGGAACTATGATGTCTCTCTTATTTTTGTGAATGCTCACAAGGATGAATGTCTCTTTGAGGAAGTATTTCAACCTCAACAACAATTTGTTCTATTGTTTCTTTATGAGAAATTTCTTTAGTAGGTAAGGTAGTAGTGGATAACACCTAATCTATTTCCTCTTTAGTTAAAGGGGGAGGCATTTTCTGTTTTCTTTGGATTGGGCAACAATTTCTTTCCATTTTTTGTGGAATTTTATCTTGTGGCTGAATGTCCTCTTGTATTTTACAAGGAAAGGTAGATGGATTTTTATTTGTTTCAACCTTTTCAAAGAGCTCTTGTGGATCCTCTCTTATTTTTTGATGGATTTCATTTGGGATCAACTCTTCTTGGTCATCTTGATGGTTAGTTTGGGTAATAAAATTATGGATCTCCTCTAAATAATCCTCAGGATGCCAATCTCCTAAGTTTTCATCAATGCTTACAAGGTGTTGTATGAGGTCCTCATATTGATCACAACAATTTTCAGCCAATGATAGAGATGGAAAATGCCCTATATAGTGTTTACAAAATAATTTGCGGAAATCCTTCAAAGAAAACAAGATGCCAGGTTCTAGGCCTTCATACCATTCTCTTGCCTTTCCTTCTAATGTACCCATGAACATTTTCATGAGGCAGTCCTCATGCCATTCAACCTTTAACCTCCATACATGTATATGAAAATTGATGAGGTGTAACAATGGGTCATCAACATTTTCATCTTGAAAGATAGGTAGGTTTTCTATCCAATTTACGTCTTTAGACATTTTGTGTGGGAATCCAAGGATATGTTATCTGCTCATCGAAGCATATCTCCTTTGTGTTCGTGGATCAATCTTTGTTAATCAGAAAGGATCATTGTGTCTTTTCAACCAGTCTAAAGTTCTCTACCAATGGAGTCTTTTGGTCTAATGAAGGTTGTGGAGTCACCAGGTGGAAGATTTGAACTATGTTTTCCACCATCAGCATGATTTGGATTGCTTAATGCATTCCTAGGAGATTTTATAAGGACTAGTGGAGTAATAGGCCTACTAGAGGCTAGTGGAGTCGCCAGGTGGAACTTGGTTGTTTTTTGTAGAGATGTAGCTATGGTCCACCACCAATAACTAGGGAAAATCCAATCTGGGAATGTTTTGTGGTTTTCTGAGTTTTTATGTGTGTAGCCTATGAGGTTTGGAAGATTTTCCTATAACTGAATCATC
This sequence comes from Pinus albicaulis, assembly GCA_034641835.2. Taxonomy (NCBI): domain Eukaryota; kingdom Viridiplantae; phylum Streptophyta; class Pinopsida; order Pinales; family Pinaceae; genus Pinus; species Pinus albicaulis. Next base: position 1,408,593,564 of record CM076584.1, read on the forward strand.
ATTTTTCTAAGATGGTGAAAAAGCTAGCTTCTACTCTTCAAACAACACTTAATTTTTCTAAGTTTGATTGAGAATTCGAGAGTTACTAAGGAGTACTTAGATTGTCACTAACTTGGAAGGTCCCACCGTGATCGCCACTATGTTAGGGAGTGGTGGGATAAGTCAATCGGATAGTATTCCTAAGGCTACTAGAATGTTTAGGGAATCTAAGTTTGTTTATCACTCATAATCCCACCGTGATCGCCATTATGTTAGTGTGGCGATGAGGTGGCTCAATCGGATAGTAGCCTAGAGTTTAGTAAAGTAGTGAGGCCTACTGGAGGCTGGTGGAGTCGCCAGGTGGATTTTTAGTTGTTTTGAGGTATATGTGTATGGTCCACCACCAATATTGATAAACACCAATCTAGAGATATTTTGGGGTTTTCTGAGTTCCTATATGTAACCCTGAGGTTTGGAAGAGTTTCCTATAGCTGAATCATCATTTTTCCAAGATGGTGGAGGAGCTAGATTCTACTCTTTAGACAATACCTAAGTTTTCTAATTTTGATTGAGATTTTGAGAGATCCTAAGGGATACTGAGGATGTTTTGACTCAAAGTCTCACTGTGATCACCATTATGTTAGTGCGGCGATGAGGTGGCTAAATGGCAGGTATTCTTGAAGATAAGGGATTTCTAGAGTCCTAAGGTGTACTTAGATTGTCACTAACTCAGAGTCCCACCGTGATCGCCATGATGTTAGGGTCCCGTGATTTGGCTGATTAGCAAGCCAAATGATAGTGTAACATCAAACTAGTCTTTGGAGCCCAAGGACCTAGCCTTCCTGGACTCAGAGAGGGCTCTCTCTATTTGTGTAAGGGATATCTGTGTGTTTGCTTATTATGTTTTTTATTTTAGGCTAGTTATGAAGTGGGTTTTTGGTTTGGTTTTTAGGTTGTGAGGGATGAACTGATCAAAGACATAAGATAGGTGAAAATATGTCAGATCAACTGGGCTATGGGGTCGAAAATGTCAAGAAAGCTTTCAGATGGTGATACAATGTTGTTGAAGGGCCGATTTGATTCGAGGTAAAATGGATCTTTGGGAAAAATTGAGTAAGATGGACATCAAGTTTGTGAATAAAAAAGGATTTCAAGCACAAATAGTTTAGTAGCTAACATAAACATGGTAGGGTACACCATTAATCATGAGAAATGTAACTTTAAGCTAATCAATGCATAGAAATAAACATTCAAGCCATGCATAGAGATATATAACTCTCTAACTTTATGGTAGGGCAAACCATTAATCATGAGAAATGTAACTTTAAGCTAATACATTTAAGACAGACAAACAACTCAAATCACTATGTCGGAATGCCTAAACACAGTACTTCAAGCTATTGGGCACTTTGAAAACAAGATTGCATAGTCTTAGGCAAAGGGAAAGATCAGAACAAGACCTCCTTGGTTCAAAAAATGACAATCTAATCATTCAAAGAGAAGTTTCATAGATGGAGCTATGGCTAGCCATGAGTAAGCAGGGCATACCGTAAATCATACTTAGCATGCATAAAACCATGAATGAAACAAGCAAACAATATTCTTAAGTTATTAAAGAGAAATCAAGAATTATTTAATGTGACTAAGAATGAAGAAAGCATGGAAGCTATGAAGAAACATGAAATTTGAGGTGCCTCCAAGGGCATGTCTCAATTTTTTTCTCTACTATCCCATAGCAAGCAAGAACATCAATTTATGAATGAAAACTAAGAAAAAAAAATAGATATAGAGACAATATATCATTCTACCAAGTCATGGAATCCAACAACAATCCTCTTTCATCATCCAAGAACATCCAAGAAACTATCCAAAAGCTTGAGACAAGTATTTCTTCCAAAGCTTATATGACCATATATTGCTTCTATTCATCAAGTTCAGCCTTGTTTACAATGAAAGCCTTTGGAATATATATTCCAAAGTGAGGAAAACCTCTTATTTCAACTTGCAATCTCATTGGCCTATCCAAAATATCTTATTTTGTCCTTGAGGCTTTGCAAAGCCTAAGGCACAAAATATCTAATAAAATATCTCAAAAATGATAAAAAAGGGAAATATATTAACTTTTCATAACTTATCATGTACAAAAATAGCTAAACTCACATGAAGAAAAGTCACTTTTGAAAGGTTCAATTTTTACAAAAATACTCAAAAAATACATCAACAAAAGGTCCCCTGACTTGCCGGCAACTTTTGGAGGCCTTCCCGATGTCGAAACGAGGCTCATGATGGCTCGTTGGAAAGCTTTGAGTGTATAATTTCTGAAAATGTTTATTTTTCTCTAATTGACCACTATAAGTCCTTCAAAAATAGACCTGTGTGTAAAAAACCAGAAAATAGGCCTTGCTGATAAACGGGGCAAAGTGTAGAAAAAGCAAGTGTTTTTCGCCATTTTGGGGGAGAAAATGATCTTCAATTGTTCTGAAAATCACTGAGTATGTGACCCTAAAATTATGGCATCCAATGATACCATTTTCATCCTTTGATGATGCCCCAAACTGAAATGGCGATGCCCATGAGTTTTGGCCAAAAACCCAAAAATGACAAAAAACCAAAACATGTCGAATTTCGCCCAAACTTGGCGAGCATGACCCTCAAGGGTTTTCAAAAATATGTTGTGAAGCTGAGGCCAAAATTTGGAAACTTGGGGTTTCTTTCCTCAATTTTGGTGTCGGGCACTTCCCTTTAGCCTTCTTGAGTTTTTCTTGAGCAGCCTTCAATTTCCACCAGGAAAACTGATTGAGCTTTTTATAATGCCCGATCATCCTCCATTGAGGGTCCAAGTCGCTATTTTCCTTCTCCAATTTCTTCTCCAAGTGATCATTAACTCTCTCAAGCCATGCTTCCCGATTTTTCTCTATCTCTTTTTCAAACAATTCAGTGAAAGGGGTGGATTGGATAAGGGCATCTTCTTCTTCTTTTTGTTTCTCAAGGGCCTTTTTTGAGCCCCATGGTTCTTGGCCTCTTTCGCCTGGGCTGATCTTCGCCTTTGCTTTCATCGAACTCACCCATGATTTCTTCCAATCTCACTTGTGCTTTTGAGGCCTCCTTTTTGTATTTGATGGCCCGTGTCTCATATATAGCCATATGGACACTCATCTGCTTGTTTTGAACTTGCAAAAAGTGATTGAACTTCCAAGCCCTATCAAGATCAGTCCTCAAAGCATAAATTTGGCTTTCTATATGGATCAAGAGATTTTCTAGGATCTGGGCTTCATTATCACTATCATCGCTTTGGATTTGGATAATTTTGAATTCCCTTTCTTGTTCATGACTGCTTTCTTCCTTGTCCTTCCCTTTGCTTTGGGTGGCTCTTTTAGTCTTATTCCTCTTGGGAAATTCGACCATGGGCTTCTTGTGCAATTTTCCCTTGCTTCGGAGGGCACTAGTCACATTTGGATTTACAACTCTAGGCACCCTTTTCCTTGATGTCCGGGGCTTGGCCACTTTCGGAGAAGAAAGCATGGCCCCTTGCCTAGGAGAGGCAACTAGCACATGCTCCATAGGCTCTTTACCCTTATCACTTTTCTCTTCATTTTTGCCACTGTCTTGGATTTCTTCATGGATTCCTAGGCTGTCCTTTTTCATTTCCTTTTGAGGGCTTTCTTCCTCACTGTGTTGCACCTGTTTATCCTACTGCCCCTCTTATTTATGAGGCTGTTGTTCCTTTTTAGGAGATTGTTGTTCATCATCCTGTAGCTGCCTCTGTTCATCACGTTGTGGCTACTATGTATCATGTTGTGGCTGCTCCTGTTCAACATCTTCATGAGTCTGCTCACCCTCACTGTGTTGCACATCTTCATGCTGCTACCTTTCATCATCTTCAGGAGTATGTTGTTCATCATCATGCCCTTCTTTCCCTTGTTGTACTGCCTCACTGTGATGCTGCTCATCATTATCTTCCTCAGCATCCCCTTGTTTTTCTGCCTCACCATGCTGCTGCTCATCATCACTTTCTTCTTCTTGCTCATCATGCTCATGCTATTCTCCCTCTTACTTCTCATGCTCTTCTCCCTCTTCCTGCTCTTTTGTTTTTTCTATGGTAAACTTGAGCTTCTTGGGAATAGGTTTGCTAGAAGAAGGCGAAGGATGGTGAGTAGGAGGTGTAGGAGATATATGAACTGGAGGGACAATGGAGAAATCCATATGGGTGATGAAAGTATCCCAAGAGACCTCCCTCTTCTCAAGCTAATGGAGAATGATGACTTTGATGAGGGATTGATGGAAGAGGTAGGCTATTTGCTCTGAAGGAGGCTTTTTCTGAACAGTGGAGGCCATTTTCTCAATGCTTCTATGTTGGAAGAAATTTCGATTTAGCAATTTTGCCCTCGTGAAATGCATGAGCAATTGAATGTGATAGGCATAGACTCGAGAGTATGTTCCCTCACAAGTGAAGTATTTCATGATGATCTTCATGAGGGGGGCATAGCTAGTCAAAAGATATGAGAAGCGGAAAATGGATGGACATGAATATCTATGCTCAGGCTTCAAAAAGGGCTTGTATTCTTCTAAGTCCAAGTGGCTTTGTTTAAACCACTTCTCCCCGACATAAGGGATTTTAGTGGCCTTGGAGATTGATCTTGGAGAGAATTTGAAATCTAGGCCTACCAGCTGGAAATGCTTCTCTTGAAACCTCAAGGCGCAAAGGTGTGTCAAAGGGGAAAAGCTCTTCACCTCTTGCACTCTTTGAAAAAAATATAAACACCCAACCTCATGGAAATTGAACGATACTAATCGGTGGGCATTTAATTCTTCAGTGGAAAGAGGCTCAAATCTCTTATGCAAGCCACTCTTACTGTCTTGCCTAGGAGGCATCTTGTTTTGAATGCTCTTTGCAACACCAAGATGCCTCAAATAGCCTTTGGAAAGTTTTTCTCAAGCACACACCTCTGTCCTTCCTATCAGTCACCGTTTTACCAAGGCAAACTACTTCAAATGCTGTGTGAAATGGTTTTTTAACACCAACTTCCTACTCCTTACAAATCGTTGCCTGTCCCTTTTTATGCCAATCAACAAATAGTAATCAAATAAAGAGCACATAGTCAAAATGTTACTATGTTTGGGTAAGGTCACAAGGATCCTTTGTGTTTTGGTATAAAAAAAAACAGCCTTGTAAAAAACAAAACACCCACCCAGTACAGCCTTGTACCACAGTCTGCTTTATGGGACAAAGGAGGTAGCACTAGTTTGATATTTCATAATATATAGGAGGCATTTTATAATGGCCAAACTTCCACCTTATAACAGTGTTTTTTCTTGGATTTTGTAGACAGGGGTTAATTTTGTTTTTTACCACTGCTAGGTCACCTTCAGCAATTATAGGCTCTCTGCTCAACACAAGAAGGAGAACATCTTTCTAGACTGACCTCGGGACCTTCAAAAACTCTGTTTCTTCTTTAAACTATGGTATATGCATAGAGTTGCTTTCTCATATCATAAAAAAGGAAGTTTTATCAACATATCTAGCCTTTCATATTTTTAGAACCATACTCCTTCACTGTCATTGTTTTTGAAAAACAAGAAGGGCTCTTAAAACTATTTCAACACTCTCTCCTATCACTTGAAATGATTTGTGTCATATATAGTCCTAACCAACCTTGTTTTTTATCAAAAATCCTACCCTCCTATATCACTGCTTCTTGTCTTATGAGAAAAACCTTGTCACCCCTTTAGGATTTTAAAACATTAGTACTAGGCATTGGAGAATACCTTGGGATGGCTTATGGCTCTTTTTTCAATTAGTTGAGTAGGTCTCAGAGATTTTTGAAGGCACAAGGAGTGAGCGACATGTTTGTTTGAAAGAACGTCGCGCTATGTAGATGAGTCGGGTCGGCCTTTAGGCAGTCGTGACCGGCACCTACACGCGCGCCATGCAGTAGTGCAACCTCTGTGTGTTCTTGCTCCTGAACATGCCGCGTTCTTTTCCAGGTGCGCCGCGCGGGCTAAAAGGCCTCAAACTCTATAATTTTCACTTGAAATCTCCTTGTTTCGGTCAGAGAGCAGCCTAGGGGAGTGTTGCTCGTGTTTTGAATTGCAAATAGATTTGGCAACGGTCAGTCCACCCTTTATATTTGAAAAATCCAATGACCCTTTGAAGTGCTTTATGAGGGTTTTGAAAAAAAATTTGAAAAAATGTATTGGTTGCTAAACAAAAAATGAAGCATTGTCTTGTGATTTCATAATTTTAAAACCTATAAAGACTGCCTTTCGAACTAACCCTTTGACAAGATTCTGAGGTCGACTTTTGACCAGGCAACATAGTGATGGTTCTTGTTTTAAGTAAAAAGGTTTTTTTAAGGGACTGCAAACTCCTTCTGCTGCCCTTTCACTATTTCTCATTGAAGAAGAACCTCTGTCACTTCTGCCTATTGCTGACCTTTTCAAAGAACCAACTCTGCTCAAATACATACTAAAGATTTGTGAGGCATTCTTTGCCATTCTTGCAAGGAGATCAATCAACACCTTGAAACTTATTTTGATAGTTTCTGCTCCTGATGTTTTGAAGATGATCATGCCCACTATGACACTAATTGAAATGGCAGGTGCTGCTTTGAGCCTCTCTTTTGACTATGGGTGAAAAAACTCATCTGAAACTGTAAGTGAGAATTTTGTTACAAAAGGTATCCATCATCAAAGCAACTAACTAACCTTGGATTGACAAAGTAATCCAGTCTTCAACTTTATGGAGATATAGCAAGGGATGGGAGCTTAAGTCTAAGATGTAAAATTGGGAAATTGTCCCTTTGTTCCTTTATGAAGGGAGTCTGCAAGAATAATGAATTTCTCATTCATTTTATCATTTTGACAGCAGTCCCTTTGAACTCTAAGCCATACTTAAAATGAATTCTCTTTACCTTTACATAATGATGAGCCTTACTGAAAATGAAGGAGGCCTATTTTTTGACAAATGCCTGGGTTATTTTCAACTCTTGTTTTAACCTAGTGAAAAAAGGTTTATGAATACACTGTTAGTGGTTTCCTTTGTACTTGATGGCAGAAGTCATTTTGAGACCAAGGCTATTTGACTTCTTTGGCCATTTTCTTAACAATATTTCTTCATTGATAATCAACCCATTAGCTTCACATTATATTTCAATAACAACGAAACTTATGTAAAAAACTTTTAAAAGCACCACTACTTTGCCTCTGCTTTTAACACCATTTTCTATTCGGAAACCTTCAATTTTCTCCCACTGCTCTTAAAATTTGCCTTTTAGTCAGTGAAAAACCCTGAAATCAAACTTTGTCCATGGCCTTCTGCTTATAGATGAAGGAGGCCTTTATCACAGTGCCAAACCCTCTTCTTGTAAAATGAAGAAGGTTTTCTCGATCTTTCAACCCTCTTCTCATGTATGGAGGAGGTTTTCTCAGTGATGCCATTTCATCAGTTTTTTAAAAGTGTTATCTTTCCTTTCACTGCCTATTCATGCTTAAGCAAATGAAGATGACAAAATGTCAATAATTCATTATGGGCATTTCTCTAAGACATGTAATTATGCTTTCCAAATCCCTTTGCGTCTTTTTAGACATCACAAGCAATTTGGCTAGTATTTGCAAAGAATTTCTTGTCATTCATAATTTACTAACCTTTGACTGTGATTGCAGGAGCTTAATGAAACAACTCTCTGCCCTATGGCTGCATCCCAAGCTCAAAACCACATGAGAAGGAGCTGTCTTCTCATGTTGAGTTTAATACTGTCTTCTGTAACATTGGTACACTTCTGCTCTTGAAATATCCATTGAAACACTGTAAAACCACCTAATATTAGTTTGACCTATGGCATATGCATTGCTGAGACTTCAGGGTTTGTTAGTGGTGCGACTTAAGGGTGTAACCAATTTTATTTGCAAAATAGGAAGGTCTGTTAGGACTGGTTGATAATAGATAGAGGTTCTTTGGCTTTTGGATAGTTTTCCAAGGGAGAAATTCCTAAAGCACCACTACCTAACTTAGGGGAGACTTCTTGGATAGATTTGGATTGTTCTCTTTGGAGTTGATGGACAAGCTAGTATGGCTGAGGCTAGATATGGCTTGAAAATGAGGTTTTATCTCGTCATGGGCTGATTGAAAAGGTTAGAGGGAAAAAAATTTTATGGGTGTTTTCCAGCTGGTAAATTTGACAAATATTTGAGATTAGCTGCTAGAAAACTCAGCTAGGAATCTAGTCATCAACAACAGGTGAAAAATACTGATGACTAAGAGAATCCAAATCAACTTAGACCTCTGGAGTTTGAAAGAAGATTCAGAGGGATAGTAGAGGGTCCAATTTCAGATATTGAATATCCCAAATCAGAGAGATAATTCAGTTTCAATATCGAGCTCCTCAAAAGTAAGAAAAAGGTATGTATTTTTTTTTGAATTACATAAGTCTCGTTTTAAAAAAAAAAAATAGTTTGAATTTATTCCAAGGGAATATTGAGGAATATATATCAGTATTGGGTTCTAAAATTCCCCTAAAAAATAATTCAACACCTATTAAGCCTTCATAAGGCTCTACTATGACTCATGAAGACGAAGAAACACAACATGAGATATCAAAATTACAAGAGCATACCACACCAAATTTCACTATCGCAAAGAGCAACAAAAAATGAAATGGAAGTTTTGAAGAAAGGTATGGAAACTAAGATGGATGGTTTGAAGAAAGGAGTGGAAGCTAAGATGAATGGTTTGGAAGCTAAGATGGATGGCATGGAAGCTAGGATGGATGACATGGAAGCTAAGATCGATGAAAAAATGAAAGGCAACATGGAAAACATAAAGAATGATCTAAAAGTAGACATCAAAGGTTTGGCAAAGTTGATACAAGAAATTTTTCCTAATGGTGAAAATATAGTAAAGGAAACTCATGATGAGAAAAAAATAAATGTTAATCATGATTTCATAAACTCTAAGTTTAGATGGAAGATCCACCATATTCCAAAGATGGATATGAGGAAGTTTGATGGCAACAATCCCGTAACATGGATAATACAGATGGAGCAATATTTTGATCTCAATAATGTGCAAAATACACAAAAGGTACGCATTGCAACTTTACATTTAGAACAAAACACATTTGTATGGTATCGATGGCTTTGCTCCCATAAAAAAATTGTCACCAGTCACTTACTAGAGGAAATGATAGCACATTATGAAGATACAAAAAGCAACACCTTCTTTAGCCAATTGATAAATCTCAAACAAAAGGGTTCAGTGGTGGAGCACATTGAGGACTTCCAAAAATTGAATATAAGGGTAACTAATATTCCATAGGAACATAGTATTGATGTCTTCATAGGGAATTTAAAGGATAGCATCCAACATGAAGTTCGCATTTGGGATCCTGATTCATTGGAAAAGACATTCAGGTTGGTAAGAAAAATTGAATGTAAAATTATGGTGACAAGAAAGCCTACCACTCACATCTATAGATATGGAAATGTTGCTACTCCTATAATTCCACAACCTACAAGGTTGACACCACAACTATTGGAAGAAAAAAGAGAAAAAGGGCTTTTCTATAGTTGTGATAGCAAAAACACTAAAGGTCATAAATGTGCTGAGAAGAAATTATTTTACATATATTGTGAAGAGGAGGAAGAAAATGAACAAGAAGCTTCAAAAGAAGAGGATACACACCAAGAACCAACCCTAGAAGAAGAAGACATGAGTCTGACCATGTCATGTAATGCATTATAATTAATTCTCCTCAAATTCTTTATTTAAGGATGTATCAAGAAGAAAAAGGTAAAAGTGTTGATTGATTAGGGTAGTACCCATAAATTTATTCATTGTAAGGTAGCCAAGGAATTAAATTGTTTCCTATACCCAGCACCAGAATTTCAAGTGATGGTTGCAAATGGAGGAAATATAAATTTCTCTATAAAATGTCATAATATCAGGCTAACCATGGGGGAATATATATTGAATAGTCCAATGCTTTCCATTCCAATGGGAGGTGTTGATGTTGTACTAGGAGTACAATGGTTACAATATTTGGGGACGATAACTTTTAATTTTCAAGGAAGTCGAATTACAAGGTATCGCTGGGAAGATGAGAAAGATAATAAGCTCTAATGTCATGAAAAAGCTTCTGAAGAAAGAACAACGAGGCATAATTGCAAAATTATGCTCACTAGAAGTTCCAACATCAAAATCATCTATTTCTACAGATCTCCAAAAATCCTTGGACAATCGTTCCAAGATGTTTGTAAATTCCAAAGGACTCCCACCTATTAGTGATCATGATCATGATATTCATTTGATTCCAAGAAGTTTTCCTCTAAACATCAAGCCTTATAGATATCCTTATGTCCAAAAGAAAGAAATTGAACATATGATTGCAAAATGTTAGAGGTTGGTATAATTCAGCCTATTCAAAGCTATTTCTCTGCTCCAGTAGTATTGGTTCACAAGAAGGATGGATCATGGTGCATGTGTCCGGATTATAGGGAGCTTAATAAGCTCGCCATTAAAGATAAATTTCCCATTCCTGTGATTGATGAATTATTGGATGAATTACATGGAGCAATTGATTTTACCAAGTTGGATCTTCATTCAAGATATCATCAAATTAGAATGAAGACTGATGATATTCCAGAAACAGCATTTTGAACTCATGAGGGTCATTATGAATTTTTGGTCATGCCTTTTGGCCTTACCAAAGCACCTTCTACATTTCAAGGGTTGATGAAGTCCATTTTCAAACCCTTCCTTAGAAAATTTGTGCTAGTATTTTTTGATGATATACTAATCTATAGTAGGTATTTGAAGGATCATGTTCAACATGTTGAAAGGGTACTCAACCATTGCAAGAGAAACAATTATATGCAAAAACATCCAAATGTTTCTTTAGAGTACAAGAGGTGGAATATCTGGGTCATATTTTATCTCATGAGGGTGTTAAGGTAGTCCCTAACAAAATTAAAGCCATTAAGGAATGGAAAGTCCCCCAACCATAAAGAATTTGCGAGGATTTATTGGGTTAATAGGGTATTATAGCAAGTTTTTTAAGAATTATGGGATAATAGTAGCACCTATAACAACATTATTGAAGAAAGATGCATTTTCATGGAATCCTGAAGCAACTAAGGCCTTTGAACATCTTAAAGAGGTAATAAGCCTAGCACCAATCTTAGCTACGCCAAACTTCACAGAAACGTTTATTGTGGAATGTGATGCCTCAGGAAATGGAATTGGTGTTATTTTAAAGCAAGAAGGAATACCCATTTCTTTTGAAAGTCATCTAATCAAAGGAAAGTATTTAATGAAAGCTATTTATGAGAAGGAAATGTTAGAAATACTACATGCACTAAAGAAATGGCGACCTTACCTTATCGGAAGACACTTCAAGGTAAAAATTGATCATGATAGTCTTAAATACTTTTTGGAACAAAATTATCGTCAGAAGAACGGAAAAAATGGGTCACAAATATGTTTGTTTATGACTTTTAAATAATCTACAAAAAAGGGAAGCTAAATTTTGTTGCATATGCGCTCTCAAGAAAGAATGAAGAGGTGGAAGCATGGCTTTGTGCCATTTCTATTGTCCAACTAGATTGGATAATCGAAGAAAGGGATGAATGGAAGAAGGACGAAGAAGTGTGGACACTCATTCAAAAATTGCAGCAAGATCCTAGTACATATGATACATTTAGTTTGAAAAACGATTATGGTACAAACATCGCTTATATTTTTGTAAGAATTCTCGACTAAAACAAAAGATTATTTTGGAATTGCACTCTTATCCTTTAGGAGGACACTTAGGATCTTTAAAAACTTACCATAGGGTGAAGAACGATTTTTTTTGTGATCGCCTTAAATCTGATATTCAAACATTTGTGGCAGAATTTTTGGATTTCCAACAAAATAAAGTTGAGACAATTAAGACCTCGAGTCTTCTACAACCTTTATCCATTCCAATTCAATGTTGGGAGGATATTTCTATGGATTTTATCATAGGTTTACCTAAGTCTGAAGGAAAGAGTGTCATCATGGTGGTAGTTGATAGACTTACCAAGTATGCACACTTTTGTGCATTATCTCATCCATTTAAAGAAAGTACATTTGCTACTACATTTATGGACAAAATTCAAAAGCTACATGGAAGCCCAAGGGTTATTGTGAGCGACAGAGATCCCATTTTTACTGGAAATTTTTGGACGGAGCTATTTTCTTGTTTGGGTACTCAATTAGCTCATAGCTCATCTTATCATCCTCAATCTGATGGTCAAACTGAGATAGTAAATAAATGTTTGGAAGGATATCTTCGTTGTTTTGTATCTGATAAACCAACACAATGGGTCAAGTGGTTACCTCTCGCTGAATGGTGGTATAACACTTCCTTCCATACTGCAGCAAAAATGACCCCATTTATGGCACTTTATGGATATCATCCACTATCCATCACATCACCTTTAAGAGAAAATTATAAGGTTCAAGAAGTTGAAGATCACATAGAGAATCAACAAGAAGTTCTCCAACTTTTAAAGGATAACCTAAATTTGGCACAAAATCGAATGAAACAACAGGCATATCAACATCACAGTGAGAGAAGTTTTGATGTAGGAGACTAGGTATTTTTATGGCTACAACCATACAAACAAATTTCCCTCAAGCAAGCTAAGAAGGATAATAAATTATCGCGAAAGTTCTATGGTCCTTACAAGGTTTTTCAAAATATTGGTATTATGGCATACAAAATGGAGCTTCTTGCTTCTTCACGAGTGCATCCAGTTTTCCGACGGCCAAAATGTCGCTCTTTTGACACATAGGCATCCCAAGAGTGACACTTTGCTATGGGGAAAAAATTTGCTTCCTGTATCATCGCAATTTTGGAACTTCTAATAACTTTAAGTAGAGCAACACTAATTCCGACGTTTTTTTAGTAGTGTCGCAATTCCAACGTTTCTAAGTTTTCGTCACTTTTCTAACGTTTCCAAGTTGTTTTTTCTCTTCCTAGGTTTCCAAGTCTTCATCGCTATTCCGAAGTTTCCACGATTTTTTCAATCTTCCGACATTTCCAACTATTCTTCGCTCTTTGGACGTTACCACGTGTTTGTATTTATTCCAACATTTACAAATTATCTTCGCTCTTCTGGCGTTTCCAATCATTCATCGCTCTTCCGAAGTTTACAAATTTCCTTCGCTCTTCCCACGTTTCTGTTAGGTTCCTATATTACTATTTTAGTCCCTTTTATTAGTGTATTCCCCTTATTGTTATTGTTGTACCCCTTTAACCCCAATATTGTTATTATTGTGCCCTTACATTATTATTGTTAGGTCGACTAGGATTATATTGTGGCCCCATGGACTCCTATATATAAAAGGAGGTTTTGGTAATTTGTATCATCTAAGAATTGTTCATTTATGTAATGTATTGGAGGTTTCCCCCTCGAAGTGGCTGATTTATAAGGCATTGGTCTCTCTTTTCTTCTATTTTTGGAGCTGGTTTCATAACAGTTTCCAACCATTCGTCACTCTTCTGATGTTTCCACGTGTTGGTCGCTACTTCTGTCATTTGTTCCAACTTGTCATCACTCTTCCGATGTTCCAAACTTGTCGTCGCTCTTCCAACATTCCCCATTTTTTCGCTCTTCTGAAATTTTTAAGTGGACAGTATCATCGAAATACTAATGGCAACAAACGAATATGGAAAAAAATTGTTGGAGGATTAAGTGAAATAATTTCATACCTTGAATGGTATTAACAGCAGAAAAATAATGGTATATCTTGTAAAGAATCCCTCCTAGAGAATATTTAGCTTTTGAATAAGATACTCCAAGGAGGAGAGAGTAGATATAATTTTCATCATGCCCTTTGTAGTCATGAAGAGGCTTCACTTTTCGTAGCAAGAAATCCTTTCATAGGAGGACTCGAGCACTTGCAGGTTTTTTGTCCCACCCAAATATATTTCCTGATTCATTAGCTCCTCATGACTGGCCTTTTTATTGAATGTAATTTGGATAATTTGGGTTACGTGTTGCCTTATGCAGCCAAGCTGCTCCCCAGCGCAGTTCATCCTCATATCTAGAGTATGAGTGATAGAATGGGTAGACTCTAAATCTAATGGAGTCACTATAATCTCCTTTGTGCTTATCAAAAAAATAAAATATGCTCATTGTAGTATGGATAATTTGTTTTGAATATTGAGGATTAGATTTTCGAAATACAAGGGATGCATTTGCAAGTGTTGTAATTGTTTTAGCAGCAACATCTGAACAGGATGTTGGCTATCAATTTTATAAATAGTCTGACAAGTGTGCATATCTTTTGTCCTTTCTCAGAATTTGTGATGAGTTTTTGGATCCCCTACCTAGACATATATGGTGCCTGGATGTGTATTTTCTTTCGGAAGGTAATTCGTGGCCCGTCAAATGGCATCCTTTAAGTTGGCTATATCACCACACATGAACCCACCAAATTCCAAAACACTCCATGACAACGTTGTTGTTTTGAATGTTATTGGAAAACCAAATTTAATGTTGTATCCTGCATCATATTATCCTCCAACCAAGTCCACATGCTGATAAAAATCATTTGACAGAGAAGATTATCTTCTCCAAGTCTTATGTTAACTACCAGGGAGCTTGCATGAGCATTGGCCTTCATGGAAAAGTATGTCTTTGGAGAGAGCATCTCCATAGTTATGAGAAGCTCCATGGAACTTGGGATTTGGGTGCTTGGAGTGCTGATAGCTCTCTATAGTATAATTTTCATTACCATTCCCTACCCATAACAAAAAAAACAACCCAAACACCAAGGAAACATCACAAAATGGCCTCATTGTCAAAAGGGTAGATCCACAAACTAAGACGATTATGTCTTCAAGACAAAGCTCTAGACTGAGTGCAGTGCTACTGCTTAGCCATTAGGATTATTAATTTATAGGTTGGGGGGTTAAAGAGAGTGTATATATCCTTGGGCATTGACTCCACCACATGTTCCTTAGACTTTTATATCTTGAATTGCACGTCAAAGGATAAAATAACTGCATATCTTGAATGATATTAACAGACTGGGTATAGTTTTCAAAAGTATATAATGGAAAAATATGAAAAATAATAAAATCTATAACTATCCCAAGGAGATATTGTACATATAAATTATGAAAATGCAGTAAAGGGTATCCCTCTATAGAGCACACAATGCAACATGGCAGTTGAATTGTGTAGGCATTTTGAAATAGTTCATGCAAGTTAAATACAATACTATCCAATTTTACATATTTAAATTTGCTTGCATAGTTTTCAATTATTCTTCAAGCTGTATCCAACTAATAAAACCACATAGAGAGAATAAGTTGTTTCAATAATCTCTCTCATGCAAATATGCACAAGTAAATCTTCCTGAAAAATATAGACAAACCAACCCTTATCACAAGTGAAAGGCCTCTCCATTTGGATTGGTAACATTCCAGTCTGGGGGTGACATTCCTGATGATTATATGCTACCACCTAATAATAAAATCCTCATGTATTTTTAGGTGGTGAAAAAACTAAATACTCACTGTCATGATGTCCAAAAATATTTAAGTGTGAGGGTGAGTTCAAATAATAATTTTTAGTTGATTGGGACCATACTCAAGAGATATGTATAACAATGAGAATAAATGGATTTGGCATTGAGTGCCAGTGTCATGGAAACTTACCTAAAGATAATATCTTAGCACTATTAGTTCTGCTTGGACCCCTATGGACACCACCTTTAGTCTAAATCAAGTTCAAGCAGTCGTCTTAGTACCTACTATTGCACCTAGACCCAACTGAAGTAACCTATTGGAGATATAGTACCCCATTGGATGGAATATGCCTTAATCCCTCTCAACGCTCTAAATAATTATGCATATATTCTTTTCTTGTACCTACTTGGTCCATTACTTTCATCCACATGAATACACCGTATTAAGCTTAGAGGTTCGAATCCTATGGTGGACCAGCAGAAAGTGCAAGAAGCCTGCTGACAACGGGGGGATTATTCTATGGAAATAAGCCAAACTAGTCCCACCTGGAGATGTACATATGCTGTAGTATATTTCAAGACTATTGCACTGGAATACCTGAAGTATTTAGTCTATTTGGACGTGGACTATAGTTATTATCCCCCTCTATGTGGATGGAATGATGCCTTAAGCCCCAATGCCAAAGAAACTAAGCCTTAATATTAAATTCTCCAACGTATTTATAGATTTCACTCCAAAATGATTATTTTATGTCCTCCCTATGTGGAAACACAAGCCTTAAGCCCTTCAGTGCCATCCATGGAAACTAGCCAAAATAGACTAGCTTTTATTAGTCTTGTTAGTTCCGCCTCAAGATGGACACTAGGTTTTGTATTAGCCTGTGTACTATTGTTCAACCTAGTCCCCCGATATGTGGATGGAATTCCTCTTTCCCAAGTGCCACAGAAACAAGTGCCTAAAGAGACAAGCTTATTATTAGCCATGTTAGTTCTACCTGGAGAGCCCTAGAAAATTCAGCAAATCAATTGTCTTATGACTAGTCTGAATTCTACAAGAGGGGTCTACATAATAAGCATTCCAAGGTCACTTGTCCAAAGCTATAGGAGTTTCATCAATACTGTTATAATTGGTATGTTACAATTGAAATTATTTTCAATGTGCAAGGTAATGGAAATTGGTTTCTGCACAAAGAATTGGGTTTGTGATTGTAAAAAAAGGGTAGGAAATGAGGAAGTCGCATCCAAAATGATTACTGTGGTCGAGGAAATGAAACACTTCACATTGTAGTATTGAAAAGTAGTGGTTGATACAGACACATCAACAAAGAAAAAGGAACAATCAATATAGTGGTTGATACATAATTAAAATTGGTTCAATATAACTTATGAAAAAACAATTTGGAAAGCTGAAATGGGAACTTGAACTGTATAATGAAAAAATCAGATATAAATGGATACAATTTTAATTAGGGTTTGGAGTTGGAGAGACTAACTCTACTAGATATAGATATTGAATGGATTGTCTTAAACATGGAGTTGGTTGTTTGCATAATTTAAGGCACTAACATTTGCACTTTATATTTGAATTTACATAGGTTTTCATGTAAGAGTGTTGAACTGGTGGGGCCATATTGGTTGGCAGCCTCTTCTTCAAAAAATGTATATGCTTAAATTTGTACTTTCCCACAAAGAGTAAGTCCTCGTTTTTTTACCATTGTTGGAACAACTCTTTGCACAACTCCTGACATCTCCAGAAACCATGAGAGTACATTCGATGCAAAGCTTCCTCACATCCATCTTCACTAGCTCAAAATTTAATAGGAATTGTTGTACCTTAGAGTGGTGCATCCACTACCTCTAGTCCAATGTGTACCTCCTCCATTTCCTTTACAAAGTGTACTCAAGAATCAGATCCTATTTTTTTTGTCTCTTTATCAAGTCATGGTGGAAATTACTTATCTATTGTTGAAAGGTCATCAATTTTTACATCAATCAAGGATCTCAATGAATGATGTGAGCTCATTAAATATGGGGACGTCAACATTGCTAACAGAAAGGGTCATTGGACCCTTAAGACCTGTGTATGAGTTTATAGGAGATAGATGTGAAGCGATTAATAAACCTACTGAAAACGTAAAGCCTGTGGACAATGTAAGCTATATGGACATTGGTTATGTCACTGACATTTTAATAAATTAGAATTAAGTGGCTCAATATTCAAGAAGCAGATGCAGAATGAGATGTAACTCTCAGAAATTTTAAGATACAAAGCACAGCTTAAATCCCTTGTGAGGGTAATTTTTATGTGAAAAACTTAGATGTTGGAAACATTATTTTTGTACCTCGAGATTAGGTTGTTCATGAACATAAAATTCAAACCAAATATATTTACAACTCATAATCATATTAAAAAATTATCTCTTTATTTGATGTGAATCATAAATAATCCAATGGCAATGTCAGTGATGTGGGAATTTTTGAATCAATTTCAAAACCTATCAATGACTGGGGAAATTAAAGGTGAGGAGTTATCTCTAGCTCCTGAGTTAAGAACAACTCTTGATGAACCACATGAAAAGACACTTAAGCTCATATGTAAGTGTTTAAGGGCCATTTTTTCCACCTTTGGATGAATAATTGATATAGATTGAGGTCAACAGGATGGATAACAAAGATATAACTTCAATTGCTGTGAGATTTAGGAAAGGTGACTCTTATCAACTCAAAGAAAAGGCACATGATATGGAGATTCCTTCTGAATCTGGTGGGATTTGCAGAGAATCAATGGAAATGTATGAACAATTGCCCTCTTTTTCTAGTGAATTTAAAGCTAAGTATTATATGGTGTTGCAAAAAAAATTAATGTTAATTTGAGTGGTAATCATCAAGATGTAGCCACAACCTCCATTGGTGATGGAATCAAGAGGTATTATAGCAAGAAGAAGAAGAGGAAGGAATGTCTAGCCACATCTAATACTTCCAGTTCAACTGGTGATTTGTATAATGCATACAAGGCACCAAAAGAAAATTAGAAGAATGTAAGTTATCCAGACACATCTACTATATTTTTTCTCGTTGTTAATGTTGTTAATGACTCTAAGAAGGAAGGTCAGAAAGAAATAGATGACTTGGAAGATGTATCTGAATTTCCTACCCAAAATATAGCAACAGAAGAATATTCCATGATATCTACTGATGAAAATAAAATAGTTGTACCAAAGGCAAGAGGCCTGGAAGATAGAAAGTACACAAGGGATTTCTTGTTGACATTTAAGGAATAGTTTAGAAAATTTCCTATTGAGTCAGTTTAATTTGACTAAATGGAAATCCTCAACCCTTCCAAATTTATGAGCCACATGGGAGAAATGTAGATCTACAATGGCCTAACGTCATAATATAGTGCTCAAGAAGGGTCTGGCTAATTATATGTGTTATGGGTTGGAGTGACCTGACTAAAATTGTTGTATGTAGAAAAATAAATGAAGGTCCAACAATTGACTCTACTAGTTATTGGAAATTTAGTATTTTACATTGAATGAGATAATAGATAACACATGTACCAATAGTGGATGAAAACGTTGGAAGTCTACTTCAATGCTTGTTATCCATGGATAGAAGTTGATTTGGATCACCTCCTTAGGATATTCTTCATTATTTTTGCAGATTACCTCTGATAAATATTTGAGCCATGATTTTAGGATAGTTTGATGTCTTTTTGGGCAATTGACAATCCAAAGCCACCAGTGAAGATTTGATAGTTACTAGCCAATTATACCCATAAATTAGGATTGTTGTCTAGAGACCTACCAACATGAATTATGACAACAGTTCCATATCTATTCTGGGCATGAAGTGACTAGTTTGATATCTCACTAGATCTATCTACAGGAATTTAAGGCATAAATGTAACATCCCTTGCATTGACCATTTATTTTGTAAACATTTTATGTGGTTGATACTCAAGCATGGGAAAACCACAACTCATTTAAATGTTATTCAAGCAGTTGTCAATTATTAATTAAGTTTATTAAATGTGTTGGAGGAAGGTAAAACCAATGGATCAGAATCTGAGGGGTGTTTCTTCTTATGCTTGCATGTCCTGAATAACCATACACTAGCTTGATTTCACCTCTAAACATTATTATTGTGAAAAAATAAGGCCACCCCTCTATAGTTTCATAACATCTCTTCAAGATGACCTTGAACTAAATTATGTACATTTAACTTAAAATGTCAGCCTTGAATGGATCTTGGATAAATAAAATAAACTGGTATAAAATGATCCATCTTATTCATGAAACATACAAACTCATCTAGCTATCATATTTGGGTGTCAGAAAATAGGGCAGATGTAATCTTCAGGGTACATATTAAAGTTTTTGAAGTCACTCCAAACTTAACAAAAAACATAGCCAAGGTATAACATGACATGTTGATGCCTGATGAGGAAATGAAGTATGTTTTTGGGTTTCTAAAGTTGTAAAGGAAGAAATGGATGGTACACTCATCAATCAGTTTGTTACCCTCTTATTTTATCAAAGAAAACAAATACCCAATCAGCAGACAGGGTATTAATCATTGTGCTAATTTCTTAAAGCTTTCAGAAAGGGCATGTTTATGTGTGTTAAAGCGGATTATACTAGAAAAATTATGCCACAAGAACTTTATGCAATTTAAAAAAAATACTCATCTTCATGAAGGTTGTTTGGAGATTGCATATGGCATACCAAAGAGACTAATATCTGACTTAGTCTTAAGGACTACATATATCAACATTGAATGGAATTTTTTAGGAAGTTTCAATGTAGGATATTAGATTAATAGTACATAGTAGGAAGAAAAACATAATAGAGACACCAATCGATGAGTTTGAAGCACAATTCTTGGCAATAGTGAAATATTTACAATAAAATAAAATTTAGGAGTTAACTTTATCAAGATTATCGACTCTTTGGCATAGGGTGTCTTGAGATTTTTTCATCTTATTCATTAGCTTAACTAGCTTGGTCAAGGAATCTACTGAAGAATCAGCATGATTAGAAGCTTTAACCTTAGCTTTGGCTTTTGGGGAATTTTCCCTTGGAGGAGCCAATGGGTCAACCTTACCATAGCCATTTAGGAAATACTCATACGTATAAGTTTTTCCCATTACCTATTGCATGGTTTTAGGATCATTTTCTTTGAGGGACAAACCAAAACAAGGAAAAAAGCCACTAACATAAAAGGATATGATGGCAGTTTCATTTGGTTTACAACTACTAGGGATCTTATCCAAGGTTTTTTGGAACCTTCCATTAAACTTTGGTAAGGTATCATTTTATTTTTTAATGATATAATATAGAGCACCTAAGATACAACTCAACTCGTTTTGGTATCCCAGGTTTTTAGGAAAGGGTCAATGAGATAATCCCATTTTTTGATGGGCTACGATAAGACTAGGGTAGTTGCTTCCCTTGGGGGTGAGGACATAAAGGGAGGGCAAGGAATACCATTGCTTTACTAATCACGATATTTACTGTAATAAGAGGCTAATTTGTAATATTGATCTAACTAGTAATGACTAGAATACTAGTACCTATGAATGAGCTAGTGTGATTACTATAATCAAAGCAGTGAAAGCTTAGTAGTAATGTAAGAGTAATGAAACCCATATAGAATTATTAACTATGTAATTTTGTTGAAATTACATGTATATTTGATATAAGTAATGGTGATGATACTAGTATCCATGTTACATATGAGCTTACTAAATAGATCAATGTAATCGATTGTGTTACTAGTCTAAGGTTAATACGGGTCAATGGTTACCATTGGGTCTCAATCTAGTCTCCTAAACTGAGTTCATTTAATTGTCAACCAGGATTTGTAAACTGCTGAAGTGAAATGTACCATATGTACCTAGGTGTTTGTTTCCTAATTCGAAGTAATTTTAACTATTTTTATTGATAAATTGGGTTTAAAATGGAAATGGACAAGGGAAAATGAGGTAAAATGAGGTGAAGCAAAGCACAAATTTGAGGCTCAATCAGCTACTCATTATCACTATCATTTCCCTTTGATTTCCATAGTTATTTATACTCCAAACATTATAGTAATGCTATATCACACATTAAGGTATATAAGCTTATCACATACAACTTACCTGTACTAACTAAGCTCAAGATTACTACCCTTTTTTTACTGTATAACCATATAGAATAAAACCACATTACCTTTATATCATAGGGCATAAGTATCACCAAGCTACTTATAAGGGTTAAGATTTACTTGGCTTAATATGTCACACTAGTAGTATTACCATTATTAAGCTCTATACAATATGATGCTATATGTATAAGTAATTCCGAGTGTAACCAATACAGTAATGAATAGATGTATCTATTACTCTTATTACGTATTACCAACACCTCTTGTTACACGTTACAGAGCTATAACTAGTATATTATGTTTATACAAGTAAGATATGTTGAATAATGAATACCACTGGTCTCTATTCTAATATGGTATTGTTTCCATTAACTTGATATGATGTAATAACAAGAATGGCTGTAATATTGATACAAGCTAACTATATTTGCATAATTAGAGTGACTATGTTTAATCATGCTTTATTCATTACAAAGAGGAGTTATTTACATATTATACATTACTAATCAGAGTACTAATCCCATTAAGATGATGTGTAACTACTGCTTATATCTTAAGAGTGATAAGCCATGTTGTATACATGATCCTTGGATACTAGTAAGCTTACCTTATATTCATAACAGCTTAAACACACAATCTCAGTAGGTCCAATATAGGAAAGAATTTAATTTCTCAAATTTATGTTGTTGAGATACAAAAAAATAAGAATCTATCACCCTTGTTCACTGCTTCTTCCATCTAAGCTATCAATTTTTATGATTACTATTTTCTACCCTGCACAATGGCCATCCATAGATGGTTTTCCTATCTACAACATTCCAAAGAGATTAAACCACCAATGAGAAAATAGAGTGGTGCATCAGAGTTCCTTGTAATTTTCTAAATTAAAATGTTTCAATATGGTGACCTACTTTTAAACAAGTCTCCCAGACTATTTTGACATTTTAATTTGTGTTGCTCTCGTTTACATTGGTCTCCTACCTCCTCATATATCCATAGCATATTTTGGATTTCGGAGACTAGATTCTAAGTGGGTCACAAAAGATCGAAAGGTGCTAGCAGTTATTCAATAAAATGAAAGATAGTGTTTGAGTCAAGGAGGAAGTAGATAATGTAGGTCCATGATAAACAAGAACCATCCAAGATCATTCTAATCTGAAACCTATCATAAATTCATGTCCAAGGCCCAATACTAATAAACTATGCAATTTGAGTAAAAATGATAATGCCAGTAAATAAAAAAAATTATTGCAAATTTCTTAGTACCCAAAAGGAATTTCAATTTTTATTTCTTTTACAAAAAATCAGGGGATAATGAAAGAGGCCATACCAAGTGGGGGCATGGAAGCGGCTCTACCTATAGCTTCGTTCCCTCTTTTTTCCCAGTCTGCAGGACACATCCCCATTATCTTCATCCTCCTCATCATAATCAGTGTGCAAAGCTACAACATTCCTTGGAATTGATTATACAACACCTCAAAACCTATAAAAGCATGGATTTCATCCACACCCTACTCCAATGTGGCCGAAGAAATGGAAGGGTCGAGTCGTGGAAAACACATTCAACGTTAAGTCTCATGGCAAGTCGGGTTCCTTAGGGCTTCATGCAGTTTAGCAGGGTTGAGTCAGGTTCAACCTAAGTCTGCGTGCAGAACAGTGATAATGCATTCGAAATAGTGATGTAGGTGGCAGACAGTTTCTGGGTCGAGTCGGGCAGTGTAGTAAGAGCCGGAGCAAGCACACGGTTCCACTTGCTCCAACTCCTGAAGGGTGTATTTTTTTTAGGGGGAATAGGGAGGCTGGGGTGAAGGGTGAAATTATTTTGAGGTGGGAATTGGAATTAAAATTAAAAATTAAATGTAAATAATAATATTTAAAAAAAAATTATATATATGATTAAATACATACTAACTATAGATCCTATAGTTAGTCAAATATATAATTTCTCAACTATATCTCCTATATTTAGTCAAATATATAGTATTTCAACTATATATAATTTTGAGGCGGGAATTGGAATTAAAATTAAAAATTTAATTTAAATAATAATATTTAAAATAAAATAAAATTATATATAGTATTAAATTAAAAATTGAATATAAATAAATAAGATATTAAGGTGTGTATAAATGATTTAATATGTAAAACTTACAACTTTCCACACACACAACCCAACCCGATCTGAACCCAACCTAAACACGTTTCCTTGGGCACCCTCAGACGACACAACTCGACCCGCCCAAACTAAGGAACAAGGGAGAAAATGAAAAATAGGACGCACGAATGTGCACATTAAGGGACACAAGCAGTCACAACTTAGCATTTTTGATATGGCCTCCCTCACAGAACTTGACCCAACCTAACCCAAACACGTTTCCTTGGGCGCCCTCACATGACACGACCCAACCCACCCAAATGAAGGCACAAAGGAGAAAATGGCAAACGGGTCGTACAAACATGCACAAGGCACACGAGCGGTCACAACTTAGCATTTTTTATACGTCCACCCTCACATGAACCAATATAACCTAACCCAAATGTGTTTCCTTGGGTGCCCCCACACGACATGACCCGACCGGGCACCTAAACTAAGGCGCAAGGGAGCTAACGGCAAACAGGGAGCACGAATGTGCACAAGGCATGCAGGCGGTCGCAACTTAGAATTTTTTATACAGCTGCCCTCACATGACTCAACCCGACACAATCCAAACACGTTTCCTTGGGTTCCCTCACGTAATGACCCAACCTGACTTGACCCAACCTGAACGCATTTCCTTGGGCGCCCTCACAAGACCCAACCCGACCTGACCCGACACACTCGAATGAAGGCACAAGGGAGAAAACTGAAAATGGGTCATACAAACGTGCACAAGATGGACAAGTGGTGACAACTTAACATTTTTGACATGACCTCCCTCACATGACTCAACCTGAACGTGTTTCCTTGGGCACCCTCACATGGCACGACTCGACCCCATGCAACCCAAACGCATTTCCTTGGGCGCCCTCACACGATCCAACCTGACCCGACCCGCCCTGAACGCATTTCCTTGGGCGCCCTCACATGACCCGACCCGACCCAAACACATTTCCTTGGGCACCCTCACACGACCCTACCTGACCCGCTTGAATTAAGGCACAAGGGAAAAAAATGCAAATGGGTCACATGAACGTGCACTATAAGGCACACAAGCGGTCACAACTTAGAATTTTTGATACGGCCTCCCTCACTCGACCTGACCCGAACGTGTTTCCTTAGATGCCCTTACATGGCACGACCTGACCCATCCAAATGAAGGAACAAGGGTGAAAACGAAAAACTGGTCAGAAAAACATGCACAAGGGAGACGGGTGGTTACAACTTAGCATTTTTAATATGACCGCAATCACAAGACCCGAACCCCAGACTCACCTGAACTCATTTTGGTGGGTTCCCTCGCACGACCTGACCCAACCCAACCCACCTGAACGTGTTTCCCTGGGTGACCTCACACAACCCGACCTGACCCGACCCACTTGAATGTGTTTTCTTGGGCACCCTTATACAACACGGCCCAACCCGCCTAAACACATTTCCTTGGGCGTCCTCACATGGCACGACCTAACCTGACCCACCTGAACACATTTCCTTGGACGCCTACACACGACCCGACTCGAAGAAGAAGCTAAGACATGTGAAGAAGAGGATGTTGCAAATGTGTCAATGATAAAGGAATAGCTTGATGAACACATTGGACCGGGATTATGCACCTTGCATACATTGATGATGGAGGACACTTATAGGGGTTAGGGATTAGGGGTTGATGGGGTTAGGTTTTAGGGGGTTAAATGGGTTATGGGTCAGGAATTAGGATTTAAGGGGTTATGGGTTAAGGGTTTATAGTTTTAGGATTTAGGGGGTTAAATGGGTTATGGATTTAGGGGTTTAGGGGTTAACTGGGTTAGGGGTTAAGGGTTTAGAGGTTTAAGGTTTAGGGGTTAAATGGGTTATGGGTTTAGATTTTTAGGGGTTAAATGGGTTAGGGGTTGGGAATTGTGGCTAAGGATTCAAGCTCCATGGAAAAATCTAAAGTCATCAAAAACCTTGATGGTTTGGAAGAATTTTCTAAAATACCTTTCCTAATAGACAAACCCCTTTGGATATAGGATTCCAAAGTTGTACTTGTAGCAAGTAGGTCATCTTTAAAGGTGGAGGGAACTGAACATAAAGTGGAAGGAAAAAATATTTTGATTAAAAATTAAGACTAATAGTGGAAATCTCTCAAAAGTAATATTTGGGGATAGAGGTAAAATGAAGTATGACTATGAAATGGAGCCTTAGCAAAAAAGGGATGCTCAAATATGGTTCGCCCATGAAAATTTTGGTTTCGAGAAAGTGATAGGGATATTAGGTGCCCATAGGAAGCTAGCCCACAAAAGAGTGCTTATCATTTACAAAGCAGATATAATAATAATCCTAGAGCCTGCTACCCACCAACCTGTAGAGTAGATCTAGAGGATTCCTCAAGATACCAATTAGGACAATTTTATTTAAAAGAAAAAAAACAATTGATGAACGACAAAAAATTTCCATCAATAGATCAGGAAAGAAATTAAAATATGTCATTACAGAGATGACCTTGAGTCTGTCATATTCCCATTTTTGTTGTACTAAATTTCCATATCATGAACTAACATCAAGGAATATTCAATTTATGTCAACATACTCCATTTGTAAATGGCCAGTATACTTATAATGTTAGAAGGATAAGAATGTACAAAAATAGGATTTTAGATCCTTGCATTGATAAATTTGGTCTCTTGGCTTCCAATGTAGTCTAAGTAATGGTTCATTTTGCTCATACTTCATTCTGAAATTTTGGAGGTGTTTTCTTTTATAATGTGTTTTCTTGGGCGCCCTTATAGAATGGCACAACCCGACCCGACCCAACCTGAACGTGTTTCCTTGGGCACCATCACACGAATTGTCCCGACCCAACCCACCCAAACGTCGTAGGTAGAAGGGAGAAAACAAAAAACAGGTCACACGAATGTGCACAAGGCACATGGGTGGTCATAAATTAGATTTTCTATATGGCCTCCCTCACATGATTCAACCTGAATTCGTTTCCTGTGGCACCCTCACACGGCATGACCTGACCTGCCCGAACAAAGGCATGAGGGAGAAAATAGAAAATGGATCACACAAACGTGCACAAGGAAGATGATATGTCACAACTTAGCATTTTTTATACATCCACCCTCACATGACCTGACCTGAACTGCCTGAACGCATTTCCCTTGGTGCCCTCACATGACCTGACCCGCCCGAATGCATTTCCCTTGGCGCCCTCATAGGACCTGACCCACCCGAATGCGTTTCCTTGGGTTCCCTCACACGACCCAGCCCAACCCGCCCTAACCCGCCCGAATGTGTTTCCTTAATGGGCACCCTCATAGGGCATGACCCGACCTAATCCCCGCTTGAACTCATTTCCTTAGGTGCCCTCACATGACTTGACCCGACCCACATGAACGTGTTTCCTTGGCCCCCCTGCACAAATGCATTTTCCTAGGCACCCTCACATGACATGACCCGACTCGACCCGCCCAAACTCGTTTCCTTGGGTGCCCTCACATGGCATGACCTGACCTGACTCACCTGAACATGTTTCCTTGGGTAGACTCACACAAAATGACATGACCGGACCCACCCAAATGCATTTCCTTAGGTTCCCTCACATGACCTAACACGACCCAACCTAGACACTTTTCCTTGGGCTCCCTCGTAGGACCCGACCCAAACTGACCCACCCGAACGTGTTTCCTTGAGAGCCCTCACAGTACGTCACGAACCAACCCAACCCAACCCGAACACATTTCCTTGGGCACCATCACATGACCTGACTCGACTCGACCCGACCCGCCCAAATGTCGAAGGCATGACGGAGCAAACGGAAAATGGGTCGCACAAACATGCACAAGGCACACAGGTGGTCAAAACTTATCATTTTTTATACAACCTCCCTGACATGATCCTACCTGAATGTGTTTCCTGTGGAACCCTCAAATGGCACGACCTGACCCGCCTGAACAAAGACACGAGGTAGTAAACAGAAAACATATCGCACAAATTTGTATTACAAGGCACACGAATAGTATGACCATCCTCACATGACAAGACCTGACTCGACCCGCTCGAACACATTTCCTTGGGTGCCCTAACATGACCCAAACTGACCTGATCCACTCGAACATGTTTCCTTGGGCACCCTCACACCACCTGACTCGCCTGAATGCGTTCCCTTGGGTACTCTCACATGAACGACTCGACCTAACCTGCCTAAACGCATTTCCTTAGATGCCCTCACACGACCCGACCTGACCTGCATGAATTCATTTCCTTGGGCGCCCTCACATGACCTAACCCAAACTGACTCGACTCACCCGAACGTGTTTCCTTGGGTTCCCTCACATGGTACGACCTGACCCGACCGAATGCATTTTCCTAGGAACCCTCACACGACACGACCCGACCTGACCCGACACGCCCAAACACGTTTCCTTGGGCTCCCTTACACGACACAACCCAACCCAACCAGCCTAAACATGTTTCCTTGGGTAGCCTCACATGGCACGACCCAACCCGACGTGCCCGAACGCATTTTCATGGGCACCCTCACATGACACGACCTGACCTGACCCGACCTTCCTGAACGTGTTTCCTTGGGCGCCCTCACATGACACGACCTCACCTGACCCAACCTGCCCGAACATGTTTCCTTGGGCACCCTCACACGACACAACCTAGCCAAATCCAACGTGACCCAATTGAACGTGTTTCCTTAGCCTCCCTCACACAACCCGATATGACCCTACCCAGACGCGTTCCTTGGGTGTCATCACACGACCCGGCCCGACTCGATCCGCATGAGCCTGTTTCCCTGGGCGCCCTCATAGTATGACATGACCCGACCTAACCCAACCCGAATGCATTTCCTTAGGCATCATCACACGACCCGACCTGACCTAACCCTCCCAAAAGTCGATTAAGGCACAAGGGAGCAAACGAAAAAATGGGTCACACGAACGTGCATGAGGTACATGGGCGGTCACAACTTAGCATTTTTTATATGGCCTCCCTCACACAATATGACCTGAACGCGTTTTCTATGGCACCCTCACACAACACAACCTAACTCGCTCGAATGAAGGCACATGGGAGAAAACAGAAAGAAAAAAAATTGCACAAACATGCACAAGGCACACAGGTCGTCACAACTTAGAATTTTTGATACGGCCATCCTCACACGACCCGACCCGACCTGACTTGCCTGAACGCATTTCCTTGGGTGCCCTCACATGACTCGACCTAACCTGACCCGCCTAAATGTGTTTCCCTGGGTGCCCTCACATTACCCAACTTGACTCACCTCGACCCGCTTGAACATGTTTCCTTGGGCGCGCTCACACGGCACAACTAGACCTAACCCGAATGAACACATTTCCTTGGGAACCCTCAAATTACCCGACCCAAACCGACCCACCTCGCTTGAATGCATTTCCTTGGGTGCCCTCACACGACCAGACTTGGCGCGAACCGCCTGAATGCGTTTCCTCGGGTGCCCTCACATGGAACAACCCAACCTGACTTGACCCACACGAACATGTTTCTTTGGGTGCCCTCACATGACCCGACCTCACACGACCTGACTTGACCCAACCCTACCTAACCCTCGCATGTTTAGAAAATTTCATCGCAAGTCTGAAATTTGGAGCATGTTCGTTGCAAGTCCGAATTTTGGAGAAGTTTCGACGTTTGGAGAAGTTCTCCAGAAGTCTAATGTTTGGAGCACTTTCATCGCAATTTCAAAATTTGGATCACTTTCATCCCAAGTCCAATGTTTGTTGACTTTCATTTCAAGTCCGATATTTGGAGATTTCATCTCTATTCTGACGTTTGGAGTGCTTTCATCGTTATTCCGATGGTTGGAGACTTTGATCGCAATTCCAACGTTTGGAGATTTCATCGCTATTCTAACGTTTGGAGAGTTTCATTGCTATTCTGACGCTTGTTGGTGGGATTTAAAAAATGAGAAAAAAGTTGGAAACTTTCTGGTAATACGTCAAAATTGGCGGAACTAAAGTGTCGGAAAATCATCCATATGTACTAGTGATAGCTAGGTCAACACATCGACCAACAATAATACATGGTCAACGGTGTGGTCCTATAAACAGCCGCACCGTTGAACATGTACTGCTGTTGGGCAGGCGGTGCGCTGATAAAAATATATGGCAATGCACCGGCCAACAACATTACATGATCAACAACATGGTCCTATAAATGACCGCACAGGGACGGCAGCGGGGGCTGAACACGCCAATCAGCACAACTTTGGACTGTCTCAAGTAAAGACAGTGGCAAAAACCACAGTGCAAATGAAAAGCAACCCGACCGCAACAGATGTGACCAGAAAATCTACTACTTGCATACCAAAAGAAACCAATAAAAGAGTGATTGAACTCCTAGCACACTGCATAAATGGATGAATCAAATTCATGAAATATCATGCATTAATAGGAAAATTCATGGGCTTCTAGCCTACGAAAAAGGCACTGACGGGATGGATAGCCTCGAAATGGAAACCAAAAGGACACATAGATCTGCAACTATGCACAAAGGGCTTCTTCAAGGGATTCTTTACCTGCTCTGAAGACAAGGATAGGATCATGGATGGAGGGTCGTATTTCTTCAACACTGCAGGCCTATACCTCTGACCTTGGACGAAATGCTTCAACCCAGAAAAACAAGATCTAACCTAGGCACCAATCTAGATCTGGCTCTACTCGCTCCTGCAAGACTACTAGGATGAACTCACCTTATGAGACATAGGAAATTCCCTAGGGGAGTTCTTCAAGATCGCATAAGAAACTAAAATCAATTGGTATGTTTCCTACGCACGTATCTGTGTCTACATGAATCTAGCCGAACCACTCCCAAGTGAGGTAAGTCTCTTGCATGAAGAATTTGAATGGACTCAAATTGTTGACTATGAACACATTCCCTTCAGATGTAGGAAATGTCATCAACATGGTAATTTATTCAGAGACTTCCCCCTAAATAAGAAGGCAACAATGGAAAAGGGAAACAAATAGGAAAATGAGGGATTCACAAAGGTAGCAAATAAAAAAATACACAACAAAAGAGCTACCCCACATCAGAAAAAAAAAAAAAAAAAAAGCACCAACTACCAGCAACAGCTTCGCAACCCTTAATCAGCTCAGCGAAAATTAAATAGTTCTAGGCAAGGAGGTTGGAAGCACCTCCACTACGTAGACTCAATCAACAATGGCGCAACAAAACAAGCTTTCACCGGATACCTTCTTAAAACCTCCCAATGCCAATAAAGAGATGGAAAATGACCAAATCAAAGGCAAAGAACCAATAATGGAAACGATACCAGATACAATGGAAGAAGACCCAGAAAGCATAGATCTAGAAGGATTGGATCTCGCAGGGATAGAAGAAGCATGCACCAACAAGGACTACACCTCAATCCTAGAGCACCAATTTGAAAAAATGGAAGAAATATTAGCCAAGGCACAACAACTGCCCTCTCTGGGTATATAGGGAGGAACAATAACCAACTCCCAATACTTTTCAAAAGAGTCTCGAAAAAGAGGAAGGAAAACATCCCTGCAAAGAACTATCGAAGTAGGGAAAGAAATGGTGGAATCAGGGAGGTTCCCCAAGTTAACCAGATTGTACGTTGTCACCTCCCAATATATCCCATGAAGCTCATCTCATGGAACATCACAGGGCTAAATAGTCCCACGAAGCATAGGATCTTAAAAAAACGATTATGGAGGAACAGCCTACAAATTTTGCTACATGCAAGAAACAAAATGCACGAGTTCCACCCTAGATACCATCTTCAAAAAGATATGGAAATGTAGCAATATTATAGCAGTCGATGCAAATAGGGCATCTGGAGGACTTGCCATCATCTAGAACCCTCAACTCTTCACTCTAGAGAACCTGCAAGCCAACAAAAATTTCATCTAGGGTAACTTCCACCTGGTAGGTACTGATATCCATGAACTTCTCACCAATTTCTACGCACCCTAAAACGTGCAACAAAAGTTGATGCTCCTAATCAATCTTAAGGAACTCAACCTTCAATGATCCCATCCACTCTGGCTTCTGGAAGGATATTTCAACATGATTACCAACCTCCAAGAAAAGAAAGGTGGAAGACAACATCTCGAATCTGACAGTAATGGATTCAAAGAATTCATCCAAAGTAACAATCTCATAGATCTCCAAACCTCCAATGGGATATTTACATGGAACAACAAAAGAGGGGGAAATCAACAGATAGCCTCTCGGTTAGACTGATTCCTCATCATCGACGATCTCATCCTCCTAGGAGGGAATCTGGACACTACCATCATCCCAGCAGTAGGATCTCATCACTGGCTGATACAACTCCAATGGCTCCACCCAGGTAAGCATGCACCCAAACCCTTCCGTTTTGAACACTATTATTTCAGGCACCCCGGGTTTAAGGATCTAGTATCCCAATGGTGGTCTTCTATATAACCCCCTCCAGGCACCAAAATATTTCAATTCCAAACAAAGCTAAAAATTCTCAAAAGACATCTAAAATTCTGGAAAAAAACTATATTTGGCAATATATTCACAGAGAAGAAAGACTTGGAGGACAAAATGAAAACTCGGCAACAAAATATCATCCAAAACGGATGCACATATGAGACATCACACCAAGAGAAATTCCTGAACACTTAGTTGGAGGAAAGAAGGAAACAGGAAGAAACCCTATGGAGGAAAAAACCCAGAATCAATTGGCTCAAAGAAGGAGAAATAAATACTAAATTCTTCCATCGATACCATACGACACCGAATGCACAACATAATTACTATCATCAATAATCAAGCAGGGGAAAGGTTGGAAATGCAAGAATCCATCACGGAGGAGCTGCAAAATCACTTCAGGAACCCAACTACCAAAGGTAGGAAGCCATCGGGAAAATTACTCAACACATTCCCAAGCTTATAACAGAGGATCACAACAGGATTTTGCTCGCTGCAACCACTACTGCTGAAGTGGAACAGGAAGTCTTACAACTGAAAGCTGGGAAAGCTCCTGGGCCTGATGGATTCACCACAAACTTCTTTCAGTTCTTTTGGGATATCATCCAAACCGAATTTTGGGAGGTAGTGGAGGAATCTAGGTCCACTCACTGGTTGTTACCATATCTAAATGCTACCTTCATCACTTTGATCCCCAAAGATGACAGAGCTGCCTCACCCAGTAATTACATACCTATAGTCCTCTGTAATTTTATTTAAAAAATCATCTCCAAGGTCATATCTAATAGGTTGAAGAAGCTTCTACCTCTCATCATCTCACTAGAGAAAATAGGGTATGTGGAAGGCAGGCAGATCCTGGACGGCATCACCTAAATTCATGAGGTCATTCACTCCCTCAAAACTACCAAAAAACCAGGTATGCTTCTCAAAATTGATCTTTCCAAAGATTTTGAAAAACTAAGTTGGGATTACATAAAAAATATCCTTACAGATTTTGGCTTCAGTCACACCTGGATCAGATGGATTATGAGTCTCATCACCTCCCCCTTTCACTCCATCCTGGTTAACGGCATCCCCTCTAATACCTTCAATCCCTCTAGAGGCATAAGACAAGGGGATCCCCTTTTGTCCTTCATATTCATGATCATGGCTGAAGGCTTGGGTCACCTGATCAAAAGCTCTATTCAGACGAGAGCACTACTGGGATTACCTCTCCATAACCTTCCCCCAGCCTCTCATCAACAATTTGTGGATGAAAACTTGATAATGGGATACCCCTCTATCCAAGAAGCCCATACCCTCAAATTCGTTCTCGATTTCTTCTCTGAAGCTTCTAGAACAGATATCAACCAAGACAAATATCAGATATTTTTCTTCCACACACCCCCCCTAATCCAACGCAACATTGCTCGCATCCTCGGCTTCACCATTGCTTCCCTTACCTCAAAATAATTGGGACCTTCACTCACTGATTCTTCCATAAACAACTCCTCCTAGAGAGCTCTCCTTGAAAAAATGGAAACTCACCTCTCCAATTGGACTCACCGCACTCTTAACATTTCTAGTCGTCTGGTCCTCATCAAATACATTTTTCAATCTCTCCCCATTTACATTTTCTCAGTTCAGGTAGCTCCCAAATGGGTTCTTAGATCCATGCACATGCTACAGCAGAGATTACTTTGGGGAGGTACTAAAGGCAAAAACAAATGGGCCTTAATCAACTGGAAATAAGTATGCACCCCAAAACATCAGGG
This sequence comes from Pinus albicaulis, assembly GCA_034641835.2. NCBI lineage: Eukaryota > Viridiplantae > Streptophyta > Pinopsida > Pinales > Pinaceae > Pinus > Pinus albicaulis. The sequence goes on from CM076584.1 coordinate 1,408,627,537, forward strand.
AGGTCTAGGTCTTTGGGACCTGAACATAGCAGCAACATAATGGAAGCAAGCATCTAGTGGAAATGGGTGTCTGATCCCAATACCCCCTGGGCCAACCTATGGATGGCCAAGTATGCGCAGTATTGGCCAAAGGAAGATATCATTAGATACAACTTGGATTTTCCAGGCTCCCAAATATGGAAAGCAACCAGTCTTCAAAAGGGAATTATCCAAAACCACAGCTTCTCGGAGCTTCAAGATGGTAACCAAGGAAAATTTTGGGAGGACTCTTGGAAACAAATTCCAAGCCTCTCCTCCATCTTCTATAGACCTTTATGGAATGTGGTGCTCCAAAATAGGCAACAACAAAAAACACATGACTTATGGACAGAAGATACCTCTCAGGGATATATGCAATAGATACATACCAAAAGATGGCAAAACAACTGGAACAATGAAATCCACATTGACATCTGGGAGGAGCTATGCACAAAAAGAAAAATCAAAATCAAAACAGGTTTGGAAATCCTCCACTGGGGGCACATGCCAAGTGGCACTTACTCAACCAGGGAAGCCTACCATCTCCTACATCAACAAGACCCCAGACCTGTCGCTATTATCTGGAAAGATCTGGAAGGGAAAATTATGGCCCAAAATAGCCTCGTTCTTATGGTTGATCAGTAAATGCCACATACTCACATGGGAGAATCTTTTGAAATGCGGGTTTGAAGGGCTCTCCAGATATCCTCTCTGTCAAGGCAACTCGGAAACCATTGACCACCTACTAGACCTATGTCTGCATGCCAGCTCCTTATGGGAAATAATGGTTGTCCTTTACCAACGATCCAACCGTGCCAAGGGAAACATCGTTCAAACCATCAGAAATTGGCAAGATAATCCTTTCCACAGTAACCTATTGAATATATTATGGAAAATCACTCCGGGTATCCTTATTTGGAACATCTGGAAGGAGTGAAATAGCCGAATATTCAAGGACAAAGCCTCTACATCTGAACAAATTTGGGACAAGATTCACAGCAATCTTATGGAAACTCTAGCTTTAGATGCGTGGATTTAGGAGGACCTACACACCAAAGTAGCTAAAAGCCACATTTGGAACAACTGGAAAATGATTCTCAACACTCCCATGGAAATCACTCCCAGAAGCATAGGAAGATCTCTGGCCATAGACATTTGGTCGCCTCCCCCCGGGCTTCTTCAAATTATGGGGCTTCTAAAGGTAACCTAGGCACAACAAGATTTGGAGGATTTATTAGGAACACGAAGGGAGATCCTCTTAGAATATACTATGGGAACATTGTATGGGATAGCAACAAGTCAGCTGAGCTGGAAGGAATAATACAAGGTATTAAAATCGCCATAGACTTCCACTACATCCCTCTGGAAGTGGAAGAGGACTCGCAAATAATAACCATGGCAGCCACCTGCATCCTTTAAGGCACTGCTTATTTGAAATTCTCCAACATCTAGAGACTTTCTCACAAGCTCAAGGAATTGTAACTCCTGCTTCACAATCACAGAGCCATCATCTTCGGTCATGTGCACAGAAAAGCCAATGTGGTGGCTGACTTGCTTGCTAAAAAACGAGTGGAAAGCCATTGCGCTCTACATCACACCACCCTTGAGCAGAATGAAGATGAGGAAATGAAGTAGAATTGTCTCATCCTCATTCAGAATTCCCTGCTTCTCCCAGATGCGGGTGACACGCTTAACACAAGTGGACAACAAAGCCCAACTCATGCGGACTGTTGAGATCTCCAAAGCAATTCCTCACCGGCTGTGGATCCAATCACAGTTATCACCTCGCACGATCCTCAAAAAAACATCGATCACACAGATTGGATAGGTCTGGTGTCACCTAAATCAGACCATCACCTCACCCTTACCTCCATTAATGAGCATGCTGCATAATCAGTATTGTAGCCTTGCTTACCCCTCTGCGTCTGCCCAACAGCTTGAGCCTCACACGCAGATCACTGTTAGGTCCCTATATTACTAGTATAGTCCCTTATTGTTGTTATTTTAGCCCCCATATTGTTATTATTATACCCCTGTAACCCCCATATTGTTATTATTGTGCCCTTAAATTATTATTATTAAGTCGGCTAGGATTACATTGTGGTCCCATGGACTCCTATATATAGAAATGAGGTTTTGTAATTTGAATCATCCAAGAATTGTTCATTCATGTAATGTATTGGAGGTTTCCCCCTCTAAGTGGCCTATTTCTAAGGTGTTGATATCTCTTTTCTTCTATTTTTGGAGCTGGTTTCACAACATTTGGTATTAGAGGTTTGGATTCTAGGGTTTTCGTTGCTCCAAACCGGTCATCGTGGAATTTTCACTATAACATTTTTTCTACAAAGATTCAGAAGCTGAAATTTTTAGAGTAAGAAGCTGAAATCCTGAGGAACAACATCACAAAATTTCAGAGCTTGGTTCGCAATATTTTCGGATATATGATCTGTGGAAGTTAGGTCTATTTCAGGCTCCTGAATTTCATCTCAAAGAGGTTATCGTGGGAAAATCTTCATAACTCTCTCTTTGAGCATCGGATTGGAATTCTGTAAAAATTGGCCACAATCACACGGACTTTAGTTTCCTGTCTAATAATTTTAGAGCCAAAGGAGGAAACAATGACACGTGGAAATTCGTACAATTTCGCTCTACTAAACTAGTCCATAATTGGGTCATTGTGGGAGATTGCACATAACTTTGACTTGAAGAATCCAAATCAGGTCAGACCTGTGACATTTGAAAGAAGCTTGAATGGGATACTACAAGGCCTAATTTTAGATATTGAGGATCCACAATTATTGAGATAATTCAATTTCAATATAGATCTCCTTAAAAGCAAGTAAAAGGTGTATATTTTTTTCCCTGAATTGCATAAGTCTTGTTTGAAGAATCAAGTTGAATTGATTTCAAGGGCATATTGTAGATTAGATATCAGTATTGGATTATAAAATGGCCCCTAAAAAGAACTCAACACCCATTAAGCCTTTAGAAGGCTCTACTATGACTCATGAAGACAAAGAATGGCAACATGACATATCAAAATTACAAGAGCAAGTGCAACAAATTTCGCTCTCGCAAAGAGCAACAAAAAATGATTCCTTATGGTACAAAGATCGCTTATATCTTTGTAGGAATTCCTAACTAAAACAAAATATTCTTTTGGAATTGCACACTTCTCCTTTAGGAGGATACTCAGGATTTTTAAAGACTTACCACAGGGTGAAGAAATTTTTTTTTTGGGATGGCCTTAAATCTAATATTCAAAAGTTTGTGGCGGAATGTTTGATTTTCCAGCAGAATAAGGTTGAGACAATTAAGACCTTGGGTCTTCTATAATATTTATCCATTCTAATTCAACGTTGGGAGGAGATTTCAATGGATTTTATCACAGGTTTACCTAAGTCCGAAGGAAAGAGTGTCATCATGGTGGTAGTTGATAGACTTACCAAGTATGCACACTTTTGTGCATTATCTCATCCATTTAAAGCAAGTGCAGTTGCTACTACATTTATGGACAGAATTCAAAAGCTACATGGAAGCCCAAGGGTTATTGTGAGCGACAGAGATCCCATTTTTACTGGAAATTTTTGGACGGAGTTATTTTCTTGTTTGGGTATTCAATTAGCTCATAGCTCATCTTATCATCCTCAATCTGATGGTCAAACTGAGATAGTAAATAAATGTTTGGAAGGATATCTTCGTTGTTTTTAATCTAATAAAAAAACACAATGGGTCAAGTGGTTACCTCTCACTGAATGGTGGTATAATAAACCCAAGGGATTACTCATATCAAAAACCAAACACATTAAAAACTCATGGGATTAATATTAAAATCCTAAGGGATTAAGAGACACACGCTATTAATGTTGGATTAATAAACCAAAAAAATTATGAATATTATAAAACCAAGGATTAATATTATAAAAATTTTCATTTATTAACACAAGCAATCAATAAACCCAAGGGATAAATATTGTAAAACCTACGTGATCAGAACTAGATCAAGGACCTAAGGATTAGCTCAAATTTCAAAGTTATAGGATTGGGTTGAAACTAAGATGGTTGCATAGGTCTCATCATCTTGATTCTGGCACCACAAAAATTTTGAAAAACAGACACCGTATGAAGAAGTTATTGTACTTTGAATGTTGAGTGGGTCTAGCGGAGCACGGAGGGGCCAGCCCTCCTCCCATGGAACCTCATCATATGACCAGTGTGGGAGCTTAAAGAGCCTAATATCAGGTTTAATATTTAATTAGGCTTCAGTTAAGTGGATTTTAATATGGTGGAGATTCTGGAGGCACTCCCAAATTTAGGCAGACTTCCACTTTTAGTGGATTTAATTGGCAGTTGCCCCACATTTAGTGGAGGAAATTGGGGCAAAGTTGTTTTGGTCATAACTCCCTCAATATTGAACAAAATTGGACAAAAATTTAGTCAATTTTGGGTATCTTCAACCTCCTGAACACTTTGGGAGATGTTTTAGGTCAAATGGAGGTGATCTTCAGCAAATGTTTCTTCAGGGAAGATGAAGGAGCCATTAGGGCCACCATGAGACAAATTCAGTTTCAGGCCTAGGAAGGGGAGTTAGAGTCCTTTTCCAGAGTTCCAATAGTCAAAATTGGATAATTCAAATGTTTTGAATCTGATGAGACTATTTTCAGATCCTGTATATAACATTTGAATTCCAAAAAGCTTTAGTAAATTTCTAGGTGTCATTAGTGCCAGCTTTTGCCAGCAGCAGTACAGGGCTTAGAAAGATCTATTTGAGACCATTTGTAGTGAACCGATGATCATACTTGACTGAAATAATCATTTTGAATATATTTACAAAGGTTTCAGCAAGTGTTAAAGAACTTTAGAGGTTGAAAACTCAACAGAGAAGTTTTCCTTGACCCTAGTGCCAAGGGGTCTCGATAGGTTATTAAGGCGAAATCGGAGCAGCCAGAGGCTATTTGTGATGAACCAAAACTCTATCTTGACTATTTAAGTCATTTTAGAACCAATGGAAGTGTTTTAAGAACATTTTGAGAACTTCTAGAGCTCGATAAGCTGATGTGAAGTTCTGGGCAGCCTTGGGCAAACCGTGGAGGATAGCCTATTTGGGGATGCACTACTCAATTTCAGAAATTTATCAATTGGTATTTGATGTCTAATGTGTATTCGATGTAGCAGGAGTGGTTTCAATGACATAAATAGAATTCTGAGGGAGTTTGTTCCATTTGGAAGCTTAGAGTAGCTTAGTTCACCGACAGAAGGAATCATGTCAACAAGAGCCAAAAGATGTTTACAAAGTTTGGACAGCCAGTAGAGGGATATTTATTGTATTTTCAGTCCTTTGGATCATTTTTGTATTCATTGGAATTAATAATTTACTTTGTAAAAAAACTTACCATAATCCCAAAGAGCTGAGTCAAGATGAAAAAGCTCAGAGGAGACGTAGCCCACGAGATTTCAGGTGAACTCCTAGATTAAAATTTTTGTTGTGTTTGAATGATTATATGCTGCATTATGTTTCTTTCATACATGTTAAATTACAGCAAGAACAAATGAATTTAAGACACATAAACATTAAAAATTCACACACCACTTTCAAGTAAATAATTCCACAAAATTGTCAAGTACAAGCTAGATCATTTTAATTCAAAACTAAGTGGTAGGTTCTTGAAATACATACATTTTATCCAGACCATTTCAGATCAGGCTAGTATCAGAGCATATTTTCTTGCTTGACAGAGCACTTGGTTTCTTGATTGTATATCTTGAAAGGTGTTTAAACAATGTAAGAGATCGACTGTTTTACTGTTTGCAAACTGATTGTTGTTTTAGTTTGCTTGAGATTTGGGGATATATACTGATTAGCTAAGTCCTATAGAGGACAAAAAAGTAATAAAAGGCATTAATGCATCTTCCTTACCCCAAGGTACCTCAAGGTCACTTTTGGAACAAACCCTCTTGACGATTGTTTGTTAAGAAGCTCTTGGAGTTTGTTTGTTGTTTGGATATTTGAATAAGAGTTTGTCTTTACAACCATTTGATTAAAAAAAAATTCATTTGTTTTTAAAGCATTGAGAACTTTTTTGAAGTTCCTTTTCTTCATTTACATCATAACAAAAACTTCTACAAGTGAAGTTTCCTCCTTCACAAGATTCTTCGATGATGATATGAAGCATGACTTTATTATATTGAAGGACATGGTGCAGATTTTGTTTGAGGATAAATGAGAAAGCACTGAACTTCATGAACAGTTGTTTTCCATGAAGGAAGAGAAGGAATAAATTCTTCAAATATTACATGATATGGAGAGGCAACTCCATCAAGCCCAAGAGGCTTTGACCAAGAAAATGCATGAGGAAGAGGTAATCCATTCTAACTTGTCTTCAGTTTCCTCTTTAGAAAGATGTGTTGGTTCTTTTGAAACAAATACTAGAGGTACAGGGTCCAAATTAATGATTAAAATGGGCTATGAAGGCAAATGATTAGGCAAGCATGCACAAGGCATGGTTGATCCCATTTCGGTTGAGGAACGACCCAAGAATCTTGGTCTTGGTTATAGTGCAGTTTAATGGTGAAGACTCCAAATCCTTGAAGGCATGTGATGCTACTTTAAAGAGAACCTTTATTCCAATTTCTAAGATGAAAATATGTCAAATTTGTTTCAAATATGATTGCCATTGCTTTAAGCCTTTGATGCAGCAAGAAGATGGTGGACATGCAGCTTATGGCAAGCATGGAAGTTCAGAAAATTTTCAAGACAAGAACGATGATGTTAGTATACAAATGAAAGTTGTAGCCTCTACTAGTTCATCTTCTCATGAAGACAAAAAGGATTAACATTCAAAGTAGTACAAGAGGTATAAATCTTCTCATGATCAATTTGATTATGTTTCTACAAAGCATGATAATTTTACATGCTTAAATGAAAGAAATTTTTGTTGTACATATTGTGGTGGATTTAACCATGTTGTTTCGAGATGCTAGATGAGGAAGAAAGCATACAGAAAGCAGATGAGGCAAAGACAACTTTCAAATAAGTTTCATAAGTTTTTCACATATTTCCAAAAGAAGGGACATGATGTCTCCCATTGTTGTACTTTGCATCCAACTAGTCGTCCAAAGCACATGCAGCAAGAGGACAGAAAAATTGGTGCAAGTGGAACTAAGGATTCCATTATTGATGTGAAAATGGAAGATTCACATGAAGAATTGTTGCAGTAGAAAAAGTCACCATAGAGGTGGCTTGGAAAGAAGTGGATGGACTTCTTAACATAGTAAGAAATACTCCTTTGTACATATGCACATTTCGGTTGTATGCATGTATTTCTATTGAAAATCTGATGCAATATTGCATATAAATGGGGTTCAGTTGAAGGAATTTCTTTGTTGTTCCTAAATTTCACTGTGGATGTGTAAAAGATGAGTATGATACTCACTTATATTGCAGCAATATATTTTAGTTCAGCACTTATAGTCGCCCATATGTTTTTGGGATTATGTAGTTGTTGGTACTTGAAAGGAAGAGTTGAAGGTGTACATGTGCATGGAAGTTGTATGTGTAAATAGAAAACTGTAAATAGGTTCATTGTACATTGATACATGAAAATGTGTTTGTCAAGGTGTATCATGTTGTTTATCGACTTGTGTCGATTGTATCGCACATGTTTGTCGACTTGTGTCGATTGTGTTTCACACTTTTTACATTGATTTTGTGTCATTGTATAGCACATTTTATGGCAACTTGTTGTTGATGCCACATGTTGCACGACTTATGTTTGAGACACCTTGGATCATTGATCAAGGCAGTGATGTTCAGTTTACTTCTGCAAATTTCTCGCTATAAATTTTCTAAAAGGCAGCTCTTGATAGGAGGATAAGCGCATCGAGGAAAGGAAGTGTGAATTACTTTCTAGTTGTGGTTAAAATTCACTAGCCATGCAAGGAAAGTGTTTGGAGGCTGAAGAGAAGGGGGTGCAGTGTTCTCATTTTATGTACAGATCAGTTTCAGTAGCCGAAGAGAGATTTTGGGGTCCAAAAGCTTCTCATTTGGGAGGTGTGATCAGAACTGGATCAAGGACCTAAGGATTAGCTCAAAATTCAAAGTTACAGGATTGGGTTGAAACCAAGATGGTTGCATAGGTCATGTCTTCCTGATTCCGACACTAAAAATAGTTCAAAAAATGAACACCGTATGAAGAAGTTATTGCACTTTGAATGCCAAGTGGGTCCGGCGGAGCACGGAGGGGCGAGCCCTCCTCCCATGGAACCTAATCATATGACCAGTGTGGGAGCTTAATGTTAAGAGCGCTTAAGGAGCCTAATATCAGGTTTAATATTTAATTAAGCTTCATTTAAGTGGAGTTTAATATGGCAGAGATTATGGAGGTGCTCCCAAATTTAGGAGGACTTCAACTTTTAGTGGAGTTAACTGGCAGTTGCCCCACATTTAGTGGAGGAAATTGGGGCAAAGTTGCTTTTGTCATAGCTCCCTAAATATTGAATGAAATTGGACAAAATTTTAGTCAATTTTTCATCTCTTCAACCTCCTGAACACTGTGGGATAGCTTTCAGGTCGAATGGAGGTGATCCTCAGCAGCTTGTTCTTCAGGGAAGATGAAGGAGTCATCAGGGCCACCATGAGAAATTCAGTTTGAGGCCTAACCAGGGGAGTTAGAGTCCTTTTTCAGATTTCCAATAGTCAAAATTGGATAATTCAGATGCTCTAAATCTGATTAGATGGTTTTCAGATCCTGTAGAGAATTTTTGAAGGCTTAAAAGATTCAGTAAATTTCCTGGGATCATTAGTGCCAGCTTTTGCCAGCAGCAGTGCAGGGCTTAGAAAGAGTTGTTTGAGACCATTTGAAGTGAAACAGTGGTAATTATTGACTTAAATCATCATTTTGAATCTATTTACAGAGGTTTCAGCAATTGTTAAAGACTTTTTAGGTTGAAAACTCAGCAGAGAATTTTTCCTTTACCCTAATGCCAAGCGGTGCTCATAGGTGTTTGAGGCGAAACCAGAGCAGCCAGAGGCTATTGTTGATGAAAAAACTCTATATTGAATATTTATGTCATTTTGGAACCAATGGAAGTGGTTTCAAAACATTTTAAGAACTTCTAGAGCTCGAGAATCTGATGTGAAGTTTTGGGCAGCCCTGGGCAAACCATGGAGGATAGCCTATTTGGGGAATGTAGTGATCAATTTTAGAAATTTATCAATTGGTATTTGATGTATGATGTGTATTGGATATAGCAGGAGTGGTTTCAGTGACAAAAACAGAATTCTAAGGGATTTTGTGCCATTTGGAAGCTCAGAGTAGCTTAGTGCACCGACAAAAGGAATCGTGTCAACAAGAGCCAAAAGTTGTTTACAAATTTTAGACAGACATTAGAGGGATATTTATGTTATTTTCAGTCCTTTGGATCGTTGTTGTATTCATTTTAATTAAGAATTTACTTTGTAAAAAAACTTACCATAATCCTAAAGAGTTGAGTCAAGATGACAAAGCTCAAAGGAGATGTAGCCCACGAGATTTCAGGTGAACTCCTAGATTAAAATTGTTGTTGTGTTTGAATGATTATATGTTGAATTATGTTGCTATCATAAATGTTAAATTACAGCAAGAACAAATGAATTTAAGACACATAAACAGTAAAAATTCATACACCACTTTCAAGTAAATAATTCCGCAAAATTGTCAAGTACAAGCTAGATTATTTTAATTCAAAACAGAGTGGTAGGTTCTTGAAATACATACAAGTTATCCAAACCATTTTCATATCACTACGGATTAAAAACCCGAGGGATTAATATTATCAAGCGATGTGATTAATTAACCCAAATAAGTATTAAGGCTATGAACCCAAGATATTAAAAATCCTAGGGATTAAATCACCCAACTTATTATTAGTATTATAAACCTAAGGGATTAATAAACCCAAAATATTAATATTATAAACACAAGGGATTGATAAACCCAATATCCTATTATTATAAACCCTCGAGATTAATATTATAAGTCCTAATATTACAAAGTATAAATTCAAGGTATTAATATTGAATTGAAAATAAATCCAAGAGATTAATATTAATATTAAAACCAAGATATTAATAATCTAAACCTTATGAAATGTAGTATACCCTAGGAATATGAACCCTTAGATTAATAAATCCAAGGGATCGATATCATAAAAGCAAGGGACTAATAAACCAAAGGGATTAGAAACCGATGGGAATATAATTAAACACAAGGAATTAATATTATAAACCCAAAGGATATAAATCCTAAGATAAATATTATAACCCCTAAAATAAACATTAAAAAATAAGATTAATATTATAAACCTTAGGATAAATAGTATAAACCTATCCTATTAATAAAATAAAAGGATTAATATTAAAAACCCAAGGGAGTAACATTAAACCTTAAGATTAATATTAAATCCTAGGAGTATAAACACTAATATTAAAAAGCCAAGGGATTAATATTATAAACCCAAGGTATTATAAACTAAAGGTATTAATATTAAACACTAATATTAATATTATAAACCATAGGCTTAATATTAAACCCTATAAATATAGACCTTATTATTTATATTAGATATGATAGTAACAATATTATAAACCTAAGGGATTACTAAACCCATTGCATTGATATTAAAAACCGAAAAGAATAATATTAGACCCTAGGATTAATATTAAACCCTAGGAATATAAACCATAATAATAATATTATTACCCTTAGGATTAATATTGTAAACCAAAGGGGATAGTATTATAAATCCAAGGAATTAATAAACCTAAGGGATTAATATTATAATCTCAATGGATTATAAACCGAGGTGAATAATTTTAAACCCAAGAGATTAATATTATAAACCTAAGGGATCGATAAACCCAAAGGATTACTGTTAAAAATTCAATATATTGATAAAACCAATGGATTCATATTAAATCCTAATATTAATATTCTAAACCCCAATACTACAAATTATAAAGCCAATATTAAACTTTAAAATTATAAACTGAATATTAAAATTTCCTAATATTATAAACCTTGTATTAAACCCATGTTTTGTAATGAAACAATGCAAAATTGAATAAATTACAATCTAATGTAACATTGCAATTATGATTTTTAGACTTATTTGCATATTGAGACAATGTTTGTCACAATGTGATGTTGGATACATTTTTTTACTATTCCAATGCTACACTATTAAATCATTGATACTATAATCCGAGGGAACTAATAAACACAAGGGATTAATACTAGAAGCACAAGCAATTAGAAACCACAGGGAATAATATTAAACCCAAGGGATTAATATTATAAACCAATGGGATATAGACCCTAAGATAAATATTATAAACATTAAAATAAACATGATACCCTAAGATTCATATAATGAACCTTAAGATTAGTATTATAAACCCAGAGGTTTAATATTAAAAACCCAAGGGAATAACATCAAACCCTAGGATGAATATTAAATTCTAGGAATATAAACCCTATCATTAATATTATAAACTGAAGGAATTTATATTACAAACCTAATGGATTATAAACCCAAGGAATCTAAATAAAACCCCTGGATTAATATTATGAACCTTATAAAAAATATTATACCCTAGGAATATGAACCCTTAGATTAATAAAGGGAAGGGATTGATATTATAAACACAAGTCACTAATAAAAACATGGAATTAACTAAAACCCTAAAAATTCCAAATGATTAATATTGCAAACCAAAGGTATATAAAGCCTAAGATAAATATTATAAACCTTAAAAGAAACATGTTTTAGCATGGTTGATTTTCATATTGAGACAATATTTCTTGCATTCAACTTAGGACGATGGTTGACCATAATTGATTTGAATATTGAGAGAATCTTTGTCACAATGTGACTTTGGACAATTTTTTACCATGGTTGACCATGGTTGACCATGATTAACAATTCTTGACCATGGTTTAATATTAAAATTCCAAGCAAATAACATTAAATGTTAGGATGAATATTAAACCCTAGGAATATAAACCCTAAAATAAATAAACCAAAGAGATTAATAATTTAAATATTAGGCTTGATATTAAACCCTAGGAATATAGACCCTATGATTAATATTATAAACCTAATGGATTATAAACCAAATGGATCTATGTTAAACAACATGATGAATATTATAAACCCTATCAAGAATAGTATACCCTAGGAATATGAAACCTTAGATTAATAAAGCCAAGGGATTGATATTATAAACCCAAGGAACTAATAAAAGCAAGGGATTAAAACCAAAAACCTAAAAAACCCAAAGGAATAATATTGTAAGCCTAAGGTATATAAACCATAAGTTAAATATTATAAACCCTAAAACAAGCATGGTTGACCATTGTTAACCATTGTTGATTTTCATATTAAGACAATATTTGTCACAAAGTGATGTTGGACCATGGCTGAACATGGTTTATTTTCATATTCAGAGAATATTTGGCACAATGTGAGATTATACCATGGTTGACCGTGTGTGACACTGATTTACCATGATTAATTTTCATTTTAAGACAATCTTCATCACAACGCGAAATTTGACCATGGTTGGCCATGGTTTACTATGATTGAAGATATATAAACCATAAGATAAATATTATATGCCCTAAAACAAACATGGTTGACCATAATATATATAAACCATAAGATAAATATTAAAAACCAAAGGGATTATAAATCCAAGGGAATAACATTGTTGAAGATATATAAACCATAAAATAAATATTACAAACCCAAGAGATTATAAACCAAAGGGAATAAAATTAAACCCTAGGATGAATATTAAACCGTGTGAATATAAAACCTATGATTAATATTATAAAGTCAAGGAATTTATATTATAAACCTAATGGATTATAAACCCAAGGCATATATATAAAACCCTTGAATTGATACTATAAATCCTATCAAATATATTATACCCTAGGAAAAACAACCCTTATATTAATAAAGAAAAGGGATTCATATTATGAATAGAAGTCACTAATAAAAACAAGGAATTCATACTAAAAATCTAAAAAAATCAAAGGATTAATATTGTAAACCCAAGGTATATAAACCCTAATATCAATATTATAAATCATAAAACAAACAGGTTTGACCATGTTTGCTTTTCATATTGAGAACCTATGTAATATCCCTGGTGTAAGCTATCATAAAATATCTGATCAAAATGAAGGTTTTTAAATAATTAAATGTTATTAATTATTATATTAATATTACATGAAGAATATTCATGAATTCTAAATTATAATAATATTATAAGAATTGACTCTTAATTATTTTATTTAGAATATTTTTTATTCTTCTATCTAAATAAATTATATTTCCAAGTCCGTATATTTTATGAGTTTGAAAAATAATGGGTAATTTTTTTAGAAAAGTTTGGTTCGAGTGATATTTTGTTCACAAGGGAAAAGAAAATCGACCTTCAAAATAAATCATGAGAGATTCATGGATTATTTATGGAGTGATTTAAAAATTTATGAAAAAAACATATTTATGGATCGATTTATGGGTGATGTATGGCATGATTTTTTATTTAGAAAATCTATTGCATTTTCTCAATTCTACTTATTGCAAGTCAATGGGAAAATATGAGAACTAATGACAAAATACATGGAGAATGGAGCCAAGGGAGAGGAAGAATGGATTCCAATCATGCATCAAAAGATACGTTACTATGTTCTTTGAAAATTATTTTTTTTTCATATGGTGCATGATGAAATAAGAATTTAATTTATTTTCTTGGAAATTTTCATATGGTAAAGAATAAATAGTGTTTCTTGAGAAAACCTCTATGGAATTTTGTTCATAGGGGAGTAAGTGTTTTATTGATTCAATTATTATAATATTTAATGTTCTTTGAAGTCTTAAAAAATTTTCATGGCTCAATAATTATGTGAATTGCAAGAATTATTGGAAAATAGGGTACAAATATGCCTTCGTATCTCCCAAATTGTGATAGATGTGTACGAACAGAAATAGGTTTTTTTTAAATGAGCCCATTATTTCAAAAAAAAATCTTTCATATTTGAAAATTTCATTTTCAATTTCTCAAAAACTGTGTCTAAAATTGATGACAAAAACAATAAATTATTTAATATTTAAATCTGGAACATAGGCTCCAATGATTCATTCAAATATTTCATACCATGATACCTGTGTAAAACATAGGAGAGGATTTTTTTAATACACATGTTTCCAGCAAAATCCTCTTTTTGTTTTTGTTTCGAGATGTTCGGAAACCACGCCCAAAGTTGACGACTGAAAGAGAAAATTATTTAATACTTAAATATGGAAAAATGGGCTACAAATATTCATTCAAATATTCCAAACTGTAACAATTGTGTAAAATTTGAGAGAGGTTTATTTTAATGAAGTTGTTCCAAATAAAAACCTCTTTTGGTTAACTGAAATCTGTTTCCAGATGTTTAGAAACTGTGTCCAAATTTTATGGCTAAAAAAGGAAAAACATAGTATTTCCATTTGATTTATGAGCGTGATAAATATATTTGTTATGTTAATATAGAGATCAATATTGTGTTAATGTTACTGAAAAGAAATAAATTTATTTCATGCACAAACCAATAGCCATTAATTTTGATATTTCTTAAAAGGAAATAAGTTATTTTCATGCAGACAAATAGAACAATTATGTTGATATTGCTTGAAAAGAAACAAGTTATTCACATACATAAAAAAATAGAACAATTATGTTGATAATTATTGAAAAGGAATTAAGATATTTCATTTAAAATATTACAAAGAATGTTGACATGATGAAAATGCATTAAATTTTTAAGGTGAAATATTGGACTTTTAAAGAGAATATGTGTTTAGGTGCATAGGAATAACATTTAGGATATTGGATCTACTAGAATTGAATATGTGATTTTACATGCATCGGAAGCATGAGTTGCGTAGAGAGAGATAAGTAACTATTTAGAGAAAGGGTTCACATAAAACCTTTGCATTAAAGTCAAATGCTTGTGTTATTTCGGAATAATTTTTTATTCATGCTATCGCTTAAGTAAATATTACAAATTTTTCTGATGTGTCAAATGATAGGAAAATATTTTTTATTGCATGCATAATAGCTATTGAGTGAGCAAGGAATAATTGGTTGGGTTAGACGTCTTCGAAAAGAAGAGAAGAGAAGAGAAAAACATGTCCTTGTATGCATTATTGAATTAGATTCTTGGAGAGGAAAGTTGGTAATGACATCCTTTATTGTGTTAAGATTCCTTTGGAAGATATTTTAGGGAAACATATACACTTGCATGCATGGAAAAGTATAGTTTTGGTATTTTATTTCTCGCTAAAAGGAAGGTGCAATCACATAACATTGATTGTGTTAGGGTTATTTCGGTAAAAATAATACGCATTTTCATACCTAAAGGGATTGACTATGGTATTAATTTTCTTTTGGGGAGAATATTATGTATAGATTTTGGTATAGATAATTTGGTAAGATGAAAATTTTCTTTTCATGCATGAAAGAATATATGTTATGTGTTGGATCCCTTAGAAACAAAATGTTTTAATCTCTCCATGCAAGAGTTTTTTAGCTTCCTTTGGAAATAAACATATCTTTCACATGAAAGAAGAGAGATCTATCGTTTTATTATCTTTTGGATATAATTAGTAGTTGCATGCAATAATTTATAAGTATTATGTTAACTCTATTCGGAATAGATATTTCATTTTTATACATAATATCCATTGTGAATAAGTGTCCTATGGAAAATAACATGCATTTACATGGATAAGTATAGAATCTATTGTGTTACTATCATTGGAAAATAAAAAATGATAGTAGGAACACATAAATTTCTTATAGGGTAGTTCTCTTGAAAATTGGTTATGCATTTGCATGCATAAGAAAAATATCTAGTATGTTATCTTTCTTTCAGAAAGAATATGAAAGTGCATGCAAGATTATATTAGCGTTTTGTTGGAAATATGACACTAGATAGTGATTTTTTGCTAATAATGTATGTGCAATGGTTTTAAACAAGACATTGCGTGACACTATGTTTATTTTTTATGCATGCACACAAAAAAGATGTTGAAGTGTCACTAATAAATATTGATTATTGGTTGATTAATATTTTATGTTTTATTTGATCATGGTATCGAGTGTGATGTTGACAACAAAAAATGGAAAGGATGGTGACTTGTGAAAAGGATAATTTATATTTAACATTGTGTCAAAGAAAGATTTGTTGGTTCATGAAAATTTAGGAATACCGTTTGTTAGATGGTCCACTGACTCGAAGAACCAAGTGGTAAAGACTTAATGTTTATGCCTTCATGGGTAAATGATATCATGATGATTGTAATAGTTTATAGCTAGCTATACTTCAATTCAAACGATAATTCTTTGTACTATTTTAAATAATTGTTAATGGATGGACTCCCTTACAATCCATTTAGTGAGGGGTGAACATTGTCATGAAAATTTAATAATAAAATCAATCGTTTGTTGGTTTTCACCCTACAGGGTTTCGAGGGTATATCAGTGTCTAATGTTGTGATTTCATTGTTACATTTTTATGATGTTAATTTCTTTCATGGTTTCATGTTTATATTATCAAGTACATGAAATACTAATTGAGTTAAAATAATCATGGGAATCAATCCATAATTATATCAAGAAATTTAAGTTAATATGCTAAAAAAATGGAAGTTAATGGTTGTGTAAATCATTCTGCATTCAATTATTATTTATCTAGGTAATGATGATTTTTATTATGATGGTCATTTAGGGAATATAGAAAGTATTTTAAGAGGTTACACATTTGTAAATGTTGAAAATTTTTCCTAACTCCATGCATTTTGTAAGTTTACTGGGGGATGTGACACAATATTTCTCACAATGTGACTTAGGACCATGGTTGACCAAGATTGATTTGAATATTGAGAGAATATTTGTCACAATGTGACGTTGGAAAATGGTTGACCATGGTTGACCATGATTATCAATGGTTGACCATGGTTTATTATTATTAACCTAAGTGAATAACATTAAACCCAGGGATGAATATTAACCCTAAAATCAATAAACCAAAGGGGTCAATAATTTAAACACTAGGCTTCATATTAAACCATAGGAATATAAACCCTATGATTAATGTTATAGGCCTAATTGATTATAAAACCAATAGATATATATTAAACCCTAGGATCAATATTATAAATGCTATAAATTATATTATACCCTAGGAATATGAACCCTTAGATTAATAAATCCAAAGGATTGATATTATAAACCAAAGGAACTAATATCAACATGGGATTAATGCTAAAAACCTAAAAAACACAAATGATTAATATTGTAAACCTATGGCATATAAACCGTAAGATAAATATTATAGAACCTAAAACAAACATGGTTAACCATGGTTTACCATGGTTAACCATTGTTGATTTTCATATCGATACAATATTTGTAACAATGTTATGTTGGACCATGGTTGACCAAGATTGATTTTCATATTGAGAGAAGCTTGTCACAATGTGACATTGGACCATGGTTGACCGTGTTTGACTAAGATTGACCATGTTTGAGCATGTTTGATTATAATAATGACCATGAATGACAATGAGTAATTTTAATTTTGAGACAATATTTGTCACAATGCGACATTTGACCATGGTTGACCATGGTTGACTATGATTAAAGATAGTTGACCATAGTTGATTTTCATATTCTGATAATATTTGTTATAATGTGATGTTGGACCATGTTTTATAATGAATGAGCATGGTTGGCGATGGTTGACGATGGTTGAACATGGTTGATTCTCACATCGAGACAATATTTGTCATAATGTGACATTGGACCATGGTTGACCATGGTTAATCATGATTATAAACAAAAGGAATTTATATGAAACCATATGAATAATATTATACCCTAGGAATATGGATCCTTAGCTTAATAAACCCAAGTGATTGATCTTATAAACCCAATGGAGTAATTAATGCAAGGGATTAAAATGAAGAACTCAAAGGAATAATATTAAACATACGATTTTAATATTGTAGACCCAAGATTTATAAACCTAAGATATATATTATAATCCTGAAATAAACATGGTTGACAATTTTTGAACATGGTTGATTTTCATATTGACACAATCTTTGTCATAATGTGACGTTGGACCATGGTTTAGTTTAGTATTGAGAAATATTTGTGACAATGCAACATTGAACCATGATTTACCATGGTTAATATTAATCTCTAGACAATATTTGTCACAATGTGACATTGGACCATGGTTGACCATGGATGAGCATGGTTGTCATAATGGGATGTTGGAAAATGAGACAATCTCCGTTACAGTGTGACTATGATTATTGACCATGGTTAACCATGGTTGACCTTGATTAACCATGGTTTATTTCCATATTGACAAAAATTTTGTCACAATGTGACGTTGGATCATGGTTGACCATGATTGACCATGGTCAATGATGGTTGACCATGGTTTGCAATGGTTGACCATAGTTAATAATGGTCAAAGATAGTTGACCATGGTTTATTTTCATATTGAGACAATATTTGTGACAATGTGACGTTGAACCATGGTTGACCATGATTACAAACCCAGGAGATTTATATTAAACCCTATGACTAATATTATACCCTATGAATATGGACCCTTATCTTAATAAACCTAAGTGATTGATATTATAAACCTAATATTTTTTAAAATGTGACATTGGACCATGGTTGGCCATGGTTGATCATGATTATAAACCTAAGGGATTTATATTAAACCCTATATTGCATAAAATCATACCATAGGTATATGGACCTTTACCGTAATAAACCTAAGGGATTGATATTTTAAACCCAAGGGACTAATAAACCCAAGGGCTTAATACTAAGAACGCAAAGGAATAATATTAACCCTAAGAGTTTAATATTAGAAAACCAAGGTATATAAGCCATAATATAAATATTATAAACCCTCAAATAAACATGGCTGATAATTGTTGACCATGGTTAATTTTGATATTAACGCACTCTTTTCCATAATCTGATGTTGGACCATGGTTGACCATGATTGATTTTCATATTATGACAATAGTTGTCACAATGAGATGTTAAACCATAGTTTACCATGGTTAATTATCATATTGATACAATATTTTTTGCAATGTGACATTGGACCATAGATGACCATGGTTGTCATAATGTGACGTTGGATGAGGAGACAATCTTTGTTACAATGTGAATATGATTATTTCCCATGGTTAACCATGGTTGACCATGATTAACATTGTTGATTTTCATATTAACACAATATTTTTCACAATGTGATGTTGGACCATTGTTGACCATGGTTTATGATTGTTTATTGTGGTTTATTTTCATATTGAGACAATATTTGTAACAATGTGATGTTTGTAATACCCATATTTATAGCTTGTATATTGTGTGAATAAGCCTAAGGTTCAAGTGGACTTAGGGAATAATTAAGTATGAACATGTTTATTTTCAAATTAATGAATAGATATGAATTAAATATTGATGTGTAAAGACAGAGTAATGGAGACGAAGAATTATTATCCATGAGGATGGACTAGAATCCCACACTTTCTCAAAACTCTCCAGAATTACTTGAAGAAAAATTAAATAAATAAATTTTATTAGATGGGAGAAAAATATCTAATAAAATCCTCAGTAAAGTGGAAAGTTAATAAGACGAAGTAAGAATAAAATTATGTAGAGGAAAATAATGTTTTAAAAGAATCTGTTGCGGAAAAAAAAAAGAGCCTAGGCTATGGGAAACAACATCCCATAATAACGAGACGTCTTTATTGAAACAAACTGAGGGACATAAGGCTTAAATAAGTCATCACTAGTGTGAAAAGGGGGTTGTCTACACTGGGGCACATAGGTATTTTCTTGGGGGAGAGTTGTCGAGAAGCTCGTGGTTGGGAGGAATATCAACATTTACACAGTGGTATGTGATTCCTGTGATTTTATCAATATGTGCCTACTTTAGATTTCTAATTAAGTTCAATTTTTATGGATTGGGAGATGATTCTGAATTATAGAGAGATGTGTGATATGAATATGGAATAGGATGGACATGTATGTGTCAAGGGCTATTAGTAACTGTTAACTTAGATTTATTTTTCTAATGTTAAGTAAATATTGATCTTTTTATTGTACAATGTCCATCTTGACATGTGTACTTGATAGAGTCTCATCTGTAATTAAATAAAGTTAAGACTCCATTCTGTTACACAGACTTAGGACTTGAGAGTAGATAAACAAGTCGAATTTATATACCCAAGAAGGGGTCTTATTCTGATGTTTATTATGAAGTATTATTGCAGAACAGATTTCATAAAGTATTATTGTGAATAATAAATAAAGAGTGCCTAGTTTTGTATAAATTAAGATATATTCTAGTATGATCATCTGCATTGGTAAAATATATCAATTACATGTTTTAGAGAATTAGACAAAGTTGATATAAATTCAAGTGGCAATGAAAAACTGAAGTAACCTACATTATGTAGAAACTTTATGCTAAATTATCATGTAACATGGCTAAAAAGAAGCATAAAAAAATGGGACACACATGCATATTTATAAACCAGCATACAATATCACTGAGATAGTATATGAAACATAAATTTTGTAGTTTCCAGAATTCATATACATAAACTATCAAGTCAAAGTCCTCTTAAAACAGTTGAAGACATTGTTGTTACATTACTCTAGCACTGTAGGAGTGTACATGGAAACAATAAAATAGCTATGTTTAGTAAATAAGGGTCACCACCCCAGTATGGTATTAACTCCTAAAAATAAACATGTTGAACTAAGTACATGTCATAAAATCTGGAATGGTACAACAACTAACCTGAGAAGTCAAAAAATCCATCTATCAGTTGAATATGAATGATGACAGATGTGACTCGTACATAAACTAGAGGACTTGAAAGCAAACCTAGAACAAAATGGGAAATTTGGAATTAAAATCAGATTTAAAACATAATTAAATAAAACAAGAAACTAGTATGTGTTCAAGGGTACAAGTAGAAGAATATCATTTCCTGAATATATACTTCATGATCCCATTCTTCCCATGTACCTACAGTGAGGGAAGGATGTAAGTAAGGGTGTTATGAATACATAAATTAATATTTGAAATAATATTTCCGAACAACCTCAAAGACTAATCTAACTGAAGAAGCATAAAGGCATGTTGGAATGTTGGTCCATCCTCGAAGAAGGGGAGTTACTTGGGTAGGGGTTACCCATGTTAACTCATAAAATTAAATTGAATCTAAGTACATAGTATATAAATAAACATGCCATTATATTATGATTTATATAAAAGTGAGAGTTCTGATATATATGTGTGTGTGTGTGTGTGTGTGTGTGTGTGTGTGTGTGTGTGTGTGGATATTGTGTCAAACCTATGCGTTAGCAGCCTGCATAACCACTTGGTAGGTAGGCAATCCTTCTAGGAATTCAAATGAATAAGAAGAACATGCAAAAAGGACTAACACATAAGTCTCAAAATCCATTCAATAAAAGATACCATATAAGCATATGTAAAATTCTGAGTTGGGAAATATTACTATATATTAAAAAACATAATTCATGCTACACATGGATAAAAGAATATACTGAGGATATATACGCTATGTAAAGAGTCAAAAAGGTGAAATGGAGAGTTATTTATAACCATCTGAGTATTTATAACATGATATAAATGTAAATAATAGAGTGAAATAAGCCGAATACGCAGAGGTAAGAATCTAAAACCATAAATAGTTCATGCTAAGACAAGTGGTACCATAGCGACGCTAGCTGGAATAGTTAATCATAACTAGACATTCCACAAAAAGAATGTAATAAATTAAAATTCGTAATGTCCTTTAGTTTTCATACGTATGGCATAATTGAAATGATAAATTAAACAACAAGGAAATGTACAAAAAAATGAAGTAAGGACGAATTCTAGAAAAATAGTGATAACCCAAAATTCTGAGGTATATTGTCACTCTGTAGGAAAAGATATGTAATTAAATGAATTGGAATAAAATGAATATGTAATTAAATGAAATTGCATACAGTGAATATTGAATTAAATAAATTTTCATACAGTGAACAAGACAACATTATGTAGTCACGCAGAAACAAAAATCTACCACTGTTAAGGGACGAAATCATCCTACAGAATTAATAAATAATGCCACACAGGGGTTATCGTATGCAAGATTGAAAACTACAGTGACTAATGCATTATGTAGAAGACATAAATACTGAAACCCTCAAATCAAATATTTGAATTGTAATAAAAATTATAGAGAATCTCTTCACTGGAAAACATTGAATTTAAAACGTTGGTGCCTTAAATAATACTATGTAAATTTCATGTATATAGAAAATTAACAGAAACAAATCAATGCTACGAAACAGAGGATACCCTACATGACGATCTAGTTAACAACAAGAAAATTCAAGTTTGAAAAACATGATGAAATAGGGGAGGTACCTTGCGTGAGGGAAACTTGTCTTAAACCTCTTTCGAAGTCAGATTGACAGAGGAATACATAAATAAAATCAAATATGACCATATAAAAATTGGAACAAGGGTTATGAATTAGTGAAATGTCTCTTAGGTCCATTACCTAGAAAATTTGGGGGTTCAAAGATATTGAAATCGCAAAACCCCAAATCCCAAGTCTGTGAAGCTCAAGTATGCACGTTACCACAATTTACCCAAACAAAGGCATCCAAAGAGGGTAAATAGGGTTCGAGGCCCATACTCATAAAAAATTGAGAACGCGATTTCTAAAAGCAAACCAGTGACTATTCTGAGAATCATAGTTACAAATAGAAAAACCCAAAACAAAAACCTGGAGAATTCAAAGAGGGTCAGTGGAGGGTCTTACCTCTCTTTGCATGGAGAGAGGATGAGCTCAACATAGTCACCATGGAATTGTAAGGAGAAGAGGTTGTGACTCTGTATGAAGCGGGACGAATATTATCTCTGCCAATAAAATGAAAGAGCCATGAGAAAATCATTATCAATGCAAATAGTACACAGTACATGCAAACCGAAAGTGGGGAATCGGAATTTTCTTCAAGAGGCATGGGAGAAAGGGTCAAACCCCTATGAATTTTCTCCCAAAATCTACCATTTTCCTTTGCAAAAATCAACAGAAGTGAGTTAATATCAAAACCCTCAGCAAAAAAAAGGGAAAACATGAAATGTTATCCGTGAAGTCTATGAAATGTCTTACCTTGAACACCTTGGAAGAAAACCCTATCTTCAGGTCATGAAATGTTGTAGTATCCATAAAACCAG
The DNA here is from genome assembly GCA_034641835.2 of Pinus albicaulis. Lineage (NCBI taxonomy): Eukaryota > Viridiplantae > Streptophyta > Pinopsida > Pinales > Pinaceae > Pinus > Pinus albicaulis. The sequence continues at coordinate 1,408,650,960 of CM076584.1, forward strand.
AGGTCAAAAAATACATAGTAGCATGAAGGAGGTCACTCTATTGACTAAACAAGAACAAAGCTCTCCAACCACACTAATGGTGGAGGACTTCATCACAAATTAAATGATTGATAGAGTTACAGGTTCGTCATGGAGGAGAGATTAGAGCTCAGGATGAACACAACAAAAATTTCAAAATGACATGTGAAACCAGAGGTTGGGTAGTCTAAAACCATTAGGGTTTCTCCAAGAGATATCAACCGTTGATCTCACCCACAGATCTCAAGTGTACAAGTGGTGCCTTGAAGGGGTAAGAGGGCCATGTGAATGCCATGTGAGATGATCACTTGCAATTCAAGGAGTGGGCTAGATCACATGCTGGGCATGATGTTTTAAAATGAAAAATTAAAACAACATACCTATTCGTACTTATCTTAAATGCAATACATGCGTCCAAAGTATAGTAATACGATTAATGTAAGAACCATACATTTCATATATTGATGCAGGTTATGTAAATATAAATTATTCAAGGGGGAATATTGTTGGGAAAAATACTGAGAGGGGGGGGGTGAATCAGTATTTACTGTATATTCAAAACTTTCACTTTTCCTACTTCTAAAATGCATACGCTACTTTCCTGAACCAGAATTGCGTATATACGCGGATACCCTTTACGAAACTCGCGTATACACAGATATCTATTTATGTCATTAATTCTTCACTTAAATAATTCCTTCATTTATTCATCAGATATTCAATAAGTAGTAAACATGTGCAGTAAGAACAGAATAAATCATCACACAAAGCATCACACATGAACACCAGGATTTTTAGGTGGAAACCCAAGTCGGGAGAAAACCACCGCTGCAGTTGCTCACCCTTCAATATTTTATTATAGAGAAAACATCTTACAACATATGTGCTGGCGCAGACTTGACCAGCACGCAGGCACCCACCTGCGCTCGTTTACCAGCCTCTCCTGGAAGGGAGCTCCAACCCCCTGACTCGTTTACCAGCCTCTCCTGGAAGGGAGCTACGACCCCTCGATCTCGTTTACCAGCCTCTCCTGGAAGGGAGCTACAACCCCCTGACTGAAGGCTACAACCCTCAGCACCACCTTGGACCACGTTTCATCAATTTTCACACCGGATCCAACCACTTCAATAGAACACAACTTGCAGGCCACAATTCATCATATTTCCAGACCGAACCCTTTCCATACTTTTAAGCACAAACATACATCATCAATAGATACATATCAACACAGATCAGATAGCAGAACAGATCAGATATTTCATACCCCTTGCTTCAGCAAACCCTAGTTTGCATACGCGCTTTTACTTCACTGATGCCGCGTATATACGCGCTTCCGTCCACACAAACCAGCGTATACCACAGTGTATATTTTATTGCGCATACGCGCTTTCTCTTCGCTGAAGCTGCGTATATACGCGTTTCCTCCGCGGCGAAGTAGCGTATAGATCTTCAATCATTACAGAGCAACATACTTCATCAGATCAGATATTCAGTTCAGATCTACCCTTTTGCTTCAGACAGATGTTCGCCTAGATGCTCGCCTCATCACAGATCTAAGCCTTCCATAATCAGATCTAGCAAATACAAGAGCAATTCAGATCTAGATCCTCTTCTTCATCATTGGTGCATCATACATTCAGATTTATCATTCAAGTGTAACCCTTTCCATTCAGATATACTTCAGAGAGAAGTATTCATTCAAGCTCAGACATCTTGCTCTCACACTCATGATTTGCACAATGAATTTCTTCTCCTTATATAGGTTTTCCTTTTTCAATACCATGAGCTCCTTTTTCAATACCATGGGCCAAAGCAATACCATGAGCCCAAAACTACCTGGACGGGGTCAATTAGGCGGATCATTACCCAATACAATGGGTCAATACCATGGTGGTTACCCTTGGTTTTGCACTTTTTGAGCGCTTTTTCCCATACGCGACTTGGAACGTTCCTTTCCGCGTGCATACGCGACTTCCCCTAGGCAAATCCACGTATACAAAGAGACATACTCTTTTCATCATATTTTGAGCACATTCTGAATTCCTTTCTTCATTGCCTTTTGTACATACTGTAGATACATCATATTTTCTTCATCAAGAACATATTCTCTCAAGCACAACTTCATCAAGTAAGTTGTCATCATCTTCATCAAGTGGGTTTCCTTTCAAGGACAACACTCAGCATCATATTGTCAACAAACATCATATCACATCAGATTTACATCATTTACCAAGTCCATCAAGTCAAGAATAACTTCATCAGGTGGTTTGCCATCAAGGACAACACATGTCATCAGTCGCATGTCTTCATCTTCATTCAGTGGGTTGCCATCAAGGACAACACTCTGCATCATATTTCCAACAATCTCCCCCTTTGGACTTGATGGCAACCACGATGGTGTTTGGTTACCACAACAGATAGATACCATGTCACTCTCCCAAAAATGTCACTCTCCCAAATATTTGACATCATTATCTTCTCTTCATTCAAACACCATGTCACTCTCCCCCTTTGACATCAAGGGCAAAGGGCGGAACAAAACCAACACACTCACCCCCTTTTCTCCTCATGTAGAAGAAGCGTTCTGCAGATCTGATGTATACTGAAGTGACCAAGCTCCCCCTGAGTTCATGCTGAATCTTCAAACATATTTTCAATGAAGTACATGACTCTATCACCAATGACTCATACTTACATCAAATATCCAACCAAGTGGATTTACATATGAGACTCAAGTACCCAACCAAGTGGGTTTACACATTTGACAAGTCCTTATATGACTGAATATATCAATTTACATCATGAGTCTCAACAAGACATTTACACCAAACTACAAAAATAACTTTAAGACCAACACCAGAAAGTCCTCAAGAAAGAGAACATATTTCAGAATCAACATAATGCCAACAATGCATTATACTCAGCAAGGCCAATGCTCCCCCTGAATCTGTGCAACCAAGAAATCTTTCCAAAAGACTAAGGCTCCCCCTTAGTTTGTGCATCCAGTATCAGAGATACCAAACAGCACTGCAGCTGTGCTGAAAAGAGCTGACTCCAAGCAAAAATTGTCAGCAATCATACATACGTGGTTTTATGTGCAGGAACTCGCATGTATACGCGACTGTGTTTCAGGAAACCCGCGTATCCCAAGCCATCTTCTAAATTTCAACCAGATCTGATTCTCTGTGAGGCAAAGACAGTGTTTAGCTTCTTTCTGGGACATTTGAAATTTTCCCTGGACTACAGAAGATAGAACAGTGTAGTTGTGTCTTCAAGCGTCATCCAATGGTTGTAGCAAAGGCACATTAGTAACCAGGCCTTCAGATTCTTTGCAGCATCAATACAATCTTTCCAAGAAAGTTTATCATATCAGAACAACAACTTCCCATAAGTGTCAAGCAGTCATTCATGTGGTCCACCACCATTCTACATCACCATGACCTTCAAGATTTAACATGAAGTAACATATGTAGGCAAAATATCTCTCAACTATAGTAACACACTCTGCATGATTTATTTCTGAATCAAATGACATCCAACTCATCCATGTGTGAGTACAAGAGACAACCAGGGCTCAAAATCTCATCATAATAAATAATGTACCAAGTCATCATCATTTGAGCATGAGTATCACAAAAACCAAAGAACAAGCAGTCATATTGCCAACAATGCAATCATTAGTATTCAACCTGCTGCTCCCCCTAAACCAATGCTCTTCCTTAGCTTGCAATCTGAAGCACCTTCAACAACAAGTTATCAGCAACAATCTCTGCATGATCTGTCCTCATCTCTGAATTATAAGACTTTCATCTCAACAACGAATGCTCTTCATCATAAAGCAACCAGGCTTCATCCATAATGTTCAACACAAGAACCCATGTATCATTTCATTATTATGAGTATAACCACAATAATGCTAATAGTGCAATCATCAGCAGTCAGACTGATGCTTCCCCTGGACCTCTGCTCTAGATCTTCAGCTATCAGTTAAATTTTCTTACCATTAATGCATACGCGACTGTGTCTGCTGTAACTCGCGTGTATACGCGACTTTGTTTCATAGAACCCGCGTATGGAAGGTGAAATATAGAAAATTTCACACCTTCATCTCCTCCTGCAAATTTACCTTCTGTTCCTATCTTTTCATTATACCAGATGCACTGTCAGAAATTCATATAACCAAAGTAATCAAATCAACCATGAGAGTCATCATGCATTGCTCCCCCTGTGACGATACATTACTAAATCTCATAATGTATCTCACATCATTCCTGCAGCCAATCAGAGAAGTAAGCTTCAGAAGCGGATGACTGCAGTAGGGTCTGAATTCCCTACGTTTCTGATCGGTCCTCCTTCTTTTTCCAAATTTGCTTGAACTTTCTATTTGAGTGCTGGAAGTTATCCACTTTCCCAGATCTGTTCATCCTGCATTCCTTTTCTACATGTCCATACTTATTACAAGCATAACATCTCATGTGGCCAGAGAAATAAACATAAGAATCATGATGAGCTTTTCTATTCTTCCTTCTATTACAATCATATGCTTTATGTCCATACTTGTTACATGAAAAACAATATCCCCTGAAGAAACTAGAGTACCTTTCTGAGTAGAACCTGTTTGTTTGTGGCTGAAATGATCTGCTCCTGCAATTTGCTGCAACATGCCCATAGTTATGACATTTAAAACATTCAACGTTCTTGAATGAATTCCTTTGAGAATTCATGATTGTTGGTTGATCTTTTGACTCTTTCAATACTTCAGGTTTTTCATTGACTTCCTCTGAATTTTTGGCACTTCCTTGTGAGCTAGATTCTCCTTTAACAGTTTCATGGAAACCAAGAACAAGTTTGATAGCAGGAGACCTTTGATTACTCAGAATATTGTCCAAGATATTAGTACTATCTTGAAACCTCAAAAGTTTAACCTTTTCTTCTAATTTACCTTTGAGAATGTTTACCTCAACCTCCAAGGCTTGACATTGCTTTGTCATGCTTTCTTCTTTCCTTCTTCCATCTTCTACTTGATCCTTCAGATTTATAATCTCTTCTTTCAACCAATTTTCGTTTCCTTCACATGTTTGTTGCAGCTCTTCATTCTTCTTATTTGATTTTTTCAGATCTTCTTTGAGAGAGATGATTTCTGCTTCAAGGCCTTCCTTTTCAAATGATTGTAGAGGTTCCTTATTTTTCTTACTTGATGCTTCTAAATCTTCCTGAAGACAAATGATTGCAGCTTCAAGTCCTTCATTCTTCTTGCTTGATTTTTCAAGATCCGCTTCTAGATCTTTAATTCGATTGGATGCATAAGTATGAAACCTTTGATACTTGTCCACCTGTCCATTCAGCATTTCTATTTGATCTTTCATTTGTGAGATCATCTCTTTATAGATAGTTTCTTGCTTATTGCATGAACTTTGTAGTTCTTCTTCTTTAATCTTGAGAGCTTCTTCTAGATCCACAACTTTACTTTCACTATCTTTACTATTGTTTGCACAAAGAAGAGTATTACAAGTGGCCTTCTCCTTTTTCTTCTTTGCCATGAGTGCTTGTAGATCTCTTCGTCGAACTGCTTTCCATCTTCTCTCCAATTTTTGCTATACATGTTTTCGAGGTATCTCCTTTCCTGAGTAACCTTCTTCTTTTGTTTCTTAGCCATGAGCACTTTAGATCTTGGTCGAATCTTATTTCTTTCACTGGACACTTCATCATCATCTTCTTTTTGCATAATAACCTTTCTCTTTTCAAATTGTTTCCCTTTACCATGCTTCTCTATAAGGACATTTTGCAGCATAATGACCAACTTTTCCACACTCAAAACATTTGAAGGGAAGCTTACCTTTGAATCTTCCTGTTCCTAGTTGGAGTTTTCTTACGAAATTTGCTTCTTCCTCATCGGAAATATAGCTGGATTCTTTGACAACTTCCTTTTCCTTTCCTTTTGTAGAAGCCTTAAACGCGACTTCTCTTACTTGAGAAGGACCTCCTTGTCTCATTTCAAAAGCAGTCAGAGTCCCATGTAATTGAACAATAGTAAGAGTTTGCAGATATTGCCTTTCTTCAATAGCGGAGACTTTTGAGTCAAATTTTGGAGTCAAGGATCTTAAGACTTTTTCAACCAGAGTAGTATCAGTTTTGGTTTCCCCCAAATTTCTCATTCGATTGACAACATCATCTAGACGAAGAAAGAAACTGGAAACACTTTCATCACTATGCATCTTCAAACTTTCATATTCAATTCTAAGAGTTTGGAGTTTTGCATTTTTTACCTTTGTATCTCCTTCATAGCTCAGAATGATTTTGTCCCATATATCCTTTGCTGAATGTAGCTGCATTACTTTAGCAAATTCTGATTCAGACATGCTTCCTAAATAAGACATTCATCGCTTTGGCATTGATTTCATACTTCTTTCTTTCAACCGCATCGTAGGAATACTTGTCGGCATTGATAACCTTCTTCCACGATTCTTATACATTCTGCGCACCAAGACTTTGGTGTGTATATGCTTTTGTACGTACCTTCCAGACATCGATTGCTTCCATTGAATAGAGGTGGCTTTATAGACATTACTCCTTCTTGACTTCCCATTGCGACGAATCTCCTTCAAGCAATCAAGCTTCTGCAGAAGGACCTGCTCCGATACCAATTGTTGGGAAAAATACTGAGAGAGGGGGTGAATCAGTATTTACCGTATATTCAAAACTTCTCTACCTTTCCCGCTCTAAAATGCATACGCTACTTCTCAACAACATTCTGCGTATATACGCGGATACCTTACGAAACTCGTGATATTACGTATATCTATTTATGTCATTAATTCTTCACTTAAATCATTCCTTCATTTATTCATCGTATATTCAAAATAAGCAAGAACATGTGCGTAGAAGAATGTAATAAATCATCACACAAAGCATCTGACATGAACACTAAAGATTTTTAGGGTGGAAAACCCAAGCCTGAGAAAACCACCGCCGCAGCTGCTCAGCCTTCAAATATTTTATTATAGAGAAAACTTCTTAAAACATATGTGTCAAGCAGACTTGACTGGAAGACGTAAGGCACCCACCGCGTCGTTTACCAAACCGAAGGGAGCTACGAATTTCCGACTCGTTTACCTCACCCTCCGGAAGGGAGCTACGACCCCCTCGATCTGTTTACCAACCTCACCTGGAAGGGAGCTACAACCTCCTGACTGAAGGCTACAACCCTCAGCACCTCTTTGGACCACGTTTCATCGATTTTCACACTGGATCCAACCACTTCAATAGAACACAACTTGCAGACCGCAATTCATCATATTTCCAGACCGAACCCTTTCCATGCTTTTAAGCACGAACATACATCATCAAAAGATACATATCAACACAGATCAGATAGCAGAAACACAGCAGAACAGATCAGATATTTCATACCCTTTGCTTCAGCAAACCCTAGTTTGCATACGCGCTTTTACTTCACTGATGTCGCGTATATACGCGCTTCTGTCCACACAAAAACTCGTATAATTACAGTTTCTAATTTTATTGCGTATACGCGTTTCTTCGCTCGGGTTACAGATATACGCAGCTTCCACTGCGGCGAAGTAGCGTATAGATATTCAATCATTATAGAGCAGCATACTTCTTCAGATCAGATATTCAGTTCAGATTTACCCTTTCACTTCAGACAGATGTTCGCCTAGATGTTCGCCTCATCACAGATCTAAGCCTTCCATAATCAGATCTAGCAAATACAAATGCATTTCAGATCTAGATCCCCTTCTTCATCATTGGTGCATCATACATTCAGATTTATCTTCAAGTGTAACCTTTTCCATTCAGATCTACTTCAGAGAGAATTATTCATTCAAGCTCAGACATCTTGCACCCTCACATTCCTATTTTGCACAATGAATTTCTTCTCCTTATATAGGTTTTCCTTTTAATACCATGAGCCTTTTTCAATACCATGGGCCAAAGCAATACCATGAGCCCAAAACAATCGGACGGGGTCAATTAGGCGGGATCATTACCCAATACAATGGGTCAATACCATGGTGGTTACCCTTGGTTTTGCACTTTGAGCGCTTGCCCATACGCGACGCACGTTATTCGTTGCATACGCGACTTCCCCTAGTAACCGCGTATACAAAGAGACATACTCTTTCATCATGTTTTGAGCACATTCTCGCATTCCTTCTTCATTGCCTTCGTACACATTGTAGAAACATCATATTTTCTTCATCAGAGCATATTCTAACAAGAACAACTTCACCAAGTAAGTTGTCATCATCTTCATTAAGTGGGTTGCCTTTCAAGGACAACACTTAGCATCATATTTTCAACAAACATCATATCACATCAGATTTACATCATTTACCAAGTCCATCAAGTCAAGAATAACTTCATCAGGTGGATTGCCATCAAGGACAACACATGTCAACAGTCACATGTCTTCATCTTCATTCAGTGGGTTGCCATCAAGGACAACACTCGGCATCATATTTCCAACAATCTCCCCCTTTGGACTTGATGGCAACCACGATGGTGTTTGGTTACCACAGCAGATAGATACCATGTCACTCTCCCAAAAATGTCACTCTCCCAAATATTTGATGGGGAAAAGGTAGAGGATGTGGAAACTTGGCTCCTGAATATGGTCAAATACTTCCAAGTATATGAATACAAAATTAATTTGAAATTAAGACTGGAATTTTACCAATTGAAAGGTAAAGCTACACTTTGGTGTTAAGAGACAAAAACCATACACTTTCTTGATGAAAATATTGTTTCATGGGAATGCTTTCAAGAGAAATTCAAATCTTGATACCTCAATGAGAGGTATTATGATGAAAAGGAAAAATAATTTCATGAGATAAGGCCTGGAAAACTCACTATTGATGAATTCGTGACGAAGTGCACCAATTTTCTTCTCTATGTGTCATACATAAGGGAAGAAAAATCTAAAGTACAATGATTTCAAAACTGCATGCCCACTATTTACAAAGAAAGAATTGAATTTGAAATTCCTAAGACTATGGATGAGGATATTCGGAAAGCACGACTATGTTGCCAAAAATTTAAAGGCAAAAATGATCAATTGAAAAACGCGTAGAATAAGGAAAATGGGAAAGCAAAGGAAAGTTCAAAAAATATCCAAACCATATTATCTCAAGAATTTCGGGAAAAGCCACCAACGAAAAAGGTTCAATAATAGTGGTGAGAATCATACCGCTCATTCCCACACTGGTTCGAAGCCCATGGAGGGGAACAACAAGCAAGAAAATTCGGTAAATACCAAGGAACCATTGAAATGTTGAGGATTCGGTGAGCCTCACATATTGCAGGATTTCCTACACAATACTTGTGCAATTCAAAACATTCAAGGAGTGCGGGAAGCATCCAGAGTGAATGAGGTTGCTTGAAACATCCCTCGGATCAGTGCAGCATTAGAAGACAGACAGACTGAGCATTAGTCAACTATGATAGAAATTGAAGGTATCATATTTGACCAACTTGTGTCTATTTTAATTGATCCAGGAAGTAGTTTAAGTTATATTGGTCCACACATAATGGAAAAATGTAAACTAAAAACAGAAATAATTTAGCACTCTTGGCTGGTACAATTGGCTAACGGGACAAGAAGGCAGGTCACACATATACTACCCAAAAATCCTGTAAATTTAAATGGGTACATTACAGATTTCAGATTGAATATCCCTCCCTTAGGATCTTATGACCTCCTAGTTGGTATTAATAGGTTGGAACAACAGAAAGAAATAGTAAACTACTTGGAGAAAACAATAAGTTTTAATCATTCTCTAGGAAATTTTGTGGTGGTGAAGGGGAAACCGAAACATGTGTCTGTTAGTAAAATTTCTGCATTACAACTAAAGCGAACATCAAGGAAACATTGTCCAACGTATGTTGCCCATGTTGAAGATTTGGAACAACAAAGAGAAAAGATCTTGTAGAATGTTTACTGGTGATCAACGATTTTCAGGACGTAGTTCCTGAAGAAATTCCTCAACATACCCATGAAGAGATATTGACTTTTCTATTGAGTTGTAACCAGGGGCCACCCCAGTTTCCCAAGCCCCTTATAGAATGAGTACTCTTGAACTATTAGAATTGAAACTTCAGTTCTAGGAATTATTAAAACAAGGGTGCATTATAACAAGTGTGTCTCCATGGGGAGAGTCAGTTTTATTTGTCAAGAAGAATAATGGAACCCTCTAGATGTGCATATATTATAGTCAGTTAAACAAGTTAACCATCAAGAACAAGTACCCTCTCCCACGAAAAGATGATCTATTCGATCAAGTAAGGGGGGAAACTGTATTCTCAAAAATTGACTTGAGAACTGGTTATCATCAATTCAGTATTAAAGATGAAAATATCCATAAGAAGAATTTTTGAGATCGGTATGGACATTACGATTTCTTATTTTTACCCTTTGGACTCACAAACACCCCTACTACTTTCATGTGCCTCATGAACAGTGTTGTACACAAACATTTGGACAAGTTTTCGTTGGTATTCAAAAATATATTCTGGGTTACTCTAAAAACCAAGAAGAACACCATGAACATCTTAGAATAGTATTACAAACACTAAGAGAACACCAACTATATGCAAAACTCAGCAAGTGTGATTTTTACAAACCCAAGATTCAATATCTAGGACATTTTATTTCCAGGGAAGGATTTACGGTAGATCCAGAAAAGTTACAAGCAATCTTAAATTGGCATTTCATTGATTTACCAGTAATATGATCATTTATGGGTATTGTGATATATTACCACATATTTGTAGGAGGATTTTCTTCATTGGCTATCCCCATCACGTCCTTTTAGAAAAAGGGGGTGAAATTTGAATGGACAACCAAGTGCCAAGAGAGATTTGAACAACTGAAACAAAAATTAACTATTGCACCTATTCTAAAAATTTCTGATCCAAGTAAAGAGTTTTTTGTGTGCACTGATGCTTGTATAGAAGGTTTGGGAGGAGTATTGCTGCAATACAATGCAATAATAACTTATGTGTCCTGAAATTGAAGAAGCATGAGAAACATTATGCAGTTTTTGACTTGGAATTGGGTGCAGACATGCATGCACTAAGAAATGTGGCGACACTGTTTCTTGGGTAATAAATTTCTGTTGATGAATGCTCATATTAGTCTAAAGTAATTATTTAGTCAAGCAGACTTAAATTCAAGGCAGGAAAGATGGTTAGTTTTCCTTAGCGAATTTGATATGGAAATCAAACACATCAAGGGAAAGGAAAACCGAATTTTTGATGCCTTAAGTAGGAATTCTCATCAAGTTTTATCATATATACGAAGAAGTGTAAAATTTTATGTGTAAGAACAAATCCAATAAGTATTATCGCAAGATCCTGAATATTTGAAATTGAAGGAAAAATTATAGCGAGATGAATTTTCAAGATACACCATGAATTCAAAAGGATTGATCAGTTACAAGGAGAGGTTGTATATTCCAAATGTATCTAACTTGAAACATGAGATATTAGATGAATACCATAAGAGACTGCATTCAGGTCATCCAGGTTATTAAAAGATCATGACATCCTTGCATAAAAACATGTTTTGGCTAGGAATGAAGAAGGAAATCATTGATTACTTGCCAAGGTGTTCAGAATGCCACAAGTGAAAGTGGAGAATCAACATCCTTCCAATTTATTGAATCCTCTTCCTATTCTAGAATGGAACTCGTAAGTGGTATACATGTATTTTATTACATGACTATCACGTACCAAATATCAGTATGACTCAATTATGGTGGTGGTGTACACATTAACGAAGGCAACACATTTTCTTCTTGTACAGTCCACTTTTGGGAAAGCACAAGTGGCCAATGTTTTCATGAAAGAAATATTTAAACTCCATGGAATATCAAATATGATTATCTCTCATAGGGATGTAAAGTTTACCTCTACCTTTTGGAAAACATTGTTTGGAGGAATGGGGACAAAGCTAAACTTTAGTACAGCTTACCATCCTCAAATAGATGGGAATATAGAAAGAAAAAATCAGATATTGGAGGACATGCTTCGCATGTATGTGACGGACACACCCACAAAGTGGGAATATTTTCTCCATTTGGTAGAATTTTCTTACAATAACAGTTATCAGGCCTCCATTTAAATGATTCCATTTGAATCTTTGTATCATAGGAAATACCACACTCCACTTAGCTGGAGTTAGCCACAAGTCAAACTAGTACTTGGACCTGACCCACTACATGAGATGGAACAAACTAGGAAACAAATTCAAGAGAACATTAAAGAATATTAAGACCACCAGAAGAGTTATGTAGATAGAAAAATGATTCACAGATAATTCAAAGTTGGAGATTATCTGTACTTGATAATTAAACCTTGCAAAATTACCTTGCATACCCACAGTTATGCTAAGTTAACACCACGATACTTCGGGCCCTTTGAGGTTTTGGAAAGAGTGGGCCCAATAGATTACAAAGGGGCTCTACCTAGTCATATTAAAGTTCATTATTTTTTTGATGTTTCATTGTTGGAGAAAAATGTACATGACCCTTCTCGCGTGGTTGACTAGACTTCGATACAGGTGGAAATAGAAGGGGAATTTCTTCCAAAAACACTTCGCATATTGGAACGGGAAGAAACTGTGCTCCGTAATAGGACGATAGCTCGGGTGAAAGTGCAGTGGAAGCACTTTGCACCTGAGGAAGTTACCTAGGAGCAAGGAGAAAGTATGAATGAAGTGTATCCAGTGTTGTTAAACAAATATACAGAGAAATCTACAACACCGAGGATGATGTTCTTGTTTTTATGGGGGCTATGCAATACGTCTATTTACAAATTTTATATTGTGTGAATAAACCTAAGATTAAGGTGGAATTAGGGAAGAATAATGTACGAACATTTTTATTTTTGAATTAATGAATAATTGTGAATTAAATATTGATGTGTAAAGGCAGAGTAATGGAGGCCAAGAATTCTTGTTCATGAGGATGGACTAGAATCCTAGACATTCCTAAAACTCTCCAGAAATCCCTAGAGAAAAATTAATAAGTAAATTTTATTATATGGGAGAAAACAATCTAATAAAATACTCAGTAAAGTGGAAAGTTACTGAGAGGACGTAAAAATAAAACTATGATATGGAAAAGTAAGTTTTAAAATATTTTTTTGTGAAAAAAACAAAAGAAACGCCTGAGCTATTGGAAATTTCATCCCATAATAACTAGACATCGTTATTGAAACAGACTGAGAGAAATAAGGCTTAAATAATACATCATTAGTGTGACAAGGAGGTTTTCTACACTAGGTAACATAGGTCTCTGCTCGGGGAGAGTTGTGGAGAAGCTTGTGGTTGGAAGAAAATCAACCTTTACACCGTGGTATGTGATTTCTCTAATTTTCTCAATATGTGCCTACTATAAATTACTAATTAAGTTCAAATATTATGGATTGGGAGATGAGTATGAATTATAGACAGATTTTTGATAGGAATAAGGAATATAATGGACATGTATCTATGAGGTGCTATTAGTAATTGTTAACTTAGATTTATTTTTACAATGTTAAGTAAATACCGATCTTTGTATTGTACAGTGTCCATCTTTTCATGTGTATTTGACACAGACTCATCTGTAATTAAATATAGTTAAGTATCCATTTATTTTACATAGACTTGGGACCTGAGATTAGATAAAAAAGCATAATTTATAAACCCAGGAAGGGTTCCTATTCTGATGTCTATTATGAATTATAATTGCATAATGTATTTTGTAAAGTATTACTGCTAATAATAAATAAACAGTGCCTAGTTCTCTAGAAATTAAGACATATTTATATATTCTAGTATGATCATCTGCATTGGTAAAATATATCAATTACAACTTAAAGAGAATTAGACATAGCTGATATAAATTCATCTCGCAATGAAAAACTGAAGTAAACTATATTATGTAGAAACTTTATGCTAAAGTATCATCTAGCATAGCTGAAAATTAGCATATGCAAATTTGACATACATGTATATTTATAAACCACCATAACAATATAGTTGAGATAATATGTGAAACATAAAGTCTGTAGTTTCCAAAATTGATATACATAAACTATCAAGTCCAATTCCTCTTAAAATATCTGAAGACATTTATGTTACATGAATCTACCACTATAGGAGTGTACATGGAAACAATAAAATAGCTATGTTTAGTAAATCAGGTCATAGCCCCAGTATGGTCTTAACTCCTAAAAAAAAACATGTTGAACTAAGTACATGTCATAAAATCCGGAATCGTATTGCAACCAAACTTAGAAGTAAAATAATCCATCTGTTAATTTAATATGAATGACAAAAGATGCAACTCGTACATAAACTAGAGGACGTGAAAGCAATCCTCGAATAAAACAAGAAATCTGGAATTAAAATCAGATTGCGAAAAAATTAAATAAAACAAGAAACTAGTATGTGGTCAATAGTACAGTTAGAATAATATCATTACCTGAATATATAATTCATGATCCTCTTCTTCCTCTGTAGCTACATTGGGGGAAGGTTTTAAGTAAGGGTGATCTGAATGCATAAGTGAAAATATGAAATAAGATGTCCAAACAACCTCAAATACTAACCTGAGTTAGGAAGCATATAGGCATGTTGGAATAATGGTCCATCGTCGAAGAAGGGGAGTAACCTAGGTAGGGGCTACCCATGTTAACAGAGAAAATTAAATTGATTCTAAGTACAAAATATAGAAATAAACATACTATTATATTATGATTTATCGAAAAGAGAGAGTACTCATATATATATATAAACAAGAAAGAGTGATATTTTGTCAAAACTCTACTTAAAAGAAGGCCTCCATTAGAACCGTGCGTAACCCCTTGGTAGGTAAAAAATCCTTCTAGGAAGTCAAATGAACAAGAACAACATGCAAAAGGGACTAACGTAGAAGTATCTAAATCCATTGTATGAAAATAATTAAAAACAACCATATAATCATATTTAATATTGATACTTGGGAAATATTACTATATATTAAATAACATAATTCATGCTACGCGTGGATAGAAGAATATAGTGAAGATATGTACACTAGGTAAAGAGTCAATATGGTAAAACAGAGAGTTATTTATAACCATCTATGTATTTATACCATGATATAAATGTAAATAACGAAGTTTGAAATAAGCCTAATACGCATGGGTAAGAATCTAAATCCATAAGCAGTTCATGCTAAGACTAGTGGTACCATAAGTACGCTGGCTTGAACAATTAAGCATAACCAGAAATTTCTGAGAAAGAATGTATTAATTAAAATGTTTACTACCCTTTGGTTTTTATATACATGGAAAAATTGAAATGATAAATTAAACAACAAGGAAATCTACAAAAAAAGGAAGTAAGGAGGAATTCTGGAAAACTAGTGATAACCCAAAATTCTAAGCTAGAATGTCACTCTACAGGACGAGATATGTCAGTAATTGAATTTTCATCCAATGAATATGTAATTAAATGAAATTACATATAGTGAATATGTAATTAAATAAAATTTCATATAGTGAACAAGAAAAAAAATTGTAGTCACGTAGAAACAAAAATATACCACTGTTAAGGGAGGAAATTGTCCTACATAATTAATAATTGAATCCCACGCAGGGGTTACTATAGGCATGATAGAAAACTAAAGTGACTAACACTTTACATATAAGACATAAATACTCAAACCCTCAAATAAAATATCTAAATTGTAATAAAACTAACAGAGAATATCTTCACAAGAAGCATTGAATTTAAAATGCGGGTGCCTTAAATAATGCCATGGAAATTTCATGTATATAGAAAGTGAACAGAAACAAATCAATCCTACCAAAAAGAGGATGCAATGTGTGAGGAGCTCGTTAACAAAAGGAAAATTTAAGTTTGAAAAATACGATGAAACAAGGGAGGTACCCCGCGTGAGGGAAAATTGTCTCAAACCTCTTTCGAAATCAAATTGAGAGAGGAATACAGAAATAAAATCAAATATGGCCATATAAAAATTGGAACAAGGGTTATCAATTAGAAAAATGTCTCTTAGGTCCATTACCTAGAAAATTTGGGGTTTCAATGTTATTGAAATAGAAAAACCCCAAATCCCAAGTCTGCGAAGCTCAAGTATGCACATCACCATAATTTACCTAAACAAAGGTATCCAAAGAGGGTAAACAGGGTTCGAGACCCATACTAATAAAATATCAAGAACACCATTTCTAAAATCAAACCGAGTGGCTATTATGAGAAATCATAGTTACAAAGAGAACAACCCAAAAAAAAAACTTGGAGAATTCAGAGATGTCAGTGGAGGGGCTTACCCCTCTATGTGTGGAGAGCATCTAAGCTTGACATAGTCACCATGGCATTGTGAGGAGAAGAGGCTACCTGGATACCTTTCTGAGAGATAAGATGACCAAGAACTACTCCTGCTTTGCACATTAATATGCATTTCTTATCACTCAATGCAAGGCAAGCTTCTTGGCAGTGAAAAAAAAAAAATTCTACGTTTTCTAGGGCTCCATGGAATGAATCACCAAATACCAAAAATTTATCCATGTAAATTTCCATGCACTCGAGGTCAAGAAAAATAGCCAAAACTTCCCTTTGAAAGCTAGCTGGGACATTACACAACCCAAACAGAGGCACTTGATAATTGAATTTCCCCCATGGACATGTGAAGGTAGTCTTATCTTGATCCTTGGGTGCAATTTGTATTTGGTTCTAACTTCTAAAGCCATCTAAACTGAAAAGTGCATTTTATCGGAAAAGGTATCAAGCACCTAATAGATAAAAGGAAGGGGAAAATAGTCTTTGAGAGTGGCTTTGTTCAATGCTCTGTAATCAATGCAAATGCACCATCTCCCATATTTTTTTGAGACTATCACAAATGGAAAGACCCATTGGATGTGAGATATAGGATAAATGAAATCAACTTCTAAGATTTTTTATAATTTATCTTTCAAAACTTCTCTTAGCGTAGGTTTGATGCACTTTTGGGTTTGTCAAACATGTATAGCTCCCTCCTAAATGCAAATATTGTGAGTACAAGTTTCAGGAGGGATGACTTTCATGTCCTCATAACGCCATGCAAAGGCATCAACATGGTCTCGCAATGAAATCACAAGCTACTCTTTTTGCAATGAATCCAGGTCTAAGCTGATGTGTAAGGATTTTCCTAGACTATTATCAACAAGGGTGGTTTCTAGTTCGAGAGTATAGGGAGGTGTTCCTAGAGTCTGTGGTGAAGAAGGTTGAGAATTGTAACTTACTTGAAAATCCAAGCTTAATATTTTGCAAAGTGAGTCTAAATTTCACATTGTATCTAGATTATTCAATAAGTCTTGTATCTCACCCTCTTGAGTTGACTCAGTGTGATGATGTGTCAATGAAACAAATTCAGTCTCGACATAAGGTATCTTGAAGCTCCTATATAGATCTAGCAGGTGGATATAAGGTGACTTTATTCTGATTATCTCCATGAGAAATGTACATATCACCATAATGACACCAATATAAGCAGCGGCTATGGAAAGCCATGGTCATCCTAGGATCAAGGGATGTCCTCCAACATGATTCTTTGGCTGAAGCACAATGAAGTCTGTAGGGTATTCATAAGAGTAAATGGAAATAACCACATATTCTCGCTTGATTTTGGATCTATATTCAATTTAAAGCACATTAGGGATAGGATGAATGTGAAAAAACAAAACTTGATCCATGATTTACTTGGTCATAACATTAATGTCTGCCTCTAGGTCTATTAACACATTAGAGATTAGGACACCACCTACTTAAAAAGAAACAACTGGGTTTCTAGGATTGGTATATTTCTCCATTTGTACATGTCCTGTCATGAACTCAATTGCTCTTCCAACAAACTGAATGGTTTGAGGTTCTACTCTTTTCCTTCCTCGCTTCTTAAGATAGATTTACCTAATTATTTCCATAGAGATGGGGATCTCTTTGCTAGCATGAAGCAAACGGACCTTTATAAAAATATTCCTAAGCTCTGAAGCTAGAATAGACTCGGGAGTCGTGTCATTGTTCTCCACAAGTAGCTTCTCTGGGTAGGGAGGCCTATTTGAGGAAGATGGAAAAAACTACGAAGGTGTGGGGATAGGTTGAATGGTGACATCTCCTTTCGAATGATTAGGAGTTTCCTCCTTGCCTTTCTCCTCAATAATAGACATAGGTTTTTTTTGGTTTTCTGGTTTTACTACCCTCCCTGATCTCAATTGAAGGTCATTGACCCCAACCGGCATTGTCTGATATATGGGTGAAAGAAGCGGTCCCATGGCACGAATATTTTGTACCACCTTATTATCGGGGTTTGGTACTAGTTGAGTGGTTAGTTGGGGTGGTTGAAAAGGTTGAGATAAAGTTAATGGTGGCATAAGTTGACTTTGTTGTGGTAAGGTTGGTAATGATGGTTTTGACATCAGATAAGGTGCATATGTAGGAGGATATGATTGCATGGGTACAGGATAATAATAATGAGTATGGGTTGATCCCTTCCATCCGTGTTGCCAAATTTGAGGATATTTCCCATACGAAAAATTATTTCCACGTTTCCAAGGTTGAGAGTGATTTGTATTGTGATAGGAATATGGTGGTGCATGTCCAGGAACCATACATGTACCTATGTGAGGCCAATTTTTTCGCTCTCCCATAGCATGTAATGGCTCAGATTCAGATTTATCTCCTTAAACTGTTGCTCTCAATCCTGATATAGAATGGCACTCCTTAGTACTATGTTTTCCTGCACAAATCACAGATTTATTAGCACCTTTAACAACAGTAGGAAATTTTCTTAAAACATTAATTTTCCTACACTTTAGATAATAAATAGATAATGACTCTTGTTCTTCCACAAGTTTTTGTTGAAATTTCAAAGATTCTATTTTTTGCTAATGGCGTTCATTATTTCAATTTTCATATGTCCATTTTATTCTCTAAACCAATGATCATAACATCTATATATCCAAGTTTATTTTTTTTTTGTCGAAATCCTCCACGAGATCTAGATTGGTTCTGTGAGAGTTTCTTGTACAAGTCACAAATCTGATCAAAATATTTTTGAGCAATATCCCCTTGTCCTAAAAAATTCAATTTTTTTTTAGCATCATCAGCAAGCCCACGTAAGAACAAGGTTCTAACGATATTTGGAACAAATTTTTGTTTTGGCCTTTGGAGGATATGTAGAAAACATTCTAGATAATCTTCCAAGGTCTCATCCTGCATTTCTCTAGTTTTGCAATATTTCTTATATTTGAAAAAAAAAAATCCCTTCATCTATTCCTAAGGAGCTATAGTATTCCCTCCCAACCCCATGAACCAGTGCAAGGGTTAATCCTTCAGAGTTGCAGGAAATAAATTTAACTTCTGGGCATCCATGGAGTAATCATAGCTTCTACATAATATATCAAATTTGAATAAGAAATAATATGGGTCCTCATGTCCCTTACCATGGAAATGAGGAAAACTTGATGGAGGAGTGTTCTTCATTTGAACAACTATATCATGATCCACGATTGGAAGTCCAAAGGTGATTTTTTCCTCATTTTCCATTCTCCTTAGCATGGTCCTCATTATCTCCCATTTTTGTACCTCCAATCAAACCACTCTCAACACAATGAGAAGGTTGAAAATGGACCAAATTAGTAAGGTTGAAGTCCAATATTTTCCTTCTTACCATTAGTTGGTTGTGTCACGCCTGAACTAATGTTTCTAGGGTCCAAGTAGATAGTTCCTGTGTGATGGGTCTATGTTTCTTTGGAATTTCTACCTACAAGAGAAGGCCCAATATGAGAAAAAGTTTCAGATTTATCAGTTTTTCTTTGACCTTGATTGGGCTTCGAACCACTACCCCTTTTAAGCATTCATCTTAAAATAACCAATCCAAAAATGACAGAACTTAAAAGTACAGGAAAGAAAATCTCAAATATAATGCTGCAAGTAAAAATATTCCACAACAAAAAACCCTTCAATAAATAGAAACACACTCCATAAAAAAATAAAGGAGACTTACCCCTACTACAAAAAATCAGGAAGTTCTTACCAAATCTTCAATGCCTCTACAGCAATGACGCGAAAATTTTGGGTGGCGGAATTGTAATTCAACAAAATCCATCAACACTTAATAGTTAACCTAGGGCTTTGTAAGCTTCGAGGCGTAGCACATGAAATACCAAGAATAATGGTATAAAAGTTATGCTAAATTTACTTCTATCTTCCTAATTACACTTGCAAAATCGAAAGAGTGAAATAAAATAACACCAAGGAAATTTTGGTCCTGGAATCAACAAAAAGAAGCACTTCCAAGAATTAAATGAAAATAAATTGAATGAACAAAAATAAATCTTGGTAAATTAAAAGAGAAAGAAGATATATATAGCTGAACGACAATACAGTAAAATAAGGAGAGAATAATGAAACTGCTAATTATATTTGTGTATGTTATAAGTGTTTTTTTCGTGGACTAGATCAATGTTCTTGTAGTACAACAACATTCTTGCACTGGAACAGAGTTCCTGTAATGGAAGGATACTCTTATACCAAAGAATTGTTCCTGTACAAGTATTTTAGTTCTGGCACTTGAGATTCTTACTATTTCCAACCACTTGTATCAAACTTAAAGAGTGATAATTATAAATCAATTAAAGATAAATCAGAGCAAGGCATGAAATCGTAAATGAATCATTCAAAGCAACATAATTCTCAATATTCACTCATTAATACATACATACGTTCCAGGAATTGAAAGAGAAATTTGTCACAACAATGTTTCCGAAGATGTAAACATTTTAATCTGAGAGAGAGAGCATCCCTTAGAATTTTATCACTTCATGAACAATATTTATATCCTTTTAAGGAAGATGTCTCAATTTAATAATCTCTGCAAAAGACCTCAATTGTTTACACAAGAGATATGGTACATGTACCGTCTGTGGTGTGAATAGGGTTTCATCAATACTCAAGAAATGTATATAAACCGAGCAATATAATGCCTAAGTGGTATACACTTGCTGGGAATATAAACTCGACCTTAGAAATGAAACACATTGTTACATAACAGAAATAAATCAACTTGCATAATTGAATTGTTATCACTTAAGATAAACCACACTTTGTAGCTTGAAACATATTAAATAAAAACATGTTCTTGCAAAAAGAGAAATAAATCCTCACAGCGTTTAAATGAAGAGAAATTAAGTATTACAACATTCTTCAATAAATGTAAATGAAATAAAACAACAAACCGTGGATCTGGTTAACACACAACTCATAAAGACATGAAAGTTTGTAAAATTATATGAATAAACAAAATATTCCTTTTCTGTGAACCTAGATATGAAATACTAGCACACTCTTGTAGACAGAGGGAGAACAAGCTAGGTTGGTTGGGCCCTAGCCAAGCAGCTCATTTCCCTGACAAAAGTTGGCAGATCAAACACTTAAAAAACTCATCCACATCAGATCTTAAACAATATATTAACAAAATGGCATAGCTCCTTGTATTGATTCAATAAGTGAAAACATGTAACATGAGTTCCAAGTTCCATGCTAGATGTGGGCGATATAAAATAACAGTACCAAATTCTCTAAAGTATCGCTAGCTCATCTATCCTAGAAACCCTATTAAATATAATACTCGACTCTTTCTCTGCAACAAAAAAGAAATTTTAGGTCCCAATAATACTCATGTATCCCCTTATTTTTGTTAGTGTAGCCCCCTTATTTTTATTAGTGTAGATGCCTTATTGTTATTATTGTACCCAGGTAACCCCCATATTATTATTATTGCACCCTTACATTATTATTGTTAGGTCGGCTAGGATTATATCGTGACCCCTTGGACTCCCATATATAGAAAGGAGGTTTTGTCATTTGTATCATCCAAGAATTGTTCATTTTTGTAATGTAAAGAAGGTTTCCCCCTCGAAGTGGCTTATTTCTAAGGTGTTAATATCTCTTTTCATCTATTCTTGGAGCTGGTTTCATAACATTTGGTATCAGAGCTTTGGATTCTAGAGTTTCGCTGCTCAAAACAATCCATCGTGGAATTCTCGCTATAACTTTGTTTCTACGAAGGTTCAGAAGTTGAATTGGTTATCACACAAAGCTGAAATCATGAGGAACTTCGTGCAAATATTTCAGATCTTGGTTCGCAATATATTTGGAGATATGGTCTGTAGAAGTTAGGGTTTTTACAGGCTCCTAAATTTCATCTAAAATAGGTGACCTTGGGAAGTTCACCATAACTCTCTCTCTTACCATCGAATTAGAATTATGTAAAAATTGGATGAAATTACATGTATTTTAGTGACATGTGTATCAATTTCAGATTCGAAGGAGGAAACAGTGACATGTGGCACATCGTAAAAGTTCTCTCTAGTGAACTAGTCCATAATTAGGTCATTGTGCGAGATTGGGCATAACTTTGCCTTGAAGCATCAAAATTAGTTTAGATCTGTGGCATTCAAAATAAGTTTTAGAGGGTTAATACAAGACAGGATTTTAGATATTGAAGATATGAAATCACAAAGATAATTCAGTTTCAATATCAAGCTCCTCAAAAGCAAGAAAAAGGTGTTTGAAAAATCAATATGAAGTGATTCCAAGGGCATATTTGATCAGATTTGGGTCAAGGACCTAAGTGATAGCTCAAATTTCAATGTGTTCAGAAGAGTGTTGAACCTAAGCAACCAGATAGATCTCATCTTCTTGATTCTCGCGACACGAATGATTCAAAAAACCAACATTGTATGAAGAAGTTATCGTGATTTGAAAAGTCCCGTAAACTGCAATTTTTGACCTTTGACCAGGTTTGACTGAGTTTTGAAAATTCAAAAAAAATGAATATTCAAAGGAATATTCCTCGAAATATTCCTTGTAAATATTCCGGGCCTGTCAGATCATGCCAAGTGGTGAATGTTCATTAGTCAAGGGGTTGTACATTTGTATGAGGGCCAATCACAGGCCATCACGTGGCAGGCATGGAGGCCGCCACGTGGCCCAGGAACAGTGGCATAAATTGTTTAGGAGTGAACTAGAGTTGACTTCGAGACCTCTGAGCATGCACGCCAATGTCTTACCGCTCA
Source organism: Pinus albicaulis (assembly GCA_034641835.2). Taxonomy (NCBI): domain Eukaryota; kingdom Viridiplantae; phylum Streptophyta; class Pinopsida; order Pinales; family Pinaceae; genus Pinus; species Pinus albicaulis. The sequence continues at coordinate 1,408,674,102 of CM076584.1, forward strand.
GGCTACCAATGGTTCTTAACCTATAGTAGTTGCCGCTTTTACTTAAATATTGGTGGTTGTGCGTATGGGGGGTCGGGAAAGGCCAAGCCCAATGGCCAGCCCCTCCCCATGTGGCCATGGCTCAAGTCCAAGCATAATATGTAAACCACGACATAAACATAGCCGCCAACATTAAATCTTTGTCACATGTGGCATGACAATTTGCAAACATCCGCCAACGGTTTCTCTCCATCGTTATGTCTCCGCAGAATTTTGTGACATGTGTCTAACCCCTAACCACCAAATTAATGCCAGTATTAGGCTAGTGGTAAGTTGGGATTGCTCCCTAAATTTGGGGATTTTTCAAAATTAAACTTGAGTTAACTTGAGTGCCCCATAATTAGTGGAGTTGTTCTAGGGGTAACTAGAAAAACACTGAATAGGATCTATCTTGAGCTAGATTCGACTAATTCTGGAGGGTGAATAGTAAATTTCCAACTTTCTTAGACATTCTAGACTCATTGGTGGTGGTTTTAGAGCCATCAGAGGACTTTTGAGTGAGGTTTAGCCTCAGAGAAGTTCTAGGGGCCACCATGGGCCAGCAACAGTTTGAGGCCTAGCCAGGGCAGCTAGAGGCCTTTCTCAACAAGACAATAGTCAATTTTTTATGTTTCAAAGATTATGGAACTAATGGTAAGGTTTTCAAATCCATTAGAGGACTTTTGAAGGCCTAGTTGCTTCAGATAAGTTCCAGGGGCCACAAGGGCCATCAGGTGCCAACAAGAGAATGAGGCCTATCTAGAGCAACTAGTATCCATTCTCAGAAAACCAGTAGTATATTCTAACTATTTTTAACCTTATGAATCCATTAGAAATATTTTAAAAATATTTTGAGGACTTATGAAGGCCAATATGCTTCAAAGAATTTTTTAGTGACCCTAGAGCTAAGGGGTGCCACTAGGTGTTGGAGGCATAATCGGAGTGGTCAAAGGCCAATTTTAGAAAATGAATAGTCTATTCTGACTATTTCAAACATTATGAATCAAATGAATGGATTTTCAGAGTAATTGGGAGACTTCTAAAGGTCGATAACCCACAAGGAAGTTTCGGGTAGCCCACAACCAACAATGGATGGAGGCCTAGATTGGGGAGCCAGTGCTCATTTTGAGCAAATGATCAATCTATTTTGGAGGTCTGATGTATGATGGAGACAATAGGTGAGGTTTCAAGGATAGAAAAATATTTCTTAAGGTCTTAGTGCCACATTGAAGCTCAGGGAAGCTTAAGGCATCGACATTAAAAATCAAGTCTAAGGGAAGCCTAGTTCTTTCTTCAGAGTGATGACATTCATTCCAAGGGTATGGTGATATTATAAACCCAATGTTATAGTCAAAATAACCATTCGATTTAGTTATATACCTATAAAATAATTTCACATCACAATCCCAAAGAGCCAAGTCGGTTGACATAGGCCCAAGGAGACGTATCCCACGATATTCGGGTGAACCCCTTTATTAAATGTGTCTTTGTGTGTTGATGCTTATTTCCTGCATTTTATGGTTGTTTCACATGCTTAATATCAGCAAAAAAAAATGTTCTTAAATCACTTAACAAGTTAAAAAACATACACCTGTTTTCAAGTATAAAATTCCACACAGTCGTGTATAAGCATGATCATTTATTTGTTTAACTAAGCGGGAGATGCTTGCGCATAAGAATTTCAAGTTATCCACTCATTTTCAGATCAGGTTGGTATCAGAGCACTTGGTTGCTTGATTGATAGAGAATAATTTGCTTTCTTGACAAAGCACTAGGTTGCATGTTTGACTTGAAAGGTGTTTAACAGTGCAAAGAATTTTATTGTTTGAAAATTGATCGATGCTTGAAAATTTGAGTTTGCTAGAAGTGAAGGGAGAGATATTGTTAGCTAAGTCTAGAAGAGGACAAGAAGGAGGAAGGCTGAAGGCATTCTTCTTACCCAAAGGACCTCAAGGCAACCCTTGAAGCATAAGAGGGTGTTTGCAAAAGAGGATTCTTGAAGAAGAGCTTGACTCTATAGCCATTTTTTTCAGAATCTTTGTCAAAATATTTTTGAAAGATTTTTGTGAATTATTGATTGAATTTCTTTAGTTCATTGACACAATAATTACAAATTCTTCAAGTGAGGTTTCAAAATCCTCCTACTTCAAAAGATTCTTTTATGAAAAGATGGAGCGATAATTCTAAATCCTGAAGGATATGGTGCAAACTATGTATGAATATATAAGGGAAAGCACTACTATACTTCATGATAAATTGGCTTCTATGAAGAAATAGAAGGAAGGAATTCTTCAAAGAATGCATGAGATGGAGATGCAGCTCCATCATGCCCAAGGGGCCTTAACCAAGAACATTCCTGAAACAGAGGTAAATCACTCAATTTTTTCTACAATATCCTCTTCAGAAAGATGTGTAGGTTCATTTGAAAAGAACCCTAGAGGTATAGGGCCCAAGTTGATGTTTAAAATGGGATATGAAGGCAAGGGTATAGGCAAACATGCACAAGACATGATTGATCCTATTTTGGCTGAGGAAAGACATAAGAAATTTGGTCTTGGTTATGTTCAATCTTACGGCGAAAACTCTAAAGCCATGAAGGCATTTGAGACAACTTTTGTTGGGAAAATCTTTTGAGAGGGGGAGTGAATAAATTAGTTACTACAAATTTCAGTTTTACTTTTTCACTTTCTAAAACCGCATACGCTACTTTGATGGAAACCAACTAGCGTATATACGCGGAAATCACTTCATGCAACTCGCGTATACCCGAGAGATCTAATTATACCATTAGTTCTTCACTTATATCATTCCATCATTCATTTATTAGATGTTCTATAAACGGTAGACATGTGCGGTAAGGCAGAATAAACCATCACTGGTATCACACATGAACACGGGATTTTAGGTGGAAACCCAAGACGGGAGAAAACCACAGGTGAGTTATCGGCCTTCAATCTTTTATTATAGAAAACATCTTACAACATATGTGTTGGCGCAGAATTGACCAGAGGCTCACTGAGTCACACATGCTGGATTTACCACAATTACCAGCCTCTCCTGGAAGGGAGCTCCAACCCCCTGACTCGTTTACCAGCCTCTCCTGGAAGGGAGCTACGACCCCCTGATCTCGTTTACCGGCCTCACCTGGAAGGGAGCTACAACCCCCTGACTGAAGGCTACAACCTTCAGCACCACCTTGGACCACGTTTCATCAATTTTCACACTGGATCCAACAACTTCAATAGAACACAACTTGCAGGCCACGTTTCACCATATTTTCAGACTAGACCCTTTTCATCCTTTCAAGCTCAACCATACAACCAAACTGATACAGGAAACTCAGAACAATAGAATACAGATAGCAGCAACACAGCAGATTAGATCAGACATTTCTTACCACAGACTTCAGCAAACCCTAGTTTTTCATACGCGCTTTCCTTTCACTGATGTTGCGTATATACGCGCTTCCATCCACATAAACTCGCGTATACTTCTGTACAAATTACAGAGCCAATTTCATTGCGCATACGCGCTTTTTCTTCATAGAAGCCACGTATATACGCGCTTCCTCTGCGGCTAAGTAGCGTATATATCTTCAATCATTATAAAGCAGCATACTTCTTCAGATCAGCAATTCTGTTCAGATTTACCCTTTTACTTCAGACAGATGTTCGCCTCAATTCAGATCTAAGCCTTCCATAAACAGATCTAGTAGATACAAGTACATTTCAGATCTAAATCCCCTTCTTCATCATTGGTGCATCATACATTCAGATTTATCATTCAAGTGTAACCCTTTCCATTCAGATCTACTTCAGAGAGAAGTATTCATTCAAGCTCAGACATCTTGCACCCACACTCATGATTTGCACAATGAATTTCTTCTCCTTATATAGGTTTACCCTTTTCAATACCATGAGCCCAAAACCACATTACATCCGATGGTATTCCTGGACGGGGTCAATTAGGCGGAACATTACCCAATACAATGGGTCAATACCATGGTGATTACCCCTGGTTTTGCACTTTTAGAGCGCTTTTGCCCATACGCGACTTGGAACGTTCTTTTCCGCGTGCATACGTGACTTCCCCTAGACAGATCTGCGTATACCTAGAGACATACTCTTTTCATCAAGATTGAGCACATGCTGACTTCTTTTCTTCACTGCCTTTTGTACACATTATAGATACATTATATTTAGCTCATCAAGAACATATTTTAGCAAGCACAACTTCATCAAGTGGATTGTCATCATCTTCATCAAGTGGGTTGCCTTTCAAGGACAACTCTTAGCATCATATCACATCAGATTTACATCATTCACCAAGTCCATCAAGTCAAGAATAACTTCATCAGGTGGATTGCTATCAAGGACAACACATGTCAATAGTCGCATGTCTTCATCTTCACTCAGTGGGTTGCCATCAAGGACAACACTTCTGCATCATATTTCCAACAACCCAAGAATAAATTTTGTTCCAAGTTATAAATCACAAACATGTCAAGTTTTTTTTCAAGTTGATTTCCATTGTTTGAAGCCTATGTTGTAGCAAGATGTCTGTAGACATCTAGCTTATGGCGAGCATGAGAGTTCAGATAGTTATCAAGACATAAACATTGATGGTGGTCTTCAAAGGAAAGGTGGAACCTCTACAAGTCCATTTCCTCAAGAAGGAAAAAAATATGGACATGTGAAGCAGCATTTGAGGTATAATTCTTCCCATAGTCAAGTTGATTATGTTTCTGTAAAGCATGGTGAATATGCATGCTTGAATGGAAGAAAGAGTTGTTGTGCATATTGTGGTTTGTGTAACCATGATGTTTTGAGATGCTAGAAGAGATTGAAGGCATATAGGAAATAGTTGAAGCAAAGGAAAATTTCAAAGAAGGTGCAAAAGACTTTCACACATTGCCAGAAGAAGGGACATGTTGTTTCCCAATGTTGGACATTGCATCCAACTAATCATCCCAAGCACATGAAGTAAGAGGATAAAAATACTAATGAAACTGGAACCAAAGATTCCAGTTTCACATGACGAAGATATTCAGCAGCAAAAATAGCCATGGAAGTGGCTTGGTAAGAAGTGTTTTGACTTCTTAAACTAGTAAGACATACATTCGTTTGTACATAGATGCAAATTTCAGTCATGTATGCATGTATTTCTCTTGAAAATTTTGATGCAAGATTGCATATGAATGATGTTCAGTTAAAGGAATTTCTTTTTTGTTGCAAAATTTCACCATGGATGTGTAAAATATGAGTATGATACTCACTAATATGGCAGAAATATCTTTTAGTTCAGCTCTTATAGTCACCCACATGTGTTTTGGGTTTATGTACTTGTTGATACTTGACAGCAAGAGTTGAAAGTGTACATGTGCGTCAATTTTTTGTATGTGTAAATATCGAACTTGTAAATAGGTTCATTGTACATAGATACATGCATGAATATTGTCAAGCTGTATCATGTTGTTTAACAAATTGTGACGATTATGTCGAACATGTTTGTCAACTTGTGTCAATTGTGTCGCACACTTTTCATATCGAGTTTGTGTCAATATTTTTTCACATTTCATGTCGACTTGTTCATGGATGTCACATGTTGCACGACTTATGTTTTAGCAAAAGGTTTTTTTCGATTTTGGATCGATAGATGGATACACCAATGTGAAAAGATGATTACCATGTATTTTGATGTTACAAGAAGGTGACAGTCAATGCTTTGAAGGAGAAAAAAGAGGTGATATTCATTTCAAATATTGCATGAGATTTTATTTTCAAGATTGATGTGTGTTCTTGTGTCAGGATGTTGCAGGAAGCTTGTAGTCCATTCAGGACAACATGCAAAATTTTTGTCAGATTTGCAGAAGCTGGTTAGTTTTGTTGACCAAAAGTTCACTCATCTTGCGAGCTTAATTTGGAAAGTGGATTTCCATAACAGATATTGTATTCCATAGTTGCAACAGGGGCTTCAATCTCAGTGGGAAGGCTAACATTTTTCCAAGCACATGGAGAATTCAGTGGTACAGCAAATACTGTATCAATTTACAACAACTGGCAATGCTGAAGTGGGTAAACAACAACCAGAGAGCAGTGGTTGAGAGACATTGTCAGTTGCAGTGCAAGACATGTTAGGGTGATTTTCAATAAGACTTGTGAAGTAAAATCAGTTGATATAACTTGAAAGTAGCAGAGTGTTTAAGCTCAAGGAAAATAATCACCAGCTTTTGTGGGTCCAAAAGCTCTTCAGTGGGAAGGTGTGATCAGATTTAGATCAAGGACCTAAGTGATAGCTAAAATTTCAAATTTTTCGGAAGAGTGTCGAGCCTGAGCGACCGGATATATTTCTTCTTCCTGATTTCGGCACCGTAAATGGTTAGAAAAATTTACATTGTATGAAGAAGTTTTCGTGATTTGAAAAGTCCAGTAAACTACAATTTTTGACCTTTGACAAGGTTTGACTGAGTTTTGAAAATTCAAAAAAAAAATTCTAGGGAATATTCTTGGAATATTCCTCACAATATTCCCCAGGTCACCACATGGTAGGCCTAGTGGCCTCCATGTGGCCCAGGAATAGTGGTGTAAAATTTTTGTGGAGCGGACCGGAGTCGACCACGAGACCTCTAAGCACGCACACCAACGTCTTACCACTCGCGCTGCCAATGGTTCTTAACCTATATTGGTTGCCACTTTTACTTAAATATTGGTGGTTGCGCGTATGGGGGGCTGAGAAGGTTCAGCCCCATGTGGCCACAACTCAAGTCCAGGTGCAATATGTAAACCAGAATATAAACATAACCACCAACTTTAAAGCTTTTCCAAATACAGCATGATGGTTTGCAAACATCCGGCGACGGTTTCGCTCCATCGTTATCTCTGTGGGGTTTTGGGACATGTGTCCAATCCCTAACCACCCATTTAATCCCACGGTTAGGATGGTGGTAAGTTGGGATTGCACCCCAAATTTGGGGATTTTTCCAAATTAAACTCCAGTTAACTTGAGTGCCCCACAATTAGTGGAGTTGTTCTAGGGGTAAGTAGACAAAAATTGACTAGGCTCTATCTTGAGCTAGATTCGACCAATTTTGGAGGGTGAATACTCAATTTTTACTTTCTTATACATTCTAGACTCATTGGTGAGGGTTTCAGAGCCATCAGTGGATTTCTTAGGAAATTTTGGCTTCATAGAAGTTCTAGGGGCCACTAGGGCCACCATGGGACAACAATAGTTTGAGGCCTACCCAGGGAAGCTAGAGGCCTTTCTCAACAATCCAATAGTAAATTTTAGATTCTTTAGACATTATGGAACTAATGGTGATGTTTTTAGAGCTATTAGAGGACTTTTGAAGGCTAATATGCTTTAGAGAATTTCAAGGGGCCATTAGGGCCATCAGGTGCCAACAGGAGAATGAGGCCTTTCCAGAGCAGCCAGTATCCATTCTCAGAAAACCAGTAGTCTATTCTCACTATTTTGAACCTTATGCATCCAATGGAATTATTTTTAGAAGTTTTTGAGGACTTTTGAATGACAATATGCTTCAGATAATTTTTTCAGTGACCCTAGAGCCAGGGGTGCCACCACGTGTTGGAGGAGTAATCGGAGCAGCCGGAGGCCAATTTTAGCGAATGAATAGTATATTCTAACTATTTCAGAAATTATGAATCCAATGAATTGATTTCCAGATTCATTGGGAGACTTCTGAAGGTCGATAACCCACAGGGATGTTTCAGGCAACCCAGGGCAAACAGTGGATGGAGCCCTAAATTGGCGAGCCAGTGCTCATTTTGAGAAAATGATCAGTATATTTTGGAGATATGATATATGATGGAGATATTAGGTGAGGTTTCAAGGATATAAAATTATTTCTTAAGGTCTTATCTCCATAGTGAAGCTCAAGGAACATTAAGGCACCAACAGCAGAAATAAAGTCTAAGGGTAGCCTAATTATTTCTTAAGAGTGATGACAACCATTCCAGGGGCATGATGATATTCTAAACCCAATGTTATAGTTCAAATAACCATTGGAGTTAAGTATATACTTTTAAAATAATTTCACATCGTAGTCCCAAAGAGCCAAGTTAGTTGACATAGACTGAAGGAGACGTAGCCCACGATATTCGGGTGAACTCCTTTATTAAATTTGATGTTATGTGTTGATGCTTATTTTATGCACTTTATGGTTGTTGCGCATGCTTTATATCAGCAAAAAAAAATGTTCCTAAATCACTTAAACAGTTAAAAAACATACATATGTTTTCAAGTATAAAATTTTGCACAGTGATGTATAAGCATGGTCGCTTATTTGTTTAACTGAGTGGGAGGTGCTTGCGCATAAGCATTTCAAGTTATCCACCCATTTTCCGATCAATATTGAAGCATATATATTAGTATTGGATTCTAAAATGCACCCTAAAAATATTTCAACACCCATTAAGCCCTTAGAATACTCTATTATGAGTCATGAAGATGAAGAAGTGCAACATGATATATTAAAATTACAAGAGAAAGTGCACCAAATTTTTCTCTCGCAAAGAGAAACAAAAATTGAAATGGATGTTTTTAAATAAAGGCATGGAAGTGAAGATGGATGGTTTGAAGAAAGGCATGGAAGCTAATATGGAGGTTTTTAAGAAATGCGTGGAAGCTAAGATGGATGGTTTGAAGAATGGCATGGAATTCATGAAAGACAACATGGAAGACATAAAGAATGATTTAAAAGCAAACAAAAGGTTTTAAGGAAGGTTTGACAAAGTTGATACAAGACATAATTCCTAATGGCAAAAATATAGTAGAGGAAACTCATGATGAGAACAAATTATTTTTTTATCATGATTTCATGAACTCTAATGTTGGATCGAAGACCCACTATATTCCAAAGATTGAGATGAGGAAGTTTGATGGCAAGGATTCCGTAACATGAATTCTACAAATGGAGAAATATTTTGATCTCAATAATGTGAAAAACACATAAAAGGGACACCTTGCAACTTTATATTTAGAACAAAATACATTTGTATGGTATCGATGGCTTTGCTCCCATAAAAAAATTGTCACTTGGTCAATTTTTACAAAGGAAATGATAGCACATCATGAGGATAAAAATAGCAACACCTTCTTTAGCCAATTTATAAATCTCAAAAAAAAGGGTTCAGTGGTGGAGCACATTGAGGACTTCCAAAAATTGAATATAAGGGCAGCTGATATTCCAAAGGAACACAAGATTGATGTCTTCATAGGGACTTTAAAGGATAACATCCAACATGAGGTTCACCTTTGGGAACCTGATTCATTCGAGAAGGCATTCAGGTTGGCAATATTGAATGTAAAATTATGGAGACAAGGAAGCCTACCACTCACATTTATAAATATGGAAGTGTTTCTACTCCTATAATTCCATAACCTACAAGGTTGACACCACAAAAATTGGAAGAAAAAGGAGAAAAAGGGCTTTTCTATAGTTGTGATACCAAATACACAAAATGTCATAAGTGTGTTGAGAAGAAATTATTTTACATAGATTGCAAAGAGGAGGAATAAAATGAACAATAAACTTCAAAATAAGATGATATACACCAGGAACAAACAATAAGAAAGAAGAAATGAGTCTGACCATATCCTGTAATGCATTTTTAGGAATTACCACTCCTCAACCTCTCAATATATTAGGACATATCAAGAAGAAAAAGGTAATATTGTTGATTGATTCGGGTAGTACCCATAATTTTATTCATTTTAAGGTAGCCAAGGAATTCAATTGCTTCCTATAGCCAACACAGGAGTGTCATGTGATGGTTGGAAATGGAGGAATTATAAATTTCTCTAGAAAATTCCATAATATCAAGATAACCATGGGGGAATATGTATTGAATAGTACAATGCTTTCCATTCCACTGGGAGGTGTTGATATTGTACTAGGAGTACAATGGTTACAATCTTTGGTGAGGGTAGCTTTTAATTTTCAAGAACTTTTCTTGAATTTTTTTCAGAAGGAAATGAAGTTTAATTACATGGTATCGCAAGACGTCAGGAAAGATAATAAGCTCTAATGTCATGAAAAATCTTCTAAAGAAATAAAAAAGAGGCATAATTGCACAATTATGACCACTAGAAGTTCCAACATCAAAATCATATATTTCTACAGATCTCCAAAAAGTATCGGATAATCATTACAAGGTGTTTGAAACTCCCAAAGAACTCCGACCTATTTGTGATCATGATCATGGTATTAATTTGATTCTAGGAAGTTTTCCTCCAAACATGAGGCATTACAGATATACTTATGTCCAAAAGAGCGAAATTGAATGTATTATTGCATAAATGTTAGAGGTTGGTATACCTAGTCAAAGTTATTTCTCTACTTGAGCAGTTTAGGTGCAAAAGAAGGATGGATCATGGTGCATGTGTACAAATTATAGGGAGCTCAATAAGCTAAGTATTAAAGATAAATTTCCCTTTTTTGTGATCGATAAATTATTGGATGAATTACATGGAGAAATTTATTTTACCAAGTTGGATCTTCGTTCAAGATATCATCAAATTAGAATGAAGACTGAAGATATTCCGAAAACAACATTTCAAACTCACAAGGGTCATTATAAAAAAAAATTCATGCCTTTGGCCTTACCAATGCACCTTCTACATTTCAAGGGTTGATGAATTCCATTTTCAAACCCTTCCTTAGAAAATTTTTGTTAATATTTTTTGATGATATACTAATCTAAAACAGGTCTTGGAAGGATCATGTTCAACATTTTTATAGGCTGCTCAAACTATTGGAGGAGAAACAATTATATGCAAAAACCTCCAAATGTTTCTTTGCAGTACAAGAGGTGGAATATATAGGGCATATTGTATCTCACGAGGGTATTAAGGTAGACCCTAAGAAAATTAAAGCCATTAAAGAATGGAAAGTTCCCGCAACCATAAAGTAGTTGCGATCATTTCTTGGGTTAACAATGTATTATCGCAAGTTTGTTAAGAATTATGGGACAATAGCAGCACCTTTAACAACATTATTGAAGAAATATTCATTTTCATGGAATCCTGAAGCAACTAAGGCCTTTGAACATCTTAAAGAGGCAATGTTCCTAGCACCGGTCTTAGCTACTGTTGACACCTAATCCTAAGGGTTGGGTGAGGATATTTAATATTATATATTAAATAATATTAGGAAATAAGGAAGGCCAAGATTCATTGGGAGATGAATCCCAATAGCCTCACCTCCATGTATAAATACATGCACATTCTTCATCTAATACATATTCTGATTTGCGGAGTTACCTCCTGGTTTGACAAGGTATCAGAGCCAGTCCCACTATTGGCATTCTTGCCTGTGGTGTAACTCCCTCATTTCTACTAATAGTCTTTTGCTCAGTCAGTTTTATGTCTAGTTTTTGCTGCTCCATTAGATTGATGCCATTCTAAGTTTATATACTTTAATTGTGAATTTTTTTTATTTGCAATTTTTGCCCAGATTTGATTTTTGCAGCTTCTGGAGATTCTGCAATTTGCAGTTCCTACAATTCTGCAATTTGCAGCTCCTGCAAATACCTGCAAATTATGCAGTTGTTAAAATTCTGCATTCCGACCTCTCGGCCTCCCCATTCTCCAGCATTCACGCTGTCACCCATTCGCTCTACCTTACAGCACTCAGCCTCACCCATGCTCATCACTCACTCCACACTCCACACTCGGCCTACGGCCTCTCACCTCTCGCTACCACTCATCGCCTCACAGCCATCCCCCTCCCATTTCCCTACACCCCCGCCTACCCCATTTCCCTATGCCCACCCTGCCTAACCCAACTGCTACACCCCCCTCTCAACTCACCCCATCCCCTTATCACTCCCACCTCCCCGCTTGCGCACACCCCTCCCCGCCTGCGCACACCCCATCCCACCGTCCATTCACGCTGCCTGTCCCTTAATACTGTAGGTAGACCCCAACCCTGACTACGCCACTCCATCTCGACTCCCTGCTCATTCATATGTTGTGTTACACTGCCCCCCTCCACGTTGTTTCAACACCATTAATATGTTGTTTCGATACCATTTATTATACCACTCCATTAATACAGTTAACACTCCTCACCGCATATGATACTGCTTCACCACACATGATACCGCCTCACCTCACCGCACATTACTACATATGATACCGCCCTCGTATGATACCACCCTCACTGCATTAATACTCCCCCATATATATATAATACCACCGAATCCAAGTTACAATAACCCCCCCCCCCCCCATATAATACCGCCCCCTCCACATTTTCAATACAGTTTCCATATAAATTTATTTTTCAAACCAAAATATATATATATATATATTTTGTGCGGTCGATATTTTTTTAGCAAATTTTTTTCCTCCTCAAAAGAATTTTCCAGCAAAGTAACTATTTTTTCCCTTCAGAAGAATGCATTCTCTCATATCTATTGTAGGAGTGGTTCTCTCTGGCAAGGAGAACTATCTTGAATGGTCTCGAAAAATCAAGCACACTCTCATTTTTAATGAGTTGTGGAAAGGAATCTGTGAAGGACAAGAAGGAAATCCACCAGCAAAGCCCACTTCAGACAAGGAGCTCGTGATTTGGGAAAACAAGAACTGCAAGGCCTATGCCTTGATTGTAGCTTCCATAAATGAAGAGGTGAGTTGCCATATTTCATTATTTTCAAATGCCTATGAAGCCTTGAGCAAGCTAAAAGAACTCTATGACTCACATTCAGAACTAGAAATTGTTCAATTGATGATTAAGTTGTTCAGTCTTGCAATGAAGAATGATGATCCCCTTGCTTTAGCTTCAGAAGTAAGATCTATCATGCATGACATTGACAGCACTGGTGTAAAAATTGACATATCTCTCATAGCATATGTTAAGGCATTATATCCGACTTACTCACATTATCTTGAGTCATTGCAAGCAAGTGGAAACCTTGAGCATATCACCTTTGAGACCCTTGAGAAAAAGTTTGCAGAAAGAGAGAAAACTTTCGGGAAGATGACAGTCCCTTCATCTTCTGAAGAGGCTGCATACTGTGCACATAGAGAAAAGATTCATGCTCCAGGTTATTCTAGAGGAAGAGGTGGCAAAAGAGGAAGAGGAAGAAGAAACTTCAGAGAAATGGGGGGCAGACAATCTGACAAATCCGATCTTCATTACACACGTTGCAATAAAGATGGGCATGATGCATCCAAATGTAGGACACCTTGGGATAAAATTGAGCAGTAAAGAAATCAAGACAAAGGTAAAACTAATGACAAAGACAAAGGTAAAGCACCTGAATCCGCTCATTATGTTCTAGCACACTGTAACAATGGAGTAACTGAAGACTTATTTGATGTTTCATTTACTTCATGGAGAGATTATTGGTTGCTAGATTCAGGAGCAACATGTCACATGACATTTAGAAAATATTTTTTTGAATAATTTACTTACAAAGTTGATGGAGCAGTATATTTCGCAGATAAATCCAAACTCAAGCCATCAGGGCTTGGCACAATTAGGCTTAATTTTCCTTGTCTTCCAGATCATATTCTACATGAGGTTCCATACCTCCCTGAGTTGAGGAGAAACTTTCTGTCCCTGGTCCAAATCCGCCAGCAATGACACTTCGTTCACTTTTTTTATGGCAAGGCAGAGGTCAAAAAAGCATCAGATCACTCACTTGTCATGGAGGGAATAGAAGAAGGAAGACTCTTGAAGCTGAAAGGTTCATCTGCTCATGTTGAAAACTTTGAATTCAGTTCACATCATGATGAAGGTACATTCCCATCAAGTCTTTTATGGCATGCTAGATTTGGACACTTAAACTATGAAAGCCTTCGGTTCTTAAAGAAAAATGGTGTTAATGGACTACCTACAATTCGTAGGAAACCTAAGGAATGTGATGCTTGTATTCTAGGAAAGCATAGAAAATAGCCATTTCATGATTCACACTCCAGAGCACATAGAAAACTTGAGCTTATTCATTCAGATTTATGTGGCCCTATGCCTGTTGCTTCTGCAAATGGAAATAAATAAATGATGACATTTATTGATGACTACACCAGAATGTGTTGGATTTACTTATTGAAAAACAAGTCTTGTGCTTTTCAAACATTCAAGAATTTTCATGCATGGATTGAAAATGATGCACAAACTCATATTGGCTCTCTACGTACTGATAATGGAAAAGAATACACTTCAAACTAATTTTAAAATTATCTTCGTAAACACAGGATCAAACATGAAACAACTGTGTCGTATAATCCCCAACAGAATGGTGTAGCTGAAAGAATGAACAGAACTATTTTAAACATGGTTCGCTCCATGTTATTTTTCAAGAATGTAAGATTGATGTTTTGGGCTGATGCAGTTCTATGTGCTGTTTACATAAAGAATAGGTGTACTTCAAGTTCAATTAGAAACAAAACTCCATTTGAAATGTGGCATGGCCACATTCCTTCGATAAAGCATTTTAGGGTCTTTGGGTCCACCTGTTATGCCTTGATACCCAAGGGACAAAGGAATAAACTTGGTGCTAGAAGTCGAAAATTGTATCTTCTTGGGGTACTCCAATACCTCCAAAGGATATCGTCTCTATGATGAAGCCAATAAGAATTTTGTAATAGCAAGAGATGTCATATTCCTTGAATATTCCAAGAGTGACAAGGTTGTTGAGCGGCAACTTGATCGCCTGGATAGATTCACACATGCAAAGTCTTTCCAAGAATTTGATAATCAGATTCAACATCTTGAAGGGGGGATTCCTATATTGAATCAAACTGTGGAATCATTTCCTGAAGCACTCTCTCCCCCACATGAAGAAACAACCATGGATGACACATTGAATGATGTGATTGACATAATTGGGAGATTGAATCTTGAATCAATCCCAACTCAGTCAAATGAGCAGCCTGGGCCATCTTAGAAAGGTCCTCCCAAATGGCTGACAAAGACACTGGAGAATGTTCATCCCGATGAGGTTGGAAAAACAGGAACAAGAAGTTCCACTAAACAAAACGAAGGTGATGTAGATAATTCTGATTCTCCTGTTGATATGGATATTTCTTATAACTGTGAATTGAGTTTGTCTACAGATCATGAACCAACTTCCTTCAAAGAAGCCGCTTCTCATGATGAATGGAAGGAAGCGATGCAAAAGGAGTATGATGCCTTGATAAAGAATGGCACTTGGAAGCTGGTTGATCCACCTTTGGGAACAAAACCAATTGGCTGTAAGTGGGTCTACAAGAACAAGTATAAAGCAGATGGCTCACTTGACAAGCACAAGGCCAAGCTTGTGGCAAAAGGTTTTGCACAAAAAGAAGGAATCGATTATGAAGAAACTTTTGCTCCCACAACAAAATGGACCACCATCCGGACTCTCTTTGCCCTAGCGGCTCAGAATTGATGGAAAGTCCATCAGATGGATGTAAAAATAGCATTTTTGAATGGAGATCTAAAGGAGACAGTTTATATGTCCCAGCCAGAAGGATTTGTTGTAAAGGGTCAAGAAAAAAAAGTTTGCAAGCTTATAAAATCATTGTATGGCCTTAAGCAAGCACCACGAGCCTGGTATGAGAAATTAACCGAGCATCTTCTGAAACTTGACTTCAAACATTTTGATCTTGATGATGCAACTTTGTTTATTAAGAAAGTTGGAAAAACAGTTGTATATCTTGTGGTATATGTAGATGATATTTTGATAATAGGGAACAATGAGAGCTATATTGCATCCATGAAGAAAGAATTGAAGAAAGGTTTTGAAATGACTGATTTGGGTCATGTTCATTACTATCTGGGTATTGAAGTAATTCAACATCCTAAATATATATTTATTTCTCAAAAGAAGTACATTAGAGATCTTTTGAACAAGTTTGGCATGGATGAATGCAATCCCTTAACCACTCCAATGGAACAAAACTTGAAGCTCACATCTATTGAAGAAAAGGAATTCGAGGATGCAACTAAGTATAGATAGCTTATACGAAGTCTTATCTAACTGACCACCACCAGACCTGACATTTCATTTGCTATTGGAATCCTCTCAAGGTTTATGCAAAAACCTTGTGAAGGACATTGGTCTGCTGCAAAAAGAGTGTTAAGGTACTTGAAGGGGACTCAAGACTTTGGACTCAAATATACACAGGTATGCGACTTCATCTTGATCGGATACTCTGATTCAGACTTTGATGGGGAAAAAGAAATAGGGGTGTCTACTACAGGTTACACCATGATTCTTGGATCGGGAGCTGTCTCATGGAGTTCACGCAAACAGTCAGTTCCAGCAGATTCCACGACCGAGGCAGAATATGTGGCAACAGCTGAAGCAAAAAAGGAAATTGTGTGGCTCAGAAAAATCCTAGAAGATTTGCAAATGAAACAAACGTACTCAACACCACTCATGATCAACAACACTTCTGCAATAAAGTTGGCCAAGAACCCAAAGTTCCATGATCGAACAAAGCACATCAATACAAAATACCATATAATTCGACATCATGTTCAGGCCAAAAGCATCCATCTACATCATTGTTCCAAAAATGAGCAAGCTACTGATATCTTCACCAAAGCACTTGGAAGAGAAAATTTTGAAAAGTTCAGATCGATTCTTAGGCTCACCTACATCCCTTTGAATTAAAGGGGGGAATTTTGACACCTAATCCTAAGGGTTGGGTGAGGATATTTAATATTGTATATTAAATAATACTATGAAATAAGGAAGGCCAAGAGTCATTGGGAGATGAATCCCAATAGCCTCACCTCCATGTATAAATGCATGCGCATTCTTCATCTAATACATATTCTGATTTGCGAAGTTACCTCCTGATTTGAAAACTACGCAAGACTTCACAAAAACTTTTATTATGGAATGTGATGCCTCAGGAAAGGGAATTGGTGATGTTTTAATGCAAGAAAGAAGACTCATTCCTTTTGAAAGTCCCAATCAAAGGAAATTATTTAGAAAAAGCTATTTATAAAAAGTAAATGTTGGAAATACTACATGAACTCAAGAAATGGCGACCTTACCTAATGAGAAGACACTTCAAGGTAAAAAACGATCATGATAGTCTTAAAAAAAATTTGGAACAAATATTATCTTCAAAAGAGAAGCACAAAATGAGTTACAAATATGTTAGGTTATGAACTTCAAATCATCTACCAAAAATGGAATCTAAGTATTTTTGCAAATGTACTCCCAAGAAAGGATGAAGAGGTGGAAGCATTGCTTTGTTCCATTTCTATTATCCAACCATATTAGATAACCGAAGCAAGGGATGAATGGAAAAAGGATGAAAAATTGTGTACACTAATTCAAAAGTGGCAGCAAGATCCTAGTACATATGATACATTTAGTTGGAAAAAGGATTCCTTATGGTACAAAGATCTCTTATATCTTTGTAAGAATTCCCAACTAAAACAAAATATTCTTTTGGAATTGTACACTTCTCCCTAAGGAGGACACTCAAAAATTATAAAAACTTACTACAAAGTGAATAAAGAATTATTTTGGGATGGCCTTAAATCAGATATTCAAAAGTTTGTGGCGGAATGTGTGGTTTTCCAGCAAAATAAAGTTGAGACAATGAAGACCCCGGGTCTTCTACAACCTTCCTCCATTCCAAGTCAACATAGGGAGGATATTTCAATGGATTTTATCACAGTTCTACCTAATTTTGAAGGAGTACTGGAAAATCCAAACAATAAAATAATTCTGACAAAAAATTTCTGGTAAAAATTAAGAGAAAATTATAACGTTCAAGCAGTGGAATATCACACAAAGCATGAACAACAAGTTCTTTACATCTTAAAGGATAACCTAAATTTGACACAAAATCAAATGAAACAATAGGCACATCAACATCACAGTGAGATAAGTTTTGATGTAGGAGACTCGGTATTTTTACGGCTACAACCATACATACAAATGTGTTGGGAAAAACACTGAGAGGGGGGGGGTGGCGGGAATCAGTATTTATAACTCACTGTAAAATTTTAATTTTTCTTTACTGATTTCTGTACGTGACTTTATGAAACCTGTAGAAATTATATAACTTATGTGTTACATATCCAAGGTTCTCCTGATCGCACACTATTTTAACTTCATGCACAATATAGAATCTATTCCACTATTGATTATCACATGCGGAAATTAAATCAATTGCAATGCACACATGAAACCATAAAAATTCACACACATTAACACAGCATTTTAATGGGAAAGCCTGAAGCTAAGAACCCCAACTATCTGTATATAATATATTTCATAGAGATCATGTAACAATCCTCATACAAAACTAAACATGTCAAGCTCTCAGTACAATACAATCGCTACACACTAATCAGGCTAGATCTTGCAAATCCATGCACCGATATCTGCCACCTGCTAGCCTACCTCTACTATGCAATCCCTACTAAAGAATGGCTCTGAATGAACTCGAATCCACAAAGCTTTCACTGCGCAATCCTCATTGGCATCTCCACTGAGTGTTGGATGCGATCAATGCATCACTATAGTCACAATTGATAGTCGCACTTGTGCTTTCACCTATCTCTCCACTGGTCTCCACTGAAACTGTCCATGCACTGTAGTTAACTGATGTATTCTTCAGTTTATTAATGAGTTATTATTTAGTGAATTAATTACTAATTATTTCACACCACTCTCACTAGTGTATCCATCAATTATACTAGATACAACTAGCTCAACTGAGTATAACTGAGTTAAACTAAATACAACTCCACCAACTACTTCTATAACTCCACCAAACTCTGTCACATGAGTTCTAACTGAATTCCTCATGCATTAGCTCCAGTAAACCCACGGGAATAGCATAATTCCTTCTGTCAGCTATTGTGCCACATATGTGCACTTAACTGAAGTGCTCCAAGAGAATAAGATAATGTTTAGAGTCAGAATATTATTAAGAGCTAATAATATTCAACATATCTATTTTTAGACTGGAAATATAAAAATAGATTCCGCCCAATATGTCTAAAAATATAATTCCATCTATTTTTCCAACTTGACCAACCATCCACAAATAGCATCCTAAAACTCATAAAATATGACCGACATGTCTAAAAATAGACTTTGCGCCAAAAATTGCCTGCGGGCCCACTTAGTGCAGGTGACTCTTTTCACTAAGCTCATAATCTTGTTGAATCTCAACACTCCCTCTCAACAAGATAGGGATTATCTGCCACCCCGATCCTGTCTCTATGGTATTTGAATTTTCTCCTGGTGAGTGCCTTCATCAAAATATCTGCATCCTGATCCTCCGTATGAATGTAAGAAAGCAACATGATATTCTGTTGCACACAATCTCTGATATGATGGTACTGGATGTCAATATCAGAACCAAGAAAACCAACCAGGATCTTTCTCATCCATATAGCCTCGCATGCAGCCAAAATTGTTGCCATGTACTCGGCCTCCGCTGAATTGAAATCCATGGATCTCTATTTCCTGCTGTACCAAGAAACTACTGTAGACCTAATACTGAATATCCCTCCAGATGTGCTCTTTCTATCCATTGGGCTCCCTGCCCAATCTGCATCCATGAATCCATGCAGCTTCAACTCATCTGACTTTTTGTACCACAATCCATATCTCGATGTGCCCCTGAGATATCTCAGGACATGCTTGCCTGCCTTCCAAAAGAGCTTGGTAGGCTTAACCATAGCTTGTGAAAGTTGGTTAATAGCGTAGCATATGTCCAGTCATGTATTGACTAGATACATGAGCGAACCAACCAACTGTCGATAAACAGTGGCATCCACTACCTCTGTCGATGTAGCATCCTCTTTCCTCTAACCACCAGGAAGAGAAGTGTCGATAGGCTTGCAGCCTTGCATGTTGAAATTCTCTAGTATCTCCCGGGCATACTTGCCTTGAGACACAAATATTCCACCCTTCCGCTGCCAAATTTCCAATCCCAGGAAATAATGAAGGAGGCCCAAATCCTTCATCTCAAACTCCTTTGCAAGATCTTCCTTGCATGAGTGTATCAATAGTTCATCACATGTTAGTATCAAATCATCTACATAAAGTACAATGATTAGGAACTTACCTTCCACCACAATCTGGTATAGGTTCGGATCCGCCTCACTCTTGGTGAATCCAAGTATGGTGAAATAACTGTCTATCCGTGTGTACCAAGCACGAGGTGCTTGTTTTAGACCATATAGCGCTCTTTTGAGCTTGCACACATGCGACTCGCTACTGAAGATTTTGAATCCTTCAAGATGCTCTATGTACACCTCCTCCTCAATGACTCCGTTAAGGAATGTAGTCTTCACATCCATCTGATGAATGTGCCAACCCATCTGCACTGAGAGAGCAAGGATGGTCCGTATGGAAGAATACCTTGCGACATGTGCAAAGGTTTCTTCATATTCGATCCCCTCGATCTGTAAGAAGACCCGGGCAACAAATATTTCCTTGTACTTCTCGACGCTCCCGTCAGCAGCTTGCTTCACTTTGTAGATCCATCTCGAACCTACTACTGATTTCCTTTCCAGCCTTGGGACAATCTCCCATGCACTGTTTCTGACAATCGAATCATACTCTTCCACCATGGCATCTACCCATGTAGGGTCCTCCATAGCTTCCTCGAAAGAAGATGGTTCTGTCACGATACACTTGCTCATCAGAGCCATGTATCCAGTAAATCGGTCAAGTGACTATCTCTATCTGCGTTGTGATGTAGGTGCTCCTACATTCTGCGCTGCATCAAGATTTAGTCGCTTAGCTTCTGTAGTGCACTTCCGCCCTCTGATGTTTGGCGCTGCATGAGTGGTTTCTTCCACTCCATGAACCTCCTCTTATGGTTGATCCACATCCTAAGGCTCATCTTTAGGAACTAGTATCTCCTCATCTGCATGCAAGTGTAGCTCCCTCTCAAGCAAAAACTTCATGGCTTTCTCCTCATGAAATTTGATATCTCGTCGCACAACAGTCATCTTACTATCTGGAAAATACACACAATAGTTGTGGGGTGTTTCTGTGAACCCCACAAATATCCCAACCTCTGCGGTCGACTCCAGCTTCTTCCTGGCATCCTTCGTCACATGAATGTAAACATATGAGCCAAAAAATTTCAAATGAAAAATATCAGGCTTCTTACCAGAAAATGCCTCTTTGGATGTACTAATGCCAAGTACTCTATGAGGAAAACGGTTTTTCACATAAACTGTAGTGTTGCATGCTTCAGCCCACAAGTGTATGGGAAGGCCCTGATCATGAACATCGCCCGTGCAGCACCCACGATCTTTATGTTCTTTCTCTCTACGACCCCATTCTACTATGGGTTATGAGGTGCTATGAGCTCTCTTCGAATTCCTTCTGCACTGCAAAAGTCTTTGAATTCGCCAAAGATTAATTCACCACCATTATCGCTCCTAAGAGCTCTAACCTGATTCCCCGAATCTTTCTCAACCAGCACCTTGAACTCACGGAACTTTGAATATGTCTCGCTCTTCTTCTGCATGAAGAAGATCCAGCACTTACGATAAAATTCATCAACAAATATCACATAATACCTGTGCTTTTCTATCGAAGCTACTGAGAAAGGTCCACACACGTCTGTGTGAATTCTCTCAAGGATCGTCGTGGCACGACTATCCTTCTCATGAAAAGTGGTCTTCACAAATTTTCCCAAAGTACATCCCTTGCACTGATCTTATTGCGCAAGTGTACCCTTGGGAAGCCCGATAGAAATCTGCTGCAAAATTTTCAAAGCGCCATAGTGAAGATGGCCCAATCTCTTGTGCCACAATTCACCCTCATCCCGGTTCACCACTCCTTCTGCTTTTCCTGCCATTGCTACACAGCCATCTACCTGCAATTGATAAAGTTTCTTAACTCGAACCCCTATCCTCTGAGTTTCACCACTTGCTTTATTGCGTAGGAAAGCCTTTCCCTCGCTAAAAACAACATCATAGCCCTTGTCTTCCAACATTGCCACAGAGATCAGATTCTTCTTCAATCTTGGAACATGCATAACATCCTTCAATATGAAAGGTTTACCAACCTCCCTCTCAAAGGAAATGGTCTCGATACCAGTTGCACTGTATCTACCATCATCGCCCATCTCGATGTGCACTCCAAGATCCTTCTCATCCATATCACTAAACAAATATTTGTCTTCATTCATATGGAAAGACGCACCACTGTCAAGAAACCACACTAATCCCATCACACTTGAAACCAAGCATGCGATCAGAGAAAAATCCAGCTCAAACTGCAAGGCTAAGGCCTCTCCAGCTGCAGACCCAGCAGCCTGCTTATTTTTCTTTTTTTGTGGACAGTTAGTGGCGTAATGTCCATGCTGGTGACAGTGAAAGCACTTCACCTTGGACAAGTACTGCTTCTTGCCTTTCGCACTAGATTGAGAAGGATTTTTCTTCCCCTTCCCTTGCCAGCCAAAGTGAAATTTTATTCATCTTCATTCTTCGATGAAGATCCATCCCTGGTACCCTACCTTATCTCCTCTTGCACAAGATCCAACCAAAGTCGCTCCCATCCCGGCAGTTTCTCTCGACCATTGACAGAGTCCTCGTAGCTATGCCAACTATTCGTAAGCCCAAGGAGAGCCAATCTCACCAAGTCCTCTTCATCTACAGTAACCCCCACACTTCCCAGCTCATCCCTGCAGTGGATGAACTTCGTGAGGTACTTGGGTATATTGTCTCCTTTCTCCATTTTTATTTTTCTGAGCTTGTCTTTAAGCGCCAACTTCCTTTGGTCGCTTCTGCTTTGGAACAAGTCTATCAAAGATTTCCACATAAAGAATGGAGAAAATTTACCATGAATGTTGGAAACTATGTGATCCTTCACACCTTCCAACAGAATCCTTCAACATTTTTTGTCTTCTTTTGCCATGCATCAAGTGCGGCTACATCGCTAGAAGCAGGTTTTGGAATTTCTGCATCTATGAACTCCTTCAACCCATTATCATCCAGCACCGCCTCCATCCTGTCCTTCCATGAAATATAATTCGAGCTACCCTCAAGGGCATACTCCAATCGCAATCTGTTGAAAGACATTTCAATGAATGCTCAAATTCGACACCAAGAAAACACTGCAGCAAATTCGAATTCCACCAACACAAAACTCAACCACTTCAATAATTGCAATCTGCTATGATCAATATCACTCTGATACCATGTAGAAATTATATAACTTATGTGTTACATATCCAAGATTCTCTTGATCGCACACTATTTTAACTTCATGCACAATACAGAATCTATTCCACTATTGAACATCACATGCAGAAATTAAATCAATTGCAATGCACACATGAAACCATAAAAATTCACACACATTAACACAGCTGTTTAATGGAAAATTCTAAAGCTAAAAACCCCAACTATCTGTATATAATATATGTCATAGATATCATGTAACAATCCTCATACAAAGCTAAACATGTCAAGCTCTCAATACAATACAATCGCTACACATTAATCAGGCTAGGTCTTGCAAATCCATGCACTGATCTCTGCCACCTAATAGCATGCCTCTACTTCGCAATCCCTGCTAAATAATGGCTCTGAATGAACTTGAATCCACCAAGATTGCACTGCGCAATCCTCATTGGCATCTCCACTGAGTGTTGGATGCAATCAATGCATCACTATAGTCACAACTGATAGTCACACTTGCTCTTTCACCTACCTCTCCACTGGTCTCCACTGAAACTTCCATGCACTATAGTTAACTAATGTATTCTTCAGTTGATTAATGAGTTATTATTTAGTGAATTAATTAACTAATTAATTCACACCACTCTCACTAGTGTATCAATCAGTTAGACTAGATACAACTAGCTCAACTGAGTCTAACTGAGTTAAACTGAATACAACTCCACCAACTACTTCTATAACTCCACCAAACTTTGTCACATGAGTTCTAACTGAAGTCCTCATGCATTAGCTCTAGTAAACCCTCAAGAATAGCGTAATTCCTTCTGTCAGCTGTTGTGCCACATATGTGCACTTAACTAAAGTGCTCCAGGAGAATAAGATAATGTTTAGAGTCCAAATATTATTAAGAGCTAATAATATTCGACATATCTATTTTTAGACTGGCAATCTAAAAATAGATTCCGCCCAATATGTCTAAAAATAGAAGTCCATCTATTTTTCCAACTTGACCAACCATCCACAAATATCATCCTGCAACTCATAGAATATGACCGACATGTCTAAAAATAGACTTTGCGCCAAAAATAGCCTACGTGCCCACTTAGTGAAGGCAACTCTTTTCACTAAGCTCATCATCTTGTTGAATCTCAACAAACCCAACTAGCATATACACATGACTATCTTTAAATAAAATAGTGTATGTCCAGAGATATTATTATCCAGATAGTTCTTTACTTAGATCATTGCATCATTCATTCATTAGATGTTTAGTAAGCAGTAAACTTGTGCAGTAAGAACATAATAAATCATCACACATAAGCAACACACATGAACACCAGGATTTAAGGTGGAAACCCAATTCGGGAGAAAACCACCGCTGCCGTCGTATTTGTCTTCAATATTTATTATAAAGAAAACTTCTTACAACCATGTACTGGCGCAGACTCATACCAGCACGCAGGAACCCACCTGCAGAAGGCTACAACTTTCTCTCGTTCTATAGCTATTATTGGAATGGAGCTCCAACCCCCTGATCTCGTTTACCAACTACCACTGGAAGGGAGCTACAACCCCCTGCTTCTCATTTACCAACCACTCATGTAAGGGAGCTACTACCCCCTAATCTTGTTTACCACCTACCACTAGAAGGGAGCTATGACCCCCTAACTGAAGGCTTCGACCCTCAGCAACACCGCAGACCACATTTCATCAATTTTCACACTTGATCCAAAAATATTCAACACAACACAACCTGTAGGCCTCTTTTATCATATTTTCAGACTGCTCCCACTCCACACATTTAAGCTCAAATAAAATTCATCAAACTAAAACTTATAACCACATCAACTCATTCACTGAATCATCAATCAACCAACCAACTAGTGATCTTTAATTATATTCAAATAGAAGCATAATGAGTATTCAAACAACCTAGATATGTATGAAGACATCATTGACAGACAATGGTAAAATAGAAAAACAGATCAGACATTTACTTCCGAACACTTCAACAAAACCTTATATACCATACGCACTTTTATTTTAACTGAACCAGCGTATATATGCACTTTTACAGAGACGAACCTGTGTATAGATCTGCAAACATTACAGGACGGAACAACGCTTCAGAACAAATAAACATCTCAGATCTTACCCTTCACTTCAGCAAACATTCGCCAGATCACAGATCTAAAAATCCATAAATAGAAATAGAAAATACGTGGTCATTTCAAGTCTATGGATCCTGATCCATCATTGTATTCATAGGTGCATTATTATTTCAGATCTATCAATAAACTATAACCCATTCCACACAGATATACTTCAGACTGAATTATTCATTAATACCCAGACACATGCACTTACTTTTCACTATGATATTCCTCTTCTTATATAGGATTAGCCTTTATCAATACCATGAGCCAAAACCACACAATTGTCAATGGTATTCTTGGATGAAATCAAATAGAAGATACAACGCTCAGTACTGTGGGCTAATACCATGGTAATTCTCCTTGGTATCATAATTTTAGAGCACAAAAGTTATACGCAACTTGGATTCTTCATACTCACATGTATACGCGACTTCTCTTCATAAAAACTTCGTATATACTAATTCTGGATGTATATTCAGGTTGACTGTATACCAAGTAGTGTATACATTGAGAAATATTTTTTGTTTACATCTTTAACAAATAGGTTGCTATCAAAAACAACTTCATCGAGTAGGTTTCCATCAAGAACAACATATTACATCATAATTCCAACAATCTCCCCCTTTGGAATTGATGGAAACCATGTTGGTGTTTTGATCACAACAAACTGTAGATTCCTTTTAAAACACCAAGTTACTCTCCCCCTTTGACATTAAGGGTAAGGGGCATAATAATACTAAAACAAGGTTTCTCTTCCCTTGTAGAAAGAAGAGCTATGTAGATCTAATGTGCACTAAATTTACAATTGCCCCCCTGAGTTCATGTTGAATATTCAGATAGATTTTTCATTGAAGCACATGACTCTATAACTCAACTGAGTATGACCATTCCTATCACCAAGGACTCATACTTACATCAATGATCCAACCAAGTGGAATTACATATTTGACTCAAATACCCAACCAAGTGGGTTTACAAATTTGAACAAGTGCCTACATGACTGAATATAACAAATTTTACATCATAGGTCTCGGCATGACCTTTTCATCAATTTACAGATATGAATTTTTATAACCAAGAGAAAAACATCTCAAGAGAGAGATCATAATTTAGCAACCAACACAATTCCAACAATGCATTACTCTCAGAAAGGCAGCTAATGCTCCCCCATAAACTATGATCTTGTTCTTGAGTTGTCTCACTAATTTTCTTAGCAGATAAAAACATACGCAAATGACTCCAATGGAACTCGTGTGCAGCATATGTAGTTTTATCCCATACAACATGCATAAAGTGAGGAAATACTGAAAATTTCACAACTCCATCTCCCCATGGACTTATACATTCTTTACCTATCTTCTATTGTCACATTAGATGCACTGTTAGAAATAAACACAACCAGAATTACCAAACCAACCATGGGAATCACCATATATTGCTCCCCCTGCGATGATACATTATTGATTCCTATAATGTATCTCACATCACTCATGCAGTCATTATGAGAAGTAAACTTTAGAAACGAATGACTACAGTAGGGTCAATATTCCCTACGTTTTTTACCAGTGCTTCTTCTTCTTCTTCTTCTGATGTATAACTTGATTCCTTGAGAACGTCCTTTTATTTTCCTTTTGCACAGGCCCTAAAAGCAATTTCTTTGACTTGTTAAGGACCTCATCTTCTCATTTCAAAAGCAGTCAGGATACCACGTAGTTGAATAATAGTAAGATTTTGCAGATCCTGATTTTCTTCAATAGCTGACACTTTTGACTCAAACTTTGGAGTTAGAGATCTCAATATCTTTTCTACTAAAGTTGAGTCTTTTATATATTCACCCATATTCCTCATAGAATTCACAATCTCATCTAATCTTAGGAATAAACTTGCAATACTTTCATCATCATGCATTTTGAAATTTTCATATTGCATTCTAAAAGTTTGAAGTTTGGCACTTTTTACCTTTGCATCACCTTCATAGCTCTAAATGATCTTGTCCCATATTTCCTTTGTTGAATTTAGCTGCATCACTTTGACAAATTATGTTTCTAACAGGCTTCCTAATAAATCATTGACAACTTTAGCATTGATTTCATATTTCTTCCCTTCTGCTGCATACGGCAAGAGAGACACTTATTTGGATAACGTAGTTCGTTGTTCACAATTCCCCATCATGCTCCAAGACTTTGCAAATAAGATCTTGTTTGTATCTTCCAGAATAATAGATTACTTCCATTGAATAGTGGTGGATTGATAGAAAATACTCCTTCATGACTTCCCATTGCAACATATCTCCTTCATGCGATCAAGATTCTTCAAAAGGACCTGCTCTGATACCAGTTGTTAGAAAAAATACTGAGAGGCATAGGGGGGGTGGGTGAATCAGTATTTATAACTCATTGTTAACTTTTAATTTTTATTTACTGATTTATATACCTACTTTAATGAACCCAACTACCGTATACATGAGGATATCTTTAAATAAACCTGCGTATGTCCGGATATCTTTTTATGCAGATAATTCTTTACTTATATTATTGCATCATTCATTCATCATATATTTATTAAGCAGTAATCATGTGCACTAAGAATAGAATAAATCATCACACATAAGCAATAGACATGAACACCAGGATTTAAGGTGGAAACCCAAGTCGGGAGAAAACCACTGTGGTTGTCGTCTCTATTTTTAATAGCTATTATAAAGAAAACTGCTTATAATCATGTACTGGTGCATAATCATATCAGCACGCAGGTACCCACCTACAGAAGCTTGTAACCTTCTCTTGTTCTCCAGCTACTACTGGAAGGGAGATCCAACCCCCTGATATCATTTACCAACTACCACATGAAGGGAGCTACAACCCCCTGCTTCTCGTTTACCAGCCACTCTTGGAAGGGAGATACTACCCCCTAATCTCATTTAACAACTACCAATGGAAGGGAGATAAAACCCCTCACTGAAGCCTTCGAACCCCAGCACCACCGCAGACCACGTTTCATCAATTTTCACACTATATCAAAACAACTTCAACACAACACAACTTATAGGCCTCTTTTCATCAGATTTTTAGACTGGACCCACTCCACACATTTAAGCTCAAAGAAAATTCATGAAACTGAAACTTATAACCACATCAACCCATTCACTAAATCATCAATCAACCAACCAACCATTGATATTTAATCATATTCAAATAGAAGCATAATCAGTATGCAAGCAACCCAGATTTGTATGAAGACATCATTAATGAACAACAATAAAATAGCAAAATAGATCAGACATTTCCTTCTGCACACTTCAGCAAAACCCTAGATCCCATGTGCACTTTTTCCTAACTGAACCTGTGTATATATGCACTTTTACAGAGATGAACCTGCGTATAGATATGAAAACATTACAGGACTGCACAACTCTTCAGAACAAATAAACAACTCAAATCTTACCCTTCACTTCAGCAAACATTCACCAATCACAGACCTAAACATTCCATAAACAAATCTAGAAAATACATGGTCATTTCAAGTCTACGGATCCTGATCCATCATTGTATTCATAGGTGCATTATTATTTCATATCTATCAATAAACTGTAACCCATTCCATGAAGATATACTTCATAGTGAAGTATTCATTAATACCCAAACACATGCACTTACTTTACACTATGATCTTCCTATCCTTATATAGGATTAGCCTTTATCAATACCATGAGCCAAAACCACACAAGTTTCGATGTATTCTTGGAAGAAATAAAATATAATATAAAATGCTCAATGTTGTGGGCTAATACCATGGTAATGCCCCTTGGTATCATAATTTTAGAGCGCAAAATGTATACGCGATTTGGCTTCTTATACCCGTGTGTATACACAACTTCTCTTCATAAAAACTATGTATATACTAATCATGGATGTATATGCGATTTGCGTGTATACCAAGTAGCGTATACATTGAGAAATATTTCTTGTTTCATTTCTCTGGCACTTAATGGAATTCATTTCTCTGTCACATCTGAACTGACCTGTAGAAAATTAATTTTTACATCTTTAACAAATCAGTTTCTATCAAAAACAACTTCATCAAGTAGGTTGCCATCAAGGACATCATATCACATCATAATGCCAAAAAAATGTCCCTAAAGCAAGCTAAGAAGGATAATAAATTATTTCCAAAGTATTATGGTCCTTACAAGGTGTTGCAAGAGATTGGTACTATGGCATACAAATTGAATCTTCCTAGTTCTTCTCGAGTGCATCCAGTTTTCTATGTTTCATGGTTAAATAAGGTTATAAGTGATGAATTTCCAGTTCAAACAATATTACCAGAACTTGATGAGGAAGGAAAAATCATATTGGAGCCTGAATTAGTCAAAAAAACAAGAACTCAGTAACTACAATATTGATCAATTTCAGAGTATCTCAAAAAGTGGAAGAATTTACCCATTGAAGATTCTACTTGGGAGGATGATAATTTTATACATAAGCATCCAAATATACTCAAGCATTGAGGAGAACACTTTTTTGAAGGAGAGGGGCATGTTAGGTCCCTATAGTGCCATTGTATCCCCTTATTGTTGTTAGTGTAGCTCGTTTATTGTTATTATTGTATCCGTATAACCCCCATATTGTTATTATTGTGCCCTTACATTATTATTGTTAGGTCGGATAGCATTATAATGTGACCCCATGGACTCCTATATATAGAAATAAGTTTTGGTAATTTTTCTCACCCAAGAATTGTTCATTTATGTAATGTAAAGCAGGTTTCCCCCTCAAAATGGCTTATATCTAAGGCGTTGATCTCTCTTTTCTTCTATTTTTGGAGTTGCTTTCATAAAAAGAAACAAGAAATGGAAATTCAGGTTTTGGGCTATTAGGAGAGGTGAAATTGGGGCACTGGTCAAAACCCCAAACTTCTTCTTCCCACATTCTCCTCAACGCTCCGAACCTAATCCAATTGTGAAACAAGTGAAAAATTGGTTCTTCACCAAGGAGTGTGTGTCAGTCAATAAGCTATCGTGATTATTTTTAGTAATACTCCATATTGTCCCATGAGTGTAGGAATGGCAAAGAGTACTGTAACATTCCTACACAAACCATCTTTATAATAATTAGCTCTTATATTTTACTATGCTTTTTAGGGAAGAAATAGATAAGTTACAAAGACAAAATAAACCATTTAAACCCTTTTTAGTCAATAATTAAGCCTATGTAACCTATGATTTCAAAGCCATGAAGTAGTGCGAGAATGGGTGCAAGGGTTAGGTTCCACTTGTAGAATAGAGGGTTTGGATAGTGTGGTTATGCTGGAATTGTAGATAAAAATAGGAAAATTTAGGTAACCAACAATTTTTCAATGAATAACAGATTTAAAAAATTCCCAATACACTGTAAAAAATGTATACTCAAATGTTTCTTAAAAATAAAAAATGTATACTCAAACATTGTATATTAATGTGCACCACTCCGAATAGAATTTTTAAATAATGGTATTTACATTAATAAAAAATGTTATCGCGATGAATTTGAAAAATAAATACACACTAGGAAGATATAAGTTTCATGCACCAATGTGATTCGCCTTTAATCCACCTGTACATCGTTACCTTTAATGCATCAGTGTGTTAGATTATGTAAAATCAGTGGCACTCGAAGGTTATTTTTTCTCCCCGGATGTCTTTTGTGGAAATTATAACAGTTGGGATTTTTAAGGCACATAAGCGCTGAGGTGTTATACTTTTGAAGCATTGATGTTGTTTATACAACTCATCAACACCAGTGCATTGTTACACATAACTACCCAGTGCATTGGTGAAGATAAAAGCTCCAAGGCTAAGAGTTTTTTTTTCCTGCCCCAGTTTCCTTTCTAAAAAGTACTTCCCGGGGATTTTTTTGAAGACATAAGCACCATGACAATATACTTTTCAAGCACTAATTTTTTTTTGCATTCAATGCGCGGTGCAAGATCTAATATATTATACGAGTAGATGAATTTTTATTATTAAATAACTATAAATTTATAAATTTAACACATCATTGCTCTATACATTTCTTTCAAGTCCTAGTAATTTTATTTAAATTTACAACACCAGTGCTTTTCTATTAGTAGTGCACCGATGTGATTTTTCCACTAAGTGCGATACTAAGAAAACATCTGCTGAAATCGCCAAATCACCTAGTTTTTTTTAGTTGTGATGAAGCTTAATTATCATCTCCTCTAAAACATCAACTACTACAAACCAATGTTAAATAAAAGGTTTTTTTGTCATTTTTTCCAATTTTATAGCACTAAATACCTCCCTTATAACCTCTGCTAGAAGGTATTTTCCTTGTAGGGTTGATAAATTAAGATGAAAATATATCTTTCAAATCTTAAAGGCCTTTTATTTTACAGAATAATGGATCTACTGGGTAATGGCTTAGATATCAAAAAAAAATTATCCTTCTTAATCAATGGTTTCCATTCCTCTTCATTCTAATTGTTAAACTCTTGCTAAGGTCGCGAAATTTGATGTATCCATTTGTTATAGCATCATTTTTCACCCTCATGTGATTCATGATTCTCTTTGGCCTTGGGCACCCATTCCCACAGACTTGAATATAAGTACATAAAAAACAGTGTTTAAAATCCCATACGTGGATATGCCCAGACTTTTCCGCGTGTATACGTGAGTCCAGAGATACTTTTCCTCGTATGCCATTAAAATCATTAAAAAATATATAGAAATCCCTATTTTCGAGGCTAGGTTGATGGTTATTCCCATAATTCAACCACCCCGGCCCATGGCCAACTGTTTCTAACAGATTGAAACTACTTTGAGGGAGTATAAAATCCCCTCATATGCATGGCCTAAGGGAGAGAGAAAATTATATACATTATACTCTGTTGGAGCCCAATTCAACTCTGATTTCCCGTGCCTCCTGCACTTCCCAGATTTTTACAGGAAACCCTTGTTTCCTAGAGATGTTCATCAGCTTATATGTCATCTCGTGTGCACAAGTCTTGAAAGAATCCTAGTGAGGCAAGGGCGGGACGGATCCGGACGACGGTTTGTTCGAAGATCGTGGAAGGATTCAGGTGATCTCTCCACCTTTATATTATTGTACATGTTGTTCGTAATGAAGAAGAACCATCTTGTTCCCGAATTCACGTGTTAATATCTGCTTGAATATGTGAAAAGATTGTTAATTAAGCATTTATTATTGTTTATATGATGCTTCACATGGATTACACTGACATTTAGGAAAGATATATGCTGTACAACTAGATTTTCGTGCATGTCTCTTCTTGATTTCCAGGTTGAAGAGGAAGAATGGTTGCTAGGGGTTTAGACCCCGCGGGATCTACATCAAACGTAGGATCTACGGGTGAGTTCTAAAATCTATAATATCTAGCTTTTAGCATACAATTTTGGTTGTGTGAGTCCTTCTTGAATAGCATGCCCTGATCTGTGGAGGTTTTTGACCCAACGACCTCTAGGGAGTTATTTCCCGAAACAGAACTAGCAACTCCGCTGGGGATTGCATTCTTGTGATTCCCATGTTGGGTGGTTTCAGTTGTTTTAAAGGTTTCCGACAGTTTTAATCATTATTTCCAGTCTAGTTAGTTTTTTCTCAATCAGACTAAAGCCCTGGTTTTTTAGCCAGGCTTGATCATTTTTATTTTTCATTATTTACTTTTCCATACGCTATTTTTCCTCTACACAGACACATATACATGCAGGTTTTGTCAAAGGAAGTTGCGTATACGCATTTTTCCTTTGCCACAGTCGCATATGCACGCTTGTTTCAAAACTGCTAAGTAGCGTATGCCTGGGCAAATTTTGAAATTTTTGATTTTTTGACTTTTTGGTCTTGTCTGCCTGTGGAGACCTGTTCCTGCAGTGTCCTTTTAGTCTCTCGATTGCGTTGAAAGTGGTTATTGGTATTTTTCTCTCTTGTTTGGTTGAAGACTGGCTCATTTGGAAAATATTTTTTTTAGTGCTTGCATTTCTGGTTCGAGTACCAAGATCTCTTTCTGGAGATTCTTGGCTATTCTGCTTAATCAAGATAGAGAGCTTCTGCTCATATGCTCTTTCCTAACTTTATGTCTTTCTTTGCACTTTAATTTTTTCCTGCTTTTTGGTTGGTTTCTTGAGTTCATTGGACTAGGTCTTGTTGCAATTTTTGAGGAGTCATTGTTGGTTCTTTGAAGTTTTGTTTGCTGCAAGATTGTGCTATTCTTCTGGCCTGAGTTACTGAGTTTCTTGTCTTCCTTTTGCTCGTATAAATCTTGCTACTAAGTGGCACTATAAGATTTAGAGCATTTTTGTTGAAGTTTTGCTTGAAATTCAGAGATTTTTTGGCTTGGGAATTGGATAGTTCTTCTTGGTCTCTTTGAAATCTTCTTTTTATAAAATTCAAAAGCTCAAAAACATTTTGTTTTGCCATTGCCTTTGTTTTGCATTTTTGTTTTGGTTTCTTTCCATCTTTTGAAGCCTTGTTGAGATTTCTTACCTTCGGTTTCTGACTTGATTTGGGAAGGGAATTTTCATTGGTTTATTTCTCTTATTTCGATCATATTTTGGTTTCTTTATACTGAGAGTTTCTGATTTGGGAACTAGCTTTGTGGACAACCGGAAAAGTGATAGAACTGGGGGATTCTTGGAAATTTCTCTTTGCTTTGTTAGATTTTGCATCTTATAATTGGCATGCTCTTAGTAATTTGCATTAGGTGCACTTGAAAATTTGTAGTCTTTTTCATAAATTTTGCGAGTGTGAGGTTTGATATCTGAAAAGAAAAAATAGTCTCGTAGAACCCGTGTAGAAATTTATTTTCATTGAAAGACAATTACTGCATCTGCATGTAGTTTGGTTTTCATTAATTTCTTTTCTGCGTTATAAAACATCACGAGTTTCATTTCCATATTCCCTTGACTTAATATAACATCCAACTAAAATAAGCGCATTAATTTAAAAACAACTAGCAAGTTTTTTTTTCAAGTGTCATACATCAACTAGCTAGGTTGTAGGGCCATGGATTAGGTGAGTGGAGAGTTAACTCTCCAAGGCCGCTCAAACTAAAACATAGAAGTTTATTAAATGAGCGAAATCCAACACCATTAGGTGGACCGGGAAAGCTCTCCTCTAGAGAGTCAAGCGCGAGGGGAAGTGGAGGTTGAGAAGAGAGATACCCCCTCTCCGATTTACTGGATCTTGCCTTAAGACCGTTCCGCCCGGTTGCTAACACGGATTGGTGCCCTTAGTTTCCATTCCTAGGTACCACACAGGTGACTACAAGGGGGAATATCTGTGGCACCTAAGGCAGACGTCGTATCACTTCCAGCAGTACTTCTGGAGGGTGCCCCGGCGAAGCTTGGGTACTTTCACCGGCAAAGGTTGTTGTTAGGAGGTCGACGTAACTGTTTCTGTTACCTTCGCTAGTAGGCCTGGGCCGTAATTATCCCAAACTACTTTCGGGAGGTCCTATTTTTCACTTTCTCATATTTTGGTGTCCGGTCCTAATCACCGGAAGTAGAAATACCTAAAGGCTGCTTGCTTGGCTGCATCTTAGGGATTTTTGTCGTGAGTGCTCTTTGCTCCTAGCTTGTTTAGCTTTATACTTTTTTGAGTCTAATTAATCTGTTAAAGTGGCTAATCAAGCGCCTCGTCGATCGAGGAGAGTTCGGGGGTTATCTCTCGAAAGTGTTGAGCCTTCTTCAAGAAGGCGTAGGAGTAATATAGTAGGTGAATATCACCCAGTGGTATCTGACGTAGCGGAGAGAGATCCTCCGCTAGGGCTTGAAGGTGTTGTAGTTGGTTCTGGTGTTGGTTCCGAGAGGAGCACTCCGCTCACCTCGAGAGTCTTATGTCCAAGAGAAGCAGAAGAAGAAGTAGAAGTAGAGGAAGTACCTCAGTCTCCTGAGTCACTTCCATCTCCTCTTCCTTCTAATTCTTCGTTTGTTTTTTAGTACATCGGACCTGAGTCAGAAAGACCAGAAAGTCCTTATCCATCTCATTCATACCTTTTGATGGCCACGACTGGGAACGCAGCTGCGGTTGTGAGTGCTGCAAGCATTCAGACTCCTGCTTCAATAGAAGGAGGAGGCACAATTGCTATATCTTCGATTGCTTCTAGTACTGTTGTGTTTGGATCTGGTTTCACCCAAGCACAAGCTTCTCAATCTGGTCCCTTTTGTTTTGGAATTCCCATTAGTGGGATTCCTTCGTTTTCCTTTTCCGCTGCTGCAACTACGTCTGCACCCATGTCTTCCATGACTAGTGGGTCAGCTTCTTTTCAAGGGTTCCCCTTCGTAAGTGGGCATATTCCTAGTTCGAATCCTTCCTTAGGGTCTTTTCCTTTTACTTCTCAAACTTAGATTTTTAACCCTTGGTCTGGAGGTCAGATTTCGACCACCTTTATATGTTGGAACCCTATATTCACAGCAGTGGGGGCAGGGAACCAGTTTCTCGCTGGTCAACAAGGGAATGTTTCTTTCCCTTCGTCGAGTGCTTATCAGGATTTTTCCCCTCTTTCTAATGCTTGGAACCCCTATCAGGGGGTTTCCTCTTTATTCACTACTTCGGGGGGGGGGGAACTGGTCCGGTTTATGGTAACTCTACGTTGGGAGGGGGTCCTTCTCCAAATGTTAGGTCGTATGGCCCAACATTTTCTATGAGTTCTTTCTGGCAACCTGGTGCCTCATCAAATCCAGGTTATTCTTTTCAGAATATTGGGAATTCATCCCACCAAGGATGGAATCCTCAGGCTCCTCCTCGTTTACCTTTTCTGGCAACATTGAACTTTCCAGATTTGTCGAAATTGACGAATGATCCAATCTGATATAGTCCGGGGTGGCCTTCGGTTCCTACAAAACTACCTTCATACATTCCAAAGTTTGAAGGCAAGAATGGAGAGGACCCGGCTTACCATATCACCACTTTCCATTTATGGTGTTCATCTAACTCCCTAATCGAGGATTCGATTAGGTTGAGGTTTTTTCAACGCACCCTAACTGGAAACGCTGCCAAGTGGTACATTGAGTTAACTGGGGGCAGTTTTGCTACTTTTGGAGATCTGGCTACTATATTTCTAAATCATTTCCAGTTGCATGTCTATTATGATGCCGGGACTGAACTCCTAGCTAATTTTAAGCAGGATGACGCAACCCACATTTCTGATCATATTCAGGAATGGCGGAGAAGGAAGAGGCTCATCAAAGCTTATATTCTGGGAGAATTTCTTTTGGAATGGTTTTTGAAATCTCTGCAGGCAGATATTTCTAAGGATGTATCCCTCTCAGGGGTATTTTCTGAGGAGCAGGCTATTTTTAGGGCCCAACAGCTTGAATTGATATATTCTCAGTCTGGTGTCCTTCATAAATATTTGCCTAATGCTCCTCGCTCCAAATTAGACATATCCAAGACTAAACCCGGTCCTCATGGTGACGGACTTATTGGGTCGATCAATAGTGGTGCAGCTAACCTGCTTAGTCAATTGCAGCCGTTGTCTATACAATCTGCTTCTTCTGGTCAGGCTGTGCCTGCTGAGTCATCGCCTTCTCAATCTTTGTCGGTAAATGTCGTTCAGAGTTTTAACCCTAAAGAAAATCAACAATCTGAAGGGAAGAAGAAGGGATGGAACAATAATAAGAAAAAGGGAAAGAATGGGAAGGGTAATGCAAATAAATCCAACGAGCATGTTGGTGAGGGTCCAAAGGATAAAAATAAAGTGAAGTTTCCATGCAAGCTATGTGATGGAGACCATCTTACTCACCTTTTCCCTAAAATTCAGGATGTACAGCGCTTTTTAGCTTAGCAGGGTTCTTCTAGTTCCCAGGTTGTGTTGACAAACCCTTTTCCCCAAGGGCAACAGCTAGTTGTTGGCGCAAATCAAAATATTGGGGCTTCCTCTGGGGGCACCCAGGAAGGGGAAAATCCATCAAACATATACATGATGAGTGCTCATGCGGATATCGCCACGAGATCCCGTGATTATGGCGAAGATGAGTCTTCGAAAGCCAAGGGTGCTCCCGATGGTACTGATCCTCTTCATATTACGAAGCCTACTGTTGAGCCTATACCTCAGATGCCAAAAGCATCTACCAAGCGTACGACGATTAATCCAAATGCCAGGGCTGCCCAGAACTACTCTATTGTGGAAGATCTGGCACAGAGTCCTTGTGCCATGTCGGCTCTTGAGGTGCTCCAGTCTTGTCCAGCTCAGCGCAGTGCTCTGCTCACTGCTATTGGGGCTGTCGATCCAAATAACTCTCTTGTGATTACATTCGATATGTCTAATTTTAAAAAGAGACTCCCCCATCATATGGCTTTTCATATCAAATCATCGTTTCGGAAATTCAATATCTTTCAAACGGTCGTTGATGAGGGTGCTTCCACATGTGTGATGTCTCTCGCATGCTGGAAGGGAATTGGATCTCCCACAGCTGTTCCATCTGCTACTCTTATGACTGTGTTTGATGGTCATTCTCACAGACTGCATGGTATTGTCCCAGCTTTGCCCATCTGTGTTGGGGGAAAAACTGTAAATATGGAGGTTGAGATAGTTGATGCAAGCTTGGACTACAACCTTATGTCGGGGTGAAACTGGATTTAGGAGATGGATGCCATTGCATCCTCATTATTTCGGGTTATTTGTTTCCCTCACGAAGGGATAATTGTTATAGTGGATCAACTGGACTGTTCTCCTGTAGACCCGAATGCATCTACTGACTCAACTATTCCAAAGGTGGATAATGCCAAGCCGCCTGTTGAGAATTTAGGGGTTGGAATGTATTCTTCTTTGATGGGTACTTTTGATATTCCACCTCCTACCATTCATATAAATGAAATTTCATCATCCAGGGCTCCTCTTTGAAGAGAGTTCTTCAGAACTCATTATTTTTCAAATCCTTGGACCTTGCCTTCCCCTACCTCTACATTAGCGGAAGTTCAAGTGGGTGGAATGGCATTTCCGATGTCTGCAGCTGAGATTGCTTATCAATCTATTGTAGACTCTGCAGAGTCCATTCCAGCTCCTCTTTCTCCGGAGGAGTTGGATGGCGATGTGGCTCCGGCTTGGACACTTAGTTCTTCTTCCGCCTAGGATTTCCTTGATACCACTCTTCCATCTGAAGAGGCCATCCTGGAAGCTATGACTGGTATAGATAGACCGTGGGATGATTTGCATCATCGATCTTACTTTTTACCTGATTTGAGCGAAGTTGAATCAAGTTTTCCAAGTCCTTTGTCTCTTGGTCCTGTTCACCCAATCTTGAACCCTTTAGCACCAACACAGGTATATGCTGAAGGGAACATGGCTGTGATTTCTCCAACTATCCCGGTGAACATTTCCAGGGATCCCAATGTTATAGAGAATGTCTTCATTGGAACTGAATGTTCTCCTGAAGAGATTTAGATTTACACCGATCTCTTTAAAGAGTTTAGGGATGTGTTCGCTTGGTCTTATGAGGAAATTCCTGGTATAGATCCATCTATTGTCCAGCATGAGATCAAGACTTACGAAAATGCTAAGCCTGTGAGGCAAAAACTTCGTCCGGTCAATCCTAGGAAGGCTGCAGCTATCAAAGCCGAGGTGGAGAAGCTGCTCAAGGCGGGATTTATTTTCCCTGTTCCTTTGACAGAGTGGGTTTCGAATCCTGTTCCCGTGGATAAAAAACAAGGAACAATTCGAGTTTGCATTGATTTCAGAGACCTTAATAAAGCATGTCCGAAAGATAATTACCCCACACCATTTATAGATCAGATTATCGATGAGTGTGCCGGTAATGATATTTTCTCCTTCATGGACGGTTTCTCCGGATACAATCAAATTACTATCCGTCCTGAAGATCAGCATAAGACTACCTTTATTTGTCCCTGGGGTACTTTTACTTACAAGAAGACGCCTTTTGGTCTTAAAAATGCTAGGGCTACTTTTCAGCAGGCCATGTCATATGCCTTCCACGATATCAAACATATTATAGAGGCGTATTTGGATGATTTAGCTGCTCGTTCTCGAAAGAGAATTGATCATCCTGCTCACCTCCGTCAAGTATTTGAACGATGTCGTTTCTACAAGATTAGGTTGAATCCGAACAAGTGTGTTTTCACGGTTACATTCAGTCGGTTATTGGGATTCATTGTGTCTTCGGAAGAGATTAGGGTAGATCCCTTCAAGGTTGAGGCAATACTTCGGTTTCCTTCCCCGTCGTCTATTCGTCAACTTCAAAGTCTACAAGGAAAAGCTCATTTTCTTTGGAGATTTATCGTAAATTATGCTGAAGTTACCAAAAGATTTATGAGATTGTTGAAGAAGGGAGTTCCATTATTTTGGCATGACTTCGCTCAACGCTCATTCGATGCTTTGAAAAAAGAATTGACCTCTGCTCCTATATTGAGTCCACCTTATTATAGCAGGGATTTCCTTTTGTATCTTGCAGTAGCAGAATCTACCATTGGTATGGTTTTGGTTCAGGAGGACGATGCTCTGGAAGAGCATGTTATATACTATCTTAGTCGAGGCTTGGTAGGACCTGAACTCCGGTATAATCCGATAGAGAAGATAGCTTTAGCAGTTGTTCATGTTGTACAGTGACTCAGACATTATATTCTTCTACGAAAAACTTATGTTTTGGCAGCAGCCAATCCATTTCAGTTTGTTCTCAATAGGCGAGTGATTGGGGGAAAATACAATAGATGGATTGTGATTTTGCAGGAATTTGATCTTGATTTTATGTCTGCCAAGTCCAAGAAATCTTTAGTTTTCGCGGAATTAATCTTTGAGTTGCCTTGTGGAGAAGAGATAGTCATGATGAATCCTTCCCGGATGAACATTTGTTTCTCATCTCTCCACAGGATCCTTGGTATGGAGATATCATTGTGTATCTTCAGATTGCGAAGTTTCCCTCTACTTTTTCGAAATATGAGCGACGTAAGTTGCGTCACTTGGCTAAAAATTACTTGATTATTGGTGATGCTTTATACCGTCGAGGGGTTGATTCAATCCTGAGACATTGCTTAACTCTCGAAGAAGCTGAGGCTGTGTTGAATGATTGCCACAGTGGAGCTTGTGGTGGTCATTTATCTGGCTTGCTACAGCCCAAAAAATCTTGCGTGCTGGATACTTTTGGCCTTCAACTTTCAAAGATTGTATGGAGTCGGTCAAAAAGTGTCATCCATGTCAAGTCTATACTCTAAAAATGCGCGCTCTCTAGCTCCACGTTTTCCAGTCATTACTGTCGGTCCCTTTAAAAAGTGGGGTGTTGATTATACTACTTGTAACCCGCCTTCGGCTAAAGGTCACAATTATATTATTGTAGTATTAGACTACTTTACGAAGTGGGTCGAGGCTATGCCTACTTTTGGGAATGATGGTGAGACAGCAGCTCTCTTTCTTTTCAACCAGGTTATTGCTCGTTTTGGTATTCCTAGAGAGATTTTCACTGATCATGGCAGTCATTTTCAGAATAGCACGATGGCTGAGTTGGCTTTAAAATTAGGTTTCCGACAGGAGCATTCATCTCCATATTATCCTCAGGCCAATGGGCAAGTGGAAGCCGTGAACAAATCCTTGAAGACCATTCTTCAAAGGAAAATTAATAAAGCTTGATCCAATTGGCATATCATGCTGTATGCTGCACTTTGGGCATACAGGACGTCAGTGAAAACTGCAACTGGCTTTACTCCGTTTCAACTAGTTTACGGGCTGGAATACATATTTCCCATTGAATGTGAGATTCCTTCTCTTAAGTTAGTTGTTGAGCTTCTTCCTGACACTTCTAGTCTTGAATAACGTCTCCTTCATTTGGAACATCTTGACGAGCAGCGTCGCGATGCTGCCACGATGAATGAGGCGCATAAGAAACGATTCAAAGTTCAATACAATAAGGCGGTCAAACCTAGGGTTTTCTAAGAAGGCGACCTTGTTTTGGTCTATGCCCAAGAGAAGGATGCCCTGGGCGCAGGAAAGTTTAAGTCTATGTGGTATGGCCCCTTCATTGTTAAAAAAGTCCTTAAAAAAGGAGCATATGCCTTGGTTGATTTTGAAGGAAATGAGTTGGCGGAGCCCAGAAATGGGCTCTATTTGAAAAGGTATTATGCCTAGGCTTCGGCCTGGAATTTTTCTTTTGTATATAGTATTTTTTATTTTGTACATGTCTGGTTTTTAGGTCTTTGATGTGATGGTGATGTTTTTTATTTGCTTTGGCAGGTTGTGTCGAATGTCATGAGTCATTATGGTTTCACCGATGGTGCTAGTAGACACACCCGGAACTTGGCTTCCGCGGCTTGGGTGCTTCATCATCCATCCGGTCAGCTGTTAGTATCAAGAGGATTCTGCATTGGTCCTGCTTCCAATAATATAGCAGAGTACACTGCAGTTATTTATCTACTCTCGGAGGCAATATCCTTGGGTGTTGATTCGTTGGTAGTTTTCTTGGACT
This sequence comes from Pinus albicaulis, assembly GCA_034641835.2. Taxonomy (NCBI): domain Eukaryota; kingdom Viridiplantae; phylum Streptophyta; class Pinopsida; order Pinales; family Pinaceae; genus Pinus; species Pinus albicaulis. The sequence continues at coordinate 1,408,715,836 of CM076584.1, forward strand.
CCTAGCTGGTGGTGTCGTAGTTGAACAATAATTATCGGGTTCGAGATCCATTTTTACTCCGGTTATTTTTGAGGGTACGTTTGTTACAAAGATCATGTTCAATATCAAAAATATACAGTCATCCGGTAATCATATCTATCTACTCCCGTGGTCCCTGCCCAAAATTCGTGTTCCTATAAAACACGATCGCAGTGGCGACACGGCGGAATAATCATACCCAGTCACGTGGTACTCCCACTACCCGTCTCTGGATGGCCTCAGGTAGATCTTCCACTGTAGCCATAGGCACTTGGCGAGTTAAACCCTCCAAGTTCCTCTGTACAGCATGGAGGGTCCTGCCTGGGTCTTCAGTATCTGCCTCGCCTCTGCGACGCTTATGCCGTGGGTAGCCCTCAGGACGGACTGGTCCAATATCTGTATCATGGTCATCATAATATTGTACGTCATTTTGAATCTAATCAAAAACATGTTTTGTTTTCACATTTTTTCATATATATTGAAAAAATCATAAAAAACACATAATTTAAAAATTTCAATCTTACCGATTGCGCCCCATGCCGCGCCAGGTGGAAGGACGAGGTCTGGATCACCGCGGAAATCCATCCCAGCATAGGGGTAGTCCTCCACGGCGATAACTTGTTCTCCCCACCATTGGAAGAACTCGTCATCCCAGGTGGTTCGGGGAACTTCACTTCCCCCTATTCTCTTCATCAGATCTGCCCATCGGGCAATTCTTGGGTCTCTTGGGTTGTTGATGGAAGAGATCACTTTCGGTCGAAGCCCAGGAATCTTCTCAAAGAAGAATGTCATCAAAATGGTTCCATACCCGAAATGTTTTGTTTTTACTTTTCGGATGGAGGCCAGTTGTTGCTTCATATTCATTAATAGATCTGTGCACCAATCATATAGGTGAGCTAGGTATTCCACAGCTATGCTCATCTAGGTCCTGGATGCCTGATGCAAGGAAGCAGATCCTGCTACCCTGCCGATGTTAAACAAGAGAATCTTCATGTGTAGATCTCTCAAGAAAAATTTTACAAAAATTTGTTATGCTTATTTTTTCAATCCATCTTAAGCTGCATAACCCGGATGCTTTTAAGTGCCCAGATTGGTATATTTTGAGGTACATTTTGATGAAGTTGAGATTTTTCCGGTTTTTGATCCATGAATGCTAACCTGTCATGGCAGGTATATGATCTTCACTGGCATATAGGTTAGGAAATCCACTTTTCGTTGCATTTTGCATACTAGCCTCCATTCTGATCAGTTGCCATAGGGTCGATCCCATCAGGTCATGAATATTTCACCCATTTCACTCGCCGATTATTTAATCATGACTTGGTGGTAGAGCCTTCCTTTACATGGGCTTCCTAGTTAGTTCCTCTCTAGCACTTGCTGCCCATGCTGCGTTTTATGTAGGCTCAGGAGTCCTCTTTAGTCCCGCCATGACTTATGTGTTGAAGCTTCATTCTTCTTCTTCTTCACTATCATTTTTTCTGGCTATTACCCTAAAGGCTCCCTAGTGTCGTTGAGTTGTATTACTGCATTGCATATTGGCTACTTGTTTATCCTGGCCTTTAGCCGGCTTCATTTGGACTCGATGTTTAAGCCATCTTTTGACCTTGACTATCTGTACAAGTTAACCATTGCATGCACTTAGCTATCACGACTTGACACTCCTTTTTCCCATGGATGGAACATTCCTTTGAGTATCGCTTACCAGTTTCCGCCACCTTTCATTGAGAATAGGATCGTTCCTATCCCAGGAACTAGTGCATCTGTTTCTTGATACTCGTTCTATCCATTGTACCATAGCATTCTTTTATTCTTTTTCAGGCTTATCATATGAAAAAGACAAAAAATCAAATATAACAAAAAGAGCGAGAATGGGATGTTTACTTCATAATTTGATGGCAGTACAGTATCATTTTGTCGCCCTTGAACAAAGCACATACAGTTATATATTTCCTTCATTTGGGATGGTTTTAGTTTTGACCTAGGTTCAGTTTTTTCCTTGTTCCACTGGTCAGTCCTCCCCCGGTTGGTTATCTCTTCCAATCATATGGAGAGTTTGTTTTTTCCTCCTGCATAATAGACTTATAAAGTGTCATTTTTTACTGCCATGGTCATCACGAGTCTTTCCTTTTTTCAAGGGAAGTTAAACCAGAGTCGGCCATTCTGCGGTGTCTCCTGACTCATTATTCAGTTGGCCTTCCCGGTCTTGTCAGTATCTTGTTCTATCACATCAGATGTTTTTGTCTTCTGCTCGTGCTGGTTTGAGAAGGTCTCCATTGACTTCTTGCTGGCGGGTTTGTCTCTCATCGACTACGACATATTGCTCTGAGAGTAAACCTAGAGCCACACCCTGGCCCTATTTCCATCATTGATAGGTGACCTTGTGCTCAGCATTTGATCATCATTATGGGTCTTTGATTGAGTGGTTTTCCTTGTGTTCGACGTCAGCATACATTATCACACTTGGGATTCGTGCAGTACCTTGATTTCCATTTGACCCTATCGGTGGATATCTCGCCTCTGTGTCAGCTTTCATTATTGGTTAGTTCAGAGGGTTTCTTCTGTGCGCTAGCTTCATCTTGTGCATGTCAGAAACGTACTTCGGTTTGGTTCCATCACTCTCCTTCCTCCGATTCCTTCCAAATCTTGGCCTGCGGGTTACACTTGCACTGGACTGATGTGGGATGCCTTAATGCCTTCCTTCCAGCAGATCTTTTCCCATCGAATTAGACTCATTGCTCTGGGAATAAGGTCTAGAGTCTTTTGTCAGTACCTTAGGGTTTGCAGTCATTAGTGGCAGACTCTTCGCTATCGACAGTGGGGATTCATCATTGCCTCCTGATTGGTAGATTCTTCCAAGTGTTCGACTTCAACTCATTCATTTGCACTTGTTAGATTGTACTGGGGCACCTTGACACTCATTTTCATTATCGGTAGGTTGTCTCGCATTTGTTAACGGTATACATTATTGACTGGTAATCAAATGATTTCTCACATGGTCGACTTCAGCTCATTTATTCCCATTGTGTAGAATTGTGCCATCGAGATCGGTGAAGACCTTAGGTTGCATCAGCATTTTTCGGTTCACTTTTGACAGTCCATTCAATTTCTGCCAGTGATGTCGTCCACCTTTATATGTTGCAGTGTCAGTACAGTAGCATCCTATATGTTGGCTCCTGAGTTGCGTGATTGTACCATGTGTTCCACCCCTTATGATTTGGTACCTGGAGATTCAGTTACTTTTGTGATCAGACATCCATTTTCAGTATTATTGATCAGTTTGATATATGTGATACTTGGGCATTGATTCTGACTTGTACTTTCGGGCCATGCTCAGATGATTCATTGTGTACTTTCAGTTCAACTATACTTGTATACATTCTGGATCTATTCTGTACTTTTTATATGGATATATTTTTTGACTGAGCATGGGTATGCCTGCCTCAGACATGAGCTGACTCTCTGTTTTCTTTCATTGGTTTTTGGCAGGCTGAAATCTGGTGAAGTCCTCTCTTGTCCTCGCGAAGTTCTTTCTATGCACATAATACATTTCGGCCATCATGTACCCCTTCTGACCTCATATATTAGGGGGCATCTGTTATAGCATCATTTTTCACCCTCATGTGATTCATGATTGTCTCTTTGGCCTTGGGCACCCATTCCCATAGACTTGAATAAAAGTTCATAAAAAACAGTGTTTAAAATCCCATACGCGGATATGCCTAGAATTTTCCACGTGTATACGTGAGTCCAGAGATACTTTTCCGCGTATGCCATTAAAATCATTAAAAAATATATATATATATATATATATATATATATATATATATATATATATATATATATATATCCCTATTTTCGAGGCTGGGTTGATGGTTATTCCCATAATTCAACCACCCCAGCCCGTGGCCAACTGTTTCTAACAGATTGAAACTACTTTGAGGGAGTATAAAAGCCCCTCATATGCATGGCCTAAGGGAGAGAGAAAATTATAGACATTATACTCTGTTGGAGCCCCAATTCAAGTCTGATTTCCCGTGCCTCCTGCACTTCCCAGATTTTTACAGGAAACCCTTGTTTCCTGGAGATGTTCATCAGCTTATATGTCATCTCGTGTGCACAAGTCTTGAAAGAATCCTAGTGAGGCAAGGGCGGGACGGATCCAGACGACGGTCTGTTCGAAGATCGTGGAAGGATTCAGGTGATCTCTCCACCTTTCTATTATTGTACATGCTATTCGTAATGAAGAAGAACCATCTTGTTCCCGAATTCACGTGTTAATATCTGCTTGCATATGTGAAAAGATTGTTAATTAAGCATTTATTATTGTTTATATGATTTTTCACATGGATTACACTGACATTTAGGAAAGATATATGCTGTACAACTAGATTTCCGTGCATGTCTCTTCTTGATTTCCAGGTTGAAGAGGAAGAAGGGTTGCTAGGGGTTTGGACCCTGCGGGATCTACATCAAACGTAGGATCTACGGGTGAGTTCTACAATCTATAATATCTAGCTTTTAGCATACAAGTTTGGTTGTGTGAGTCCTTCTTGAATAGCATGCCCTGATCTGTAGAGGTTTTTGACCCAACGACCTCTAGGGAGTTATTTCCCGAAACACCATTAGAAGGAAAAAAGAGTTAAATTCCTATGGTGAATAAATAACATTTTTCCAATAAGAAATTTGTTGATGATACCCTTATCATGGTAGCGCCTATAATAATTAACTTCTTTGACTTCGAATTTATTATTTCTACCTTTACATAAGTCTTTAATTTGAGCATCAATATTTTCAAGTCTCATTTTTTCTTATGAAAAACTCCCTTAGTAGTCCAAATCCATGTGAAACAAATCTCGAGCTTCTAGAGGAACCCATTTCTATCCAAATATCTTGGAGCTATAATAGTTTCCAATGCCCTCCACCATGGATGTTGGGAATATATTTTATGTAAGCTGGAAAAAATAAAGAAATTTGGGACTTTTTCCCTGTCAACATAGTGTCTTGATTAGTCCTTCTAAAAATTCTATTAACATGCATGCCTCAATATCTCTTTTATATACTACTTTCTCTCAATATTATCCTCAAGAATATTTGTATCCTTCAAATATCACTCCTTTTGGGAGAGGGGTCTCAAACGGAATTAAAATGAGCCTTGGTAGTTTAGGATAAACTCTATTGTCCAAAGTGGAAATGAGGGTTGGGTATTAGAGATCCCAATATTCTATATAATATTGTTAGAACCAAACTATTATGGCGATGAATTTTATATCCAACAGAACTTTGGACTATATTCTGGAAAAGGAAATATCCCCCAACATAACAAAATATGGTATAGTTTTCTTGGATGGGATAATTCTTAGCTCGAACATATGAAATGTAGTTTGTGAAAACTTCCACCTAATACAAGACAATTCCTTTGGAAAATAAAATATGTACAATATACAGTCTTATGGGAATATTAATGGTAGCAATAACCAATTTTGAAACTAGATGCTTATCTTATTAATATCCAATATTTTTTATCCCTTAGGTAAACATATTGATTTCATAATATTGGATACATTTAGACTCACAATAAGGATCGAGGAGATACAAAACAAAAAAAAAAATCGGTGGCCGCTACCATAAAAAAATTATTATGAAGGTTTTTTTGAGAAGTTCAATCAACAAAAAATCAAAATACAAGAACTAGCACAAAATTTAAGATGAGTATACATTTCACTATGAAGTTCAAAATAAAATAAACTTATGGAATCCTTACTGGCTCTTAAGGTCCTATGGAACCATGGGTGATTTACTAGGTGAGAAATACCATACCACGTGCATTCATATTGGGGGATATATATTAAGTAAAAATGGTATAATATATTGAGCATATATTATGGGGTAAAGGTTTTTATATTGGTGGATATAAAAAATGGAGCTCAAAGTTAATGAAAATATATAAAGGGGTATAAAAATTGTTAATGAAAAAAAGGATACCTACAATATCTATTGAAAGTAGGTGTTTGTAAAATTGGGAAGGTGTATTGGGTTCGTATTGGTAGGGGGTTAAATAATGTGATTTTAAAAGGCATTTTCTAATATGTAGTGAAATTATGGGAATTTTTTAGTATTCCATGAGCACACGAGATATTCCATAGGTTCATTGAGTGAAACCCCCATGTATGGAACCCATTAACTCTTTTACTCCCTCCCCACGGTACAATCGTGGAACCTGAAACACTGGCCAAAAGTTCCATTTTCATATGGATTATTTTTCATAATGATATCTCCATATGTGGCAACATTCCGAGGAAAGGTTTTAAGGCCCCCTATTAATTCCCTCTCTATCTCCATACACTTAGAATAGTTGAGAATCATCTTAGCTCTTGAAGGTTTTCCACTCGAAAAGGGGACATACGGCCATGACCTTTCATCAATTAGATCAATGTGGCTTGGATAAATATCTATAATATTTCTTTGGAATCCAAAATCCTTCAAACATCCCATTGTTATGTAATCACAAAATATTCAAAGATAAAATTCTTCTGGACATCCATATTTGGGAAAAAATAAATAGGAACATCAAATAAATCTTCCTCCTCCACTCTTGGTTAGCCAAAGATTTCTAGAGAAGATCCCTTGAATCCACCATTCTTTCTTCCCTCCACCCTCTCCATTCCCCTTGCCTCTATCCCTCCCAATTCTTATCCCCCCCCCCCCCCCCCCATGAGTTTCAGAGAACTCAACTTTGATAATTCCTCTGAAGGTATTCATTGACCAAAAAGTTATGGAGTTCAATCCAAATATTGATGAGGTAATATCCTCCATGTCTTTCTAGCCCTTTGGGCTTAGAATCAAACAATAAAACTGAACTATTTTCTCTATAATTCAAGTAAAAATGTTCATTTGAAGAAAATTTTCAAGGTTATTGATTGAAGGATATTATAAAATAATAGTTTGTCAGACGAGGTTTCCACTACTTCTATTGTATCAAATATTTTATAACATTTAGTTTACCTGTTTATATATATATATATATATATATATGGCGTATTTTTCTATTCATGTTAATGTACTTAATTTATATGTTGGTGTTGATGTGTATATTGTTAGGCCATGTTAGAAATGTTCATTTAATGTTCTTGCAGATAGATGTGTATGTTATACCAATTATTTGAAAATATGAGATGCATATTTTAGGATGTGCGTGGTGATGTTGTTAGACAATGCTTGTTTTTTATTATATCCGATCAGGATGATGATGACGTATTAGATTATTAGATTTTTGTGCTAACTAATGACGTTTATATGTATTATTGGTGTATATAATTAGATGATTTTAGCGAATTTGAATGTATATTTTAGATAATTGTCATGTTTTTTAGATGGTTATCATTATGATGTTTATTTTTATGAAATGATATTTAATATAGATTATGTATTGGTGAACTTGTAGCAAAATTTTATATACAAAATTACATGCAAAATGACTTAATTTAAAGAAAAAATGCAAAGTTATTTTTATAAACTAAAAATTTTAATATGGTTGAAACTATAATTGTAAGATTACCATAAATATTTTTATATTGTATAGATAGTTCATACATATTCATTTTAAATACATTCTTATTCAAACAATGGTTGTGAGCAACAACCTATAGAAAATGGAAATAAAAGAATTGTTTATAAAATATGTCTAAAAATAACCGCTACCAAAAAAAAAAAAAAAAAAAATCAATTTTACACAATTAAATTGTCCAAAAGTCTAAACAAAACTACGTTTCTAGTGATAGTCAAGTGTGGAAATTAGAAAGTTGTGACCTATACTTAGAATACAACAGTTAGACAATATCTAATTAATATTTGCAATTAATTTTTAAAATGTATACTACAACATGTGATCATTAAATAAAAAATTCAAAATGTCTAAATAAAATTGAAATATATAATTGATTCATTTATAAAATGAACTATAATTAGAAAAAAATATTCATAAAATATTAGATTGTAAAAATAACATTACATTTAATTTGATTTTGTTGGGCGAGGAGGTAACTCCAACAAAACTTAATTGGTTTTCATTAAAGGATGCTCACAAATATATACATGGAGGGTGGGACTCTTGGGATTCATCTCCTAGTGTATCTTCATCTTCTGCCTCTCCTTATTTTATATTTATACTAATTTAAAATTTCACCCAATCCCTAGGATTAGGTATCAATATCACCCCCTTTAATATGAAGGGATGTTAGTGAGTCCAAGCATCATTCTGAATCTTTCGAACTTTTCTCTTCCAAGAACTTTTGTAAAGATGTTTGCAACCTTCTCATTTTTGTAACAATGGCACTGATGGATTATATTGGCCTCAACATGGTGTTGAATCAGATGGTGTTTTGTCTTGATTTGCTTCGTTCGAGCATGGAACTTTGGGCCATTGGACAAATTTATTTCAAAAGTGTTTTCAATCATGAGTGGAGTTGAGTGCACTTGTTTCATATGCAAATCTTCCAAAATTTTCGAAAGGCCCACAATTTCCTTTGTTGCTTCACTTATTGCCACATACTCTGCCTCAATTCTGGAATCTACTAGAACTGATTATTTGTGTGATCTCCATGACACAAATCTTGATCCAAGACTCATAGTATAACCTGAAGTAGATACCCCGATTCTTTGTCTCCATCAAAGTCTAAATCATAATATCCAATCAAGATGAGGTTTCCCACATGTGTATACTTGAGTCCAAAGACTTGAGTCCCTTTCAAGTACCTTAGAACTATTTTTACAACAGACCAATGTCCCTCACAAGGCTTTTGCATAAACCTGGACAGGATTCCAACAAAAAATTATATTTTTGGTCTCCTAGTATTCAGGTAGTTAAAGAATTCTTACGACTTTTCTAAACTTTGTTGCATCTTCAAATTCTTTTCCTTCAATGGAAGTGAACTTCATGTTTTTCTCAATTGTAGTAATCAAAGGATTTCACTCTGCCATTCCAAGCATTTTTAATAGTCCTCCAATGTACTTCTTATGAGAGAGGAATATAAACTTAGGATGTTGAGTTACTTTAATACCAAGATACTAGTGAACATAGCCCAAATCAATGATTTCACACTAGTGAACATAGCCCAAATCAATGATTTCACAACCTCTCCTCAATTCCTTCTTAATGGATGAAATATAGATCCCATTACTCTGTGTCATCAAAAGATCCTCTGCATACAACACAATATATACAATTGTTTTTCCAACTTTCTTGACAAACAAATTTTCATCATCAATATCATAATGTTTTTAGTTAATTTTAAGAATATACTCAGTTAACTTCTCAGACGAGGCTCGCGTTTCTTTTTTGAAGCCATAAAAAAATTTTACAAGCTTTCATACTTTGTGTTCTTGGCCCTTCACAAAAAATCCTTCTCGCTAGGACATAAAAACATTCTCCTTTATATCTCCATTAAATAAAGTAGTTTTTACATCCATCTGATGTCCTTTAGAACCCTTCTAAGCTACCAAAGAAAAGAAGGCATGGATGGTAGCCCATTTTGTTGTGGGGGAGAAGTTCACGTCATAATCAACCCCTTATTTCAGTGCAAAATATTTTGCCACAAGCCTGGTTTTGTGCTTATCAACTAAACCATCATCTTTGTACTTGTTATTTTAGAAACACTTGTAGCCAATTGGTTTGCTTCCAAATTGAGGATCAACCAACTTTCAAGTTCTATTCTTTATCAAGGCATCATATTCCTTTTATGTCACTTCATTCCATTCATCATGAGAAGCAGCTTCTTTGAAGGAACTTGGTTCAAAATCTGTAGACAAATTCAATCCAAAATTATAAGAAACATCAATATCAACATGTTAATCCTAATCATCTACATCACCTACATTTTTCCAAGTGGAGATTCTTGTTCCTCTCTTACCAACCTCATCAGGATGAAAATTTTCGAGTGTCTTTGTCAACCATTTTGGAGGACCTTTATGAGATGGCCTAGAATTCTCAGTTCACTGAGAACCAAGACTTAGTCTCCCAATTCTTTCAATCGCATCACCTAAAGTGTCATCTGTGGCTGGATATTCATGTGAGGGAGAGAGTTTTTTAGAAGAATGTTCCATGGATTGATTTAGTATAATAATCCCCCCTTCAATATGTGGAATTTGATTATCAACTTCTTGAGATGACTTTTCATTCTCGAATCTATCCAAGTGATCAAACTTCCGCTCAACAACATTTTTAGTATTGGAAGATTCAAGAAATATGACGTCTCTAGATACTAAAAAATTCTGATTAACTTCATCATAGAGACAGTATGGTTTGGAAGTATTTGAATACCCCAAGAAGATACACATACGAATCCTTGCTCTAAATTTGTTTCTTTGTTCCTTAGGTGTCAAGGAATAATAGGTAGAACCAAAAACCCTGAGATTCTTTATCGAAGGAATGTGGCCATGCCCCAATTAGTAAGGAGTCTTGTTTCTAACTGTATTATAAGGACATCTATTATTTATATACACAACACATAGAATTGCATTAGTACAAAACATCAATTTTACATTCTTGAAAAACATAATAGAGCATACCATATCTAAAATTATATTGTTCATTCTTTCATCTACCATTTTGGTGAAGATAGTTTTCAAATTCATTTTAAGTGTATTATTTTCCATTATCAGTGTGAACAGAGCCAATATGAGTTTGTGCATCATTTTCAATCGATGCATGAAAGTTCTTGAATTTTTGAAAAACATCAGATTTGTTCTTCAATAAGGAAACCTAGCACATTTTGGTGTCGTCATCAATAAATTTCATCATATATTTATTGCCATTTGCAGAAGGAATATGCATGGCGCCACATAACTTTGAATTAATCAGATCAACTTTTGTATGTGCTCTGGAATGTTAATCACGAAAATATTGTTTTATATGATTCCCTATAATGCAAGAATCACATTGCTTAAGTTTCCTATGAACTGTAGGAAAACTAGTAACACCATTTTTCTTCAAAAATTGAAGGTTCTCATAGTTCAAGTGTCCAAATATAGCATTCCATAAAAGACTTGATGGAAAAGTACCTTCATCATAGTGAGAATTGAATAAAAAGTTGTGTGCACGAGCAGAGGTACCTTGCAACTTTAAAAGTCTTTCTTCTTCTATCCCCGTAATGATAACTAAGTGATATCGTGATTTCTGACCTTAAAATTTCCATTAAACATATGGAAGGAGTGTCCTTTTTGGTTTATGTTTCCCAAAGACAACAAGTTTCTCCTCAACTCTGGGAGGTATAGAACCTCATGTAGAAGAAATTTTGGAAGACCAGGAAGTTTAAGATTGATTGTGCCAAGCCCTGATGGCTTGAGTTTTGATTTTTCTGCAAAGTATACTGATTCATCAACCTTCTTAGTAAATTCTTCAAAAAAAAAAAATTCTAAAATTTATGTCACATGCTTCTCCTGAATTAAGAAAAAAATAATTTTCTGAAGAAGAAAGTGAAGCATTAAACAAGTCTTCAGTTCCTCCAATATTACAATTTTCCACAACATAATCAAGAGATTTAGGTGCTTTACCTTTCTCTTTATCATGATTTTTACCTTTGGATTCATTTATTTCCTTCTCAATTCTCTCTGAGGGAAAATTACATGTGGATGCATCATGCCCATATCTGTTGCACCGTGTGCAATGAAGATCATATTTTTCTCCTTCAAATTGTTTGTCCCTGTGCCTCTGAAATTTCTTCTTCCTCTTCCTCTTCATCCACCATTTCCTCTATATGAATATTGATAATTATTCTTCTCTCTATGTGCAAGACAAACATCTTCTTCAGAATACTAAGGAGATTTCTTCTTCCCAAAATCCTTTTCTCTCTATGAAATTTTTTTCTCAAGGGAGTCAAAGGTAATCTTCTTGAGGTTTCCACTTGCTTGCAATGACTCAAGTTAATACGAGTAAGTGGGATATAATTCCTTGACATAAGATATGAGAAGCATGTCCATTTAAACACCAATTTTTTTAATTTCACGCATGATAGATCTTAATTTTGATTTTAAAGTAAGAGGGTCATCATTTTTCAATTCAAGACTTAATAGTTTAATAATCAATTGGACAACTTCAAGCTCTCAATGTGAATCATATACTTCTTTCAACTTGTCCAACGCTTCATAAGAATTTTCGAATGGTGGAATATCATGACTCACCTCTTCATTTATAGATGTTGCAATCAGGGCATAGGCCTTGTTGTTATTGTTGTCCTAAATGGTGATCTCCTTTTCTGAGGTAGGCTTTATAGGTGAATTTTCTCCACCTCCTTCACAAATCCCTTTCCACATGCCATTAAAAATGAGAGTGTGCTTTATTTTCTGGGACCACTTAGGATAGTTCTCCTTTCTTGTCAGAACCACTCCCACAATATATATGAGTGAATTCATTCTGAATTTGTACTATAAAAAAAATTTACTTTGGTTCCACTATACCAATACTATAAAAAAATAATTATGGTGTTGATTTGTAAAAGAAAATCAATGTTTTATACAACACAGGTATATTTGGGTAGAGAATATATGGTGGAATTTTTTTTCGGGGAGGTTTTTTATGGGTTAGACAAAATATGGGGGGGTTGTTATCTAAGGCAGGATGGGAGGATGAATTTTATGATGATCAACAAAATATGGGAGGTTGCATACAACGGGGAGTGAGTAGCGTATAAGGAGCATATGAATATTTAGCAAACCAGACGTTGGATTGGGAAGTGAACTAGACTATGTAATATGAAAAATTTGTGCTTGGTGTAAGGCAAGTAGTCATGTTGAATGAGGGAATAGTGCCACTGGAGTGGTGTTTAGCCATGATGGAGAAGTACCTCAATCACGTATGGAGGGAGGAGGGCGGAATTGACCGACCGAGATCAGTGTGAGCCTAGAGGAGACTCAATTGCATAATGGAGCAGTGTTGAGAATGCATCATCTAAAAACCATAAAAACCATAAACCAACTTCGCTTTAGTTTCCTTGAGGCATTTCTTCTTCATTATTTTAAGACATCCTTGCAGATTTTTCCTGTTTTTTCTAAAAAATAGGTCTTGGAACAGAGCCTATATCTCCTAATGCATGATGTAGTTTGAGAAAATAAAGGAATTTTTTGTAGGCCATTATGTCTTGAATAAAAACCTCTCTTTCTTTTTTTAAACACATCTCTTGTTGTCCAGAAACTGCATTTGAAAAACATGTGTAAAACAGGAAAACTATGTTTCTGAAAATAGGGTTTCAATGAAATCCTTGTATCTCCCAACTGATAACACCTGTGATAATATTGAGAGAGGTTTTTGTAGTTGGGGCTGTTATTAAGACAAACCTCTTTCATAATTCCAAAACACTGTTTCATTTGGCCAAAAACAGAACTTGAATTTTACTTCTAAACAGTCATGTACAGGACAGTTTAGTAACAGCAGTTTCGTAGTGCATTTTAATTTATCAATTTCGGCCACCTCCTAATGAATTTGAAGAAACTGAGAGAGGTTTTTCTAGTTAGGTATGTTATGAAGAAAAATCTCTTTCATATTTCCAAAATTCGTTTTTCAGTTGCTCAAAAAAATTCTTTGAAGTTGACTTCTCCAAACCAGAAAACAGAGAAATGCTTCACATTCGCTACGAAACTATTAGCCAGTTTTGTAGAATTTTCTGCCTATTTTACACTGAATGCGCTACGAAAGTAGGGATTCTTGGCTAAAATTTAATTTTTGGTACAAAAATCTTGAAAATTGAAATCAGTCAGAAAATGATGAGTGATGTGACATGAGGGAGTTTGAAAGTGAGTGGGTTTAGACCTTAGGGTAAGATTTAAACAAGAAAAATTCAAAATTTCCCTGGACCAGGTAATGAGAAATGAATTATATGACCCTATCATTGACACATGAACCTCTAGGACTTTGTCAACTAATGCTTCATTTTTATGAGTGATAACAGTGGCTCCACTTGGGAAGGTGTGCCCTTGTGGTACACCAAAGAACCTGTAGTTCCAGTGCTGTTATCCATCTTCTTGGAAATAAAAACTCTGAAATTTATGAAAATTTGCCAAGCTCTTATGGCCTTCACCTCGGGCCAAGCTTGATGATCACTAGAAAAGAACCAAATCTATACCTACTGAAAATATGCTCAATCAACTTTGAGCTTATTCACACACTCTTACCTACCCTAAAAACTGCAATATCCATTTTTAACTCAAGCAACATGAAACTTCCAATGAAGCCAGTCATTAATCTGATCTGACACTTCAACCTGTTGACTACACTTGAACCAATAGTAAGAATTATATTGAAATGACCAAGGCAAAATAAAATATATCTAATCCTCATAATGAAAATATAATTCACAATCTGGAGTGTAGAACTCTTCCATGTAGTTAGCTATAGGATCAAAGAAGACATGATCTGTTTGATGCTTCTCATGACATTCTGCAGCTTTGGACAACTCATGTATGCTTTGCTCAGCCACACAAGATTTCATTTGTGTGCTATCAAACTATTGTTCAAACTGATTTTCAAAAACAGTGTATTCTTCCTCAATCTCAAAAGAGAAAGGAAGCAACACCCTCTCTTTGTGTTCTGGCATGGAAAGCTTTTGAAAAAAATGATCATGATCATGAAGACTACATGATTGAATTTGACCTTGTAAAACTTCAATGTCTTTCTCAATTTTCTTAGCAACTTCATCCAAAAATTGAATCTTATCTTTTGACTTGCATTCAAATGATTTTAGATAAGAAGACAAGAAAAAAGAAAAATTTTCATCTACTTCCTCATTAATATGATCATAATTCCATTGTTTAAAGCCTTTAATTGAAGGAGATTCTGTCACCAACTCTATTCTGTCTATCCATTCTTCTAAAAACATAAGCCAAAAATCTGCAAATGATTTAATATATCTAACAGGAAAGCTTTCAATCCATTGTTTACATTTTCCTTGAAATGAATCATAGAACAATATGATGCAAACATCTTCATCTTTGACTCTAAGAAGCTAGGTAAAGTCACAGAAACCTGATATATGCTTCAAATTCAAACTCAAATCTTCTCCATTGAATTTTGGACCATTTCTTAAAAAATATGCATCCTTAGTAAAATTATTTGGGAAACCATGAATTCCTGAAAAATATATACATGCATACCTTGAAACAAGAATGGCAGCATCTCAGCTCTTGATATGTCCAGTGGAATCACCATGAATCTATGAATTTTTAATTCTTCAACAATGGAGTCGCCAAGGTAGTTGCAGCCTCGAACAGATTCTGAGCTCCTGCTACCTTCAAGATTTCAGCTTCATAATTTTCCAGAGATGTATATCTTCAGACTCCTAGCAGACGCACCAAAATTTTATCACCAAAATCATACCTAATTGGCTGCTGATCAGATAACTTCAGTGTAACTATTTCAAACCAATATTGTGACTGAGGCTTAGCCTCCTCAATATAAGAGGGCTCTCTCAAGGGTTATGATATGGAATAAAGATATAGATGGCTAACTCTATGATTTATGTATTGGTTTTATATGTTTGTAGGTTGAAAAGATCAAAGCTTACTACCATTGGGCTATGGAGTCAGTGACAGGGATCTCAATAAGAAGGCTTTCCTTGTGAAATATAAGGCTTTTAAATGTTTCAATGAAAGAGCAACACATACAGGAGGTTTTCAATAGCTTGAGGTTCAAAGGAAGTCAGAGCATGTAATACATGAATTGTGAGTAATGAGACATCAAGACATTGAAGGTAAACTATTAAGAGATATATACCATAGCTTAATACTTAAAGGAAGTCAGAGCATGAAAAATCATGATTTCTAAGTAATAAGCATTAAGACATTGAAGAAAAACTTTCAAAAGATAGGATAGAAACTCATTAAAATATAATAAGAATCTCAAGTGAAGAAAAGTTTTGTTGTTACTATATATAGCAGAAACTCCAAAAAGATTTGCAATCAAATAGTCCGCTAAGATAACATTTTCCAACCTGTAGATTGAAAATTATATCTGCATGTAGAGATTGGGCTTATGGAATCAACACTTTCAGTGATTCAGTGAGTTCACTTGACATGGAAGTTGAGGCAGGTCAGAGTTTTTAGTAGTAGGACGTACACACATGAAACCTGAAAATACACAGTCAATTCACTCATAAAGGAAGTCAGAGCATCTCATGGATGAATTCTAAGTAATATAAATGAAAACCACTACAAGAGATATTCATAAAAGGTACAGATAGAATAAGTAAGCACCAAAAACTCCTTCAGAATCTCAAGTTGGTCAAGTAACAAATCTTTGTATTGTTGAAACAGTTAATTTACAATAAGCTGCAATTTTGCAAAAAATATCCAACCCCTTACTAATTCGACCCAATGGCCTTTAATAGACATGTTACATCATCATATGATCTGCCTCTAGGCTAGATACATCGAATTTTTTCCTACTGACACCTTGCATAACCATAAACATCAATTTTATGACAAACAGACACCTATCCTACTTGACAGCCCTATTTCAACTAGAACTCAAACTCTTCATTATTATCTTTAACAACCTTATCTACTTAAATAAATTACATCTTTGACTAGTATGCTGTCACATGGTCGAATTTAGATGATGAGATTCACCACTTAACTGACCTCCTCAAAACTAGGAAACAAAACCTTGTTTTTTAGGTAAATGGTCTTCTTCTTCCTTGAATATTTTGGCTGTCATCTGGTCTTGAATTCGTGGTCCTTGAGTGTTTAATAATTTCTTGACATGGTATTTAATTCTTTCATAGCCTCCAGCTATCCAAAGCCTGCTCCAAAACCTGCTAAAAATACTGAAACGCAGTGCACTACGAAAGTAAGGCGATTACGTAGCGCCTTAAAACAACCCTTTATCCTCAAAATTTCTAACTCTTTCCTCCTGCATCAGATTTATCATCCTTCAAAAAATGTCTCATATCATTTTCATCCCTTAACACCCTTTAAAACTAATCAGGAAGATAAAAATGCAGCTACAGCAGTTTCATAGCGCTTTTCTGCTTTTTAAGCCTCGAGGCGCTATGAAACTGCTGAGTATGCAGATTTTTTCATAAATTTGTCAAATGAAAACTATAGTTGCTCAAAAACTTAGAATATAACCTATCTTCATCATCTAAAAACCATACAAACCATAAACCAACTTCATTTTAGTTTCCTTGAGGCATTTCTTCTTCATTATTTAAGACATCCTCGCAGATTTTTCCTGTTTTTTTCTGAAATCTAGGTCTTGGAACAGAGCCTATATCTCCTAATCCATGATGTATTTTGAGAAACTCAAGGATTTTTTTGTAGGCCATTATTTCTTGAATAAAAACCTATCTTGGGTTTTTGAAACACATCTTCTGCTATCCATAAACTGCATTTTCAAAACATGTGTAAAACAGGAAAACTTTGTTTCTGAAAATAGGGCTTCAATGAAATCCTTGTATCTCCCAAGTGATAACATTGTGAGAAAATTAAGAGAGGTTTTTGTAGCTGGGGCTGTGATTAAGACAAACATCTTTCATAATTCCAAAAAACTTTTTCATTTGGCCAAAAACTGAACTTGAAGTTGATCGTTAAACAGTCATGTACAGGACAGTTTAGTAACAGCAGTTTCGTAGTCAAGGAAAATTTTAAGGATGGAAAATTATCCTGAAGTTTAAAAAATTGGCAAATCTCACTAGTCCCTAATATGCAAACTATAAAATGTTTATTGATGTATTTGTAAAATTATTCAAATTTATAATGATATTATACATATTTTCTATATAATGTTGGCTATTTTTAACGTAAAATAATTTTATATTGTAAAATTTGGGCGAATCATTTTTATAAAAAAATGGAAATTGGCGAATCTTTTTTTTTGGAAAAACCATGGAAAATTAGCCCACCTGCGAATATTAGCCCCTAAAATTTTCCATGTACGTAGTGCATTTTAATTTATCAATTTCTGCAACATCCTAATGAATTTTAAGAAACTGAGAGAGGTTTTTGTAGTTAGGTCTGTTATGAAGAAAAACATCTTTCAGATTTCCAAAATTCATTTTCAGTTGCTCAGAAACTACCTTTGAAGTTGACTGCTCCAAACGAGAAAACAGAGAAATGCTTCACATTCGCTACGAAACTATTAGCCAGTTTTGTAGCATTTTCTGCCTATTTTACACTGAATGCGCTACGAAAGTAGGGATTCTTGGATAAAATGGAATTTTCGGTACAAAAATCTTGAAAATTGAAATCAGTCAGAAAATGATGAGTGATGTGACATGAGGGAGTTTGAAAGTGAATGGGTTTATACCTTAGGGTAAGATTTAAACAAGAAAAATTCAAAATTTCCCTTGACCAAGTAATGAGAAATGAATTATATGACCCTACAATTGACACATGAACCTCTAGGACTTTGTCAACTGATGCTTCATTTTTATGAGTGATAACAGGTGTATTATAGCTTTAATACATGAGCATCATCCTCATCTACGACAACATATACAAATTCATGAATTAAACTAATCACATCCAGAGGCTTTCACACATGAGTCATTAGAATAGCGAATAGAGACATGATGATTTAAGTAAACAAAAGAGAAACACATACATATTGTTCATCAATTCAATCGGAATCCAGTTGGCCACTAAGTTCATATTATATTAGCATTCAAAAAACAACTTTCCAAAATATGCATTTCAGAGCTCAAAATAGCTTTTACATGACAGATTACATGGTATGACCCCAAAACTTCCACAAAATTCAGAATCCTTTCTTTCTATCTTAATTTCCTTCATATAGAGTTTTCTTCGATCTCTTCTCCCAATATTCCTTCTTGATATGCCCGTACATACATTGTGATCAAAAACATCATGATAAAAAGTTGGATTCTGCTCTGAGCATCACTCCTCTATCAGAAAACCAAAAACAACAGTAGTGAAATCGTGATTTCACTGACTAGACAGAATAACAATAAAAGTAAAAGAAACAAAACATTTGTAGGCCACTCAGGCCAGATCCTGAAACAGTCATCTGGGGCGGTGTGGGGTGGAAGAAGGTCCTGAGGTACGTGGCCACATAGGAGTGGAGGATGAACCAGAATTATGGAATGACATGAGCATCCTTGGCTGCGAAGTGGAAGCTGCTGGTGGATGTGTGTGCTCATAACATCTCTGTCACATGATTTCGGAGGGTAATGGAATAGTGCTAAAGAGTTTGAACAATGCACGAAGCTGAGTTAATTCAGAATAATCCAAGTTGGATAAGAAATATTGTTTTACCTTGGCCAGTAATAGAAATTCATTCTGGAGAGATGCCACCAAAGTTTCAGCCTTAAGTCAAGATGCCTTCTCATGGGTTGAGTTAGATCTGCATTTGATCTCCACCATTCTTTGCTCATACGTTTCCCAAGGGAGAAACATGTATAAAAGATCCTAACTGACTGGAAAACCTGCCTCAAAGACCTTATCCCATTCATTGTTAGAAGCCTCCACTCCCCTGGACACTATCCCCAGACAATCGGTGGCCTTAGCTTGAGCATATTCCTTCTGTATCATTCTCATTATCTCCATCACCATCCCGAAATGGTCCACCACTCTACGCATTCCTAATTCCTCAGTGGGGATTTCATTGTTAAAATGAATATAGACCCGCATGATTAGCATGTTCTCATTTCCCTCATGGTGACCTGTGTCCAATTGGGCCTTGAAGTCGCAGATAATGTTCTTCTTGTCATTATCCAAAGTGATGTATTCTGAATGATATTTTACCTCCTTTATTATTTCACTCCATATCATCTGCATGGCCTCCACCAAAGACATGTTACCTTTGAGTTGAGCCTTCAAGTCCTTGACTGATTTGTTCAGATCTTGAGACTCCTTGCAAGTCGCATCCATCTCCTTCTGTAAAGATGATATTATCTTTTCTTTTTCAGTCTAGGCGCTCTTTTCTTCCTCCAAATATCTGTGCACTATCTGAGCTTCATCTTCTGATACCTTTAGCTCTGTTAACGCCTTTTTCAATTACTCTGAGGGATTCCGTGGGTCCTCCATTATTGGGATTAGGCAGACATGACTATCATGCACTTGCTGAAACTTGGCCAATCTTCTTTTCAAATCTATTATCTCGTCACCCTTTTGGAGGAGTATTTTCGAGAGGGCCTCTTTCTCTTTTTCGACTTGGGCAAGTTCAATTTTCTGAATGTGTTCAGATCCAATAATATTCAGCTTCTTTCACAGCTCTTGTACCTCCAGCTCTATCTTCCTGAGCAGAGTCTACACAGTTGTCTCTTGGTTGACTCCCTTCCCCTTTATCATGGCCTTATACTCGGCCAACTGCTTTAAGAGGGCTATGGAGTTTTCCCTCTCCCTTTTCAAGGTCACTATTGTCTTATCCAACTGATTCTGAGCCTTTTCTAGTGCTAGAGTGTGCTTCAAGACCTTGTTATGCAACATTTTGCCAATTTCTTTATGGAGGCTTAACTTTTCTGGTAACTGAATAGAGGCCAGATCAAGTACCCTCTCCAGAGCTTTGTACTTAGAACTTGGGGGAAGGGGATGAGAGGTTTAATGTTGCACTACAACCACTAATTGATCGTTTTTTACATTTAGAGCTGACAAAAGCCTAGTGTGGTGTTTATCAACATACTCGGCCATTTCTACCTTCATCTTCTCTCTGGCCAACTGATTCTTTTCCTTGAACTTTTCAGCTAGAGGCCACTCCATTCCTGATCTAGTGCTTCTTTCTGAGGGACCCTCCCCAGGGGTGACTATCTGTGAGTATGCGGAAGGCGCTTGTGAAGAAGTTTTGTCTAAAGAGACCCAGAACCTCGGCTTGTCTTTACCTCGATCTATATACACAGGGGCCACCTTGTCAGGTTGTTCCATGACCTGTCCTTCAGGTCCTTCTGTTCTCGGCTTTTTTCTAGTGTGGCCTTCTTCTTCTACTTCCATTAAATATTGTACCATCCTGTAGCTTTCTTGGTCCTAAGCCTCCTCCTCATTCTACACATTAGAGCTTTCTTCTACAATTGGGGAGTGGGCCTCCATATTTGTATCCAAAGGCCATGAATCAAAGTTATCTTTCCATTCAACCTGAGGTGTAGACTCATGTTCATATGTTGAAGTCTTAATCTTCTTCCTCCTTTGTGTAATGACTCCCTTAGGGTCATAATGCCATATGTCTCCCTGCAGGAAGTTCATCTTCTGAAGAAGCTCCTCAACTAGAGGAAATGCATTCCTTTATTTGATGGTAAACTTCCCAACTACACTCAGGAGCTTTAAGATAAACCTTTCTTCGGAGGCACAAAATGAGTTTGATTTGCGCTTAGGACTTGCCTGATGAACTTGAGGGCAAATATTCTCATGGACATGAAGGCTGGCAGATGGAAAGGAGGAATCTTAGAACCATAAACCCTAATTTTGGTGTGATTCTCGAACAAATACCAGTCTCCTACACAGTCTGTCTCACTGAACTCAAGTATCTCTTTCTTTTCAAAAAAATCTTGGGCAGAGGGTTACCATGTATAATTGTATAGACCCTGGACATGAAATATGTGATGAATTTCGTGTAACCCCTGCCTATGGGATGTTGTTGAACTGAAAGGGTCCACTCAAACATAGATTTTGGCTCTTACCCTTGCTTAGAGAACTTGTCCAGGCCTAAGCCTTCCAACTTGTCTGTGTGTGCGAACAGGAACAAATAGAACACCATTTAATAGTACCTAGAACAACTTGAAGTTGATAGGTCTTGGAAATGGGCTTGAATGATCGAGTCTAGAAATGCGGGAATATCAAGAAAAACCCCAAGTTGCATCATGAGGTCAAGAAATATTAGGCAAGCATTAGTGACCCAACTAGCATTGTCTACCCCTAGCATACCCGAGATAATTGTGAGGATTTGCTTAATGGTGTCGAGGAAGAGAGAAAGAGGGAATTTCTTTGTGGGTGGTAGAACATACACATGAGACGCGGTAATTATATCTAGGAGGGACCTCTGTTTCTCGAGAGTAAGGTTCGAGAAATGACACAAGAGGGTTACCTTGGTGAACTCGAGGCAATCGTGAGAAGGAGGGTAACATAGGGCTTTCCTAATTAACTGGGGGGTGATATCGAGTATCTTAGTTCCCTGTGTGGAAAGAAAGAAACCCTTCTGCTCAATATAAGCTTCCGCGAGCCAGGTTGTGAATTCAGGAAAATGATGAACTGATGGGGGATTTTGGTAATATAATCATGAGTCTACCACCCTAAACAAATATTCACCCTGCAATTTATACCCCAAGAGCTCAGGCCTCATATTTGCTAAATTAAAAGGGTAAATGGGGTCGCAGAGCTAGGCTTGGGAATCCATGATTGGGTCAGGGCTAGAGGTGGTCCTCGCCTCTCAGGCTTGTGGGGTCTCTAGGGTGTTTTTCTTCATTTTATCAACCATAATAGTGAAACACATCAAAATAAAAACAATAAGGGGCCGACCAAATACCTGAGGAAACGAGAGCGACGTGAGGGAATACCTTCATAGTTTGGTGCTTTTACCCGAGTACTCGATTGGTAACAATGTGGAGGGTAAAAAACAACAGTTGGGAGTAAAACATGGAGGAAAAGGTCATTTTAGAGTGAGAAGGAGGATGACAACTAGAGGATTGATGTCAAGATGACGTCAGTGTATGAACATGTGGCGCACGGGGATTAGTTTAGGGCGATTGGGTAGGTGAGAGGCCATGTGCCCAGCATGTGATACTAGCTTCATACTCTAGAATTTTACCTTACCTCATTACCCTTCATACCTTGAAGTGGGATGGGTGGTCCCCACCTTGATTTTTGATAGGCCGATGAGCCTGCGGCAGATGAGAACTACCCCCCACAGAGTGCTCCTAATGGTCAGCCTATTTGCTGACATCGGTGATTCCGGGGGGTCAACTTTGTCTTCCCCTCTTGGCTTGGCTGCCGACAGAATGCCCTCTGCGCAGTCTATTGAGTCACGCGACTATATTTTGGGTTTCACGTTGACTGCATGATGCTTTGTTATTTGTTGCACTTTTGTGGATCTATTTCATCGATTGCATGCAGCTCCCCACATTGTCTTACTTCCCCCATGACCTTGTGCTTTGATCTGTGCAAGATTTTTTCTATGCATTCACAATCCAACACCTTTTATGACACATATAATGATGAAAATTAAAATTATTCTATACTTTTAGTTGTGTGGGCAGCCAAACAATATGCAGACTCAAGAGAGCATTGTATGGCTGAAGCAAGCACCTCATGCTTGGTACACCAAGATCGACAGCTACTTCACTGGGTTGGGCTTCACCAATAGTGAAGCAGATGCAAACCTTTACCATATTATGGTAGAAGGTAAACTTTTAACCATTGTACTTTATGTCAATGATTTGATACTGATAGGTAATGAGAAACTCATCAAGTCTTGCAATAGAATTTGAGATGAAGGACATGGGGCTCTTGCATTATTTCCTAAGATTGGAAATTTGGAAAAAAGATAGGGAGATATTTGTATCTCAGGGTAAGTATTCCAATGACATTCGCAGGAAGTTCCACATGGAGGGAAGCAAACCCATGGAGACTCCTCCAGCAGGAAACTAGAGGAAGGAGAATGCTACTTCAAGTGAAGTAGTAGATGCTACTGCCTACAGGTAGCTTGTGGGTTCACTCATGTATTTGGTGAACACAAGACCAGACATATGCTATGTGGTTAATGAGCTTATTCAAGCTATGTTTAATCCTACCAAGGTCTTTTGGAAGGCAGGAAAGCATGTGTTGAGATACCTCAGAGGCACTATAGATTTTTGGCTATGGTACACATGGACAGAGGGAGTGATGCTTCAAGGCTTCACATATGAAGATTGGGAAGGGAGTCCGTCCAATAGGAAGAGCACATCAAGGGGCATCTTCAGCATACGATCAGCAACATTTTCCTGGTACAGCAGGAAACAAAGATTAGTGGCACTTAGTTCAATAGAGGTAGAGTACATGGCAGCCAGTCAGGCGGCATGTGAGGCCATCTGGATGAGAAAGATACTTGGTTTGTTTATTCAATATATGGATCCTCTAGTGATTTATTGTGATAACCATAGTTGCATCAAACTCTCGATTAATCCTTCTTTTTATGATAGGTCCAAGAATATTGATATCTGGTATCACCATCTCAGAAATTATGTGCAGAGGCAGATTATGTCATTAGAGTAAATTCCCATGGAGGACAAAGATGCAGACATATTAACGAAGGCACTGTCAAGAAGAAAATTTGAGTTCCACAGAGACAAGATCAGGGTAGTAGACAATCCCTTTCTTGTTGAGAGGGAGTGTTTAAATTGGCAACAAGAAGGGCTTCTAATTTAATTTTTGCTAAATTAAATTAGAATTAAATTGTAATTCCACATCACATGACAGCTTGTAAGTGTTAAATGATTCAGTAACACTTAGTTATCTTAGTCAATTAGAGTTGGGGGTCAAACTTGAGGCATGTAGAGTTCACTCTAAGTTTTAGAGGGTCCAGTTACAGTTTATTTTGAGTTGTAATTAATTAACTTAATTAATTTGAGTTAAAATAAGTTTTACATATCTAACTGATGAAGGAACTAGTGATAAGTCCATTGAATTAAATTTTATTTAATTCACATACAGTGTTCAATCAGATAATTGATAATTTATTATAAATATTTGTTTCATGTCAGTTCTAAGGAATGCCCAGTTGAGATTGGATTTAAAGGAAAGTAGACTATCAGTTGTGTAAATAGAAAATTGTACAGGTCATGGATCAGGATGCCTTGGATGTATTGCACAATAAATTAGTTGTAATTTCCTACTTAATAGGGGCTCAATTCCCTCAGGAATGCGTGAGAAAGGCTGGTCAAACAGGGGCAAGGAATTGGTTAAGTATTGGACCAAACCTGCTCATATCATAGTGAGACAGTCAAAGATAGTGCAGAGGTTTCCCAGGAAGGGAAAGATCATTGTATTGTTTCATATTCTTGACTTAATGCAATATACAGATAGTGGGGTTTTTAATTGAGGCTTTCCCCAAATACATCTTTGTGTTGTGCAATTGAAATTATTTCTCTTTATTGTTCATTTGATTATGCGATCGTAATTGGTTTCCGCAACTTGTAGAATTGATTCAGTATTTTATTTTAACATATTACAAGATTAGTTGAATCTATTAAGATATTTATACATGGACAATAGACTAGCTGGTGGGCCCAAACCACCCAGCTCGTTTCCCTTGTAAAAAATAAATAACAATTCTAGAATCAGATGCCAGCTTGTATTATTTTTTGAAGTCTTGTTACACAAGCATAAGATAATGCAGATCTTGGCTCCAGTGGTCCACTCTGGGATCATCCCACTGGAAATACAATTTCCTTTCTTAACTCCCTTTATTGCATATTAATTTGTCTCCCTTCTACAGTACAAGGTCATCCCATTTATAACAACAGTATCTCCTAATTGTCTTGATCGGAGGTTCAACAACACATATAATTTTATAGTTTTTATCTAATTCTTGAACCAAAATAAGGAGTGTACTTCTTTGAATGGATTTTCATCAATCCTATGGTTCTATATAAACACAGTTACTGGTACCAAATCATGAAATCCCAGTCATAGTATCCATGAGAACCTTGGTGTACTAGCAATGCACTATTGATGAACCTTGCTACTCATAGAAAATGATTGACCAGATGATTGACCCTCACCCTATGTGTTGCCTGGAAGACTTGGGTGCAATTAAGGAAACACATCACCATCTTGAGCCTTTGCTTCACAAAAACCATATGCTCGATTTTTTTCATGGTAGTTGAATATATAAAAATCATGCATATGGGAATGTGAATTGTATTGCATGAACAAGAACTATACTATTGGAACAAGAACTGTACAACTGTCACAAAGATAACCTGCTATTAGTGACATTTTCACATAAATCTCTTCAAATAATTAGAAAAAATTAAATTCATACAATGATAACATGTTACCTCTTAATGCCTCTATAATGGAAAAAAAAATGTACAGAAAAGGATGGTAGGAACTACAAAAACCAGGTGAAGACATAAGATATCCTTGGAAAAATATGTAAAAATATAGACAAAATGGAGACTCAACACTTGCTTCACCTCTATGTGGGGAAGCCTTTCTCTTCTTTCGCCCTTTATTTCATTTTTTGTTTTTTTATTTTCACTTTTCAAGGAACTGTGCATAAGCACTTATTTATTTCATGGGGTGAAAGAGGGATTGTTGAAGAGGTAAATCCCCTCTGCGGACAGAGGCAATCCCACTAGCCCAGATTGGGTCTAGCAACAATCAAGTCACGCAATGACATTGGTTCCTAGTTACAAAAATACAAAGATCGCGATGAGTAGCCTACCTCAAATCCCATGTAGTTTTCGTTGGAGAAAAGGTGATGTTTCCCGTCCCTTGCTTGACAGATCACAATCCTTCCGTTCGACACGTCCGAACACCTGTACACATGCAGGGAAACAATGACATACAATGTAAAATCTAAAGCATGTAACTATATATCAGTCAGAGAGAATATAATTCATTACATTACATAAAGAAATGAACACATGAATGGAACCAAAATCAAAGTCACTTATATTATAAATGACAAAAGGGAGATTACAACCAAATGTTGTGACGCCATGATCTTCCTTCGACGGGGCTTGCAGCGGAGCAAGTCTCAACAAAGCATGTCAAGAATCTCGACGAAGCTCTCTCTCTTACGGGATTCTCTTTGGCTTGGCTCTCAATAGTTGCCCGGCTATAGTTTCCTTTCTACAAGTTCAACTACCAAGCGTTCAGCTAGAACCTATTCAACCAACACATCAATAGAAGATGGATATATTTATAGAAGAGAGGAGGAGGTTGGGATCCCTACAATAGTGGAAGGGAGGCCTTATCCCTTGGGAGGTTTCCCCATAAGGTGGAAACAAGAGGCCAAAGGAGGAAGGCCGTGGTTATTTAGTCAAACCACTCCCTATGACTCATCCACGAAGTTGTTTTGATTGAAACTTTGCCTCTTTTTTTAAAAAAAATTCCATAAACAGATTGGCGCAGGTGCTTAACTGGGACAAAGCGCCAAATGGCATGGGCTCAGTGTTAATTTTCCTCATTGGTGCGAGGGAATAACAGGCTACCAGCGCCAAGGCAAAAACAGGTGTTTTTAGTGGTCTGCTCAGGAAATGGTCAACAGAGGGAATATTTTCCTCTTGGAAAGGGATGCAATGATGGTATTTGCAAGGCATGACACTACTTATTGGTCACAGAAATGACCCTCCAATGGGTGAGATGGGAATTGCAGGGATAGTGAAAAATTACTGTGTAATAGATGCCCCCTAAAGCATGAGGTTTGAGAGAGAGGGAGGGATGAAATGCTTTATGAGAACACGCCCAACTAAAAACACTACCGTCAGAAGACCTGCAAATACAAATGCAATTGATATCTCTGATACATGATACGTGGTATGGGCGCAGCCATCCATAATAGAGTGTACAATAACCGGGATCCAAGGTATGGACGCAGCCATCCAGCAAAGAAGTATCAACAAGTAGACTCAGGTATGGTCGCAGCTATCCAATCAAATGAGTCATGTAACTAATCATGATAATCCACAAAAAATCTGCAGCTTGGATTTCATCAGACAAAATCCAGGGTCTTGCGCTCCATCTCGACCCGAATAGAGTACAAGTCTGAGCATGTGAATAAGTGAGTTGAAGTCGAACATGAAAGAACATCATTTGATTACCAGCCAATAATAAAATTCGTTAACAGACGCAAGAGAAACCACCAATAATGAGGGTGGCCCTCAAGGTACTATAGGTATAATCCAAGGAATGTGAACAGTAAACTGGCATCAAACACCCACAGAATCATCCGATCGAAGGTCAATAATGAAAACCTTGCGTCGAATGTGAAGAACCTGCCATTGAGGCATGCAGGCTCCAAGGTACCTGAAGGGAGTCTCTAGATCAGCTTCCTGGATAATGAGCTGAAGTCGATAGGAAGCGACCTTGATTGAAGGTGGGCAATAGTGTTTCCCACATCATCGACGTGAGACAAAGGAACATGATGTTTGCGAATCAAGATCATTAGAGAATCAGAGGGAGGTTGAAAACTACAGAGGCCAACTTCTCTTTAACATATCGGCAGCACGACACTGGATTTGGCAGTATTTGACATCAAAGGATCTGAGGTCATGATGACGTGGCAAAGAGTAGATGAACGGTCAAAAGATATTACCCAAACCCATGGAGGTAAGCAGAGAACGATATGAGATGTCCCCAACCCGACACAAATGCAGACAAGTGCCATGTTCAAGAGCAACATACTGTTGACACAACGGAGATACTGGTTCCATTTTCCCCCACCATTTCTGGCGAGTACCCCAATTATTTTTGGAAACAAGCTTGAAGGGGATAGCATATTCTTGCGATATAAGTTTTTCCTGCAGACAAATCCAACCTAGTACATTTAACGAACCCTAGGAAGGAGGAACTCGAGTAACGTCATGATTGACAATTTCTGATGTCATTTAGTTTTAACGAGTCTGAAAAAGGGAGAACTCGGCATCTTTTCATGTTTAGAGAGTTTGAAAAGAAGGCAGAAAAGAAAACTCCAACAGTCACTTTTCGTAGGTAGTTCCTCAGATCTGAAAAGGTAGAAAACTGTGTCCGATAAAACCTCCTAGTCACGATAGGCTAGGGTATTCCTTTTTCGTAAATAATCTATCCCTGCCCGAAAAAGGGGTAAATGTATACTGGGTAGATATTGTTTCGTAGCCAATTTAACGAGTTCAAAATGACAAGAATCTCGGCAATCTTTTCAATTTTAGAGAGTCAGAAAAGAGCTGAAATTTGACTCCTCCTGGAGGAACGAGTGGTATAAAGGGTAGCAACTGGTTCCGGTGATGGTGGAACTGCTCAGAACAAGTAAAGGTCGAAAGGCTGGCTAACAAGACCACTCATCACAGAAGTTCCTCAGGAATGGGTAAAACAACCAAGTGAAGGCATATGATCAGCAAAGCAAATGGAGACGATGGAATGAGAGAACTAAGGCTCATCTAGAAAAAACAGGCTGATAAAATGGAAATCATAAGAGGTAAAATGGGAAAGGTTTCATTTTTACACAAGCTTGAAATCAGGAAACTCTGCTTGAAGTTGGCTTCATTTTTACACAAGCTTAAAACAAAGATAAACTATGCTTGAAACCGGTTTCATTTTTACACAAGCTTGAAACAGAAACAAACTATGCTTGAAAAAGTAAGCATTCCCCCAGCATGGTGACTCAATTCGAGGTACATGCCCCCCAAGCTTTAGTCCATATGAAAGGCAGATGGAGTGAAGGTTCAAGTTACGAGATCAGAGAAAGACTCGACTGGGATTTTACGAGATCTAATCAAAGACTTGAATTGAAGGAAATTGTTTCATTGTTTTAACGAGGTTGACACATTAAAAGAACTATCCTCAAATAACCTTGTTTCATTTTTTAAGGAGCTTGACACAAGAAAACAAACTCTGCTCCAATGAGCTTGTTTCATTTTTTAAGGAGCTTGACACAAGCAGATGAACCATGCTCCAACGAGCTTGTTTCATTTTTTAAGGAGCTTGACACAAGAAAACAAACTCTGCTTCATACACCTTGTTTCATTTTTTAACGAGCTTGACACAAGAAAACGAACTCTGCTCCGGACACCTTGTTTCATTTTTTAACGAGCTTGACACAAGAAAAATAACTCTACTCCGAACACCTTGTTTCATTTTTTAAGGAGCTTGACACAAGAAAACAAATCATGCTCCGACAGACCTCATCATAATGAATAAGAAGTCATA
Organism: Pinus albicaulis; assembly: GCA_034641835.2. Classification (NCBI taxonomy): domain Eukaryota; kingdom Viridiplantae; phylum Streptophyta; class Pinopsida; order Pinales; family Pinaceae; genus Pinus; species Pinus albicaulis. The sequence goes on from CM076584.1 coordinate 1,408,745,671, forward strand.
GCTTCCAAGGGCTGCTCGTCTGATGGAAAGAAAACATCTTGTAAGTCTAGACCTAGTGCCCTCAGCACTCGATGTACAACGGCACTATCACTGAATACAGGCACAGGACAGGTAGCCACATAATTTACATGCGGCGGGCATGACACAACCGGCGGATAAAGATCCGGCAGGGATGATGGTGGACTAACTATCATATTCGGACCAAAGAACGCAAGTTGATCGATGGTCACGATCCGACCTTGGTGTTGGTAGTATCATAAACTAAAGTTTCACATGATTCAAGCGAAATGAAAAAATCACTGACAGTGTCAAAATAATGTAGAAGAGTTGTGGAAGGAAGAGAATCATCCTTCATTGCAGATTTTTGTTCGATAACAGGGACGGCCACATACTCATTGTAAATGACATTGTAGTTTGGATACATAATAGCAACTCCATCAAACACCTAATCCTCATAAACACAAAATGAAATATTTGGAACAGCAGAATACACAAACTCACAATTTGGAGAATCACAGGGATCAAAGCGTGGAGGATGAGGAGAAAACTCTTCAACACATTCACCAAGCTTGCAATCCAAAACTACGAAGGGGTCCTAAGCATGTGGGGTGGGAAAATATGGTAGTTCTGGAAAAAAATTATTGTGAATATTTCTCACCACATCCTGTGGTTGTTATATGAAAATAGGAAAATAGGTTGCTCAGAACATCTCCTATGTCTATCAAAGATTTAGAAGCTTTACGTGTGAAGTTCACTGGGTGTGATTTAAGTGATCATAATTAATGCAGAGTAAGTGAAATTTGAACAAGATATAAAAATATCTTGATTAAGTAATCCAAATCAACTTCATATTCTAGAAATTCAAAACAGAGATGTAAAATATGGTTCATAAAATGGTATAGAGATACATCAGGTGATTTTCGCATTTCTAAGATTCTGTCACAGGGTAGTTTATAATCAAATTCATCAAAGGCGTGAAACAGTTTTTTGATGAACTAATTGAAAGAGTGGATAGAGGCATTAGCCAATGTTTAACACTATTTCCTTAAATGCCCTTCGAACGTGAGAAAAAATAACCAGCAACCAACATCCTCAAGTGGGAGGTTGCACTGTGTGCAAAATTGAAGAAAACAATTTGTATGCTTAACGATGGTTGTTTCACCTTCACTTTTGAATTTGAGATGCGACAAGTCATTGATGATATCTGTGTTGAAAAGTGTAACTAGGTTCGGTCTTCATAATGACATGTAATTATGATTTTATGTGAATAAGAGACAAAGAAAAATAAAATGTATTTATTGTATTTCTCGCATGATGGGTTTCATGAGAAATAGATTTTATTTACAGGTCAAAGACTTCTTCTTGATGTCTTTAGGATTTTTTCATCTTTTCATAAAGATAATGGAGTCATTTTCATGTAAATGAAGTCATGTTACACTTGTAAAAGGACACATTTTTTATGTAAAAGTTGTCCTCCAAGACCTTGTTAGTAGACCTCTGCAAGTCGGCTTAAATATAACAAGGATCCTCCATCATGAATTCGACTCACTTCCTAAAGATCAGGTCGGCGTAAAGGAAGGACATAGTCTCTATAAGTAGCATGAATTGGCCTCATTGTAGCACATGCAATTCGGATAAGTTTGCAATGAAGTGAAAATTACAGTGTGTAAAGAGAAGAAAAACCAACGAGGTCAAGGTGCGAAAAAGGAGGTAGATCAGTGAAGTGATAAGGGTGATATGGTTTGGTCTTGATTCTGAGATCTATCTCTCATATCTCATAAAAGGAGACAAGGTATATTACAGAATATAGAGACTTTGGTCTTAGGCAAAACAGATCCATATTAGGTCTATAAAGGAAACCGAGAAGGATGCTTAAAGAAGCCAAGGAAAGATCTAAGGAATCCATGCAAGAGCACTAGTATTGGAACATAGAGACTGAGTTTCTCTAGTGTAAATTGAAGTAAATTGCAGAGAAGAGAGATTGTAGAAGGATCCGAGAAGAGCAGTGAAGGTTAGTGACAAGGGTCTTGGAGGAATGCTTGTGTCAAGAGTCTTTGTCATGGTCTTGGTACTCTTCAATTGAAGGTCTAAGAATAATTTTTTATCGGGTTTTCCTCTCAAAAAGTGAGAGGTTTTGGCCCTGGCTTACAAGCCTAAATATTGTGTCTCTTGTGTATTTGATAATTGACTTGATGAATAACATAATAATCTAATGAAGACAAGATCTAAGAAAGAAGCATAAAGTAAATCACAAGTAATTATCAAGAAGAGAAATTTAATAAAATCCCTTAATTTCTCAACATGGTATCCGAGATATGGTGAAAGTCAAAGAAAGGCATCTAAGAGGCACTTAAGGATTATATCACAGTCAACAGTTCATATAAGAGGCACTCAAGAAGGATCTTGGTCAAGGAAACACATGATCCAGGTGATCCTAATGCAATTTGGATCACAGAAGGTTCGGTTACACCACAGTGACTTCTTTTCACTATCTTGGCACTATACCTTATATCTCAATACTAAATACACCCAATGTTATAGTTCATAGGTTCGTATCTCCTCTGAAATTTCGATGATGGAGTATAGATAGTAGTTCGATGATATATGTGTTTTTGTATGGGTAAAGACAAAGATAAAAATCAGATCTTTGGCATAGTAATATATTTTAGATTCTTTCAGAGAATGATCATTGTCAACAACTCAGATATCTTTCGAATAGAGAACTTTGAATTGTACCTCTGTCTCGTTGCAGTAAGAAAGAAGATCTAACCATAAAATGGAATCATGATACGATCTCAACTATAAGTCTAAAAGAGATCTACAAGGAAAGACAGCTCAAATTATAGAGAATCACTTCTTATCTACATGCATTCAATACCAAACAAGTTAAAGTATCTTGAAGGTGATAAGGAATTATCATCAGTTATAAGGCAAGCTCCCTATTATTACAAAAAATATCTCATCCTTGAAGTATATCATCCAAGGAAGCATCAATACATCTTCTTCAACCACCATCAAAGTAATCAAGGTGAAGATTTCATCTGCATTGGTCAAGTAAGTATATTTTATTCTATAATTAAATTTGATAAAATAACTTTGTATTTGCAATAATAGATATAAGCCGGTTGGGCCATCGAATTCTCTTGCATGTAAAAAGGATGATAGACATAATCCTCGAAGAAAGTAAAGTCATTGATCATATATGTTGAAAAGTGTCTGAAGGTCCATCATTATCTGAATACATGTAAAGGGATCAAAGGGCTCAAGGGATTCCTATGAAATCAGTCTACGTAGATGGAATTGAAACATCAAAGAGATATATGATAAGATTATATATATATATATATATATATATATATATATTCTCTGAAGATGCAGTAAAGAAGGTCATATCACTTAGACCTAATCATATCTTCATAGAATCTCAATTGTGAGATCTAGAAGAAATGATAAAAGGATAATCACCAGTGTTATATATATATATATATATATATATATATATATATATATATATATATATTCTCTGAAGATGTAGTAAAGAAGGTCATATCACTTAGACCTAATCATATCTTCATAGAATCTCAATTGTGAGATCTAGAAGAAATGATAAAAGGATAATCACCAGTGTTATATATATATATATATATTCTCTAAAGATGCAGTAAAGAAGGTCATATCACTTAGACCTAATCATATCTTCATAGAATCTCAATTGTGAGATCTAGAAGAAATGATAAAAGGATAATCACCAGTGTTCTACTGATGAGAAAGGTAACAAATGTCCATCGGACAAGAAAGTTACCTCATTCAACAATCTATGGTTTCTATGCAAGATAGAAAGAGACAAGTTGTGGGAAAAAGTGTTGAAGCTTAAATAACTCAAACATTTGCAAGAATGAAAGGGAATTTATCCTCGGAAAGGAAAGAAGAAGCATAGCTAAGATTCAATGCTATGGAAAAATTATGGATATCACAGAAAGGAATCTCATATCACCAGAAAGATGGATAAATTTGAAGAGGAAAAGACCAAGGAAAGAGGGAGTAAGAGATATTTACTATGATTAATATAGTCCATCTCAAAAGGTCTTGTCAAAGCTCCAAAATCTTTCATAGGATATGGATGTAATAAATAAAAGATGCATTGTGGCATCATGGAAGCATTAGAAACAAGAGCACGTGACATCACCATGAGAAATCATAAAGGAAAGAAAGAATAAAAATCCATTTCAGTCAAATGTGAAGGATCATTATTGGAATCTTAAGGTCAAAAATAGGCCTCCTAAGTAAAATGTAAAATCAAAATTCACTTTATGAGAACCAATCACATTTTAGGGGATGATGTCATCCCCCATGGTTGAGGTGACATTTCTTGAGTTAAATGTACTTATTTGTCACATTATCAATGGTGGATAAAAACTCATGGTTAACCATGGTAGTATTCTAGGTACTTTTAAAGTCACAAAGTACTCCTAATAAATGTCATTTCACATTTTTTGAATAAAATATTATTATTGTCATTTCATATTTTTTTGAAAGAAACAATGCATATCCCTATACAATCTTCATGTCTTTACATAATTTTCAATAAATATTATGTTTGTATATTTTCATATATTTATTTTTAAATTGTATATTCATTTCATTTTATTTTCTTTAATATTACAATTTCAATTAATTATAAGTTAATATCTATACATATATAAATAAATAACTACTCATAAATATAAATTAAATCTATTTCAATATTTTTTTTAAATATAATTCAATTAATTTCATTATGATTATATTAATATTATATATTATTATATATAATATTATGAAACATAATCTAAATGTAATAGAATATATATCATATTCATTTTTCTATTATATATTATTTCATCTTATGTTATAAATAAAATCAATTCAATATGTAATATAAAATTAATACATAAAATAATATATTACATTTATTATATTATATTATTTTATTTTTATATAATATATTAATTACATGTTATTGTATAATTTAATTGTATAATTTAAATAATATAAATTTTAATTAATGGTATGTTATACAACTAAGAATTTATGAATTTATATTTATAATTTATTTTTAGTTATTTAAGTACAAAGGAAAAATGCATTAGTTGTTCAATGAAAATGATTTTTTCTTGAAAAACTCATTTTTATTTAGTCACTTCAATACAATTTTTTTATTAATTTTATTTTGGTACAACTTTTCAATTGAATTTAACCATGGTTACATGGATTGTGGTCCAAAAAGTGAATTGTAAATTCATAAATATTATTTATTGGTTTAGCTATTATTTTATTATTTCCTTAGGAGGCCCATTATAGACTTCAAAATTCCCTTAATGATAGCTCTTGGGAACCTCATTTGAGGAAAGGAAGAATTCATCCAGGAAAAGGCTCATCATACATCAAAAGGAAACATTTGTCGAATAAGGATATGCAATATCCTCAAGAATCTCTAATGGAATCCTCATTGGAAGATTAACCGATCCAGAGAAGAAGCAAGTGTTTCATCAAGAAATCCAACTTGTGGAATTCATGGAATGATGGTATGATGACATAAGATATGAAGCAAATCAATGGGCTGAAGAACTTTCAATCAAGGAAGCTATTGAAATAAGCCTAGATGACCTAAAGTTAACTGACGTATGTATTCTTTTATTTAATAATGTCATGTCATATGGTTGCAGGTAACATGTATCACTACTTTTATCTTAAGAAGCATGAGCAAAGGAAAAGGAATCTCCTCCTATGAAATATTTTCAGACAGCATGGTTCACACCAGATGAAATCAACACAATATGTCCTCATATAAAATATGAGGTGGTTTACTAAAATCAAGTAACTCTGATTAGAAGCTCTTGGGAATGAAGTGTGTTAATAAAGGAAGGAAGATATCATAAGGCATGCAACCGTGGTAAAGGAAATCAACATCCATGAAGACCATTGAAGACTTGACTAGGAAATCTCTCGGAAAGATATGAAGACTGATGAAAGTATGAAAAAGATAGAGACCCTTAACGATGAATATATTTGGAGGATATTTCAACATGTATGCAAGATGTTGATACCTACAGGAAGATGTCATGGTGAAAGACCATCACAAAGGTAATTTTGATTTAAGATCATTTCTTATTTTGAAAAAATATATGGCTGGGCTTAAGCAAGGCTTCCAAAGGAAAGTGGATTTCTTCCAACATTGATAACCATATGGCAGGATGAAAGATCCTTGAAGGACTATGGTATGAAGATAGCAGCATGACATGAACCAAGGCTAGATGAAATATTGATAGATCACTCTCTGATGAAAAGGAATGATGACTCATGGATGAAAGCGATAGATGGTTTATGCCTTATGAAGAGATCCCAAAAGATGAAGACTCCATAACGAAGAAGAAATTCATGAAATTGAAGGAAGGAGTTCTTTAGAGAAGTTGGATGTCCCATTATTTCCTAAGGAGTTGTTGTGGGTTCCTAATTAAGAGGGAGCCTAGAAACAAGCTTCTTAAATGGTAGAAACTGGAAAATATCCAAGCCAAGAGGGAGCTTAGGTACATTCCTTGTATAGGAATGAGTAAATTCCTTCATTGGAATATGTCCTCCCTAATTGAGAGGGAGAGATAGACACATTATTCTGGTCTTCACCTAGGAAGACAAAATGGAGGATTAGATAATAATCTGGCATCTGATACTCTTTGAGGATGTAATATTCTCAATTAGTCCTAAGAAAATGGGAATATTCAATTTTGTTTTATTTTTCTATTTCAAGAATAAAATTGTAAAGGAGGCTCATAAAACTCCTAAACAGTAAAACAATCAAGGCCAAATGTGAAAAAGGCTAAATCTTGGCTATGTAAGCAATCACCCTTAGGTGTGAAAGGGGTTGAATGTTTTGACTGGGTCAACCATGACCAAATCTACAGTGTTGTCTTGGAGGAGTGGCCATCAATGAGCCACAGCACAGCTTTAGATGGAGATGGCTCATGTGAAAGGAGTTATTTAATTGAAGTTGGTATAGGGTTTTCAAGCTCTCAACTTATAAAAGGAAGAGGATGGCAGCATGTAAAGGTTGTTGAATGATATTTGATTTCTGAAGTATTTTATGTTTAAACATACAAGCTTTCTATGGTTTTTTAGCCTAGATTGCAAATTTTGTTTAGCATTGGGTTTTCCTAATCAGGAAACCCACCTCTTCCCATTGAGTAGCTCTTGGGAGAGTCTTGTATTGCATAGTCCACTATCTGGCTTGAGGCCAAGCTTCTTCTTCCAACTAAAACTACATAATTTTTACTTATGCGTTGACTATTTTTTGGATTATTTTTGGGTTGTGTGTGACATTGAAGGAAGGCCAAATTTGACAATGTTTAAATGAACTTTATTGGAGGTTTAAGGGTTGGTTTTACCAGCAAAGTCTTTGTTGGCTAGGGCATCTTGTTGACTATTTTAAAAGACATTTTCTCTCTCTCTGCTAAATAAGAAGAATTATACAAATTATTGTCTCTTTTCTTGGCTTGTTTTATGTCGATTTATATTATGTTCCATTAGCATCTAGTTTCAATGATTATGTGATTGCAAATCTAAATTGGGCTAGTAAAAGTTTGAATTAAACTTCTCTAAGCATAGAACATACCATGGTAAACTAAAATTAACATGGTATAAAAGATAAGGTGAAGACAAAGCCCAAGCAATAGTGAAAAGAGAAATCACCAAAGTTGAAAAGACAAGGACCAGGATCAATGGCCTCCTCATCATATTTCAAATTTGATGACAAGTTTACTGATAAGTTTGATTATCATGCTTGGAAAATGTCCTTGGATCTGACATTAGAAGAAAAATATGTTATGTATTAGTTTCAGGGAAAGATCAATGGGCCTCCATCAAATGCACTGGCTACCACTAAGACAAATTACAAGAAAGGGTAATTCAAGGTGAAGAATATCATTAGGGATTCCATTCATAAGCACTTGGTTGCTTATATCTCCAAGATAGGCACATCGAAGGAGATGTATGATAAGTTGGTTAGCATGTTGAGGGCTAGCAATGCTAATCAAATTCTATTTTTGAAGAAAAAGTTGAAGGAGATCAAGATGGGAAAGGGAGAATCCATCCAATCATATTTCATGAGGATCACCAAAATCAAGAATGAACTCTTAGCTATTGGAGAAGCCATATCTGACCGAGAGCTCACTCTCATTGCTCTTGGAGGACTTCCCTGAACATGGTATGTATTCAATACTACTATTCTCAATAATAATATAATTCCTTATTTTGATGAATTTCTGGCGAGATGCACTCAAGAGGAGACAAGGATGATGGAGAGAGACCATCCCTCTAATGGGAATGGAAGTGACCCTACAGCCTTCACCGCTCATGCAAAGAAGAGGAACAATGTTGGTCCGAGAAATAAAAATCATGGAAGATTAGGTCCCAAAGGAAGAAAAGGAAGATGTTACACTTGTAACAATTTTTGTCTCTATGCAAGAGAGTGCCCCAATAGAAGGGAATATTCTGGAGATGATGAAAACAAAAACTTCGGGGGGAGTGGGAATCAAAGGAACAACAAGTTCAAAGGAAAAAGGAAGGCTCCCTCTGATCGAAATGGGAATGGAAATAGTCAACCTTTCAAAAGGTCAAGAAACTCTAGGTATGATGAATATAATAAGAAAAATGAATATATTCTTATATCTTCCCCCTCTGCTACAACTCCTTCCAACACCCTGGAAAATTGGTTGATTGATAGTGGTTCCTCAAGGAACTTAACTGGATATAAGGAACACTCTAATTTTATTGAAAAGGATACTAATTTGGAGATTATCGTTGGAGACAATGCCACCTATCCCATGAAAGGGACAAGGATTGTGACCCTTCATCTAAATCAAGGTCAAGTCCTATGTTTGCAAGGTGTGTTCTACATACCTCACTTGAAGAAGAATCTAGTTTCTATCTCGGCAATGGAAGGAAAAGGATTCAAGGTGGAATTAATTGATGGAAAGGTATGAATTTGGAAGAGGAACTTCAAAGAAGCATTCACTCTTGATTTCAGGGTCGACACACTCTATCAATTTGGAGGAAGTCTGCTGGGGGCCATGACATGTGACACAACACTCCAATCCGAGCTATGGCACCAAATATTTGCACACCTTCATTAAAAAGCCCTTCCCAAAGCAAGGAAGGTGGTGATAGGGCTGCCCGATTTGAAGGATGATCATGAAGGGGTATGTCAGGGTTGTGCCAAAGGAAATCATACAAGGGGGTCATTCCCCTCAAGTATCATGAAGACATATGATATTTTTCAATTGATACATTCTGATCTATCTGGTATGCTTCCTATAACATCTTTGGGAGGATTCTTATATTGTATCACTCTTATATATTATTTATCTCACAAGACTTGGATTGGACGAAGAATTCAAGTGGTTTCGTACCTTCAAGGCCTTGGTTGAAAATCAAACAGGGAATAATATCAAAATTTCGAGGACTGATAATGGAACCGAGTATGAGTCGAATGAATTCAATGAATATTACAAGGAATTTGGCATTAAGAGGGAGAATATGACTGTGTATACTCCCAAACAAAATGGCCTTTTTAAAAGGAAGAATAGAACCATTTTGGAAGTTGCATGTGCCAAGATTTATGACCAAGGGCTTCCAAAGTCCCTATGGGGAGAAGCTTCCAACACCGATGTGTATGTTCAAAATAGATGCCCACATTCTGCATTGGACTCCAAAACTCTCGAAGAATTATTCTCTGGTAAGAAGCCCGATGCCTCTCATTTTAGTCTTTTTGGAAGTCCCGTTTATTTTCATGTGCCGAAAGAAAAGAGAAGCAATTTGGATGCTTCTGAGAAGAAGGGAACATTTTTGGGCTATAGTGAAACCTCGAAGGCATATAGAATCTATGTGCCTTGTCAAATAGAAGTGGAGATATGCCATGATTTCACCTTCAACGAAGATGTTTCCCTTAGGAAATTCATGGATCTTCCTATCTCAAAGGAAGACAAAAAAGAAGAAGAAATTGGAAGGCAGGAAGAACCAAAGGATGAACCGATGCCCAAAGTTGAAGGACTGATGGATCCTATAGATCCACCTTCTTCAAATAAAACAAGACCCTCGTGGCTTAGAGACACTCTCGAAGATGTAAAGGGACATATTTATCCAAGGGGAACATTCTGTGAAATTAAGAAATCGAATAGGTACTAAGGGTACCTAACAGACATGAGCACTATTATACAATCTGATCCTTGAACATTTGAAGAAGTCGTGAAGCATAAAGTTTGGAAGGATTCTATGCACAAGGAATATGAGTCTATCATGAAGAATGATGTTTGGGATGTGGTCCCTAGACCAAAGGAAAAATATGTTGTCACCTCGAAATGGCTCTACAAGATCAAGAAAGGAGCCAATGAAAGTGTTGAAAAGTTCAAGGCAATATTTGTTGCCTGAGGCTTCTCGCAGAAGGAAGGCATAGATTATGATGAAATATTTTCACCAATTTCCCGCTACACCACCATATGATCGATCATTTCCCTTGCTACAACACAAGGATGGAGTCTCCATCAGATGGATGTGAAGACTACCTTCCTACATGCCATTCAATCAAGGAAGAGATCTATGTGGAACGACTTCTGGGGCTCAATGTTCGAGATAGAGACACATATGTATGCATATTGAAGAAAGCCCTCTATGGGTTGAAGCAAGCCCCCAGGGCTTGGTATGAGATGATCGATATCTACTTTATGAAATTGGGATTTACTCGAAGTGATGTTGATCCAAACCTTTATTTTAAGGTTGATAATGACAAGCCTCTCATTATGGTTCTATATGTGGACGATCTCTTCCTGATAGGAGCTTACCCTCTCATTCATCAATGTAAGAGAGAGCTAGCTTCTGAGTTCGAGATGAAGGACCTAAGACTGATGCACTATTTCTTAGGCTTAGAGGTCTGCCAAAAGCCAGGTGAGATCTTCCTTTCTCAAGGAAAATATGTTGTGAAGTTGTTGGAGAGATTTGGGATGGTGGATTGCAAGTCTGTGACTACTCCGATGGAACTCAACTTTAAGGAGTTGTGTGGAAGTGTTTTTTGGCCCGAGTTGGGAAATCCCACCGAGTATCGTCAACTCGTCGGGGCCTTGATGTTCTTAGTGAACTCACGTCTGGACATATGTTTTGCAGTCACCATGTTCATTTAATATATGGTCAAGCGTCATCACATTCACTGGACTGGTGACAAGAATTTCTTGAGATATCTTCGGGGCCCAATCAACCATGGTCTGAGATACACTATCGGGAGTATGAGGCTCCATGGATATATTGATTTTGATTGGACAGGTAGTGTGGTGGATCGTAAAATCACATCTGGATGTTGCTTCACTCTAGGTTATTCTTTGATCTCTTAGATGAGTAGGAAGCATAAATCGGTTGCTTTGAGCATCGTCGAGGTCAAATACATTGCAGCAACTATGGCCTGTTGTGAAGCTGTTTGGTTGAGAAAGCTCTTCAGTGAGATATTTGGACATGTTCTAGATACCACTATGCATTAGGGGAATTTTGAGGTCTAAAATGGGCCTCCTAAGGAAATTATAAAATAATAGTGGAAATACTAAAATAAGATTCGATTACATCATCATATTTTAGAAAGAAAAAAGAAAAATCTATTTTTTCAACTCGTATTTTCAACTTATCTCCCTATGGTTTTACTCAAATTTCGAGCGAAAACACTCGTTGGATGAAAAATTTGATTTCTCATCCAAGGAGTATCCATGTTGCATACTTTCGATGGACCCTGCTACAAGAAAATTGAGAAATACATGAAAAACATGATTGCAATCACATTTTTCATGATTTCTAATTTTTCGTGTAGTAGGGTCCATTGAAAATATGCAACATGGATAATCCTTGGATGAGGAATTGAATTTTGCATCCAACGAGTACTCTCACTCAAATTTTGAGTAAAAATTTAGAGAGATAAGTTGAAAATATGAGTTGAAAAACTAGTTTTATTATTTTTTATTATTTTTACTTTTTTACTCCAAAAATGGTGAATCCTCCCCCATGGTTGACATCATCATCTTGAATCCTATTGGTTCTTATAAAGTTTATTTTGGTTGTACATTTTTCTTAGGAGGCCCATTTTAGACCTCAAAATTCCCCTAATGGATACTTTATGATAACCAAAGTGGTATTCGTCTTTCTAAGAATCTTGTGTTCCATGATCGATCCAAGCATATTGATATTAGGTACCACTTTATCTGGGACATGGTATAGCAAGGCGTCGTAAGGATCCATCACATTGGGATTGATGAGCAGGTCACAGATATTCTCACGAAGCCCCTGGGGAAGGTCAAATTCTTAACCTTCCATGAGAAGCTTGGTATCGTGGATAGACCTTATTGTGAGGGTCCTGCTTGAGTTGGACTATGAGCTCTAGGAGATCTAGGAGGCTTGGGGATAGCTACTTGGAGCTATAAGCAACCATAGGGCTAGGTTCGCCTTACCTTGTTAGTGTGCTTCTTCCCCACCGTTATGATATTGAGCCGGTTCACCCTCTCTTTGATATATGCCCCACATGCATCCTACCCATGTAGTCTAGGACTCATGGGAAGTACCTATCATCTGGCCAATGAGTTGGGAAATGAGGATAGATACCATAGCATTACCAATAGACGCATCGAGTATTGTCGTACTCTCTATGTCTAGGATGGGAAGTGTTCAACAACTTGATCTGGGATTAAGTCTGATTGAGGTTCTTACCTCTAAACTGACTTCGGGTCAATATGTGACTCTCTCTTGAGTTTGGTTGAGGTTTTTACCTCTAAACTGACTTCGGGTCAATGGATAGTGGCAAAGTATTTGTGACTCACTCTCGATGATATTTTATTATTATTCCTTCTATATCATAGCAGAGTGAGAAAAGTAGAGACAGCATGATAACATAGGATTTCATGTTGATGATGATATATGATAGTACATGATGGTACTGGATGACAGGATTGCACAGGTGGACAGATGGAGTTCTCCCTAGTTGAGAGGGAGTGTTAAATTTGGCAACTAGGGCCAAACTCCATGTTTCATTGTTCATATGATGGAGATGATATTTATGTAGTATTCCTCTTTTGAATAGGTCCAATATTTATCTAAATATCATCTTGTTGTGATGAGCAAAAGTTGTATTTTGAATTTATTTTCCACACGTGCAAATTGTCAAGGTCGGCCAGAATTGTAATGTAGGCTCACAAGCCCCAAAAGATATGTCACACACCCACAGTCATGGATATAAAAAGGATATAAATTTCTCATTTCATCGTTCACTCATCTCACACACCTCTCTCTCATCTGATTGGTTCATACAGCCTCATAGGCTTCTCTCTCCTCCCCATGTTTGAATATGGAAGTTGAAATTTGTGGACTATTTTTAGGTATTTTCTGGAAGCATTGACCAACGTTGAATTAGGGTAAAACTTCATCATTTGACTATGTTTTTTAGGCAAAAATTATGATCTGGAGATGTCGTAGTTGGAGGCATAGAAATCAAGGAAAATGTTGACTTTCACCACGGCACTTGACCGCAGCTTTGACTAGTTTGACCGCAGAATTTTGACTTCTGCGTTGACTGTTTTGTGGACTATTTTTGGGTTGAGTGTGACATTGAAGGAAGGCTGAATTTGAATATGTTTGATTGAACCTGATTGGAGGTTGAAGAGCTAGTTTCACTAGCAAATTCTTTGCTGGCTAGGGCATCCTATTGACTGTTGTAAAAGACATTTTCTCTCTCTCTACTAAATAAGAAGAATTATACAAATTATTGTCTCGTGTCTTGGCTTGTCTTATGTGGATTTATTTTATGTTATATCAGCATTTACTTTCAATGATTATGTGATTTCAAATCTGAATTTGAATTCGGCTAAAAAAAGGATTGAAGTAAACTACTCTAAGCATAGAGCATACCATGGTTAACTAAAATTAACAGGATCTCATGGAGAGATGCAGTTGTTAGTCAAGGCCTTGATATATGAAAATGTTGGTTGATATGATGCTATACATATGGGTTACCAATATGTTTCTTTTTATGAGATTATTCAGATTGAGAATGACCAAGCACCATTATGAATACCTCCCTAGTAAAGAGGGAGTGTTGAAAAGTGTAACTAGGTTAGGTCTTTGTAATGACATGTAATTATGATTTTATGTAAAGAAGAGACAAAGAAAAATAAGATGCATTTATTGTATTTCTTGCATCATGGGTTTCATGAGCAAGAGATTTTATTTATGGGTCAAAGACTTATTCTTAATGTATTTATGACTTTTTCATATTTTCATAAATATAATGGAGTCATTTTCATGTAAATGAAATCACGTTACACTTGTAAAATGACACATCTGTTTATGTAAAAGTTTTCCTCCAAGACCTTGTCACTAGACCTCTCCAAGTCGACTTAAATATAAAATGGATCCTCCATCATGAAGTCAGCTCTCTTCCTAAATATCAGGTCGGCTTAAAGGAAGGAGACAGTATCTATAATTAGCATGACTCGGCCTCATTATAGCACATAGAATTCAGATAAGTCTGCAATCAAGTGTGAAGTACAGTGCATAAAGAGAATAAAAACCAACGAGGTCAAGGTGCGAAGTAGGCATATCAGTGAAGTGATAAGGGTGATATGGTTCAGTCTTGAGTCTGAGATATATCTTGCATAACTTTGAAAATGATTCAAGGAATATTACAGTATATAGAGACTTCGATCTTGGGAAATAGAGATCCACATTGGGTCTATAAAGGAAACTGAGAAGGATGCTCAAATAATTCGAGGAAAGATCTAAGGAAGCCATACAAGAGCGCTAGTATTGGAACATAGAGACCAAGTTAATCTAGCATACAATGTAGTACAGTGCAGAAAAGAGAGATAGAAGAAGGAGCCGAGAAGAGCAGTAAAGGTTAGTGACAAGGGTCTTGTAGGAATTATTGTGTCAAGATTCTTTGTCATGGTCTTGGTACTCATCAATTGAAGGTCTATAAGAAGAATTTATGATCGAGTTTTCCTCTCAAAGGGTGAGAGGCTTTGGCCCTAGCTTACAAGCCTAAATATCGTGTGTTATGTGTATTTTATATTTGACTTGATGAAGAACATAATAATCTAACGAAGACCAGATCTAAGAAAGAAGCATAAAGTAAATCACAAGTGATTATCAAGAAGTGAAATTTAATAAAAGCCATTAATTTCTCAACAATCCGTCGGCACTTGAAAATTGATTTTTTTGGAAAAGCATGCCAGATATATGATTTGGGAATAATTCATAAAAAATGAGTGCATAAATTCAAAACAGACTTCAAGTGCTCAGTTTTTCATCTGGACCTCCTAGTGCCAAAAATGTTGACAGTGCTAGATCTGCCAACATTCAGGGGATCTCCTAGATAAGAAGTCCCAACTAGACCTCACACCGTTTGGAGTAGGAGTCCTAGTAGTGGGGTGTTTAATGATATGCCTTGGATTGAAAAATGCATAGAGTGGTGTACGATGTCTTTGGTTAAAGCAAGTGTGTGAACATGTGGATAGTCAATATGATGCACGAGTGGTTCTAACAGAAAATGGAAAAATAAGTGTGCCCCTAGGAAGATTGTAATAGTACGCAGCTTGAAAGGAACACACGAGCTGAAAAAACATCACACAAAAATAACTAGAAAAATATTCCACAAGTTTAAGGTGACGAATTAAAACATAAGCACGCATTCAACAAGATTCGTACAAATGCAAAAAAAATATTTCATAGTCATAATCGTAAGTTAAACAACATACATCGCAAATATAACCAAAATAGTCCAACTACATTTACAATATATGCATGAAGACGTGTTAGCTCTAACTTTATTATAAGTGAAAGTTCCATTTAGATATACAACATGACGAACCACTTGCCCCAATAGTGGAATGTGAAGTCAACAGTACCTTCTCCTTCCAAATAAGTATACTCCCTCTATGCTACGTAGAAGCCAAGACTGACACAAAACTCCCAAGACTTCTCTAAGCCTAAGCCTAGCCAAAATCTTGGCTCCCAAAAATACCCTTCTAAGGGTTATTAGGATGTATTTATAACCAAGGGGGGAGACTCTTGGCATGCCCCCTTGCTGACTCTTGGAATCCCCTCATGAATCCTCACATTACATATGACTCTTTAAATTCCATCATGGACACATGGAATTTCACTCATATAATAAATACAAATAATATTACAATTTCCACTCATACCCATATAAGAAAAAATAGGGTAGAGATAACTTGATAGCCTAACAAGATAAAATACTATGATGTTGATGTTGGGGTGAACTCAAGCCATGCATCTTGGACTTGGTGTTTCTCGGTCACGTACTCATAACAAGCTTGGTATTGTAAAATGGTCTCCCCAAACTGTGAGATAGTGTTAGGATGGAAGCGGACTCTTGCCTCCAATGCATTTGAGTACAATCTCTTGGAACCAGTCTTCACATCTTCTTAAATCAGGTGCAACATGGTTTAAATATGAACCGAGCCACCAATGTAGGTATGCAAGGTTTTTTCTTTGATCTCCATGTCTTCTCGGGTGGCCTCCTGCTCCAACTACTTCAGGTACTGATCAATCTCCTACCAGACTTATTGCTTTTGTTTAGCCTTGGTGAGTCTACCAATTGATGGGATCTGATGGGTTCTCACCATGAAATCGAGGTTTTTGTATATATTTCCATAGGCAGATTGAATGCTTCTGATGAACGAGATGAGTTTCATTTTGTTCTGGATTAGCATCTGAACTTTAGATTTCTCTAACTCTGCCTACAGCTTCATCCTCTTTACCGATGTGAGTGGTGAATCCTTGTATCGCATTGTCCACTCATGTACGGTGGTGATGGTAGTTTGTATATTCCTAAGGATTCTGATAAACTCTCCACTATTCTATAGAAATTCATTCAAGTGGACAACTTCCTTATGGATGATTACCAAATCCTCATAAATATCCTACATATTGTCTCCAAGTGTGGATACTTCAGCAAGTATCGTTGTTCTAATCCCCTCGCGGTAGACCTATGCGGACGGTGCACTCTGCACTATTGCATGGAATTATTCATTCTCTTGCTAAAGTTCATGTATGTTATGCGCTAAAAAAAAATTCTCGACCACCAAACTCTGGGTGTTAGATCTAGCTTCTCCTACGAAGCCCCAACTGGTATTGGCAATGGAATTTGGAATCATGCTGGACTCTGCCATGATAACCCTTTCTCTCATGAACGTGGGTGATGCATGATCGTATGATAAGTGATTTCTTTGAACTTTTACAATATTCTTCTATAGCTCATCAAGTGATAGATTTTACACGTCCATGACTGGATCCTCATCAAGGGGAATCACCTCCCCTTCCACATTCAATGCTTGCTCTGCGACTGGAGGTGGTGGAGTCGGAGTGATGTCTTGAGGTGCATTGGGCATCAAGTCCACATCTTCATTTAGTGGTTTCAGTCCCACTTCCAAGTCCCTAATTTCAATCAAATATTCAATCTCTTGAGCAAACTCCTATTCTTTCATTTTCTTCCTCACTCCCTTTGTTTTCAACTAATCTTGTACATGTTCTTCGAACTATATAGGTGCCATATTTCATGTCGTAGCACCTTTCATTTCTTCCTCTTCTTTATTTTTCCTCTCCTCTTGTTCTCTTCTTCTAAGATCTCATTCTTCCTTCAACTCATGTTCTACTCTCTGCGCTCTCTGCATTGCTTCTTCCAAAATTTGCTTCTCTCTCTCTTTCTACTCTTCACTTTGCTGCCTATGTCCCCTCTTTGCCCTAATCAGCAAAGATACTTTCTCTGTAAGAGGGCCTCATTTCATTTTCTAGATTTGTTCCTCTTCTGTATGGTATTATACCTTCCTCTTTCCTTTGTCACGTGTTGGACTGTTGTATGTTGTTTCGGTTGGTTCCGAAACTATTTTCTCATGCAGGAAAACTTGAGAAGTCCCAGTCGTATTGATCAGCTCAAGTGGTGAGGAAGAGTTATAACATTTCTTCCATGGTTCCTCCTATGGCACTGATATATCCCACTGACCCAATTGAAGTACACTCTTGGAAACTTCTTTGCAAATTTCCTGAGATCGTACAGATTGTAACTATTTTTTCCAAACTCAAATTTGTCCATGTCTTTACTTTCAGCATCAGTGACCTTGAGATTCTTGATCTTGTATAATTCGACCTACAAAGGAAGAGTTAGCCATTGTGCCTTCTTCGTCTTATGCAGTGTTGCTAACAATCCTTGGAGAGGTGATAAGTTATCTCTTGCATGACCAATTTTTCAGTGGCATATCTCAATAAAATATGTGGTGGCTTATACCAGTCGAATACTCTGATCAATGTGCCATCCAATAAGGTGAACCAATCAGCGATCTTTGATATCACCTCCATAGCTACTCGAGACATGCAAGATGGGTCCTCATGAAAAATGAGCCTATAGAGCGGGATAACGAAATGATCAGTAAGCTACTACATGACCCTGCGATGACTTCAATCTGAGAGTATCTTGTAATAGATATGTAGGGCATTGTTTCTCGGTGACCATGTCTAGTTCATACCAAGGAATTGGTTTTGCACACAGATTGTATCCAGTAAGTATGCAGACATGTAGAAGCATCCTTTCTCACCCTTGGGTGGATTGAAATCTTTTGTCACATCGAATCTCATCTGATGAGTCAATAGCTATCCAGTTTAACGGCTTCCCTTCGTTCACTACGTGGTTCAACAAGATAGCCCACCCATTAGGAAAGGTCTCTATCTCCGATTTTTCATAGATTCTGCAAGAAATTAAGACAAAAAGTTGATAGGATTTCCTAAGTGATTTTCTCTTGTACATGTGGGTGATTGTCTATCTAAACTTGGTTGGCTCCTTCACCCAGCTCTTGATGATATCTCTTGTTTTTGTGTAGCTGTGAGTGGCATAGAATAGTGAGTCCATATTTTTCACTGGCTCAGGAAGATGATACATATGTTTAAAGTATGCTTCCAGGAATGTAGCAATATTTTTCCCACTAGTGTTGTTCAATGTCATGGTTGTCACATCAATGTTTAAAACTGTAGAAATTATATAATTTATGTGTTATATATCCAATATTCTCCTGATCTCACACTATTTTAACTTCATGCAAAATACATAATCTATTCCACCATTGATCATTTGCGGAAATAAAATCAAGATAGCAATGCACACATGAAATAATAAAAATTCACACACATTAACACAGTTGTTTAACGGGAAAGCCTGAAGCTGAAAACCCCAACTATATGTATATAATATATGTCATATATATCATGTAACAATCCTCATACAAAGCTGATCATATCAATCTCTCAGTACAATACAATCGCTACACACTAATCAGGCCCGCTCTTGCAAATCCATGCACCAATCTTTTCCACCTGCTACCTTGCCTCTACTGCGCAATCCCTGCTAAAGAATGGCTCTGAATGAACTTGAATCTGCCAAGATTCCACTGCGCAATCCTCATTGGCATCTCCACTAAGTTTTGGATGCAATCAATGCATCACTATAGTCACAACTGATAGTCACACTTGATCTTTCACGTACCTCTCCACTGGTCTCCACTGAAACTACCATGCACTGTAGTTAACTGATGTATTCTTCAGTTGATTAATGAGTTATTATTTAGTGAATTAATTAACTAATTAATTCACACCACTCTCACTAGTGTATCAATCAGTTAGACTAGATACAGCTAGCTCAACTGAGTCTAACTGAGTTAAACTAAATACAACTCCACCAACTACTTCTCCAACTCCACTGAACTCTGTCACATGAGTTGTGGCAGAATCCTCATGCATTAGGGGCGATGCAAACCCTCGGTAATAGCGTAATTCATGCATGCATTGATGTACCACATGCGTACACTTAACGAAGTGCTCCGAAGAATAAAATGTTTAGAGTCCAAATATTATTAAGAGATATGTGTCGACATATCTATTTTTAGAATGGCAATCTAAAAATAGATTCCGCCCAATATGTATAAAAATAGAAGTCCATCTATTTTTCCAACTTGACCAACCATCCACAAATAGCATCCTACAACTCATAGAATATGATCGACATGTCTAAAAATAGACATAGTCTAAAAATAGAATTTGCGCCAAAAATAGCATGCGGGCCCACTTAGTGAAGGAGACTCTTTTCACTAAGCTCATCATATTGTTGAATCTCAACACTCCCTCTCAACAAGATAGGGATTATCTGCCACCCCGATCTTGTCTCTATGGTATTTGTATTTTCTCCTGGTGAGCGCCTTCGTCAGAATATCTGCATCCTGATCCTCCGTAGGAATGTAAGAAAGCAACATGATCTTCCACTGCACACAATCTCTGATATGATGATACCAAATGTCAATATGTTTAGATCTATCATGAAATACTGGATTAACCGAGAGTTTAATGCAACTCTGATTATCACAATATATCACAGTAGGATCTAAGTGAGAACTGAACAACCCGACTACGATATTCCTCATCCATATAGCCTCGCATGCAGCCAAACTTGCTGCCATGTACTCGGCCTCCGCTGAACTGAGTGCCACGGATCTCTGTTTCCTTCTGTACCAAGAAACTGTTGTAGATCCAATACTGAAAATCCCTCCAGAGGTGCTCTTTCTGTCTGTTGGGCAACCTTCCCAATCTGCATCAGTGAAGCCATGCAACTTCAACTCATCCGACTGTCTGTACCATAATCCATATCCAGATGTGCCCCTGAGATACCTTAGGACATGCTTGCCTGCCTTCCAAAAGAGCTTGGTAGTCTTAACCATAGCTTGTGAAATTTGGTTCACAGCATAGCATATGTCCAGTTGTGTATTGACTAGATACATGAGTGGAACCAACCAACTATCGATAAAGAGTGGCATCCACTACCTCTGCCGATGTAGCATCCTCTTTCCTCCAACCACCAAGAAGAGGAGTGTCGATAGGCTTGAAGCCTTGCATGTGAAACTTCTCCAGTATCTCTTGGGCATACTTGCCTTGAGACACAAACAGTTCACCCTTCCGCTGCCAAATTTCCAATCCCAGGAAATAATGAAGGAGGCCCAAGTCCTTCATCTCAAACTCCTTTGCAAGATCTGCCTTGCATGAGTGTATCAACAGTTCATCACCTGTTAGTATTAAATCATCTACATAAAATACAATGATCAACAACTTACCCTCCACCACAATCTGGTATAGGTTCGGATCCACCTCACTCATGGAAAAACCAAGTCCGGTGAAATAATTGTCTATATGTGTGTAACAAGCACGAGGTGTTTGTTTCAGCCCATACAGCGCTCTTTTGAGCCTGCACACATGCGACTTGCTACTGAATATTTCGAATCCTTCAGGCTGCTCAATGTACACCTCCTCCTCAATGAATCCATTGAGGAACGCAGTCTTCACATCCATCTGATGAATGTGCCAACCCATCTGCGTTGAGAGAGCAAGGATGGTCCGTATGGAAGAATACCTTGCGACAAGTGCAAAGGTTTCTTCATAGTCGATCCCCTCGATCTGTGAGAAGCCCCAGGCAACAAATCTTGGCTTTTACTTCTCAACACTCCCATCAGTAGCTTGCTTCACTTTGTAGATCCATCTTGAACCTACCACTGATTTCCCTTCCGACCTTGGGACAATCTCCCATGCACTGTTTCTGACAATCGAATCATACTCTTCCACCATGGCATCTACCCATACGGGATCCTCCACAGTTTCCTCGAAAGAGGATGGCTCTGTCATGATACACTTGCTCATTAGAGCCATGTATCCAGTAAATCGGTCAGGTGACTGTCTTTATCTGCGCTATGATGTAGGTGCTCCTACATTTTGCACTGCATCAAGATTCAGTCGCTCAGCTTCTGTAGTGCACTTCCGCCCTATGATGTTTGGCGTTGCATGAGTGGTTTCTTCCACTCCATGAAACTCCTCTTGTGGTTGATCCACATCCTGAGGCTCATCTTTAGGAACAAGTATCTCCTCATCTACATGCAAGTGTAGCTCCCTCTCAAGCGACAACTTCATGGCTTTCTCCTCATGAAATTTGATATCCCGTCACACAACAGTCATCCGACTGTCTGGAAAATACACACGATAATCATGGGGTGTTTCTGTGTACCCCACAAATATCCCAACCTCTGCGGTCAGCTCTAGATTCTTCCTGGCATCCTTCGTCACATGAATGTAAACAGGTGAGCCAAAAATCTTCAAATGAGAAATATTAGGCTTCTTACCAAAAAACACCTCTTCTGGTGTACTCATGCCAAGTACTCTATGAGGACAACGGTTTGGCACATAAACCATAGTGTTGCATGCTTCAACCCACAAGTGTATGGGAAGGCCCTGATCATGCAACATCGCTCGTGTAGCACCCACGATCGTTATGTTCTTTCTCTCTGCAACCCCATTCTGCTGTGGGTTATGAGGCGTTATGAGTTCTCTTCGAATTCCTTCTACACTGCAGAAGTCTTTGAATTCGCCAGAGATGTATTCACCACCATTATCGCTCCTTAGATCTTTCACCTGCTTCCCCAACTCTTTCTCAACCAGTGCCTTGAACTCACGGAACTTTGAGTATGTCTCGCTCTTCTTCTGCATGAATAAGATCCAGCACTTACGAGAAAATTCATCAACAAATATCACATAATACATGTGCTTTGCTGTTGCAGAAATCGAGAAAGGTCCACACACATCTGTGTGAATTCTCTCAAGGATCATCGTGGTGCGACTATCCTTCTCATGAAAATTGGTCTTCAAAAATTTTCCCAAAGTACATCCCTTGCACTAATCTGACTGCGAAAGTGTACCCTTGGGAAGCCCGGTAGAAATCTGCTGCAAAATTTTCAAAGCGCCATGGTGAAGATGGCCCAATCTCTTGTGCCACAATTCACCCTCATCCCGACTCACCAATCCTTCTGCTTTGCATGCCATTGCTGTGCAGCCATCTACCTACAATTGATAAAGATTCTTAACTTGAATCCCTATCCTCCTGGTTTGACCAGTTGTTTTACTGCGTAGGAAGGCTTTTCCCTCGCTAAAAACAACATCATAACCCTTGTCTTCCAACATCGCCACAGAGATCATATTCTTCTTCAATCCTGGAACATGCATGACATCCTTCAATATGAAAGGTTTACCTGACTCCCTCTTAAAAGAAATGATCCCGATACTAGTCGCACTGTATCTACCATCATCGCCCATCTCGATGTGCACTCCAAGATCCTTCTCATCCAAATCACTAAACAAATCTTTGTCTCCGGTCATATGGAAAGACGCACCACTGTTAAGAAACCACACTGATCCCATCACACTTGAAACCAAGCATGCGATCAGAGAAAAATCCAACTCAAACTGCGAGGCTAAGGCCTCTCCAGCTGCAAATCTAGTAGCCTACTTATTCTTCTTCTTTTGTGGACATTTAGTGGCGTAATGTCCGTGTTGGTGACAGTGAAAGCACTTCACCTTGGACAAGTCCTACTTCTTGCCTTTCGCACCGGATTGAGAAGGATTTTTCTTCCCCTTCCCTTTCCTTGCTTTGGAAACCAAAGCGCAATTTTCTTCATCTTCATTCTTCGATGAAGATCCATCCTTGGTACCCCGCCTTATCTCCTCCTGCACAAGATCTGACCAGAGTCACTCCCATCCTGGCAGTTTCTCCTGTCCATTGACAGAGTCCTCGTAGCTATGCCAACTCTTCGGAAGCCCAAGGAGAGCCAGGCTCACCAAGTCCTCTTCATCTATATTAACCCCCACACTTCCCAGCTCATCCTTGCAGTGGACAAACTTCGTGAAGTATTTTTGTATATTGTCGCCTTTCTCCATTTTTATTTTTCTGAGCTTGTCTTTAAGTGCCAACTTCCTCTGGTCGCTTTTGCTTTGGAACAAGTCTGTCAAAGCATTCCACATTAATAATGGAGTAGCTTTACCATGAAGGTTGGACACAATGTGATCCTTCACACCTTCCAACAGAATTCTTCGACATTTTGCTACCTTCTTTTTCCATGCGTCAAGTGTGGCTGCATTGCTAGAACCAGGTTTAGGAACATCGCTATCGATGAACTCCTTCAACCCATTATCATCCAGCACAGCCTCCATCATGTCCTTCCATGCAATATAATTCAAGCTCCCATCAAGGGCATACTCCAATCGCAATCCGTTGAAATACATTTTAATGAATGCTCAACTTCGACACCAAGAAAACACTACAACAAATTTGAATTCCACTAGCACAAAACTCAACCGCTTCAATAATTTCAATCTCTTCTGATCAATACTGCTATGATACCATGTAGAAATTATATAAATTATGTGTTATGTATCCAATATTCTCTTGATCTCACACTATTTTAGCTTCATTCAAAATACAGAATCTATTCCACCATTGATCATTTGCGGAAATAAAATCAAGATAGCAATGCACACATGAAACAATAAAAATTCACACACATTAACACAGTTGTTTAACAGGTAAGCCTGAAGCTGAAAACCCCAACTATCTGTATATAATATATTTCATAGAGATCATGTAACAATCCTCATACAAAGCTGATCATATAGCACTCTCAGTACAATACAATCGCTACACACTAATCAGGCCCGATCTTGAAAATCCATGCACCGATATTTTCCACCTGCTACCCTGCCTCTACTGCGCAATCCCTGCTAAATAATGGCTCTGAATGAACTCGAATCTGCCAAGTTTTCACTGCGCAATCCTCATTGGCATCTCCATTTAGTGTTTGATGCAATCAATTCATCACTATAGTCACAATTGATAGTCACACTTGCTCTTTCACGTACCTCTCCACTGGTCTCCACTGAAACTGCCATGCACTGTAGTTAACTGATGTATTCTTCAGTTGATTAATGAGTTATTATTTAGTGAATTAATTAAATAATTAATTCACACCACTCTCACTAGTGTATCAATCAATTAGACTAGATACAACTAGCTCAACTGAGTCTAACTAAGTTAGACTAAATACAACTCCACCAACTACTTCTATAACTCCACCAAACTCTGTCACATGAGTTCTAACTGAAGTCCTCATGCATTAGCTCTAGTAAACCCTTAGGAATAGTGTAATTCCTTCTGTCAGTTGCTGTGCCACATCTGTGCACTTAACTGAAGTGCTCCAAGAGAATAAGATAATGTTTAGAGTCCAAATATTATTAAGAGATAATAATATTTGCCATATCTATTTTTAGACTAGCAATCTAAAAATAGATTCCGCCCAATATGTCTAAAAATAGAGGTCCATCTATTTTTCCAATTTGACCAACCATCCACAAATAGCATCCTGCAACTCATAGAATATGATCAACATGTCTAAAAATAAACATAGTCTAAAAATAGAATCTGTGCCAAAAATAGCCTGTGGGCCCACTTATTGAAGGCGACTCTTTTCACTAAGCTCAACATCTTGTTGAATCTCAACAGAAACAACCCAGCTGATCACATCCGCACATGGGAAGGTTGGATACCATCATGCAACCTTGTAAAGCCCTAACTACATAATTCTTAGATACACATATCAGTCCTCTAAGTATGCCTAAAAATCCTTTGTGAATTCATCCTTGATTTGTTGTCATGTCATTTTAGAGCATTTCTTTATGAACAACTGAGTGTCCTAGTAAATTGGCACATTAACCGAGATTTTCTACACTGCTTCCCTAGTATTGCTTTCAATAGTTTCCTTTAAGGAAACTCTCTTTGATACCATTTTGAAAGTAACTACCAGAGAGTTGCTCAACAATTGTTCTACTTGTTGGACAGAAAATACATTAATGGCAAGAAAATGTCAGCTATAAGAAAAACAACTTTTAGGACATGTTTATGCAACACACCGTGCAACTAAAATGAAGGATTGCGCAATTTTTGGTGGGAATGGGGTCTTAATAGCTGGGGAAATTTTGCATTGTGCAGTCCCAGAAGTCAGTGTTAAAGACTGTGCCTTGAAACTGTGCAATGTGTAGTTCAGCCTAGGCAGTGAGCTTGTAGATACTACACATTGTGCAGTCTCAGCGGCCAAGGTTGTTGGTTGAGGCCTAGCACTGCACAATGCATAGTGAGGGCATCCATTACTATGCATTTCCCAGTTCGAGAAGCCAAGCTTGAAGCTTGAGCTTCCATATTGCACAACGCCCAACTAGGAAAAGTGATTTATGGTCAAAGGAAAGTCAGATATTCCCAAGGGAAGTCTAAAAAATGATCATATAAAAGAGATGGTGAAATCATGAGTGCATATATGACTAATTTTTGATATTAAAAAAATTAAATCAAGTGCATAAATTGAACAAACAAGAAGTGAACGAGATCGGTGAGGAGAGTCACCACAACGGCGACTATCAGTGAAAAAATGAAAAAATCGATGCGAAACCTGTGAAAGAAAAAAAAAAAACTTAAAACAACACTTCTACAAGAAAAATCATGTTAAAATTCCAACATGAATTCAAAGAAATAAGAAAAAAAACACTCATGCCATCCAAATGCAAAAAAGTGACAGAAAAGCGACTAAAAACGATAAATGCAAAACTCACCCGGAAAAGTGACGACAATTGCACTAAAGGTTCCTTGATCTCCTCAATAATGCTAGAGCTCCAAGATAGAATGTAATAATGAGCTCTAGGGGCTTCAATTAAATAGATTTGAGAAATTATTGTTTATAATGTGCATGCCACAAATCAAGGGAAAAGCGACACTTGGCGGAAGTTTCCAAAAATAGCAAGTGTGCTTCCTTCAGGATGTTAAAAATAGATCCCTTGATTTTAGGGATGTTTTTTCACTTTTTTATTCTTTTTTCAGGAAAACTTGCCATGCATCTCACCAGGAAGGATTGCACAATTCTGGGGAATTGGTAGCTTCCGACGTAGTGCAATGCGCAGTTTCCGAGCTCAGTGAGTGATTGTGCAGCTTCTGAGCTTAGTGTTGGGTTGCCTATCATGACTGCGTAGTTCCTGAGCTCAAGATTGGGTTTTCAATCATGACTACCTAATTATTATTTACAAGGACAAGACTAGCTTCAATAATCATTCATTTTCTAAAGGAAAGCCCAGAACTATTGTGCAAGACTTAGGCAAGAGGTCAGCTTGTGATTTAGAGAAGTTTTCTAAGTGAAAAGAAAACGAACAGAAGTGAAACTAAAAGATAAACATCAATAAAAACACACATCCGTGATAGAAGTGCAAGGTGTGTTCATGTGAAGGTAAGTTAGGCTTCGGAATATAAGCAATGGAAAAAATTTGGACATTAGTTGTAGCTGCTACAACAGCTCCCAATACCAGCAGATAAATCATTTATGGGTTCTAGATTGATCTTCAAGGTTAAGCAGGCAACAGATGGAAGCATAGAGAAGTATAAGTCCATATTTGTGGCCAAGGGGTACTCTCAAGTTGAGGGAAATGACTATGAGTACCTTTTTCCTGTAGCAAGGTACTCATCCATTAGATCAACTCTTGCTCTGGTTGCGCAGATGGGGTGGAAGATCCACCAGGTGCATGTAAAAACAACATTCTAATTGGGGTTATTGAGGAGGAGGTGTACATTAAGCAACCAAAATTTTTTGATCCATTTGATTTTGATTCTCACATATGCAGACTCAAGCGAGCATTGTACAATCTAAAACAAGCACCATGTGCTTGGTACACCAGGATCGGTAGCTATATCACTGGTTTGGGCTTCACCAAAAGTGAAGCGAATGAAAACCTCTATCATATCTTTGTAGAAGGTAAATTACTTATTATTTTCTTATATGTTTCTTTTATGTTGATGATTTAATTTTAACTAGTGATTAGTAGTTGATCAGATATTGTAAGGACCTTGCATAGGAGTTTGAAATGAAGGACATGGGTCTCATGCACTACTTCCTCAGATTAGAAGTATGGCAAGGCAATGAGGAATTGTTTGTCACTCAAGGCAAGTATGAAAATGAGATATTGCAGAGATTCCACATGGAGACTTGTAAACCCATGGAGACACCTCTAGCAACCAACTTGAGGAAGGAGGATGCCACTTTAGGTGAGGAAGTGGAGGCTACCATTTACTGGCAGCTAGTGGGCCCACTAATGTACCTTGTGAATACATGACCAAATATGTGATGTGCATTCAACATGCTAATCCAAGGTATGGTTAGGCTGACCAAATTATTTTTGGGGACAACTAAGCATGTTTTAGAGTACCTCAGAGCCACTACCCAATTTGGAATATGGTACATATGGAAAAAGGGACTGAAATTGTGTGGCTTCATAGATGTAGATTGGGCGTGGAGTCCATCAAACCAAAAGAGTACATCGGGTGGAAATTTTAGCGTTGGGTACGCAGTGGTTTTCTTGTACAGAAAGAAGAAAATATTTGTGGCACTCATCTCGGCAGAAGAAGAATACATGGTTTCATTTCAAGCAGCATGTGCGGAAATCTAGATGAGAAAGATACTTGTGGGACTATTTGGTAAGATGATGGATCCAATTCTGATCTAATGTGATAATCAAAGTTTCACTAGGCTCTCTAAAAATCAATTATTTCACGATAGATCCAAGCATATAGATATCTAGTATCACCATTTACTAAACTTTGTGCAGAGCCAGATAATGTTGCTTCATTATACTATGAAAGAGGAACAAGATGTTGACATTTTGACGAAGGCCCTGTCAAGAGGGAAGCTCGAGTTACACAGGTATAAGATAGGGATGGTTGATAAT
Source organism: Pinus albicaulis (assembly GCA_034641835.2). Classification (NCBI taxonomy): domain Eukaryota; kingdom Viridiplantae; phylum Streptophyta; class Pinopsida; order Pinales; family Pinaceae; genus Pinus; species Pinus albicaulis. Next base: position 1,408,774,411 of record CM076584.1, read on the forward strand.
CCATTTCTTGCTCAGAGGGAGTGTTGAAAAATGTAGCAATAAATTCTCAATTTGATTTTTCCTTGATTAAATTAAGAATTTAAATTTAAATTTCCACATCAATAGATAACTTTGATGCATTTAACGGAGGTTACATGGCTCTTGTCGCTTAGTTAACTCAGTAAATTCAAGTTGGAGGAGTTAGAGTTCAGTTAATCATGTGTGATTGCTAATTTGTAGGAATCAAAGTCATTTATCTCAAGTTGTTTTTAGTTAAACTGGTTCTAATTGTTGGAGGATCTAGTGGAAGGTTAGTTGTGTAATGGAATTTCAATGAAACTCAATGATAATCTAGTTAATTGATCAATCAACCCAAAATAGCTAGTGCATATAAATAATTTGAGTTCTTCAAGCTTGGTGGAGATTCCAAGGCAGTGTAACATCAGTTGTAGACTATTATTGAGTGTACAGGTGTTGCATGCAATCAGATGATCAACATGGGAATTGCACAATCCATTTTGGAGAAATTAATAAATAATAGGGGCCTAATTTCTCAAGGAATTGTGCAAGGAAATAGGGGATCAAGCCACAAGAAAAATTTGACTCAATCTGGGTCATATATTCTCAGTGAGCAGAGAGATAGGTTAATCACTTGCAGGTCGTGCTCAGCTAAGCAAAGAAATTGTAATACATATTTATTCATCAGATTAATGCAAGTAGGAATTAGGGTCTTTTAGCATATTGCTTTCCCGAGAAAAAATATTGTGTCCATGTGTGTTATTTATTATTGCATGTCTCATATTTTTGTTCTAGATTATGAATTGAATTCTACAGAGAAGTAGATTAGGTTTGTCTAATATGATGGCCTTCCCAACACCAAAATACCCTCTGAAACATTTAAATGAAGTTTTCGGAGGCGCTCGAGGTTAGGGTTTGCTCTGTGCATGGCAGAATCCTAAGTTTTTGCAGGTGAACCCTACCTCAGGCCACGAGGGAAGCGTGACATGACAGGCGTACCCTTGATGTCAGAGGCCTGCACACACCTAGACCTCCCTGGGCTGGCCACGAGCAGCACGTTTCGATGTTGGAAGAGTCTTTGTTTTTAACCGGCGGCAGGATGAAGGTAAAGAATTTTTTAGGCTTTGTTTCCTCACAACGGGGTTTCTTTACTAAACAGCTTAGGGTTTCTAGCTGTAGCAATGTCAGGCTAGGGTTTTTTGTAAGCCGCAGTGATGGGTTTTGAGCGTGATTACGTGGATGTAGAGCCGGCGCCAGAAGACCTACTTACTGTTTGGGTCATGAAGTTTCTGCTCAGAATCTAGACCGGTTTTTTCTGAAATCGTCTGTGAAAGTTGTCTTTCCGAGCAAGGAGGAAGGAGCTGGACCTTTTTCCAAAAGACTTGCTACACTTGAAAAGTCGTTTCAAAACTCGTTTGGAGGTGCTTAGAAGGCTGATAATGCTGCTCTTTTGGGTCGTGGTGGTATTCATTGTGGTGGAGAGGATGGTAGCAGCCAGTTTCGTGTTTACGATGCAAATACTCTACTTTCGAGGCCAGGTAACCCGGTCTTCCCTACTCTTACGGGTGGTTTAGAAGATGTAGTGGCTAGCTGTGGTATTCATGTGTAAAAAGGGTCTAAAGCCACAAGTGAAGCAGGATATAGTGGGCTTGCATCTGGTGGGGTGGTTTTTAGGGGTGAGGGTTGCAATAATAGGAATCTGGTCCTGAGTCAGAGCCTAGACATAAATTCAGCCTTTCCTACTCTTAAATCAGCAGAGGTGGGCTTGATCCCGTCACAGAAGGACGCTCGGATTTGGGGTGTTGCTCTCGGTTCAGGGCATAAGAGCCACCCGAACACCCCCTCAGCAGGTGAAGGAAAAATTCAGTCGGTGAATGCAGATCCTGGGCTCGAATCGGTTTAGGCGACCGGTCAAGTCGATAGGGAGGCCTTGGATAAGGGTTTGGTGGATAGAGCCACTAGTGACTTGGAGGTAAGGTGACAAGAGTCGCCTGAAGCTGAGGAAGCAGATGCCCGAACGGCTCAGGAGTTGGGGGAGGGTGAAGGGTAGAGGGAGGCAGTGGGAGGAAAACGCAAGAAACAGAACCCTATTAAGAAAAAGGAGACCTGCCCTAATTGTGTCCTCGGTGTGGACATCCTCATTGAATAAGTGATGGCAGCATCAGAAACAATTTTGGTCAGCAAAGTGCGTGGAAGAAAATACACAGTCGATTACATTCGGGATTGGGTTTAGACAGAATGGGGAAAAGCTCCTGGGAAACTGGCGGAGATAAAAGTCTTGGACAGAGGGTGGTTTACCCTGAGATTTGATCATAAGGACCATGTTGATTGGGTGCTCATACAGAACTGGTGCTTTGGCAAGAGACCAATCCTCTCCCGCAGATGGACCCCCATGTTCGATTCCCAAACAGAAAAAATGGCGGAATCCCCTATCTGGGTAAAATTGTCGGGGCTTCCCATTCAGTTTTGGACCGACTCTATTTTCATCTCCATTGGGAACACTCTGGGTAAATATTTGGAAATTGACAGCTCCTTTATTCAAACCAATGACCTCAGTGCGGCAAGGATCCTTGTAAGCCTTAACCCCAAAGAAGGGCTTGCGGATGCCATGACCCTAAAATACAGAGATTTGGAATTCCTACAAAATTTGGACTATGAAAATTTTCCGTTTCGATGCCACAGATGTCACAAATACGGTCATCTAGCTAAAGAATTTCCTTTGGTCCATCGTCGCAGAAGAAGCCACTACAAAGTTACAAGGAAACCGACAGTCCATCCTGTTTCAGAATCAACTAAGGAGGCTTCATAGACTCCTATGGAGGAGGATACAGGGGTAGGCCTGGGGAATGTGACTCCTATTGACCTGACTCAGTAGGCAGCCCCAGCTCCTATCACTGAGAAATCACCTGTGCTGTCAACCTCTCTGACTCCTTCAGCAGCTGAGACAGAAGGGGCTTCACAGGCAGGTATGATTTTCTCTTCCCCCTCTTCCCTCAGTTTTTGTGCTTCTTTATCTGATATGGTCATTTCTAAGCCTGGTCCCTCCAGGAAGTTACAGATGGAGTTATCAATTTTAAATCTTAACCAACCTCCTGTCGACAGCTTGGTTGTTTCTGTGCCTTCGCCCTCTGAGAACTCTCCCATTCCTTCTGATGATCCTTTGGCCCCCAGCCTTCCTATGGCGCCTCCTCCCCTTCCCAATGCACCCCCCTATAACCTGAGATCATTGGTAAACCGCTTTGGGAAAGGCATTTCTCTTGGAGGATTAGAGTTGGATCCTGTGCCTATTGGGCCCAGAAAAATGAGAGGTAGAAAAACGGATATCTCAAAGGCACAGTTAAAATCAAAGATTGATATTGTAGATGGGAAACAGAAATCCTTGACTGGGGTGCTTAGAGCAGAAAATCCACCCTCTGATGTTCTGAGATGATATTTCTTTCCTACAATTGTAGGGGGTAAGCTAGTCAACCCAAAAAACTAGCCTTGAGGGAGTTGGTCATAGTACATAGCCCGGACGTCCTTATGCTACAAGAGACCCTCGGTAAAGGAGAGGAAGTTATAGGCCTTCTTACGAAACTATTTCCTGGATGGCTCTTTCAGGCTCTTGATGCTAATGGTCGTTCTTTGGGTGTGGTCACTGGGTATAAAGCAGGGAATCTAAGAGAAATATCATCCTGGGGGTTTTAAAATACTTTAGCGGTGGAATTATATTCAAAGGAGGTATGCCTCCCTCTCCTCCTTCTTAATGTGTATGGGCCTTGTCAGGAGAGGAAGTTGTTCTGGACTCCTTTTTTTCTGAAACCTTGCCTAGCCCATCCCAATCTGATCGTTGGAGGTGACCTCAATTTCTCCCTGGGGGTCTCGGAATCCTGGGAAGCCAACGCCCGAGCTTATCCTTTAACTAATTTTTTTCTCTCCAAGATTGCCTCCTCTCACCTGGTGGATGCCTCGTTGCTTAAACCCAGACCTACCTGGAGGAATAAAAGAGTGGGGGAGGACTTGGTGGGAAAGAAACTAGATCGCTTCCTTTTGGGTGAAGAGTTGGTGGAGAAATTGTCTATTTTCAGGCATTAGGTGGGTGAGGGGGGTCTATCTGACCATTTTCCTATTCTTTTGGAGGAAAAAGGGGCCCTCAAAAAACCGGGGTCTCCCTTTAAGTTTAACTCTTCATGGTTGTCTGATGACTCCTTCATCGCTTTATTCCATTCAACTTGGAGGAGGGATGGGTTAGAAGTTGGAGAAGGTCTGAGTAGAAGAAATTATTTAATGAATAATCTCAAAAGACTGAAGGCTGCAACTAAGGAATGGGTTATCCAAAAATCCTTAAAGTAAGATGAAGAGAACGAGGGCTATTAATGCAGAACTATATCTTTTGGAAGATCCAGAAGGGGAAGGCTATGCCACCTTAAAATCTCGGGATAGAATTCGGGAATTGGAAGCGGAAATAAGGAAAATTCTCCTAGTGAAGGAGGAAATATGGTGCTTAAAGAGCAGGGCTATCTGGCTCCAAGCTAGGGACGAAAACACAAGGTTCTTTTAGAATTATGCCAAAGGAAGGAAAAATCTAAAAACTATCTGGGAAATGCCAAAATAAAATGGGGAAAAGGCACAGTCATTTGAAGATTTAGCTTCCCTTGGGGTGGCCCATTTCAAAGAAATTTTCAGAGCCTCGGAAGAAGCCACTATTACAGAAGTTATACGAGTAGCACAATTCTTTCCAAGCTTCATTGATGAGGAAGGAAATGAAAGTATTATGTCTCCGGTATCAAAAGATGAAGTGGAAGCTATCCTTAAGTCGATGCAGAAAGAGAAAAGTCCAGGGTCGGATGGATGGATGGTGGAATTCTTCCTTCACTTCTTTGATTCACTTGGTGACGATCTGGCCGCGGTTGTTTAAGATTCCAGGATCTCAGGCTCTGTCTATCAACCTTTTAATGCCACTTTCCTGACCCTCATTCCTAAGTCTGACCACCCTTCTTCCTTCAATGATTTTCGCCCCATTTCTTTGTGTAATTACTTATATAAGATCATATCTAGAGTCATTGCCTCCAGATTGAAACCTTTTCTTTCTAAGAATATCTCTGCAGAACAATTTGGCTTCTTGGATGGACGGAAAATCCATGAAGCAGTGGGGTTTCCCAGGAAATGCTTCATAGCCTCAAGAAGAGCCGGAAAAAAGGAACCATTATAAAAATTGATCTCTCCAACGCTTTTGATAGAATCAGTTGGATGTACCTAAGGCTTCTTCAAATGCACCTTGGCTTCAGATATGACTTTGTAATATAGATTATGGGGTGTGTCACTTCCACTTCGATCGTTGTTCTAATAAGAGGCGCAGCTTCTGACTTTTTCAATCCTCAAAGAGGCCTGCGTCAAGGGTGCCCTCTCTCCCCCCTATTGTTCCTCCTGGCAGTTGAGGAAATTAGTTTAATGATCAAAGAGGCAAAGAGACGAGGGGAGCTCAAAGGGATCGAAGTTGCGCTCAATCTTTGGGTGACTCACCTTCTCTTTGTTCACGACATTTTTTCGTTTTGTGATGGGAGCATGGAAGATTGTTGGTGTTTAAAAAGGATTTTATACCTCTTTCTAAAAGCCACTGGTTTAAGCATAAATTTAAAAAAATCATCCATAACCACTACAGGGCTCTCAAATGTGGAAGTGGACAAAGCAAAAGAAGTGCTCCCTTTTGAGGCCAAAACTTTACAGGACTTATTTAAGTGTCTTGGTTTCTTTCTCAAGCCTGATAATTATAGGATACAGGATTGGTCCTAGCTTCTTGCAAAAATAGAGAACAGGATGAAGCATTGGAGCCTTAAATGGTTGTCAAGGGCAGGCCGGTTAGTTTTAATTAAATCAGTGGTGATGGAAATTCCGGTTTATTGGGCTAGCCTCATTTGGGTGCCAAAAAGTATTCTGCTAAAGATTAACAAAATCTGTAGCAGATTTTTATGGGTTGGCTCAAATAAGGATCATGTAACCCCGTGGGTTGCATGGGAAAAGATATTCAGACCAAAATGTTGAGGTGGATGGGGTATAAAGGACTTGCACCCTTTCTCAAGGTCCTTAGCTGCTAAATTGGCTTGGAGACTGATTTCCTCATAAAACCTTTGGACCTCAGTAACAAGGAGAAAGTATATAGACCCAATGTCAACTCTGGTTTGGATTAGATTGCTCATAAATCGTCAAAAAACTCCTCGGTGGTGTGGAGAGCTTTGGTGGCAGTTGTCCAAATAATAGAACAAGGGCTGGCTTGGAATGTTGGAGATGGCAGATTGGTCAGACTAGGCAGAGATCCTTGGGTGGGCTGCTCGGATTCTTTTTCCCTGTCAAGAGATCTTATTGAGCATCTTAACAACAGAGGACTACGTTTCCTTAACCAAATTGCTGACATTGGCAATTCCACGATCTGGCGACAAGAGTGGCTCTCAGAGAATGCTCTCTTATTGGAAGGAAGATGGTACGAGGAATGGGGAAACTATCGAGCAGGCCTGTTGAACTCCCGTATTCGCATTTTTGATAAGCTAGATGAACTGAGATGTGTGCATTCTCAGACAGGTATCTATTCTCCGAAGCTGGGATATGACTGGCTAATGGCACAAAAAGGGTCGGAGGAACCAAGTTGGTGGGAAAAACCTTTGTGGAAACTTAAAGGACCAGCTAAAACTCGTTTGTTCTTTTGGTGTATTCTCCAGAAGAAAGTTCCCACATGGGACTTCCTTCAGAAAAGAGGAAAAATTGGTCCTGGGTGGTGTTCCTTGTGCAAAGAGAGTGAGGAATCTGTCCATCATGTTTTTCTCTCCTGCCCTTTCACGAAAATTCTATGGAATGAAATGTTGAGGATGACTAATATCCCCCAAAGTTGGGAAGGCGAGGAGCTTTCTGAAGCCTGGAACAGATGGTGGCAGGAGGCTCCAAATGATAAAGTCAGAACAATGCCCCTGTTGGTTGCCTGGGGTACTTGGCTTGCCAGGAATCACCTGATCTTTAAAGACACTCCTTTCCCTATAGCCAATTTAGCAGCTGAAGGGGTAGCCATTTATGAAAATATCCCAACTCCATCTATCTCTCAGCACACTAGACCAGTTCAGAGGGAAGAGGTTAAGAGCTCCATGCCCTGGGCTTATTTTGATGGGGCCTCAGATCAAAATAGGAGGTGTGGAGCTGGCCTGGTTATATTCTTTCCCTCTGGGAAACTCTGAAAATCTTCCATTGGCCTTGGCACCGGAACAAACAATTTTGCTGAGCTAAAACCTTTACACCTTCTTCTTTGCTGGCTATCCCTTTGTAATGAGCGTGAGGCACAGATTTTCAGTGATTCTTTGAATATAGTAAAGTGGACCAATGGAACGCAACAATGAAAAAACTACATTTTAATTCCTTTTCTTAATGAGATCATCCGTCTTAAAAGTTTTTTTTCTTAGCTCACTATTTGCCATATTTTTAGGGAGCGGAACACTAAAGCACACCGCCTTTCTAAAGAAGGCATTGAACAGGATTTGGGCGCATGGACAGTAGAAGAAGTGGTTGATGTGGTGGCAAGGCCACTTGCACCTCCAGTTTTTGCTTAACTTTCGAGCTGTTTACAGCTCTTCTTTACTATTTCTATTGTTATGTCTTTATGTATATTCAGCTATGTGCAAAACTATTATGATCATGAAAAACATTCTGATGGGACTCAGTGTTGTTTTCCTTTTCAAAGGAGGCCTGAGTCCTTGTCCATTTTTTAACTTCATATGCTTTTTGTAAAATGCCATGACATTGTCTGCTAACTGGCACATTTTGGTAAAAAGATGTAAGATGATACTGTGGTTTTCTTCAATCTCTGTTTCGGATGTTTTCCTAATAGGAAGCCGGGAGGTTGGAAAATGACAGGAACTTGTTTATTCCTAGAGGCTAGTTTTGCCTAGACTGTTTTGGGGGATCACTTGGAAGTTCCTACGAGCAGTTTTTTTTTGTTTCTCTGCCTGCAAAGAGAGAAATGGAAATGCTTCGCATATGCTATGTAACCTTTATATTTTAATAGATGGTTCGATTTTTTTCTGCGGAAAAATATAAATAAATAAATTAGGTTTGTCTCTTGTTATTTTGATTACAATTTCATGAGAAGTTTCAAATATACGTCATAATTTCTACAGAGCCTTGTCATGATCATTGGATAGCTTCCAAGCATATCTTGAGATACCTACATGGAACAATTCATCACTGCCTGAAGTATGATGGAAAGGAAGTTAAATTAACAGGTTTTACTAATTCTGAATTAGGGTGGAAATCAGACTGATGAAAGAAGTACTACAAGTGGTTGTTTTAGTTTGGGATATGCAATGATTTCATGGATGAGTAAAAAAAAAGATCATGTTTATTTAAGTACTCTTGAAGTCGAATATGTTGTTGCAAGTGATGTAGTAAAAGAAGCAGTTTGGATAAGAAAAAATTTCTCGAATTTGTTTGGAAGGCCACTCGATCCTATTGTGATAAATTGTGATAATCAAAGTAGCATCAAGATGCTTGAATACCACGTGTTTCATGAAAGGAAAAATAATATCAATAACAAGTACCACTACATTAAAATCCTGGTGCAAGATGGGGTTGTGAAGCTACAATATATTCCGACAGATAAATAGGTAGATAATGTGTTGTCGAAATCTCTTCCAAGTAAGAAGTTTGATTATTTCATAAGCATGCTTGGATTGGTCGATATTACATATTTAGTTGATAGGGAGATATGAAGCATCTTTTCGCAACAAGATGCTTGGGAGGACATCTAGTCGACCTATGTACAGATCCTAAAATAGGGAGGGTAGCATTAGTCTTGGAGCTCTGACCTTGGATACACACCTAGATCCCTGGGTTGGTGCTAGAGCTTTAAATCCCGATGGTACCTAGAGTGGCTAAATATTGCGTACAACTTAGTCACACCATATTAAAGTACCTTGGTCAATTATCTAATCTGTAGCACTGTGTGTGCTATGACTCTTCCTAGTTCATATCAATTTGAGATATTCCATGTACCTATATATGTATGTAATTATGAATACCCCCCTAGTTAAGAGGGAGTGTTGAAGAATGTAACTAGTGTCGATCTTCATAATTGTATTTGATGAAAAAAAAATATTATAAAAGAAATTGACTTATTAAAGCATGGGTTTAATACTAGGGTCAATTTTTTTTAGGTCAAATCCTTCATTGAAGGCTTCTAGCTTTTGTCTTGAATCAATAGAGTCATTGTCATTTTTATTAGACCCTTCTTGGGATTTTGTATCATGTACAAAGAATTATTTTTGAGTCAAAAGTGTTATTTTTCACCTCCACACCAAATCGGCAATGTTCTCATGAATTTGGCCTGGATTAGGGCTATTCGACCTAGCATAACTATTATACATAGAGAGTTAGCTCAACTCATTTGGATCACGCACTCAACAAGTTCAATCTAGAAGAGAAAGAGGCAGAAAAGAAGAATGAAGGTTAGGAGAAAGAAGGAATTTATGGAAAACAAGAACTGAGTTTTTGGGCTTCTCTCTCTCACACATGTGAAGCTCCTAGACTGTAGGTTGGGCCTAAATTTCATAATCTATTGCAGGTCCGAAATTATGAAGTTGAGGACCGAAATTCTATAGCCGGAGGTCGAAATTATGGATTGAAGCTACATTTGAGAGATTGAAACTCGGATACCTTGGCATAGATCATCTACTAGAAGGAAGAGATAACTTGGTGATTGGAGGAGGTATTTGTCTAGTTCTAAAGGATCTTGGATTGTCTCATCTTGATTTGAATCTACTAGTGGAAGAGTTGGATTGGTTTTTCCCATTGGAGGGGTTTTACCCTAGATGAGTACCTACATCTTGTGTCTCTTGTTCTTGTGGTATTCATATACATTTAATTTGGTAATTTTTTGATGAAAGATAAACTAACAAAGAATTAAAAGGATCCAACATAAATCACAAGTAATAATCAAGAAAGAGGAATCAAACCCTAATTATTATAAACATTGATTTCTCAACAGGGAATACCGTGGCCAACTTGTAGAGATATGTCTCTTGACCCAAGATGCAATAACATGTAGCTAGGTTCATAAGAGGATGAAAGTTTTGTTGTACCAGCAAGCCTACCAATAGGAAATAGGGTCTATATCATCCCTTTCTTGTACCCACTCATCCTTGGGAAATAATTTCCATGGAATTTGTGGAAGGTTTACGAACAAATAGGAATGGTTTATAAAGAAGTGTGTTTTGATGCCCTATAAAAACAACATCAGTGGGAAATAAGCAGTAAATTTGTTCTTTAGATAGGTCTGGGTGCACTTTCAAATACCAAGTAGCATTGTTTTAGATAGACAAAATATTTCTTGGTGCATTTTGGACTACATTGTGGGAGAATATGGACACAAAGTTGAAGAGATATACAATGTTCCATCCGCAAACAGATGGATACACATAAGTAGCCGACAAAACTTTGGTGCAAATTCTCAGGGGATAAAACCAGAAGCATATGAAGACCTAGGATGAAAATCTAGTATATTTACAAAATTCTTACAGCATAATAGTCCACACTTCTCCAAAAAAAGTCCCCATTTGAGAAAAAAAATTGGATATTTTCCACCTTCACCTTTGGAAATTGCATATGGGAAGTAAGGAAAATATATAGGTATAAGAGACACTACAGAAGTCATAGGAGAAAATTAAATCCGAGCATGATCAACATAGAACAGAGAAATTGCAAGGTGGGAGACAAAGTATGGCTACAGTTGAACAAGAACATGTTGTACAGTCCTAGTAAGAAAATCAAGGCTCTAAGGTATGGATCCTTAAGGGCACTCGAAAAGGTGGGTCATAATGTCTATCATTTTACCACCGTATATGTGGATTTACTCATTTGTGAATGTAGAGAATTTGAAACTCTATGAACCTTCCACACTAGATCAAGAAGAGGAAAAAGTCCTACCTTATGTTGAGAATTTGGCACCAAATGCTCATGAAGAGTTGACAGAAGGTACAGTTTTTCATAAGATGCCTACAAATATAAGGCAGGGGCATCATGACCTTACGCAGATTGGGTTGAAAGGACAAATTCTAGGAAAGACTAAATGGTACGTCAAAGAGAAGGTGGAGGAAATAATTCCTCACCTCATTCAGTAAAGTATTTTGGGGACCAAAAGCCTCCCAAAATGGGAAGGTGTGATATATATTGGATAATGTTTTTTTTTTCATCCATATTGATGCTTTCAAAGTGGAAAAAGTGGAGGAACCAACTCTCATGACCATTTTTATCGACAGGACCCAATTTGAAAAATTAGGGTCTGAAACCATCCAAGAGTGTTTTGAGGAATAAAATAATGTATTTTGGGGTTAAATCTGTGTCGCTTTAGCATGATCCTTTTTTCCCTATTCTACACATAGAGACATTTCCAATGGCACAATAATCGCGTCAATCGGAATCTGTATGCGAAATTTATGCCACTTAGAAATTGACTTTTTCGTTTTCACCACCATAATTCGCAAGGATGCCACGCCATGCCCCATTATTCATGAAAAAGGGGCTAACCTCATTATTATGATGTAGAATAATTCATAAGATTATATTTTAATTTTGGTTAATATTTGAGGTAGTCAAGCCAAACCACTAGCAGGCTATCGGGTTGTGTTATCATCGGGACACTAGGAGGAAATGGGGTTCCATGATTTCGAGTGTATTTTCTCCAAATCTGAGAAAAATAGGTGAGAGGAATATGATATAGAGAACATAGAGATGATTTTTTCAATGTAGTATCCCACAGGACACAGGCCATAATTTTTTGTACTCGCTGACCTTTTCTATTCAAAGAAAGAGAGTAGAGTGGCCTCACCTTCCAACTGATTTTTTCTCTCGAAAGGGTTTCCCAAGTCGTATCTTGTATCAAATTTTTGTGTGATTTTTTATTTTGTCATTCTCTATTTTCTGCATAATTTTTAATTTTCATGCATACACTATTAACAATATTGTACAGATCCAGAAATATAAAAAGTAAAAAAAAAAAATTAATAGTGTAGAATTTCAGAGTTTAAATATAATTTTATCATATTTGTTATGAAAAAATATCAAATGGAATATCCATGGAATTTTACTAATCAATCATTGAAGATAAATAAGATGAATGGTACATATACAATGGATTCTCGACACATATGGCTAGAGATCAAAACAAATGTATCATCCTAAAAGAAAAAAGCAATAGTGTTGTGTTTGGAGATAACTCTTCTGTCAAGATACTTGGAAAAGGTGTAGCAAGCCTTATAAGTGAACATATGAAAGCACAAAATATTTTTTTAGTTTTAAGGATTTGAAGCACAGTATTCTCAGTGTTGGAAATATGTGTGATCAAGGTTATAATCTCTTGTTTGACTCTTGAAAGTGTAAAATCGATGAAGAGAAATCAAAAATATTGGTTGCAACATCCACAAAAAGACCAAACGACATATACATTCTAGACCAAGCAGAGAAAAATAAAATTGTAACTAAATAAAGGAGTTGAAATAAAAACAAAGAAGGAAAGGGAAAGAAGACAAAAATAGTATTGAGTTCCATATGTTCAAGGGGGTAAACCCCAAAGAAATAAGTCACCCTTTTCCATTGATGTCAAAATGGGAGAGAAAAGGAAGTGCATCATAGAGACGTAGGAAGTAAAGCAATGAGACAAGGGTAGCATGAGAGTTGACATTAATGAAAAAGGGGGGGATTGTTGGAAAATTTTTCATTGATGTCAAAGGGTGAATGGGGCTAGCATTTTTTTGATGATATGCATGCAAGATACATTGGATTTGGATATAAGGACATCCTATATTGGTAGCACTTCTCATGCCATTTATTTTGATGGTTGTCACATCCCATGAGTCCTCTTGGTTGGATAGATATTGATGGTTGAATTTTGATGCCCCAGATAGGCTTAGCAACAGCACCTTTGCCCCAAAATTTCATGACCTTATCACTTCATTGCAACCCCTAAAATAATTCTAAAACTATGATTTGATTTAGCCTATGTCTATGTCTCAAATTCATCCTTGAAAGGAGACAAAATTTGTTTTTGAAGTGTTGTAAGGTTCCTCTTACAGTTCATCCTAATAAAAAATTCTCAAGTCAAATTCAACATAAGGTCACACCTTTTCATTGGCAAGTATTAAATATTTTATGGGAAACTAGGCACCCTCAAAAAAAAAAAAATATATATATATATATATATATATATATAATCTTATTCGTGGCTTTTTGGCGCGTCAACTCGGTGGTATGAAGAAGTATTTGATATGAAGAAAATCTGAGCCTTGATATTGTTGAATATCTAGGGAAGAAGGTGGAGTTAATGTGGTTTTCCTTGAGCTAATAATTTCATCTTTTCTATGGGACTTTTTTTGGACTAAATCCAACCTACTAAGGCTAAAACCCAAACTCTTCTGAGGCACACTTTGATCTATCTTAAGGGTATTTTATGGGTTGTTTAGCCCTCCCTGAAGTTGAATTTCGACCTCATGCTAAGGCTCTTTCTTAAGAATATTTTTCATTGCTTCTGAGGTAGAATTTCAACCCTATTTAGGGCAAGTTTTAGAGACCCATTTTCAAACATGTATTTGAGGTAGATTTGAACCTATTAATTGAGTTGAATTCAACTTTGGTTAGGGCGAACCTAAATATTTTATTCAAAGGTCATTCTAAGATCATTTTTTAAGTTTATTTGAGCAACCTTGATTTAAGGAATTTTAAGGGAGGATAAACCAATTTTGGAGCAAACCCTCAACACTATTCTAAATTGTTCATTAGACCATTTTTGTGGCAAATCAACTCACTATCCAAAACAAACCTGAGACTTTATTTTGGATAAAATCATGAATTTATAGCAGGCTTTATCTTGGAGCAAATCTTAAATTTGTAGCAAAATTTATCTTGGAACAAACATTGATATTTCTAGAAGACCATTGGTGCTTGTTTTGAAGAAAATATTTGAATTCTTGAGCAAACCTTGTTGAAGTCATGGAGTAATTTGTGTTAAATTTTTTGAGTTAAAGATAGATTAAGGGAATTTGTGGCATTGATGATCTAAGGTATAATGAAGTTTCTTTTGCATTTTACTTGAATGTATTGTAATTGAGTGATTATGCCTTCTATGAGAGCCCAAGAAGTTTTTTTTTATATTTTATTTTATGGGGTGGCGGGGTGGTGCTAGGGAAGGAATTTGTAGCTTCCTTCAAGAGTTTATCACCTTCTTCTAGTGGGAGATGGTAAACTTCGGTTGCAAAACTTCCAGTTGTAGTTGGTAAATCATAACTTGTAGCTTCCCTTGTAATATAAATAAATTGTTCATATATTTCTTGTATATCATGTATATGATCTGATTGGTCAATGCTTGTGATACTTAAATTGTAATAAAAAGTGAAATATTGATTCACCCCACCTCTCATTATCTCCAATAGCAGGAGAGGTTTGGGGTCCCCTTCTCGAGTTGTAGATTCAACTAGGACTATGTCGTGAGGTATGTATCCCATGCTTGGGAAACTCCAGTTTATTTTCCCCCATCATCTCATAACTACTTTGGAAATTGGTATTTTAGCAAGCACATCAAGGGTCAAAAAATAAAATTTAGGGAAGATAGGAAACTTCTCAATTTCCCTTATGTCTTTCTAAGCATCCACCTTCTAAAAATCAAGATCTATATAGGCTTGTCCTTCTTCTTCAACTTTATCATTTTAAAATTAAATCAAAATACTTACATTAGACAGTATTTAGAAATATTTCCATGCTAGGTCTCTAGCATTATAATCCTTTAATTAAATTACAAAACTTAGGGATTATAAAAATGGATGTTAAATTCCCCAATGATATTTAGTCTGTATTGTCAAAATGGTGTTTCAACTACAACTGCATTCAAAGATAAGGTGGAAAGTTTCTTCTTGCCTTTCAAATAGTTGGAAAGGTTGGCATGACCCTACATGCTTGTGGGTGTCATTAAAAATAGTGGGCCAATAATATATAGCTCTTGGGATCTCATGAGTAGTAGTTCTTGCTGCAATCAACCTCCATAAAAACCTCATTGGAACTCCTCAACTTAATTTTTTTCTTCCTCTTTGTTAACACATCTGAGTATCATTCCTTAAGGGCTCCTCCATCCAAGTCCATGTTGAGTTATAATATACTTTTTTGCTTTTAATATTACGGCCCTTCTCTTTTAATCAAAAACATGGAGAGGACATGACAAATTTCTCAAATAGAAAACAATATCAGTGTAACAATCATCATGTTCCAATTCACATATCACCAAACACACCCACTCATCATGCCATTGATTCAAGGCCTTTTCATTTTCTTTCGTTAAAATCTTAGCTAGACCTTGGCCTTTAATCACCTTATTTATTTTGATATCTAGGTCATACTCTTGGATTTGTGAAACCCACTTCCCATAGTACTTAGACATTTTTGTTGGGTTAACACATCTTTTACTGCAAGATAGAGGACATAGGCCATAATTTTATTACACCTTGCATAGGCCCTAAAATGCCTCAATAATTTCACAAGGGAATAAGCTTTATTTTTCGTGATGTATATCTCATCTCAACATCCTTAATGATCTTACTCATGAATGCAACCAAACTTCAATTTCCTTTCTCGTCCTTTTGTAATAATATATTAGCTATAGTGTTTTAGGAGAAAAAGGAATAAATTAGATCATGTCTAGAGTAATTAGAACTAGCTAGGACAAGGGGAGAGGCTATAGGGTTTTTGATAGTATTGAAATACTTCTTACTTTGATCATCCCATGTGAAGATTGCATCTTTCTTAAGAAAATCATTTAATGTTTTGATGATTTCAACAAAATTAGGAATGAATCTCATTATGAAATTTATCTTTCCTGAAAAATAACCACAAGGATTGCTTGTCCTTGGGAGGAAGGATACATCTTATGGATTGGATTCATGTCGGATCTATAGGAACATCATCCTTTGACATGACATACCTAAGAAAATTTCCTTTTTCTACTTTGAAAATGTACTTTTTAGGACTTGGAGAGGTTCCATATTTATTTCACTTGTCAAATATCATCTTCAAGTGTTTGAAAAGTGAACCTCTTTCATTTGAAAAGACAGTCATATCATCTTGGTATATCTCAATTAATTTTGCAATCATGTCTCTAAGGGAAAAATCCATAGCACTCTGAAGAGTATGTCCCCCAAGGCTTCGTGAAAGTAGTTTTCATTTGTTCTTCTTCCTTGACCAATATTTGATTATATCATAAGAAGCCATCAAGCATAGAAAATGTCCCAGCCTCCATAACTCGCTATGAGAGATTCTCCATATTAGGAAGAGGATAATTGTATTTCAAGCAATCTTGGTTGAGATCATAAAAATAAACACACATGTGAACATGTGGATATCCCATGGCTATTTCCTAGTGTATATTGGTTTGGATAACTCAAATGAGTTCCTAATAAGGGAAATAATCCTTGCATCAAGAATTTTCTACAACTCTTTTTGGAAAATGGGTATTAGCTTAGGTTCAATATGTCTTAGATTTTGTCTAACCGAGAAAAATATTTCATAGGGATAGTGTGTTGGATGATTTCCTTGCTATAAGCTTTCAAGTCTTAGTATGAACAAACAAAAATATAATTTTACTCATGAAAAAGGTTCTCTAAATCCCTCCCTTCCTTGGGTGTGGTATTATTTTCCACCTTGATTTGCTACGAGTTAGTGCTTGTGCCAATATCAATTTCAACTACATCATCATCTTGATCTACCGATGACTCTTTTTTGAAAGTGTTGTCCCTATTGAAGATATTTTATAAAGAGATTATCTCATGAGGAAGGAAGCCCTCGCCAAATTTTTCAAGACTCAACTCTTCAAAGTTAATTTCCTCCTATAAAATATATATCATTATGCATAAAGAAGAGAATTTTAGCGTCATCATAGAACATTTTCCAATTCTCGCTATTATTAAGAACCAAGGGTCTAAAAAGGACCTCCATAGTACACCTCCCATGCTCAAAAATTCTTGAAGGTTGTAAGGTAGAAACTGAAAGATACAAGTATTTATCCCAAATGGTCTTATCCCTTCAGAAAAATTCTATGAAGAAAGCCTCGAAATGATCAATGTTGTCCCACACCACATTCATGTATCTTCTCAGCTTTTTATTTATGGTGGTCAAAATATCGCTAAGTTCCTGAGACACAATCAAGTTGGAATCCTCAGCATCTCAAACACTTAATTCCTTCGTCCAAGGCAATATCTAATCCTAATCATATCTAAAAGAGAAGAATATTTTGCAAAGGATGGATGGTGTAACCAAAATAATCCCACTTATTTCAATAAACATGTTTTTAAATGTATTTTCAATTTTTCAATAAACATGTTTTTAAATGTATTTTCATTTTTTCTCATTGTGGGTCTATTCAAAATTATGCAAAGTGGGGACTCTTAGAATGTAGAATCTAATTCCACTTCCAAAAATTTCCCAAACATGAAATTTGAGTAAACCTATAAGGATATAAGTCAAAAATACAATTGAAAAAAATAGTTTTATTTTTCTTCCGAAAATAATTAATCTTGAGGATGGCATCATCATCTTGAATCCAACTAGTACTTTTAAAGTTGATTTTTTCAATACATTTTTCATTTTGAGGCCCATTTTTTACCTTAAATTTCCCCTAATGGACTCTTTGTGGGAGCATCACAATGATACCTTGGCCAGTTAACACATTGGTGATTGGGTTTGGAAACTTGGGATCCATGACATGTCAAGGGTTTTCATAATGATTTCATGCATGCTAGAAGATACATAATCTAAATAAATCCCCGAAACACAATAACCCTATCTAGAGATGATCTTTTAGATCTCATTTGATAAAACTAGCGCTCACTTGAAGTGGACTATAGAGTATGATTTATAGGTTTATTAATTAAATATGGAGTCGCCAGATGAGAAATATAATATAAGCTTTGAATAATACTCATAAATGATTTTGATGCATGTAATTCATCTCTCGAGGAGGACTCCACGCCTCCCTAACATTGACACTAAATATTTTGTTATAAAATATTACACCTTTGTGAAAATCCTTCACCAGGTACAGAACATGCACAATAAGACAAGGGTGTCACCAATGTCACCTCAACAACTACCCCTCTTCTATTTTAATGGTGACAATGAGTGACCACAAGGGAGGTTTATTGGCATAACTAAGCGATCAAATAACCCTAAAGGACTTAAACCTTAGTGCCACTTGGATATCCTACAAACTAGACCCACCAACTCAAGCTTATAAATGTTGGGGCAGCATGGATATTAAGTGAAAAGCATGCAAAATGGTTCATAATACCATGGTTCGATCCTAAAGCTATCCAAACCAAGGGAGTCTCATACTTCTGGAACACATCCAAAGCTCACAAGACCCTTGGTTGCTATAAACTAGGTCAAAATATAAAAAAATTGGACAACAAACCAGGATTAATTACAACAAAATTCTAACCATTCAAAATGCATGAAAAGTACATGTTATGAAATGTTATAAAATTAGCAACTTAGAAAATCAAATTCAACAATTTTCTACAATTCAATTAGCCAATGAACGCAATTTAAACAATAATTTTGACCTTAATAAATTGTAAAAAATGGTTGAAAAACAATAAAAAAAATTCTCCGATGTAATTTAAAATAATTCTACACCATAAGGCATTCATCAAAAACAATTATTAAATCAATACAACAAATTTTAGGTGAAAATTATCCCTAGTTGCAAGGAAATTCAATAAAAAGAGAATTTTAATTAAACTATAGTTTTCCATATTAAGAAAAAATTAAAACATATCCACTAGATGAATAAAGACTAGTGCAGTCTTCACCTAGGGTAATGGAGTTTAGGATACAAACCAAAACCTAGAGCATCTAAAAGGAGAAGACCTAATTTCAACACTCTAGGGAAAATTAAGCTACTTTCCCTAGAATATAAATTAGAGTTCTAAATTCTCAAGAAATTCAAGGAAGAAAAATTAGCCTAATCTCTTCCTCAAATATTTAGATAATGAGGACAAACTCAACAAAGAAAATGCATTAATCCACTTAACAATAATAGCAACAATTCTTGTGAAAATTACTCTGAGCAAAATAAATAAACCAACTTACTTCACATGCATAATACAATATTCACCATAAAAATACTTGAGAAGAGTTCAATCCAAGAAATAAAAAACCCCTAGGCATAGTCACTCCAGTAGGTCGCCATTTCCTGGTACCTCTAGAGAATTTAATACAAAATAAAGTGTCTTATTATGATCCAATGGAGGAATTCGACTTTTTATTTATACAATAAAAATATAGGTTGATTTCTCTCTAATAAATATAAAAGATCCCCACGATAAAATCAATCCACATAGTATGTGTTGAATTTTTTCCTAGGACTTCATAATAAAGTATATGTCTAAAACACCATCACAAACGCATTGAAATACATCAATTCCAAGCATTTTGCAAAGTGGAAATCTAACAACAATGATTCAACAAAGTACACAATGTTTTTTCAAACCAAAAATTGTTTATATTACAACTTTAAAACAAACATAGGACTCTCATACCAGGGATCATGGCCCTTACAATTATCCTTGATACAAGGAAAACTAGGGCTTGAGATCAAAAACTTATGACCCTCAATATACCCAAGAACAAGAACAAAATTGACTTGTTGAAGAAGTGCTTAACACCAGCTTTTTTAGTCCACTTTTCTTGAACACCTGGAAAGTCCTTTTCTACCTATACTCACAGAGAATATCCTCCTCCAATACCTCTACACATCAAGTTGTTCACAAGGACTTTTATCGCTCCAAAATCCTTGCACACTTCAACTCCACAAATGTGCCTTCTAATAGTGACAATGTTGCTCCAAAGGTCACTAAACATAGGCTCAAATGTTTTCCCTCTTACAGTGGTGTTTGTTTCTTCAAAATTATTGTACACTAGGCTTTAAACAAGGTTTTCTCACACCTTCAATTCACTACCCAATGCAGCCCTAATCAGGCATACTTCTCACAGTGGTTTATCTCCTCTTATACCACTGTACAATCCTCCTTAACCACTCAACTCAATAACTCATCTCCACGTCATACAAGCCTACTCACATTAGTTTTTGAGCTTACTTCTCTACTTCAAATATCAATGTTGTCTATGTCATAGTCTAAGGTCAAATTAAGCCTCCTCCAGGTCTCTAACTCCCTTAGAAATCCCTATGTAATCCCTAAAGTCTTGTGGCCTACACAGCATTCAAACTTAGACTTATTAGGGCCTCTGTCTTAATCTCGGCCCTCTCCTTAATCACAATACATAAAACCTCCTTTAGAAGCAGAATTTGGGTCCTCTTTATAGCCTATAAATAGCCATAACCATGACGCAGAATCACCAAAGAAATTCGGCCTTTCTTAGTAAGCCAACTCAACCTTCTACAAACACAAGAAAACCAAGAAAAATACCTCCTTTATCCAAGATCGAAACCTCCTTAGAAACTTTTCCTTCTTTCCAAATCTACGGCTCCTTCTAGCCTTGTTCATGTACATGATTAATTGCACTATATTATGACCTCTCCGTAGGTGACTTCTATGTATAAATTTTCATTATTGTAATTAGCTACCCCTTTACTATTTCAAAGATTCCCTTCATGCAATAATAAGAATAAGCAAATCATTCTTTTGGGTCTTTAGCCCACCAGCATGTGTCCAAATCCCACCACTTGAGTACATTTCCCACAAAACCACTTTTTCGTGGGTCAACTCTACACAAACCCAGCACCCCAAGGGTTATGGGAGTACCTCCCAAGCTACACTTCTCGACACTCTCTCTTAGTGAGGGAGTTACTTCCACTACTCAAAAGTAAATTGTCAACAACAGTAGCCCAATCTCTGACATCCACCAATGAAACATATTTCAAACCATCTTTTGACTGAGGATTAGCCTCTTCAACCTGAGAGGGCTCTCTCAAATTAACTTATGATTTACTCAATTAGGATTCAATCATATGGCTAACTCTGTGATAAATTATTTAATTTATTTGGTTGCAGTTGAAAAATGAAATAGGTTTCACTACCATTGGGCTTATGGAGTCAGTGTGAGGGAATTCAATGACAAATGAATCTCCTAGTGGAAATTGAGCCTTTTACTGTTTCAATGAAAAGACAATACTAACACACAAAAATATTCAATAGCTTAATGTTAAAAGGAAGTCAGAGCAGGCATAACATGAATTCTGAGTAATTCAACATTAATATATTGGAAACAAGATATTAAGAAACATAAGACATAAGCTCATTGAAACACTCAAAGAATCTCAGGTGAAGCAGAAACACAGCACAGTATATTACTAATGATAAAAAATTACAATATTGGTAGTGTCAAATAAAATTCTCCAACCTCTTCTCATTCTAATTTTTGTCTATTAATATGATTTTGTTCATTACATTAGATCTACCCATCTACTTAGATCATCGAACCATCATATTTGACACATACCTTAACCATAAACTATATTCTTGGAACTGAAAAATACACCTAATAACTTAAGATTTACAAGCCTATTATGACTCTATCTTTCATTAGTTACATTCACTTATCTGCATAGTAGGATAACTACATTGATCATGACCAAGTGCTCGAGTGGCACTCACCATAACCTAGACATAAATATAACCCACTGGATTTAGGAACTAACACCCCTACTTTAAAGGAGAATATAAACATAAGTTTTGAGCATTGTCCTCATGCTGAGCTGGATAGGTGACATCTTTGTCGAAGAGTGAATCCCTGCAGGAGTGTCCCACTGCCACCTTTGAATGCCTCCACGTGGTTTGTTTCTCTTCAATACACTTTCCAAACATTAAAATGCCACTAAAAACACCTCGTTGCAAAAACATAGTGCAATAGGTTGTTTCGTAGCGTAGTTTGGTAGCAAATTCATTTTAGCCATCTAAGTCAACTTTTCGTCTCTCTTTCTAATTGGGATATGTTTGCTTGATAATATAAGCTAAATAAAACTCTTGCCCTCCTTTGATTTCTATCCAAAATGAGATTTGTTGCAAAAATTATCCTACAGGGATTTCGTAGCGAAATTTGGCCTTCAAGCCTGAGCTTCGCTACGAAATTGCCTAATTGGCTAAAAAACACAGAATTTTCATTTTTCTTCACCATTTCACCTTCCAAAATGAAAATTATGTTTCTTCAACGCTGCAAAATTTTTCAAAATGTTTAGTCCAACTCTTCAAGCTTTGGGAACTCCATCTTTAATAGTAGAAGCTTGCATCTCCTCAGGCTCATTTATCACTTTGATTTTCAGCCCTCTTTTCTTCAATTCTTCCTGAATCATCTCCATTTGGTATTCTAGCTCTTTAACCTATCCCTTGATATTTTTCCTTTCAAAATACAACCACAGGTTTCTCTTTCTGGTGTTTTTCATTACTCTCCTCAAAGGAAGTGTTATTTTCAGCAACCTTTTGGCATTTGTTAGTGATTTATCATATTGGTTCAGTTGATAATTCATTTTTTCTTCAAAATCTGCCATTGGTTGTCTGTCAACCTTGGCCTCTTGTAGTTCTAACTTGACTTCAATGACTTCTTCTCTGGCCTCCCTTAATTTTTCCTGCAATACTTGTACTTCAATCTTTTCCCTTCAGTCTTTTCCACCATCTTCTCCTTTCCCTGCCTTCGCACAAAAACCTCTTTTGTTCCTGGAGATAGGTCTATGATGTCTTCTGTGATAGGCTACTTTACTTTGTCAACATTTTCTGTTATCTTGTTTTCCATGACACCCTTTGCAAGTTGTAACCTAGTAAGTGGTTTCCTTGGCTGGAATATGAAACCTGCATCTTCTCCTACAAAATCTAACTTTTTAACAGTCTTAATTTTATGTTTCTTCTTTTTGTCTCCTTCAATGTCTTCTGCTTAGACAATTGGAGTCTCTTCAATGTCTATTTCTTGGAGGATGTCTTCAAGATTTCCTGTGTAAATGGTTTGACTTCTAGTTATCCTCATGCGTCCATGTCTGCTAATTTTCTGTTTGTTGCTTGGAGGTGATGGTTGAGGGATATTTGCTCTGGTATAGGTCTTGTTTCAACATCCATTGGCTCTAAGATAGGCTCTGTCTCTTCTTCATTTACATATTCTATCACAGCTGGAGATAAAGTAGCTTTTGGCTTTGAAGTCTTCTTAGGTGTCACTGAATCAACTTCATATCCACTAAGGAAAAGGAAAGATGCCCAATCTCTGTTTAATTTCTTCAATTATTCTAGCACTAAGAGTTTAATTAGACCATAGTGAAAAACTGATGTCTCATTGCTTTCATCCCTGGCTTGAACCTTATCAAACATCTTCCCTAAGCTCCTAAACAAAAAGAAAGGAATATCAAGGAGTTGGTTACTAGTGAAATGTAAAAGGAGACTGAAATGGTACAGGTAAACCATATGAAATCTCCCCTCACAAGTAAAGTACTTCTGGATCACAAACAGCAACTTAGAATAATTTTCCTTCATAAAACTCATTGGAATGCCAGATGCCATGCCAGCTCCAATGTGTTCTGGTTTGAAAAATTCCTCATAGTTCTACATTTTGAATTTAGTGGCTTTGAACCACTCTTTACATTCTCTTGGAAAGCCTTGTACTGTTCCAAGTTATAAATCACAAACATGTCAAGTTTTTTTTCAAGTTGATTTCCATTGTTTGAAGCCTACGTTGTAGCAAGATGTTTGTAGACATTTAGCTTATGGTGAGCATGAGATTTCGGATAGTTATCAAGACATAAAAATTGATGGTGGTCTTCAAAGGAAAGGTGGAACCTCTACAAGTCCATTTCCTCAAGAAGGAAAAAAATATGGACATGTGAAGCAGCATTTGAGGTATAATTCTTCCCATAGTCAAGTTGATTATGTTTTTGTAAAGCATTGTGAATATGCATGCTAGAATGGAAGAAAGAGTTGTTGTGCATATTGTGGTTTGTGTAACCATGATGTTTCGAGATGCTGGAAGAGATTGAAGGCATATAGGAAACAGTTGAAGCAAAGGAAACTTTCAAAGAAGGTGCAAAAGACTTGCACACATTGCCAGAAGAAGGGACATGTTGTTTCCCAATGTTGGACATTGCATCCAACTAATCATCCCAAGCACATGAAGTAAGAGGATAAAAATACTAGTGAAACTGGAACCAAAGATTTCAGTTTCACATGAAGAAGATATTCGGCAGCAAAAATCGCCATGGAAGTGGCTTGGTAAGAAGTGTTTTGACTTCTTAAACTAGTGAGACATACATACGTTTGTACATAGATGAAAATTTCAATCATGTATGCATGTATTTCTCTTGAAAATTTTGATGCAAGATTGCATATGAATGATGTTCAGTTAAAGGAATTTCTTTTTGTTGCAAAATTTCACCATGTATATGTAAAATATGAGTATGATACTCACTAATATTGCGGCAATATCTTTTGTTCAGCTCTTATAGTCACCCACATGTGTTTTGGGTTTATGTACTTGTTGGTACTTGACAGGAAGAGTTGAAAGTGTACATGTCCGTTAATTTTTTATATGCCTAAATAGCGAACTTGTAAATAGGTTCACTGTACATAGATACACGCATGAATGTTGTCAAGATGTATCATGTTGTTTATCAACTTGTGACGATTGTATAGAACATGTTTGTCGACTTGTGTCGCACACTTTTCATATCGAGTTTGTGTCAATAGTTTTCACATTTCATGTCGACTTGTTCATGGATGTCACATGTTGCACGACTTATGTTTTAGCCAAAGGTTTTTGTCAATTGTGGATCGATAGATGGATACACCAATGTGCGAAGATGATTACCATGTATTTTGATGTTACAAGAAGGTGACATTTAATGCTTTGAAGGAGAAAAAAGAGGTGATCTTCATTTCAAATATTGCATGAGATTTTATTTTCAAGATTGATGTGTGTTCTTGTGGCAGGATGTTGCAGGAAGCTTATAGTCCATTCTAGACAACATGCAAAATGTTTGTCAGCTTTGCAGAAGCTGGTTATTTTTGTTGACCAAAAGTTCACTCATATTGCGAGCTTACTTTGGAAAGTGGATTTCCATGACAGATATTGTATTCCATAGTTGCAAGAGGGGCTTCAATCTCAGTGGGAAGGCTAACATTTTGCCAAGCACATGGAGAATTCAGTGGTACAGCAAAGAGTGTATCAGTTTACAGCAGCCGGCAATGGTGAAGAGGGTAAACAACAACTAGGGAGTAGTGGTTGAGAGACATAGTTAGTTGCAGTGCAAGACATGTCAGGGTGATTGTCAGTAAGACTTGCGAAGTAAAATCAGTTGATATAACTTGAAAGTAGCAGAGTGTTGAAGCTCAAGGCAAATAATCAACAGCTTTTGTGGGTCCAAAAGCTCTTCAGTGGGAAGGTGTGATCAAATTTAGATCAAGGACCTAAGTGATAGCTCAAATTTCAAATTTTTTCGGAAGAGTGTCAAGCCTGAGCAACCGGATATATTTCTTCTTCCTTATTTCAGCACCGTAAACGGTTAGAAAAATCGACACCGTATGAAGAAGTTGTCGCGATTTGAAAAGTCCAGTAAACTACAATTTTTGACCTTTGACCAGGTTTGACTGCGTTTTGAAAATTCAAAAAAAAAAATTCCAGGGAATATTCTTGGAATATTCCTCACAATATTCCCCAGAATATTCCCTCTGGTCCAATCATATCATGCCAAGTGGCGGATGTTCATTGGTCAAGGGGTTGTACGTTAGTAAGAGGGCCAATCACAGGTCACCACATGGCAGGCCTAGTGGCCTCCATGTGGCCCAAGAACAATGGTATAAAATTTTTATGGAGTAGACCAGAGTCGACCACAAGACCTTCGAGCGCGCACACCAACGTCTTACCGCTCGCGCTACCAATGGTTCTTAACCTATATTGGTTGCCACTTTTACTTAAATATTGGTGGTTGCGCGTATGGGGGGTCGGGAAGGTTCAGCCCCGAGGGCCAGCCCCTCCCCATGTGGCCACAGCTCAAGTCCAGGTGCAATATGTAAACCACGATGTAAACATAACCACCAACTTTAAAGCTTTGTCCAATACGGCATGACGGTTTGCAAACATCCGCCGACGGTTTCGCTCCATCGTTATGTCTCCGTGGGGTTTTGGGACATGTGTCCAATCCCTAACCACCCATTTAATCCCACGGTTAGGCTGGTGGTAAGTTGGGAGTGCGCCCCAAATTTGGGGATTTTTCCAAATTAAACTCTAGTTAACTTGAGTGCCCCACAATTAGTGGAGTTGTTCTAGGGGTAACTAGACAAAAATTGAATAGGCTCTATCTTGAGCTAGATTCGACCAATTTTGGAGGGTGAATAGTAAATTTTGACTTTCTTGGAAATTCCAGACTCATTGGTGAGGGTTTCAGAGCCATCAGTGGATTTCATAGTGAATTTTGGCTTCATATAAGTTCTAGGGGCCACTAGGGCAACCATGGGACAACAACAGTTTGAGGCCTAGCCAGGGAAGCTAGAGGCCTTTCTCAACACTCCGATAGTAATTTTTAGATGCTTTAGACATTCTGGAACTAATGGTGATGTTTTTAGAACTAGTAGAGGACTTTTGAAGGCTAATATGCTTTAGGGAATTTCAAGGGGCCACTAGGGCCATCAGGTGCCAAAAGGGGAATGAGGCCTTTCCAGAGAAGCCAGTATCCATTCTCAGAAAACCAGTAGTCTATTCTCATTATTTTAAACCTTATGAAT
This sequence comes from Pinus albicaulis, assembly GCA_034641835.2. Taxonomy (NCBI): domain Eukaryota; kingdom Viridiplantae; phylum Streptophyta; class Pinopsida; order Pinales; family Pinaceae; genus Pinus; species Pinus albicaulis. The sequence continues at coordinate 1,408,801,167 of CM076584.1, forward strand.
CCATTGGAAGTATTTTCAGAATCTTTTGATGACTTTTAAATGACAATATGCTTCAGATAAGTTTTCAGTGACCCTAGAGCCAGGGGGTGCCACCACGTAATCGGAGCAGCCGGAGGCCAATTTTAGCGAATGAATAGTATATTCTGACTATTTCAGAAATTATGAATCCAATGAATGGATTTCCAGATTCATTGGGAGAATTCTGAAGGTCGAGAACCCACAGGGATGTTTCAGGCAACCCAGGGAAAATAGTGGATGGAGGCCTAGATTGGCGAGCCAGTGCTCATTTTGAGAAAATGATCAATCTATTTTGGAGATATGATATATGATGGAGATATTAGGTAAGGTTTCAAGGATATAAAATTATTTCATAAGGTCTTAGCTCCATAGTGAAGCTCAAGGAACCTTAAGGCACCAACAGCGGAAATCAAGTCTAAGGGAAGCCTAATTATTTCTTTAGAGTGATGACAACCATTCTAGGGGTATGATGATATTCTAAACCCAATGGTATAGTTAAAATAACCATTGGAGTTAAGTATATACTTTTAAATTAATTTCACATCATAGTCCCAAAGAGCCAAGTTAGTTGACATACACTGAAGCAGACGTAGCCCACGATATTCGAGTGAACTCCTTTATTAAATTTGATGTTATGTGTTGATGCTTATTTTATGCACTTTATGGTTGTTGCGCATGCTTTATATCAGCAAAAAAAAATGTTCCTAAATCACTTAAACAGTTAAAAAAAATACACTTGTTTTCAAGTATAAAATTATGCACAGTGATGTATAAGCATAATCGCTTATTTGTTTAACTGAGTGGGAGGTGCTTGCGCATAAGCATTTCAAGTTATCCACCCATTTTCATATCAATATTGAAGCATATATATTAGTATTGGATTCTAAAATGCACCCTAAAAATATTTCAACACCCATTAAGCCCTCAGAATACTCTACTATGACTCATGAAGATGAAGAAGTGCAACATGATATATTAAAATTACAAGAGAAAGTGCACTCGCAAAGAGAAACAAAAAATGAAATGGAAGTTTTTAAAGAAAGGCGTGGAAGCTAATATGGAGGTTTTTAAGAAATGCGTGGAATTTAAGATGGATGGTTTGAAGAATGGCATGGAATTCATGAAAGGCAACATGGAAGACATGAAGAATGATTTAAAAGCAAACAAAAGGTTTCAAGGAAGGTTTGACAAAGTTGATACAAGACATAATTCTTAATGGCGAAAATATAGTAGAGGAAACTCATGATGAGAACAAAATATTTTTTTAACATGATTTCATGAACTCTAATGTTGGATCGAAGACCCACTATATTCCAAAGATTGATATGAGGAAGTTTGATGGCAAGGATCCCGTAACATGGATACTACAAATGGAGAAATATTTTGATCTCAATAATGTGAAAAACACATAAAAGGGACACCTTGCAAATTTATATTTAGAACAAAATACATTTGTATGGTATCGATGGCTTTGCTCCCATAAAAAAATTGTCACTTGGTCAATTTTTACGGAGGAAATGATAGCACATTATGAGGATACAAATAGCAACACCTTCTTTAGCCAATTTATAAATCTCAAAAAAAAGGGTTCAGTGGTGGAGCACATTGAGGACTTCCAAAAATTTAATATAAGGTCAGCTGATATTCCAAAGGAACACAAGATTTATGTCTTCATAGGGACTTTAAAGGATAACATCCAACATGAGGTTCACCTTTGGGAACCTGATTCATTTGAGAAGGCATTCAGGTTGGCAAGAAAAATTGAATGTAAAATTATGGAGACAAGGAAGCCTACCACTCACATCTATAAATGTGGAAGTGTTTCTACTCCTATAATTCCATAACCTACAAGGTTGAAACCACAAAAATTGGAAGAAAAGGGAGAAAAAGGGCTTTGCTATAGTTGTGATACCAAATACACAAAAGGTCATAAGTGTGCTGAGAAGAAATTATTTTACATAGATTGCAAAGAGGAGGAATAAAATGAACAATAAACTTCAAAATAAGATGATATACACGAGGAACAAACAATAGAGAAAGAAGAAATGACTCTGACCATATCCTGTAATGCATTTGCAGGAATTACCACTCCTCAACCTCTCAATATAGAAGGACATATCAAGAAGAAAAAGGTAATATTGTTGATTGATTCGGGTAGTACCCATAATTTTATTCATTTTAAGGTAGCCAAGGAATTCAATTGCTTCCTATAGCCAACACGGGAGTGTCATGTGATGGTTCAAAATGGAGGAATTATAAATTTCTCTAGAAAATGCCTTAATATCAAGATAACCATGGGGGAATATGTATTGAATATTACAATGCTTTCCATTCAGACAGGATCTAACGAAGCCATAGGGCTTCCTTGTTGGCTTCAATAGCACTACGATACTCTGCTTCTGCCAAAGAAAGAGATATGGCACTATGTTTCTTAAAATACCATGTAATGGGTCCTGAACCAAAAGTGAATACATAACCTGCAGTAGACTTTCGATCATCAGGTTCACCAGCCCAATCAGAATCAATGAAACCAATCAACAATGGAGATGATCCTACATTGTAATGAATCACATACTGAATGGTACCTCGAATATATCGAAGTATTATTTTAAATGCTTTCTAGTGAATTTCATGATGTTTGTGCATAAATCGAGCAACCATACCAATGGAAAAGGAAAGGTCGGGATGGGTATGGGTTAGATACAAAAGTTTACCAACAATTTTACGATATAAGGTAGCATCAACTTCAGGGGAAGTACAAGTGACTTAAATATTTGACTCCAAACTGAAAGGGATAAGGGGGTGGCTTACATTCTTCCATGTGAAAGTGACGTAGAAGATCACAAGCATACTTGGACTGAGAAAGGGTAATACCTTCTTTGGATTGCAAGACTTGAAGACCAAGGAAATAATGCAAATGTATCAAGTCTATCATTTCAAACTTCTTTTTGAGGCTAGACTTCACATGGATTATATGGTTGGGATCACTACTAGTAAGGATAAGATCATCAACATAAAGAACAAGGATTATTAATGACTTACCCACTTTCTTGGTGTAGACACGGTTGTCGGAATGACATCTAGAAAAGTCATTATCTAATAGAAAGCTATCCATTTAAGCATACCAAGCCCAAGGGGCTTGTTTGAGACCATAGAGAGACTTCCTAAGGCGAAAAACAAGGCTAAAGTAATTTTGGAAAAATTTAGGGGGTTGTTCCATGTAGATTTCTTCATGCAAGTCCCCATGTAGGAAGGCAGATTTAACATCCATCTGATGGACTTCCCATTTAAAGGAGGCAACAAGGGAAAGAACAAGGTGGAAGAATTAATTTTTGAAATAGGGAAGAAGGTTTCAGTATAGTCAATGCTTTTGACTTGTGAAAATCCTTTAGCAACAATATAAGCTTTATGTTTATCCACTTTTCCATCTGGTCCAAACTTTGCTCTGTAAAACCATTTGCATCTGACAAGTTTTCTTCCCATTAGAATAGGAACAAGATCCCAAGTATCGTTTTCCAATAAGGAACGATATTATTCGTTCATAGCTCCATCCCAATCTGGATGACCTGAATCTTCTTCAAAGGTGTCTAGATCAATATTTTTAGGAACTTGAGCCAATATGGAAGAGGCTCTGTCAAACTAGGAATGTGTATGACGTTGATCTGCAAGGTCACCTATAAGAGAACCTGTTGCATCCCGAGTAGAGCGGACCCATTTTGGAAGTTGTGGATCTGAAGGAATATCCTGAGGAGATGGAGGAGGATTGTCATCCTCATTGTCATCATCTAAACCAGAAGGAATTTTTCAGAAGCAGAAGAGATAGAGAGAGGTGCCACATATGTCGAATCAGGCTCGCAAGCCAAAGGTGACACACTCGTCGAACTAGGCTCGCAGGTCGATATATTTTCATCAAATTTTACATCTCTTCTAATGATTACATTTTTGGATTTGGGTTGAAGAAGGCTATATCCTTTGACATCTTCATAATATCCAACAAAAATGAATTTTTGACTCTTAGGTTCTAAGGCTTTATGTTTCTCATCTGTAATATGGGTCCAAGCTTCACTTCCAAAAACACGAAAGTGACTTACATCTAGTTTGATTGAGCTCCAGGCTCCTTCTGTAGTGATATTCCTAAAAAAAATAGTAGGAGTGTGATTTAATATGTAATTTTCACAGTTAATTGCTTCTACCCAAAAATTAAAACAAAGTCATTTAGGTTGAAGCATACAATTATCCATTTCTTTTAGAGTGTGATTCTTCCTTTCAGCTACACCATTTTGTTGTGGAGTATATGGAACAGTATGTTGCATTTGAATGCCATTATCTGTGCAAGAGTTGATAAATTTGTTGTTAACATATTCTCCTCCATTTTCAGATCTTAACTTAAGAATTTGATGTCCAGATTGTTTCTCAACAAAGGCCTTAAAGGGCAAGAACATGTTAAAAACTTCACTTTTGACTTTTAAGAAATATACCCAAGTGCGTCTGGAAAAATCATCAATGAAATTTAAGAAGTTATTGTAGCCAGAGAAAGAAACAACTAGAAGTGGACCACATAAATCATTGTGCACAAGATGTAAAGGGGTTGAAGCATGCCAAGAGGCATGTTTGTCAAAACTATCCCGGTGATGTTTTCTGAGTACACAACCGGAACAAACACCATCTCGTTGTTGAGAATTTGGAGGGCTAGAGATTATTACAAATTCTCTTCTTGATAATTACTTGTGAGCTTGCTTGAGTTACTTATGTCTTTCTTTTCTTTAGCTTAGTTATTCTTTCATCAAGTCAATTATCAAAATGCACGTGACACATAATAAACTCAATTCATTTCTTTGTCACCAATCTACACTATTATGTAGTTAAGAAGGTAAATCTCAAATTTACCTTCTTCACCTTTTTAAGGTTTCCTTTCTTCTTATGATATCTATTCAAACTTCAACAAAATTTTCTTTGACTGAGATAGCTCTAGAGTCTGAATTTGATATATCTTAGATATATGTTCTTGCTCTATAAAATGACTTGCACAAAATTATTACAGTCAAACTTCTATGTTGAAAAACCTTCTCATACATCTGCGTTGAAGGTTCTTGAAAACAATTCGTAATCATACTTAATTTATCCCTGCTTGAAGTACGTACTGAAACTCGAGCTTGACAACATCACCTTCACACTTCTTTCTGCTCTTTACACCTCAGAATTATTTGCAAGACGTTTCAGATCTATTCGCAATTTAATTCAGTCCTATCTGCAATTATGTCCTTCTTTCCGCAATATCCTTCCTATTCTTCTATTTCAAATTTGCACCTTGCACTGTCTCGTAAACGCACTATATGATGTCCCTTATCCGTGTTGTAACATTAGAGGTATCCGCATTCTTCACTCTTAAGCCCGCACTATTTTCTGTCTCTTATCTGCATTGTATTTCAAAGAGAGATCCACGCTTATGATTCACCTTCAAATGGCCATATAGCATATGATATTTATATAGTGTCAATATTGTCTTTTAGGCCGAACATTCAACTAATAATTTAGGCCGACTTTCACAGAGTTTATTCCAGTGTATATGATGTATTTCTTCATTGCTTTAAAAGCTTGACTTTCACCTTTATTTGAGAGTTGTTTGTGATCTTGTTTCATTGGGTCATGGAGCACATCTTCCTAGGCTATATCCTTCATGTTTGAGACACTTAATTCTATTTAATCCTAGACGACAAAAACCTAATAGACATCAAGAAGAAGTTTGTCTACATAATAAAATCTTGCTCATGAAACCCATGAAGCAAGTACACCAAAAATACATTTTATTATCTTTGTCTTCTTCTTTACATAATTACATAGTCAACATGAAGACCAACCTAGTTACACTTTTCAACACTCCCTCTTAACTAGGTAGGTATTCATACAAGTACATGGTCACTTTCAAACTGAAGAATCTCATAAGAAGAATCAGATTGGTAATCGCATCTGTATAGCATCATATCAACCAGCATTGTCCTAGTGTAAGGCCTTGACTAACAGCCCCATCCCTCAATGAGACAATGGGCTAAAATGTGGGAGAGACACATGACTTATAGACACCTTCATCATTATCTCTCCAAGGTACATACTCCACCCAGGTGTTGCCAAAGTATGACCTTCTTGGACTATTCTTCTCTTGGGTAGCTAGCCCTCAAAGAATATCAGTCCCCGACTACTCTTATCTTGAATTCCCTAACACATTCTCAAAGAGTATCGAATGACGGAGGATTACCCAATCCTCCATTATGTCTTCCCAAGACCAGAATGATGTGTCTATCTCTCCCTCTCAACCATGGAGGACCTATTCCATAAGGGAATATACTCATTCCTAAACAAGGAATGTACCTAAGCTCATTCTTAGGAATTACCAAGTTTCTTCCAAGTAAGAAACTTATCATCAGGCTCCCTCTTAACCAGGGACCTCCAGCAGCAATGGTGAGACACCCAGCTGCTCATGAAGAATTCCTGTCCTCGATGTCATGGATTTCGATATTGAGGAATCTCCAACTTTTAGTTTCATAGGGCATAGATCATCCATCACTTTCATCCTAAGTCATGTGAGCTATTAGAAAGTGATTCTCCAGACTTCCTTATCTGGTCCATTGTTATGCCATGCTGCTTTCCTTTGAATCATTTCCAAGGATAATACATCCTTTCTCATGATTGGAAGCCCTGCACAATCTCATCCAGATAAACATATACATATGAACTTTTAGAACAAAAGTTACCTTAGTGATGATCTTTCACCATGACATCTTCCTGTAGGTATCGGCATCCTTCATACAAATTAACAAATCCCCTAATTATATGTTTTGTCAAGAGTCTTCGTATTTACTAGACTTCTGTCAGAGTCTACATATCCTCCCAGGGGATCTCCTAGTCACATCTTCTTGGCTTTCGGATGATAGTTGCCTCTTGACATGGTTGCATTTCATTTTCTCTTCCTTTCTGCACATTCTCCATTCCCAAGAACTTACAACTTTTCTAGTTTCTTGATCATATACAACCACCTCATATCCATGAGGACATCTTATGTTGATTTCATATGTTCGTGCACTGAGAAATACTCCTCCATAGATCATACTTTTAAATACAGAAGTTCATTACCTGCAACCATATGACATGACTTCATAGCATCCAATGTTAGCATATAAATATATGCATACGTCATACCCTTTTGCCTTGAGTCATCCTGTAGAAATTTCTCAAGAGTGAAGAGATTCATTCTCTTGGCCTGCTCCATCAATATGTCATCACATCCTAGAAATCTATTTCCATGATGACCCTTGCTCTTGATGAATGTTTTTCATTAGAAATGTTATTAGAGAGTTTTTCCTGGAGCTGATTCACCAGGAGCTCCTACCATGATTTCATCAGGATGTTATACTGCTTCCTATCATATAACTAACAAAAATCACTTAAAGGAGAATATTATCTCAGTTGTAGAGGAGATCCCTTACTTCTTCTTTCTTATCAGGTTCTTTCCTTATTTCAGAGACATGGGCTTCTTTTCTATTTCTCTTTTCCTTTTTCAGATTAGGGACAATTTCTATTTTAATGCCCAAGTTCATCATATCCAAAGCATCATGCTTCATCCACATTTATTCTTTTACTCTGAGGACCAAAACTTAACAAATCTTCCTTTCTTCCTGGACATGGCTTCAAAGGCTTGATTCCTTCACTTCATCCTAAAAAAACTTTGGCTTTCAATCCTGTTCCATCTATTTACATAGAGACCCTAAAACGTGGAATGGTGTGACTTCTATCTTCCTCTATAATTTTGAAATTTCTCCATTCTTCTCATAGAGCTTTTAGCACCACTGTATTCTAGTTCCTGCAGTTGATCAGATTGCTTCTCCTATAGTACTCTTAGAGAATAGCTCCACTAATTTCTTATATACTCATTTTGATGATTTTAGATTTGGTATATCATAGATGATAGTATTTTATGGATTCTATAAGAATCCTTTGGGCTCTTTATATATCCCGTCATGAATTTTGGCATGACATCATTTTATTTGTCTTCTATGGAAATTTTGAAACCCCAAATAGTTTGTTTCTTTCTTTTCAAAGCAGATATTTTAATAGATTCATATAGAGTCATAGATATACTTACTTGAGTAGATGATGTTCTTATTCTATTAGCTTGTTTACTTTGAAGATGGTTGAAGCTTCCTTTGAAAGATAAAGGATGATAGGTAACTTGCCTTGAAGCTTTTGATGGCAATACTTTGAGATAGCAATGATTTTCTGGCACATTTAAGATGGTTCTATAATACTGTCTTATTTCTTTCGTTGTGGAAGACTGATTTTTCTTCTAATCAAATCCTTGCTTTGATGCCATCCATGAAATCTGATCCTTGAGTGTTTCTATGCCCTTTCTAGCACCTTAGCTCTGAAACCATGTTGAGAATTTGGAGGGCTAGATATTAGTACAAATTCTATTCTTGATAATTACGTGCGAGCTTGCTTGAGTTACTTATGTCTTTCTTTTCTTTAGCTTAGTGATTCTTTCATCAAGTCAATTATAAAAATGCACGAGACACATAATAAACTCAATTCCTTTCTTTGTCACCAATCTGCACTATTATGTAGTTAAGAAGGTAAATCTCATATTTACCTTCTTTGCCTTTTTAAGGTTGCCTTTCTTCTTATGATATCTATTCAAACTTCAACAAACTTTTCTTTGACTGAGACAACTCTGGAGTCTTAAGTTGATATATCTTAGATATTTGTTCTTGCTCTATAAAATGACTAGCACAACAATATTACAGTCAAACTTCTACATTGAAAAACCTTCTCATACATCTGCGTTGAAGCTTCTTGAAAACAATCCATAAGCATACTTAATTTATCCCTGCCTGAAGTACGTACAGAAACCGGAGCTTGAAAACATCACCTTCGCACTTCTTTCTTCTCTTTACACCTAAGAATTATCTACAAGATGTTTCAGATCTATTCGCAATTTAATTCAGTCCTATCCGCAATTATGTCCTTTCCGAAATATCCTTCCTATTCTTCTGTTTCAAATCCGCATCTTTCACTGTCTCTTATACGCACTATATGTTGTCCCTTATGTTGTCTGCATTCTTCACTCTTAAGCCTGCACTATTTTCTGTCTCTTATCCGCATTGTATTTCAGAGAGAGATCCACACTTATGATTCACCTTCAAATGGCTGTATAGCATATGATATTTATATAGTGTCAAGACTGTCTTTTAGGCCGAACATTCAACTAATAATTTAGGCCGACTTTCACAGAGTTTATTCCAGCGTATATGATGTATTTCTTCACTGCTTTGAAAGCTTGACTTTCACCTTTATTTGAGATTTGTTTGTGAGCTTCTTTCATCAGGTCATGGAGCACATCTTCCTAGGCTAGATCCTTCATGTTTGACACACTTAATTATATTTAATCCTGGATGAAAAAAACCTAATAGACATCAAGAAGAAGTCTGCCTACATAATAAAATCTTGCTCATGAAACCCATGAAGCAAGTACACCAAAAATACATTTTATTATTTTTGTCTTCTTCTTTACATAAATACATAATTACATAGTCAACATGAAGACTGACCTAGTTACACTTTTCAACACTCGACAAGATACCATAGGAAGACATGTCACCATATTTTCTTTACATAGAGTTTGAAGGGAGTGATAGTTTAAGTGACCAGATCGCTCATGCCAAAATTTTCTCACTTCATCATTATGAGCAACAAAAACGGAGCGAAGACATGATTATCCAAAGGTCAAACTTATACAACCTTTTGGAATCATCAGCAATGCCAATAGCAAAAATATGTCTAGGATCTCTCAGTTCCTTAATTACAACATCATGAGGTGAGAATTCTATTGTTTTCACTTCACCTGAATGAGTTATCTGATAAACAGATAGAAGGTTGCAGTACAAGGTAGGAACACATAATACATCACTAAACTGACCATTATCTAGATGAATGGTTCCAGACCCTACAAGACTAAGAGATCTATCATCACCAACATAAATGTTTTTGGTGTTACAATCATTTAAAAACTAAAACATGGCTTTATTTTTCTCCATGTGGTAAGAGGCTCAAGAATCATTGAGCCACTCATGAGAATGAGTAGAAGAAGATACATCTAATGCATAACCATATCTTGATTCTTGACAAGCACATGTAGAAAGTGTCATTCCCGAAGATGAAGTTGAAGATCTCTCCAAATGGACGTTGTGCTTCTTCATTGATGCTTCCAAGGCTTCCAACTTCTTAAAACATTTTGACTCTACGTGGCCATCACAATTAAAAAAGTTTCAATGTCTATCTGTCTTCTTCCCTTTATTTTTATTTACCTTATCAATTTGGTGAGTTTCTTTTTCAGTTAGCGGCTAAAATTTTTTAAGACCCTTGTTTGGTTTAGGACCATTCTTTTTAGGATGTTACTTCTTAGGATTCTTTGGATATGGTTGTTGTTGGGCTGCTAAGGCTTTCTTAGAAGAGTTTACAATGTTAATAAGACCAAGGTGTAATATTTTTTTGTGTTCTCTTATAAAAGAAAAGAAAAAGGAATAAAAAGAGAGGGACTTGTAGGTTGTTCCTTGAGAAATGAGGGCTTCTCTAGTGGAATGGAAGGTGGAAACAAATACAGAGTATGTAGGGCCTAGCTTAGCAAGAATGGAATAGATAAGACTATCATCTTCCTTTTCGGCCTTAAAACCTTCTAAAATAAATCTAAGGGTCTTGAATTTGGACAAAAAATCTTCAATAGAGGAGAAATTATTGAGGTCCAAAGTAAGCAACTCATTTTCAAGTTGGTGGGCTCTAACTTCATTTTGAATGCCAAAAACAGTATATAGCTTTTTCATAGCTTCATGACGGGAGTCAATTTATTGGATATGAAATCTAAGATCTTGAGCAATGGACATTCCTATCAACCCTCGTGCTTGATCTTGTTTATTTTCTAATTTATTCTTTTTATCTATATCAGTAGGTTTAGATTATTGTCTTGAGGCTATTCTATAAAACCCTTTACTTCTAAGTAATTCTATCATGTAGGATAGCCATTGGAAATAATTAGTGTTGTTAAGAATAATTGGGCATGCACTTTCCATTTTTAAAAACTGAAGTTGTAAAGGTTGAAACTAACTCCTCCAATGGAAATATATCGAAAAATTAAGCCGGTTCAAAAAAAAGGCTCTGAAAACGGCTTTTGGATGAAGAAGTTATGTCTTTTTGAAGAAATGTTGTAGTAGATGTCAAATATTTATGTGATAGGTTGAAAGTTGATGATGAAGTTATACTTGAAAAAAAAAAAAAAAAAATCCCCCCTCTCCCCCGCCACCCGTTTTTCCAAACTTAATATAATAAGCTCACTTAAAAAAAACTACTGTATGTGACCCACTTTTATAAATAAATGAGAGTCACTTTTACATGTGTTTTTTAAATAAAACCTTTTTTTTTTTAAAGGAAACTTGCCAAAAAAAAAATTAAGAAAAAAGCAACTTAACAAAAAGTTTTTTAGAAAAAAAATCTTGACAAAGAGACTTGAATCCAAGACTCTTATTCTCATAGAGTAACTTTACACCAAGTGAGCTAGTAAAAGGATTCTATAATTTTTTGAAAGGAGGAAGGGGTTTTTTTTTCTTCTTTATTTTTGCTTTTCAGGTTGCGTGATTTTACCTGCAAAAAAAAAAACCGTGCAAACAAAAAAAATACAGGTCTTCTTGCAGAACATTATATTTCCGGTTAGTTCGTCCAGAAACTATATACAGTTCTCACTATTTATGATTTCCCAAGATCACACAAAGTCGCAAGGAAAGAGCATACGTAGCAGAAAAATCTCATCTTTATACTTCCAACTTGCCAGATCGCACACAGCGCAGAGCAAAGATCATACATAGAGAAGAGGGCATAGATCCGGCAATAAAAAAAATACTATAAACCGAAATAAATAGAGGGATTAACAAATATCACTGCCAAAAAAAAAACTTTATACCTCTAGATCTAAAATGACATAAATTGGGCAACCGGAAACCTTTTCACATGAAACGAAAGGGGTTCCTCACTGGAACAGAGGCTCCGAACACAAAAGAGTAGTTCTCTTGGCCCAAAAGTAGTCAGAAATAGTAGATCTGGAAAACAGCAATAGCATGCAGTCAAATCGTCTTCAGATTTGTATCAACAACGGATGCAGCCCTCAAAACTGCTCTGATACCATGTAGGAACTTATAGGGTAAGTTCCTTAGATCAAACACCAAAGGTCACTGCGCACAAACAGATCATAGATCACTAAACCAGTATTTGATGTGGTTAAAACCCTCAAAGAGGAAAACATTCCACGACCTAAGCCAACGCGGCCACTTTAGGAAATGTATTAATATTAAAATAAAAATATAAAAAATATAAAAATAAATAAAAAAATACCATAAGATTCTCTCATAAACGGTCACCAGAAAAATAGCACTTTGTTCTCTTTAAATAGAGATCATGAACCATGTTGAGCCCTAAAATGTCTTTTCTTTTCATCAAACTCCACTTCATTCCATCAATCATTTATCATTTATAGGCCTAAAAGATCAATAAGAATGATTAAAATCACTTTAATAATACATGCAATGACTGACTTATTATAATTTTGTGGTTTTGTTGTCTTAGTGATTTCTGAGCAGACTTAGCTACAGAATGCAGTCATTCTATGGCTAGTCATATGTTTTGTATCCATCTTGGTGTTTAAACAGGTTACAGGTGTCATCTGAGGGAAAGACGTATATGGTTAGACTCCAAAACTCTCCTGCATCATTCCTTGTCATCCACGAGGACTGAGTAAAAATCTGGAAGTGATTATGCACGTGGACAAAGCTAAAAACTAAGAAGCAAACTTCTATAAGGATAAGGACTCTTGGTTTGCCTTCAGCAAAACACGAGTCCTCAACAGGAGTTTTAGTTTGATTTTGATTATAAAAGAAACCTATGCCTATTTTTACTCAATATCAGTTATGTAGTTGCTTATAAAAATAACTCAATGAACCGAGAAAGGGAGTTGATGTTTTTAGTTTTCAAATACTGTGACACTCTGTTTCTGAGCGTTTTTTTAATTAAAGGAGTATAACTTTGATGCATATTCTGAAGGCCACTTTAAGGAGTTAAAGATTCGTGTGCCAATCTAGTAGTAGAGGGCCCCTGCTATCTGAAGAGGCTTTTGCATACTTTCTAGATAAGTAACCTTTAATTTTGTTTTGATTCTTAACTTAGGCAGTTTTCCGAGTTTATCCTTTTGCATCATGTTTTATGTCATTTACTTACGTCGAAGATCCTCATAATATTACAGTCAATCTTTTTCTCATAAGTTGTTCCAATATATCTCTAATACGTGAATGAGATCTATCTGTAGTACTTTGAGTTAATTGCATTTCAGTTCTGTTAATTGCATTTCAGTCCTGTTAGTTAGACTTAGAAGATCTTCGTTATTTTATAAGCTATTATTGTTCTCAAGCTCTTTTAACACATCACTATTATATGAATGAGAATTAATTATATTATTTTGAGTTATTGACATTTGTTGTTCTTCAATTAGGTAAGAGATTCTCATGATATTATAAACAGTCTTTCTCTCAAGTTGTTCCAAGAAATTTCTAATTCCTGAGTAAGACTTAATAGTAATATTGTGAGTTGCAGAATGAGCTAGTTCTAGTGTCATAAGTTATTTTAGCATAGGGATCCTTACTATGTTACAGATGATATTTTTCTCAAATTGTTCCAATAAATTTCTAACAATGAATAAGATTTCTCTATGATGTTTTAAGTTATTATTTTCTAAAAGAACCTCATCACATCAGAACTAATCATTTCCTCATTTTGTTTCAATATATCTCTAATGAAACGAATTGGACTAAGTTTAATGTTATGAGTTACTTTCTTAGCAGCTTTACAATATGTGGATTAGCATTCTCTGTTCTTGTTATCATTCCTAGTTTAGAGTAGATCTTATTCTGTTTTAGTGCATTCAGTAACTTTTCTTTGCTATTAATTTAGTTTTTCCCCTTAGCATAAAAACATAAAACCAAAAACACTAGAAAAGCACTAAACACAATGAACTAGGAAAAGGATACTTAGGCACATATGGTGCACTTCACTTCAACAGTTTACTAGCCCTGGTCGATGATTTATGATATCAATTTAGGAACACTAAATTGAACAAACAAACCAATTGGGTGTTAAGCCACGGATCAAGTCTTCATAATACTGAGGAGAGAATGAATTGGCAGATCACTACATATCATGACTGTCGGATTATAAGTTACAAATGTACATAGTAAAGAAACACACTTTACCTAACTCTACTCTAGACCAAGTTATACTTAACTATTTCCTATATGTCGAAATATCCTAACAATATTTTGAAGTTGTTGGAAATATTTGGGATGGTGGACTGCAAGTCTGTGACTACTCTGAAGGAACTCAACTTTAAGGAGTTGTGTGGAAGTGCTACTGGGCCCGATTTGGTAAATCCTATCAAGTATCGTCAATTCATAGGGGGCCTGATGTTCTTAATGGACTCCCATCCGAACATATGTTCTGTAGTGAAAATGTTGAGTCAATATATGTTCAAGCCTCATCACATTCATTGGAATTGTTGCCAAGAATATCTTGAGATATCTCTGGGGCAAAATCAATCATGAACTGAGATACACTGTCGAGAATGTGAGGCTCCATGGATATATCAATTTTGAATAGGCAGGCAGCATGGTGGATCGCAAGAGCACATATAGATGTTTCTTCACTCTAGGTTATGCTTCAATCCCCTAAATGAGCAAGAAGAAGAAATCAGGTGCTTTAAGCACCGCAAGTATGGCTTGTTGTGAATTTGTTTGGATGAGGAAGCTCTTTAGTGAGTTGTTTAGGCATGTACTGGATACCACCATGATCCATTGCAACAACTAAAGTGGGATTCAATTTCTAAAGAATCTTGTGTTCCACGACCACTCCAAGAATATTGATTTCAGGTACCACTTTATCTGGGATATGGTACAACGAGGTGTTGTAAGGATCCATCACATTAGGACTGATGAGAAGGTCGCAGATATTCTCAGGAAGCCCCTGGGGAAGGTAAAATTCTTAACCTTCCGTGAGAAGCTTGGAATCGTGGATAGGCCCTCTTATGAGGGTCCCGCTTGACTTGGACTTTGAGCTCTGGGAACTCCGAGGGGCTTGGGGATAGCTTCTATAAGAAACCACAGGGAATGGTTTGCCTTTCCTTGTTGGTTTGTTATTCCACACCATTATGATATTAAGATGGTTCACCCTCTCTTGACCTATGCCCCATATACATCCTACCCATGTAGTCCAGGACTCATGGGAAGTACCTCTCATCTGGCCAATGAGTTTGGAAATGAGGATAGAGACCATATCATTACCGATGGATGCATCATGTATTATCATAATATATATGTCTAGGATAGTTTGTGTCCAACACCTTGATCTGGGATTAAGTTTGATTGAGGTTTTTACCTCTAAACTGACTTTGGTTCACTAGAGAGTGGCAAGGTCTTGTGACTCACTCTCAATCAAATCTTCTTCATTATTTATTCATGGTTCAGTAGAGTAGAGAGCATAGTACAGGGACATCAGGATGACATAGGATGACATGATGGTACAGGATGGTACAAGATGACAGGATTGCATAGGTTGACATATAGATTGACGGGTGGAGTTATCCCTAGTTGAGAGGGAGTGTTAAATTTGGAAACTAGGGACAAACTACACTTTGTACTTATCATATGATGGAGATGATGTTGTTTTTATATTCCTTTTTCTGAGAGGTGAAAGATTGATTTAAATATCATCTTGTTTGGATGAGTAGGAGTTGAATTTTTGTTAATTTTGGGAAACTAGGTCCAAACTCCATGTTGTGATGCTCAGATGACGATGCCAATATTTTTATTGGATTTCTCTTTCGAAGAGGTGAAATATTTATCTAAATATTATCTTGATCTGATGAGCAGAACATTTATTTTGAATTAATTCCACTTATGTGCAAGGTCGGCCAGAATTATAATGTAGGCTTGGAGCCCCAACAGATGTGTCACACACCCTCACTGATGGATATATATAGGTCAACGTTGGAGGTCATTTTCACCATCACTCATCACACATTCTCTCTCTGCATCTGATTGGTTCGATCATCATCTTGGAGGCTTCTCTTCACTCACACATGGGAAAAAGCAGCATCTAGGGTTTCGGTTTATTCTAGGGTTTCCAGCTCAAAATTGACTAGCGTTGACTTTGATCAACGCTTGGTAAAATTGACCCGAAACTCTCCCAAAACTTCGATCTCCTCAATCTGCAATTTTTGGCACAAAAACTGAGGTTGGACGTTGACTTTGACCTGGTTGCGTTGACTTTATGCTGTTTTTGTTTTGCGTTGACCATTGACTGGACAGCATTGAATTTTGTTGAATTTGGGTTGACTGTTGTAGAAGTTGTCCAAGAGGGTCGTGTGACACATTCTAGTTGGCTGACTGTGAAGAGAATTTTCTGGTTGAAGCATCCTGTTGACCTCCGTAACGCACCACAACACATATATTTTTCTGATCAAGTTAAGTGTATTTTTGGCTTGTCTTCCGTTGATCTATTGGTATGTTCTATCATCATTTTAATTTCATGTTTATGTGATTACTATTTGATATCATGTATAAATTAAAATTTGCATCAAGCATAGAACATCTACGAAATTTTTCATGGTATCAAAGTTAAGGTGAAGACAAAACCCAAGTTTGTATTGAGAGCAATCATCGGAGAAGTAGCATTTTTCAAGGATCCATGGGTACCTCAAATTATAATGGCTTAAAAGCTAATGACAAGTTGACTGGAAAGGTTGACTTTCATGCTTCGAAGATGTCTTTGGCTTTAATGTTGGAAGACCAAGATGTCATGGACTATCTGTAGGGTAAAATCCAAGAGCCTCCATCATCTGCACCTGCTGCCACCAAGTCAAAGTATAAGAAAGGAGAAATCAAATCAAAGCTAATCATCCGGGATTCCATCCATAAGAGTCTGGTTTCCTACATCTTTGAGTTGCACACATCTAAGGAGATGTATGATAAGTTGGTCAATATGTTCAGGACCAACAATGCAAATCAAGTCCTTTTCTTTAAGAAACAATTGAAGAATCTTAAGAAAGGCAGGGATGAATCCATTCAATATTATTTTCTGAAGTTGACTAAGATCTGGAATAATCTTCTTGCCATTGGGGAAATAATATTTGATCGAGAAATGGTTATCACCACACTTGGAGGTCTCCCCTCTAAATGGCATGTATTCATTACTACCATTCTCAATAATAATGTGATACCTAATATTGATGAATTATTGTCGAGATGCACTCAAGAGGAGACAAGAATGATAGAATATGAAAATGAAGGTAATGATGCCTTCACCGCTCATGCTAAGAAGAAGAACAATGGCGGTCTGAGGAACCATGGAAGAGAAAGGGCCCAAGGAAAGAAAGGAAGATGTTACATGTGTAACATGACTGGCCACTATTCTAGAGAATGCCATAATAGAAGGGATTCTCCGAGGGATCTTGATAACAACAACAACCGGAGGAATGACAATCAAAGGAACAACAAGTTCAAAGGAAAGAGGAAGGCTCCCTCTGGTCACAATGGAAATGGGAAAGCTTTCGAAAATTCAATAAATTCTAGGTATGAGGAATATAATGTTGCTGATGATAAGAAAAATGAATTCATTCTTGTATCTACCCTCTCTGTTGCATCTCCACCCGACACTATGGATGTCTGCTTGATTGATAGTGGTGCTTCAATGCACCTCACTGGGTTTAAGGAAGCACTTTCTGATTTGGTTACGAAGGATACTAATCTAAAAATTATCCTTGGAGATAATGCCACCTATCCCGTGAAAGGGACTAGGACTGTGACCCTCCACTTATCTCAAGGTCAAGTCTTCCTCTTGCAAGAAGTATTATATGTACCTGATTTGAATAAGAACCTTGTGTACATTTCGGCCATGGAAGACAAAGGTTTCAATGTGGCATTCGTTGATGGGAAGGTACGCATCTGGAAGAAGAGTTTTAAGGAAGCTATCATGATTGGGTTTAGAGTTGATACACTCTACCAGGTTGGAGGAAGTCCACTAGGAGCTATGACATGTGATACTATTCGTCAAACCAAACTATGGCACCAGAGGTTTAGACACCTTCATTACAAAGCCCTTCCCGAAGCAAGGAAGGTGGTGACATGGATGCCCTAATTCAAAAATGATCATGAAGGTGTATGTCAGGGTTGTGCCGAAGGAAAGTATACAAGGGGACCTTTACCCTCAAGTGTCACAAAGACATCTGATGTCTTGCAATTGATACATTCTGATTTGTCTGGTGTGTTGCCCGTGACATCCTTGGGAGGATGCTCTTATTATATGACGTTTATAGATGACTTCTCTCGCAAAACCTGGATATACTTATTGAAGAAGAAGGATGAGGCTTTCATGTGGTTTCGTACCTTCAAAGCCTTGGTGGAAAATTAAACAAGGAAGAAGATCAAGATTTTTAGGACCGATAATGGCATTGAATATGAAATGAACGAGTTCAATAAATTTTGCAGAGAAGCTGGCATCAAGAGGGAGACCACAACCATATATATTCTTAAGCAAAATGGTGTTGCTAAAAGAAATAACAAGACCATTGTGGAAGCTTCTCGTGCCATGCTATGTGACAAAGGTCTTCCGAATTTTCTATGGGGAGAAGCTGTGAACACTACTGTGTACATACAAAATCAATGCCCGCATTCCGCTCTGGACTCCAAAACTCCCGAAGAGGTTTTCTCTGGTAAGAGACCTGACGTCTCTCATTTTAGAGTTTTTGGTTGTCCTGTTTATTTTCATGTACCGAAAGAGAAGAGGAGCAAGTTGGATGCTTCTGGGAAAAAAGGAATGTTTGTGGGCTATAGTGAAACTTCGAAGGCTTATAGAGTTTATGTGCCTAGTCAAAGATAAGTGGATATTTTCCACAATGTTACCTTTGGTGAAGATGATTCCGTCGAGAAAATAATAAATCTTCTGGGCTCTGAGGAATATCATGAAGTAAGGTCTAGGAATCAGGAAGAATCGAAGGATGAGATGATGCCCGATGTTGAAGGACCTATGGACCCTATTGATCCACCTCCTTCAATGAAGAGAATACCCTCATGGCTCAGGGATACTCTCGAAGATGCCGAGAGACATATGGCCCCAAGGGGGACATTCCGTGAAAGCAAGAAGCCGAATAGATACCAACGATATCTAGCATCCATGAGTACAATTGTACAATTTGAGCCTGGATCTTTTGAAGAAGCTGTAAAGAATCAAATCTGAAAGGATGCTATGCACGAAGAGTATGAGTCCATTATGAAGAATGATGTCTGGGATGTGGTTCCAAGACCGGAGGACAAAGTTGTTGTCACCTAGAAATGGCTTTATAATATCAAGCATGGATCTGATGGTAGAGCTGAAAAGTTCAAGGCAATATTCATTGCTCGTGACTTCTCTCAAAAGGAAGGCATATACTATGATGATATATTTTCACCTGTGGCCCGCAAGGATGGAATCTTCATCATATGGATGTAAAGACCGCCTTTCTACATGATTCGATAAAGGAAGAGGTGTATGTGGAGCAACCTTTGGGGTTCGAAGTCCAGAATAGAGACACCCATGTATGCATGTTGAAGAAAGTCCTCTATGGGTTAAAGCAAGCCCCCAGGGCCTGGTACGAGAGGATAGATAGCTACTTGATGAAGCTAGGATTCACTCGTAGTAATTTTGATCCAAACCTTTACTTCAAGG
This sequence comes from Pinus albicaulis, assembly GCA_034641835.2. Classification (NCBI taxonomy): domain Eukaryota; kingdom Viridiplantae; phylum Streptophyta; class Pinopsida; order Pinales; family Pinaceae; genus Pinus; species Pinus albicaulis. The sequence goes on from CM076584.1 coordinate 1,408,821,021, forward strand.
TTGATAGAGAAAATCCTCTCATTCTGGTTATCTATGTGGACGATCTCTTCTTGACAGGTGTTGACCCTCTCATTCATCAGTGTAAGAGGGAGCTCAATTCTGAGTTTGAGATGAAGGACCTAAGGTTGATGCATTACTTCCTAGGCCTAGAGGTCTAGCAGAGACCTGGCGGGATTTTCCTCTCTCAAGGAAAATATATTGTGAAGCTGCTAGAAAGATTTTGAATGGTGGACTGTAAGTCTGTGTCGACACCGATGGAGCTCAAATTTAATAATTTGAGTGGCAGCACTATTGTGACAGTGCTAGAAAATCCTAACAAGTATCGTCAACTTGTAGGGGCCCTAATGTTCTTAGTGAACACCCGTCCAGACGTATGTTTTGCAATGAACACTTTGAGTCAACACATGGTTGATCCTCATCACATTCAATGGGTTGGCGCCAATAATCTGTTGAGATATCTTCGGGGCACGATACACCATGGGTTGAGATACATTGTCGGGAGTTTGAGACTCCATGGATATTCTTATGTCGATTGAGCTGGCAGTGTGGTGGATCGAAAGAGCACATCTAGATGTGGCTTCACACTTGGGTATGCTTCAATATCTTAGATGAGCAGGAAGTAGAAGTCAGTGTCTTTGAGCACCGATGAGGCCGAATACATTGTAGCAATTATGCCATGTTGTGAAGTAGTTTGGTTGTGAAATATCCTCATTGAGTTGTTCGGGCATGTGCTAGATACCACCATTATCCTTTGTGATAACCAGCATGGGATTCGTTTTTTAGAGAATCTCATGTTCCACGATCGATCCAAGCATATTGATATCAGGTACCACTTTACCTGAGATATGGCATAGCGAGGCGTCATAAGGCTCAAATCCCTTGGGGAAGGTCAAGTCCCTAACCTTCCATGAGAATCTTGGAACCGTGGAACGACCCTATGCTGAGGGTCCTGTTGGACGATGAGCTCTAGGAGCTCCAGGGGGCTTTGGGAATAGCTTATTGGAGCTATAAGCAACCACAGGGATAGGCTTGCCGAACCTTTTTGGTGTGCTTCTGCCCCACCATTTTGATATTGAGTTGGGTCACCTCTCTTTGATCTGTGCCCCGTATGAATCCTACCCATGGAGACCCGGACTCATGGGAAGTGCCTCTCATCTTGGCCAATGAGGTGGGAAAAGCTAAATATTAGTAGCAAGACCGATGGACGCATCGTAGATTGTCGTACTCTCTATTTCTAGGATGGCATGTGTCCAACCACTTGATCTAGGATCAATTCTAGTGAGGTTTGGGACCTCCAACTGACTTCGAGTCAGTTAAACCAACTTCGGGTTGGTATGTGACTCCTTTGAGTCCTATAGAGGTTTCGGACCTCTTAGCTGATTTTGTCAGCCGAAAGTGATGTCTTTGTGACTCACCTTTTAGTTCTGAAATAAAGAATCCAGCAAATCAAGTTATGGCGGGATGATGCACGATGTTTGGATGGCACAGGTGTATGCAGTTCTCCCTAGTTGAGAGGGAGTGTTAATTTTTGGAAACTAGGTCAAAACTCCATGTTTTGATGCTCAGATGATGATTCCAATATTTTTATTGGATTCCTCTTTCGAAGAGGTGCAAGATCGATCTAAATATAATCTTGATCTAATGAGTAGAACATTTGTTTTGAAATAATTCCACTTATGTGCAAGGTCGGCCAGAATTGTAATGTAGGCTTGGAGCCCCAACAAATGTGTCACACACCCTCACTGATGGATATATATAGTTCAACGTTGGAGGTCATTTTCACCATCACTCATCACACATTCTCTCTATGCATCTGATTGGTTCAATCATCATCTTGGAGGCTTCTCTTCACTCACACGTGGGAAAAAGAAGTAGCTAGGGTTTCGGTCTATTCTAGGGTTTCCAACGCATAATTGACTAGCATTGAATTTGGTCAACGCTTGGTCAAATTGACCCAAAACTCTCCCAAAAATTCGATCTCCTCAATACGCATTTTTTTGCACAAAAAATGAGTTTGTACGTTGAATTTGACCTGGCTTCATTGACTTTATGATGATGTTGTTTTGCGTTGACCATTGACTAGATAGCGTTGAATTTTGTTGACTTTGAGTTGACCGTTGTAGAAGTTGTCTGTGAGGGTTGTGTGACACATTCTGGTTGGTTGACCGTGAAGAGACTTTGTTGTTTGAAGCATCCTGTTGATCGTCGTAACGCAACACAACACATATTTTGATGATCAAGTTAAGTGTATTTTTGGCTTGTCTTCCGTTGATCTATTGGTATGTTCTATCAGCATTTTACTTTCATGTTTATGTGATTTCTATTTGATATCGGGTATAAAGTAAAAGTTGTATCAAGCGTAGAACATTTACGAAAATTTACAACTTTGATTTTATTCTCTCACACATGTACATTTGTCAAGGTTTACCAGAATTGTAATGTAGGCTCATAAGCCCCGAAAGGTGTGTCTCCACCCCTCATTGATGGATATAAAAATGAGAGAGTCAATCCTCATTTGGACATCATCTCATCTCAGACATCTCTCCTCTCTCATTGGTTTGTACAGCCTCAAGGAGCATCTCTCTCCTCTTTGCACATGTGGACAGCTGCTATGATTTTCGGAATGTTTCTAGGGCAAAAAACAGAGCATTGACCAACATTGACTTTGGGTCAACTTTGATGTTTTGACTCTGATTTCTTGGGCAAAATTTTGATCTTTCTAGGTCATAGCTCTGGGCATGAAATCCAAGAATTCTTGGTAGTTTGACTTTTGGGTTGTCCACAGAATTTGACCCCAGAGTTAACGAGTGTGTTGACCAGGTTTGATCGAGTTTTTCAGGATTGTTTTGAGTTGAATTTGACCGTATTTGAAGGTCGCATTCACTGAAGTTGACTTGGCTAATTTTGGAGAAGTCAAATCATTGATTTTTCCAGTGTTGAATTTATGGTTAGGGAATCATGTTGATTGTTGTTTGACTGAAGCTAATTTGTATATTTCTCTCTCTCTCTCTCTCTCTCTCTCTCTCTCTCTCTCTCTGTGCTGAAATTTTGAAGAATAATAAGAAGATTTGATCAAAGATTTTTCCCCACACTGGGGTTTTTTCCCTGGCATTCTCTTGTCTTGGCTTGTCTTCTGGTTATTTGTTTATGTTCTGTCATCATTTACTGTCAATATTAATGCGCTTTCTAATCTGGAATTGAAATTGGGCTAATAAGAAAGATTGAAGTAAATTTCTCTAAGCATAGAACATACCATTGTTATCTAAAATTAACAAATTCACTGAGATACAAAGATCACTTATATATATGTAACAGATCCCAAATCAAACAAAAGGTTATTTTGGAATTTCACACCTCTCTTATAGGAGAGCACTCAAGATTTTTAAAAACTTACCACGAGGTCAAGAAGGAATTTTTTGGGGATGACCCTAAATCAGATATTTAGAAGTTTGTGATAGAATGATTATTTTTCCAACAAAATAATGTTGAGACAGTTAAAACCCCATGTCTTTTACAACCATTAGCCAGACCAATTCAGCATTGGGAGGATTTTTTAATGGATTTAATCACAGGTCTACCCAAGTTTGAAGGAAAGAGTGTCATCATGGTGGTAGTTGATAGACTTACCAAGTATGCACATTTTTGTGCACTATCTCATCCTTTAAATGCAAGTAGAATCTCTAATGTATCTTTCGAAATAGTTCAAATGCTACATGGAAACCCAAAGTTTATTGTAAGTGATAGAGATCTCATTTTCACTGGAAATTTTTGGACAATTATTTTCTTTTCATGGTACTCAATTAGCTCATAGCTCATTTTATCATCCTCAAATTGATGGGAAATGTGAGAAAATGAACAAATGTTTGGAAGGATATCTTCATTCCTTTGTATCTAATAAAAAACACAATGAGTCAAGTGGCTACCTCTAGAATAATGGTGGCATATCACTTCCTTACCGCAACAAAAATGACCCCATTTATGGTGCTTTGTGGATATCATCCATTGTCCATCACATCATCTTTAAGAGACCATTATAAATTTCAAGTAAAGGAAGATCACATAGAGCATCAACAAGAAGTTCTTCAACTCTTAAAGTATAACCTAACACTAGCGCAAAATCGAATAAAACAAAAGGAAAATCAACATTGCAGTGAATTAAGTTTTAACATGGGAGATTGGATATTTTTATGGCTACAACCATACAAACAAATGTCCCTCAAGCAAGCTAAGAAGGATAATAAATTATCACCCAAGTACTATGGCCCTGATAAGGTGTTGCAAAAGATTGGCACTACAAATTGGAGTTGTCTACATCTTCATGAGTACAAGCAGTTTTTCTTGTTTCATCCTTAAAAAAGGTTATTGGTGACAAGCTTAGAATTCATACTATATTTCCATAAACTTGACAAGGAAAGAAAAATCATATTGGAGCATTAAAAAAAAAAAAAAAAATTTAAAAAATTAAAAAAAAAAAAAAAAAAATCTAACTACAGAATCAATCAATTTCAAGATCTCATTAAGTGGAATAACTTGCCCGCTAAAGATTCAATGTCATGGGAGGATCAATATTTTATACAAAATCATTCAGTAATCAAGCATTAAGGACAACACTTTTTTGAAGGAGAGGGGAATGTTAGGTCTCTATCATACTAGTTTAGCCCCCATATTGTTATTGTTGTGTCTCATAGAAGTTCATTATTGTTATTGTTGCGTCCTTAAATTATTATTATTATGCATGCCCTAATTATAGTTTGGCCCCTCAAACTCTTATATATAGCAAGGAGGCATTTTAATTTAAATCATCAAATAATTGTTCATTTATGTGATATAAAGGGATACTTCCCCCTTTAAGTGTTTTATTATCTAGTCGTTGATCTATATTTTATTGTGTTTTTGTGTTATTTTTAACTATCTACATAACAATATTGCTTTCCCATCTCGGAATATCACCTCAAACCCCTTCACCTCGATCATTCATTAGGGGAATTTTGAGGTCTAAAATGGGCCTCCTAAGAAAAATGTACAACAATGATAAACTTTATAACAAACAATAGGATTCAAGATGATGATGTCAACCATGGGGGATGATTCACCATTTTTTAAATAAAAGGGTAAAAATATTAAAAAATAATAAAATAATAAAACTACTTTTTCAACTCGTATTTTCAACTTATCTCCAAAAAATTTTACTCAAATTTCGAGCGGGAGTACTCGTTGGATGCAAAATTTAATTCATCATCCAAGGAATACCCATATTGCATACTTTCGATGAACTCTACTACACGAAAAATGAGAAATACATAAAAAAACGTGATTGTAATCACGTTTTTTATGTATTTCTCATTTTTCGTGTAGTAGGACCCATCGAAAGTATGCAACATGGGTACTCCTTGGATGGGGAATTAAATTTCGTATCCAACGAGTACTCCCACTCGAAATTTGAGTGAAAACTTTGGGAGATAAGTTGAAAATATGAGTTGAAAAAGTAGTTTTTCCATTTTTCCCTCTAAAATTTGATGATGTCATCAAATCTTATTTGATTTTTTCCACTATTATTTTATTATTTCCTTAGGAGGCCCATTTTAGACCTCAAAATTCCCCTAATGAATACGGACAACAATGTTTTACTGAGTTGGTACCTACAGACATCTTCATAGTACCGGCATCTTCGACTCCATCCTAACACAACACCTGAACCTATGATAGCTTTCTGACTCTTATCGTCAAGCTACATGTGTAATTTTGAGCCCCATTTAGTTAGAGTCTCAAAAAATTTTGAGATTCAACAAGATGATGAGCTTAGTGAAAAGAATCGCCTTCACTAAGTGGGCCCGCAGGCTATTTTTGGCGCAAATCTATTTTTAGGCTATGTCTATTTTTAGACATGTCGATCATATTTCAGAAGTTGCAGGATGCTATTTGTGGATGGTTGGTCAAGTTGGAAAAATAGATGAAATTCTATTTTTAGAATATTGGGCGAAGTCTACTTATAGATCGTCAATCTAAAAATAGATGCATGTCGATTATTATTAGCTCTTAATAATAATCAGACTCTAAACAACAACTTATTCTCTTGGAGCACTTCAGTTCAGTGCACACATGTGGCACATCAGCTGAAAGAAGGAATTACGCTATTCCTAAGGTTTTACTAGAGCTAATGCATGGAGGACTCAGTTAGAACTCAAGTGGCAGAGTTATGACATAGTTGGAAGAAGTAGTTATGGAGTTGTATTCAATTTAACTCAGTTAGACTCAGTTGAGCTAGTTGTATCTAGTCTAACTGATTGATACACTAGTGAGAGTGGAGTGAATTAATTAGTTAATTAATTCACAAATAATAACTCATTAATCAACTGAACAATACAACAGTTAACTACAGTGCATGGCAGTTTCAGTGGAGACCAATGGAGTAGGTGAAAGGGCAAGATAGACTATCTATTGTGACTATTAGTGATGCATTGATTGCATCAAACACACAGTGGAGATGCCAATGAGGATTGCACAGTCAAGGATGGAGTAATTCGAATTCATTCAGAGCTATTCTTCAGCAGATATTGCGCAGTGGAGGCAGGCTAGCAGGTGGCAAAGATCGGTGCATGGATTTGCAAGATTAGGCCTGATTAGTGTATGACGATTGTATTGTACTGAGAGCTTGTGATAAGATTTGCATATTTGTATGAGATTGTCATATGATCTCCATGTTACATAATATATAGTTTGGGTTTTCAGCTTCAGGCTTTCCCGGTTAAAAACTGTGTTATGTGAAATTGAATATTTTTGTTTATACTTCACATGTGTGTGCAATTATTTTTTCCGCAAAAGATTAACAAGTGGAATAGATTCAGTATCTTGCATAAAGTTAAATAGTGTCAGATCGGGTGGATCTTGGACATATGCATGCTTAGTGCATATAATTTCTACATGGTATCGGAGCATTTTTTATTAAAGATTGCAATTGTGAAGTGAGTTTGTGCTGGTGGAAAATTCGAATTTGCTACAGAAGATTCTTGGTGCAGAAATCGAGTATACATTGAAATGTCTTTCAACGAGTTGAGATTAGAGTATGCCCTTGATGGGAGCTCGAATTACATAGCCTGGAAGGACAGGATGGAGGCGGTGCTAGAGGATAATGGGTTGAAGGAGTTCATCGATAGCGATGTTCCTAAGCCGGGATCTAGCGATGCTGCATTACTTGATGCATGGAAAAAGAAGACTGCAAAGACGAGGAGGATTCTGTTGGAAGGTGTGAAGGACCATATTGTGTCCATCCTTCACGGGAAAGCCACTCCATTCTTAATGTGGAAGGCTTTGACATACTTGTTCCAAAGCAGAAGTGACCAGAGGAAGTTGGCACTTAAAGACAAGCTCAGAAAAATAAAAATGGAGAAAGGCGACAGTATACCAAAATACCTCACGAAGTTTGTCCACTACAAGGATGAGCTAGGAAGTGGGGCGCCTGACAACACTTGGTGATCTTGGTTCTTTGGCTTTTGAAGAGTTGGCATAGCTGGGTCAAGGCTTTGTCAATGGACAAAGAGAAACTCGCCAGATGGGAGCGACTTTGGTCGAATCTTGTGCAAGAGGAGCACAAGGCATTGTGATGGATCTTCATCGAAGAATGAAGATGAAGAGAATTGCGCTTTGGCCGCCAAAGAAAGGAAAGGGAAGGGGAAGAAAATCCTTTCTGCAACCGTGCTAAAGGCAAGAAACAAGATTTGTCCAAAGTGAAGTGTTTTCACTGTCACGAGCATGGACATTTCGCCACTAACTATCCACAGAAGAAGAAGAATAAGCAGGTTGCTAGATCTGCAGCTGGAGAGGCCTTAGCCTCGTAATTTGAGCTGGATTTTTCCTTGATCTCATGGTTGGTCTCAAGCTAAATGGGATCATTGTGGTATCTTGATAGTGGTGCGTCTTTCCATATGACGAGAGACAAAGAGTTGTTTAGTGACTTGGAGGAGAAGGACCTCCGGATGAATATAGAGATGGGCGATGATGGTTGGTATAGTGCGACTGGCATTGGGACCATTACCTTTGAGAGGGAGTCCAGTAATCCGTTCTTGTTGAAGAATTTCATGCATGTTCCAGGTCTGAAGAAGAACTTGGTCTCGGTCGCAATGCTGGAATACAGCGGTTATGATGTTGCTTTCAGTGAGGTAAAAGCCTTCCCTCGACATAAAACAACGGGTCAAACCAAGAAGATAGGGGTTCGAATTAATAATCTCTACAAGCTGGAGGTAGATGGTTGCACTGCAATGGTGGGCACAAAGGAAGAAGTGGTGAGCCGGGAGATGAAAGTAGTTATGTACAGGAGATTGGGCCATCTTCACCATGGCGCTTGAATATTTTAAAGAAATTTCTACCTGACTTCCAAGGGCATCACAGAATGTGATCGTCAAGGGATGTGCTACGGGTAAGTTTGTGAAGACCACTTTTCATGAGAAGGATAGTCGTGCTTCGATGATCCTTGAGAGAATTCACACAGACGTGTGTGGACCTTTCTCAGTTGCTTCAATAGCAAAGCACATGTATTATGTGATATTTGTTGATGAATTTTCTTGTAAGTACTGGATCTTCTTCATGCAAAAGAAGAGCGAGACATACTCAAAGTTCTGTGAGTTCAAGGCGTTAGTTGAGAAGGAGTCAGGGAAGTAGGTGAAAGCTCTAAGGAGCAATAATGGTGGTGAATACATCTCTATAGAATTCAAAGACTTCTATAGAAAAGAAGGAATTCGAAGAGAACTCATAGCGCCTCATAACCCACAACAAAATGGGGTCGCGGAGAGAAAGAACAAAACAATCGTGGGTGATGCACGGGCAATGTTGCATGATCAGGGCCTTCCCATATACTTGTGGGCTGAGGCATGCAACACTGCGGTTTATGTGCAAAACCGTTGTCCTCATAGAGTACTTGGCATGAGTACACCCGAGGCAGCCTTACTCCAAGAAGTTCATTTCTCATTTCCAAAGATTTTTGGCTCACCCGTTTACATTCATGTGACGAAGGATGCCGTAAAGTTGGAGTCGACTGGGTTGTGAGCGGGGATGGTTTGGGGTACACTGATACACCTCACAACTATCGGGTGTATTTGTCAGACAGTCGAAAGACTGTTGTGCGACGGGATATAAAATTTTAGGAGGAGAAAGCCATGCAGTGTTCGCTTGAGAGGGAGCTACACTTGCATGCAGATGAGGAGCTATTAGTTCCTAAGGAGGAGCTTCCGGATGTGGATCAGCCACGGTGAAGAAATTATGGAGTGGATGAGTCCACTCATGCAGAACCAAACATCAGACAAGGCAAAAAGCGTACCACAGAAGCTGAGAGACTGAAGCTTGATGCGACACAGAATGTAGGAGTCCCTACATCACAACGCAGATAGAGATAGTCACCTGACCGATATACTGGATACATGGCTCTTATGAGCAAGTGTATTGTGACAAAGCCATCTTCTTTTGAAGAAGCAGTGCAGGAGCCCACATGGGTAGATGCCATGGTGGAGGAGTATGACTCCATTGTCAGAAACAGTGCTTGGGAGATTGTTCCAAGGCCGGTGGGAAAATTAGTTGTAGGATCAAGATGGATCTACAAAGCAAGTCAACATGGGAGCAATAAGTATAAGGCAAGATTTTTTCCCGAGGCTTTCACATTGGTGGGATTGATCAGAAGAAACCTTTAATTGCCGCACTTATTCTTCCACACGGACCATCCTTAAGTTTCCCGCTGCAGAGGACAATATTCATCGTGGGAGCAACAAGACCGTGTTCGTTAATGGATCATTGAGGAAGAGGTACATTGAGTGTACCAAGGATTTGAGATCTTCAGCATTGTCAAGAGTGTGTGTATGCTCAAAAGAGTTGTATGGGCCTAAACAAGCACCTCTGGCGTTAAGAGCAACGGACGTATTAACATGCCGCACTTCGACTATTTTCATCACAGTGGAGGCGGATGCAAACCTCGTACTAGATTGGGGTTGAGGCAAGATTTTGGATCAGTTTTGGTGTTGACAGATTCACACGAATAGGTGATGAGCAGTTGATACACTCATGCAAGGCAGATCTTGCAAAGGAGTTTGAGATGAAGGATTTGAGCCTCCTTCATTATTTCCTTGGATTGGAAATATGGCAGCGGGAAGGTGAACTGTTTGTGTCTCAAGGAAAGTATGCCCAGGAGATACTGGAGAAGTTTCACATGCAAGGCTGCAAGCCTATCGACACTCCTCTTCCAAGAAATTGGAGGAAAGAGGATGCTACATCGACAGAGGTAGTGGATGCCACTGTTTATCGACAGTTGGTGGGTTCGCTCATGTATTTATTTAATACAAGACCGGACATATGCTATGCGGTGAACCAACTTTCACAAGCGATGGTTAAGCCTACCAAGCTCTTTTGGAAGGCAGGCAAGCATGTCCTGAGGTATCTCAGGGGCACATCTGAGTATGGCTTATGGTACAGACAGATGGATGAGGTGAAGTTGCATGGCTTCACGGATGCAAATTGGGCAGGAAGCCCAACGGACAAAAAGAGCACATTAGGAGGGATTTTCAGTATCAGATCTACATCAGTTTCTTGGTACAGCAGGAAACAAAGATCTGTGGGACTCAGTTCAGCAGAAGCGGAATACATGGCAGTAAGTTTAGCTGCATGTGAGGCTATCTGGATAAGGGATATTCTAGTTGGTTTGTTCAGTTCACATTTAGATTCCATGGTGATTCATTGTGATAATCAAAGTTGCATTAAAATCTTGGTTAATCATGTGTTTCATGATAGATCTAAACATATTTATATTCGGTATCATCATATCAAAGATTGTGTGCAGCAGAAGATCATGTTGCTTCAGTACATTCCCACGGAGGATCAGGATGCAGATATTCTAACGAAGGCGCTCACCAGGAGCAAATTCGAATACCATAGAGGCAGGATCGGGGTGAAGGATAATCCCTATCTTGTTGAGAGGGAGTGTTGAGATTCAACAAGATGATGAGCTTAGTGAAAAGAGACGCCTTCACTAAGTGGGCCCACAGGCTATTTTTGGCGCAAGTCTATTTTTAGACTATGTCTATTTTTAGACATGATGATCATATTTCAGAAGTTGCAGGATGCTATTTGTGGATGGTTGATCAAGTTGGAAAAATAGATGAAATTCTATTTTTTAGAATATTGGGCGAAGTCTATTTATAGATCGTCAATCTAAAAATAGATGCATGTCGATTATTATTAGCTCTTAATAATAATCAGACTCTAAACAACAACTTATTCTCTTGGAGCACTTTAGTTCAGTGCATAGATGTGGCACAGCAGCTGACAGAAGGAATTACGCTATTCCTAAGGGTTTCTTGGAGCTAATGCATGGAGGACTTAGTTAGAACTCAAGTGGCAGAGTTATGACACAGTTGGAAGAAGTAGTTATGGAGTTGTATTTAGTTTAACTCAGTTAGACTCAGTTGAGCTAGTTATATCTAGTCTAACTGATTGATACACTAGCGAAAGTGGGAGTGAATTAATTAGTTAATTAATTCACAAATAATAACTGATTAATCAAGTGAACAATACAGCAGTTAACTACAGTGCATGGCAGTTTCAGTGGAGACCCAGTGGAGAGATAGGTGAAAGGGCAAGATAGACTATCTCTTGTGACTATAGTAATGCATTGATTGCATCACACACACATTGGAGTTTCCAATGAGGATTGCACAGTCAAGGCAAGGGTAATTCGAATTCATTCAGAGCTATTCTTCAATAGGGATTGCGCAGTGGAGGCAGGCTAGCAGGAGGCAAATATCGGTGCATGGATTTGCAAGATTGGTCCTGATTAGTGTATGACGATTGTACTGTACTGAGAGCTTGTGATAAGCTTTGTATGCTTGTATGAGATTTTCATATGATCTCCATGTTACATAATATATAGTTGGGGTTTTCAGCTTCAGGCTTTCCCGGTTAAAAATTGTGTTATGTGTGATTGAATATTTTTTGTTTATGCTTCACATGTGTGTGCAATTAATTTTTCCGCAAAAGATGAACAAGTGGAATATGTTGGGGTTCCCATGTTTTGGCAGATTTGGCAATACCAAAAGATGAGACAACATCAAACCACTTTGGGGCCCTAGGATCTAGCCCTCCTGGACCCGGAGAGGGATCTCTCCAAATAGAGCTAAGAATGATATATCTATGAAGCTCAAAATGAGATGTTAGGCTAGTTATGAAGCACAAGGGGTTTTAAATGATTTGTTTGGTTGGTTGTTGGGTTGGTTAGGAGATCATAGGCTGAGAAAGTAATGGGAGAAAGGGAACAAAACAGCAGGAGGCTTCAGCAAAGAGGATAGGCCAAGATAGTGCCATCCATTGGGCTATGGAGTCATGAAAGGAAATTACTTACATCCACTAGCCAAGGCTTTCAAAGGGCAAGTCATCTACACTAAAGGATCTTTTAGGCAGATGATGGAATGGAACATTAAGGAGGGAAAGTGGAAGAAGGAAAGACAACCAAATTTCTGTCTATAGATCAGGTCAGAGGTCATTTAACTCCAGACCTGCTTGGACATACTCTAGGGCAGCTCTCAAAGGGACAAAGGGGTTGCTTATAGATCGGACCAGAGGTCATTTAACTCCAGGTCTGCTTTAGCAACTCCAAGGGAAAAACAGAGATAGATTTGACAGAGAAACATCCAAGCAGCAAACCCCCAAGTTCATACATCATCCAGCAGGCAATAACATCCGCTGCACTGGTTAAACCACGTGAATTCACTCTTAGACAACACACAAAGCAGAAAACATTAAAGGTAGGGAGAGCAGGAAACATAGGGCACCTAACAAGGGTGAATCCTATGTTATACTTCTGTTGCCTACCAGAAGAACAATGAAACAACATGAAAATGTAATAAACAGAGTTAGAAACACATCACCAATAGCAATAGACCAGGATCCTGTGAAATGTGCTTTGATTAATTGATGCAAAACCAGTCATGTACAATAAGCTCAATGGCTAATACAGTCCAGACTTCTCCTCCCAGCCTATTACATACAACTACTCTGCTATTCCCTCCCAAACTATTCTAACAGTCGAATGAATCCCTCTAATAGAAATATGCCCAACAACTGAACAACAACAACCTTTACAATATGTTCCCGGGGATTTCTTATAGGAGAAGAGGAAGAAACAGAGGTAGATAGACAATTAATTGATTTCATTAAGACAGATTTGGCGGAAGTGTCCACGCCCATACTGCTTAATGGCCATCTGCAACATTGTAGGTACTATGTAATCTGTCTGGGGAGTCTCTGTCAGGCCGAGATCGACCTCGGATGTTTCTTTGGGATCCTTTCTGGTGCTTGGAGCTTTGCGCTAGCCTTCTGAATAAATGAACTGGATGAAAATCTGCATGTCTTCTCCATACCTCCATTACTGCTGCTCAGACGGTCTTCAATGAAGCTCCTGTCCGTATATTTATTTGCTTATCGGCTCGAGGGGGCATGGAGATCGCTGTAGGGATGGTGTACGTCTGGAGAGAATGTACTCTGCTGATATTTAACACATATACGACTTTACAGTGTGCTCTTGGTCTTCAAACTGTGCCTTGATCCTTTGACTTGCAGGGTTAATATTAATTATGTCAACAATAGTCATTAACCCCCTTTAAATCCTGTTTCTGCTGCTTCGCTGGCCGGCTAAAATGGCCTCTCTGTGCTACCTGCATAATGAAATAAACTCATCACAGAGCCCGGGCAGTGGTGGAGAAATGCAGTGAAGGTAGAGGAATGGTGGCGGAATGGTGAAAACAGCGGAGATGCAAACGGAGGGGTGAAAACTCACGAACAATATGGTTTGGTGATAGAATGCAGCGCAGACCATTAGATCCTAGCCTGGGAGTGGAAATCGACGGCGGAGATCAGTCGGATGGACGGCCTTATGAAACATAACGGGGCGCAGGACCTCCAATAGAAAACGCGGAACTTTGGTTATAAACCAAAATACAAAGGAATTGGATGAAAAACAATGAAGCGGAGGGGCGGACGTGGGACCCAGCGGAGGCGGAGGGCGATTAAACGTGAGCCGTCAGATCCGGGAGGAGACGGATGGCGGAGATGAAATCGGGCAATCGCAATCGGAGGTTGGAGCGAAAGGCAATCGTAACACACATTCAAAAAGTTTCGATTGCGATTTGGAGAGATGTTGCGATTAAACACCAACCGTCGGATCTAGGACTAGATCGACGATCCACATTAAATCGGAGGGAGATGGAGAGGGGTGGCAGAACGACGATATGATTAGCGCTAAGCCATAGGATCAGCAGGGAGATCGACAGCTGCGATTAAATCGGGAGACGGAGGAAAGGATTTGCGATTGACGATCGGGGGGGATTTGCGATTGAGCGATGACCGTCGGATCGCAGGAAAATGGACGGGCGAGATTGAATCGGGAGACGAAGGAAAGGACTTGCGATTGCGATCGGATGGGGAGTTGCGATGGAGCGCTAGCCATCGGATCGGTGGGACGATGGACGGCTGCGCTTAAATCGGAGCATTGCGATCGGAGCTTGGGAGACAAACCATGCGATTGAACGGGGAGCGCATTTGAAACATTGCGATTGCAATGGAGTGATTGGCACTGGACCGTTGATCTGCGGGAGGAATCAATGGTGGAGAACGCGATTGGAGGACTGTAATCGAGGCGACACTGCTGTGACTTGCGATTGCGATCGGACAGGGGTAATGCGATTGAGCGCTGGCCGTCAGATCTTGTGATAGATCGACGGTTCTCATCACGTCGCGAGACTTTGTGTGATAAAACGATCGCATCGGGGATTTCCACTAATGCAAAGGAATTGCACCCGCCCGATGCTCCGATTGTGATAAGCACCGAGGACTTAAGCACTTGGTCTTGGCGCCTGGGCACATGTGGGGAAGTGGTTGGGGCTGACGGAAAAGGGGCTAAGCTCTATAATAAGGTCGGAAATGGGTTTTTGGCCCGTTTTAATGGATTTTGAAAGGTTGGGAAGGGGAACGATAGAGAAATAAAGGGAAGAAAGGTCAACAAAGGTTAGGGAGGAAATAAGAGGGAAAAGGGGGCCTTAGGGCATTTCTTCACATAGCAGAGAGGCTTAATGATGTAAATCAGCAGAGGGGAAATATCAAAGGATAAAGGACACATGGAGGCTTCAAGGAGACTGTGTTTTTCAGAGGAAATGCATTCCTTGAAGACTCAGCAAAGATTTAGCCCCCTATTTGCTTGTCAAAAATTTCATACGAAATTTAACTTGGTGGCTCCACATGGGGATGGCTTCTCCTTGGAGTAGTCAAGAATTCGAGAGAAATTGATCTCTTGGTGTGGCGGTGCTTTCTTGTGAGCTCATCCATCTCTTTCTCTAATGCAACACGAAGCTATACCTTCAACAAATCGGTAGTACAATTCTCCCAAACAACTACCTACCCACACTATAGTCCTAACATTTTTTTCTTTTGGGTGCATTTGGACTTGCGGGACCCTTTACATCATCAGTCTTTACAAACAGGGGAAAAAATAAACCTATTCTACTTCTACCCTTATTACTCCATGGGAACCCAGTTAAATTTGTTGGTCTCACATGTTTCTCTACCTACACTACGCTAGGATTAAGTATACAACGGTTTCTTCTCTACATTAAGACGAGAGAAATTGAAAAAACTAACTACGTGCTCTTAGGCTGAGCTTAGGCTGAGCTTTATTGAGCTTCCTACCTACCCTACTCTAACTGGAATATTTACAATCTAGCTTACAAACATGGTCTTCCAATGTAACCAGTCCATCAAGTGATCCCATGGCTGGTCCTTCTTGCTCAACTCCTTGAGCATGCTGGATAGGCAGGGCAGCTCCCACTCTTTTTGTTCAAAAACAACAGCTTTGAAAAGTTTTTTTTCTGCTTGCAACATGCTGCTGAGCAAGACCTTTGATCCTTCTTCAAATGTATGCAGGAAATGTGCATAAGGATCATGAAAAGATACCTGGCTATGAATGTCTGGCAGGCTGGCTTCGACCAGGATCTCTTCTTCTTCCACTGGATCAAGAATGAGACTCTCTTGGAGTAGAGTGTCTCCTTCATCTTCTGAACTGGAGGACTCATCATATATGGCAGTGTTGTCCTCCTAGAGCTCTGATATATTCTGCTCTGAGGTGTAGGGCTCCGTGAAAAGATCCATGTATTCTTGAGCAGGGTCTTTTTCCGTTGCTTCCTCTTTTTCGAGAGAAAGCTCATTATTCACATCCTGCTCGAGAATCTCTTCTTTGTTTTCCTCTTCATCATCTGAGATGAAACGCTGCTGACCTCCATCCATGTGAAAACCATTACTGATGAGTTGTAATGGAGTGAAGCAAAGATCTAGAGATCCTTCACCCTCTTCTGCACTCTCAAAGCTTTCTTCATCAGTATCATAAATAGCCGGCATTGGCTCATTACTCTCTGGAAGTGAAAAGGATTGACTCTCCTCCCATAAATCTACTAATGATGACCCTACCAGATCTTCTTCTGTTTGGATAACATCATCATCAGATAGGTCAAAGATAGGGGATTCATGAATGTAAGTAATGCTACCAACCGGACATACTGGACCGTCAGCAGATTTTTCTTCACTCTGATTTACATTTGAGCCTTCCAACTCTGTACAATTGAGCTCATCAGATGAATGGGTAGGGATGTCTGATTTGTAAAAAATTTCAGAGGCTGGCTGTCTATTGATGATCTGGTCTATTTCCTCTTCTGTCAAAGGGGAGGATGATCTTGTGTCCCTTTGTGCAGAAGTGCAGCAGCTCTCTGTTCCCTTTGAAGATTGGCTTTGAGGCTGGATGTCATCTTGAGCCTCAACTATAAGGAATGATGAATCGGCAACTGAGTTTTCAGGAATATCTTGAAAAAATTCCGCAGTCTCTTGACTGTTTTCTTCCTCAGCCGATTCATCTGTGTTCTTGTGATAGCTAGGATGCATCTGAAATTCTTGAATGGCCGCCAACAGATCTTTAGAATGCATATTAACCAAATCCTCATCAATATCTAACAGGTACTGTATGATATTCTGAGATTGATCACAACAGTCCCATGATAAGGATGGAGAGTTTCCTTTATAATTCGTGTAGAATACTTGGTGCATGTCCTTTAAAGAAAACAAACTTCGAGGTTCTAACCATTCGTACCAGACCCTAGCCTTTCCTTCTAATGTTGCCATGAACATTTTCATTAGGTAGTCTTCATGCCATTCAACTTTAAATTTCCACACATGTATATGAAACTTGATGAGATGTAGCAAGGGGTCCTCAGCGTCTTCACCCTGAAAGGTAGGAAGGTTTTTCAACTAGTCCACTTCAGGCATTTTGTGTGGAAATCCAGGGATATGCTCCCTGCTCATTGGGGCATATCTTCTCTGTATGCGTGGAAGCATGTTTGTAAATCAGAAAGAGGTCACTGTGTCTTTTCAACCAGTTCGGAGTCTTCTACCAGTGGAGTCATTTGGTCTTTGGATTATAGGGAATGTGGAGTCGCCAGGTGGATGATTATGAATGTTTGAAGCAGGGTGCTGTCCACCATCAGCAATGAAAAGCCAATCTAACCAGAAATCTTGGGTCTATGAGTGCCTAAGGATGTTCGAGGTGAAATGCACTCAAATCCCCAGTGGAGTCACCATTATGTTGGTGACGACAATGGGAAATAGACCAAATGTTAGTAGTTCTTGACTCTCAGATTTTCCCCAGCGGAGTCGCCATTATGTTGGGGTTCCCATGTTTTGGCCAGATTGGCAAGACCAAAAGATGAGACAACATCAGAACCACTTTTGGGCCCTAGGATCTAGCCCTCCTGGACCCGGAGAGGGATCTCTCCAAATAGAGCTAAGAATGATATATCTATGAAGCTCGAAATGAGATGTTAGGCTAGTTATGAAGCACAAGGGGTTTTAAATGGTTTGGTTGAAGGGTTGTTGGGTTGGTCACGAGATCATGGACTGAGAAAGCAATGGGAGAGAACGAACAAAACAGCAAGAGGCTTGACAATCTGGATAGGCCAAGATAGTGCCATCCGGGCTATGAGGTCATGAAAGGGAATTACTTGCATCCACTAGCCAAGGCTTTCAAAGGGCAAGTCATCTACACTAAAGGATCTTTTAGGCGGATGATGGAATGGAACATTAAGAGGAAAGTGGAAAGGAAGACAGACCAAGTTTATGTCTATAGATTTTTCGAATTCGAGAGATCATTTAACTCCAGAGACACAGACCTGCTCTAGGCGACTCAAGAGACAAAGGGGCTGCTTATAGATCGGACCGGAGGTCATTAAACTCCAGGTCTGCTTTAGCAACTCCAAAGGAAAAACAGAGATAGATTTGACAAGGAAACATCCAAGCAGCAAACCCCCAATTCATACATCATCCAGCAGGCAATAACATCCACTACGCTGGTTAAATCAACTGAAATCAACTCTTAGATGGCACATAGAGCAGAAAACATTAAAGGTAGGGAGAACAGGAAACATAGGGCACCTAAAAAGGGTGAATCCTATGTTATACTTCTGTTG
Source organism: Pinus albicaulis (assembly GCA_034641835.2). Classification (NCBI taxonomy): domain Eukaryota; kingdom Viridiplantae; phylum Streptophyta; class Pinopsida; order Pinales; family Pinaceae; genus Pinus; species Pinus albicaulis. The sequence continues at coordinate 1,408,839,551 of CM076584.1, forward strand.
CCTAACAGAAGAACATGAAACAGCATGAAAATGTAATAAACAGAGTAAGAAACACATCACCAATAGTAATAGACCAGGATCCTGTGAAATGTGCTTTGATTAATTGATGCAAAAATAGTCATGTACAATGAGCTCAATGGCTAATACAGTCCAGATTTCTCCTCCCAGCCTATTAGACAACACTACTCTGCTACTTCCTCCCAATACTATTCTAACAGTCAAACATGAATCCCTCTAACAGCAACTACGCAGCAAGGCAACAACAACAACCAAACAACAACCTTTACAATAGTTCTCGGGGATTCCTATAGAATAATAAGAAGAAACAGAAGTAGGTGAACAATTAAATGAGTTTCATTAAATGAATCGAGCGAAGTGTCCACGCCCATGCGCAATGGCCATCTCTACTTATTTATGGTACTACGCATGTCTGTACGGGGAGTCTGCGCGGTAAAAGTTGACCTCGAATATTTCTTTGGAGTCCTTTACGGTGCTTGGAACTCGTGTTGCCTTACGAAATGAATGGTAGGTGACAAGTCTGCAAGGCTCTCCATACCTCATAACTGCTGCCTGACTGTCTGAAATGAGCTTCAGTCAGTGCATTTAATTATCTCAAGGCTCGAGAAGGCATGGAGAACGCTGTGGGAAGGTGTACCTCTGGAGGAAAATGTCCTGCTGTTAGGTAGCACAGTTATGGCGTTGCTGGTGTGCTCATTAGTCTTCAAACAAAGCCTCAATTCTTTGATCACGGGATTAGCGCTTCAGATTTCCAATTACAGGGTCGAATCCCACAAATCTGTCTCTGCTGTCTCGTTTGGCCGCTGAATGGCCTCTCTGTGCTACCTGCATAATGAAATAAACTCATCATAGAGCCCGGGCAGTGGTGGAGAAATGCAGTGAAGGCAGAGGAATGGTGGCGGAACGGTGAAAACAGCGGAGATGCAAACGGAGGGGTGAAAACTCACGAACAATATGGTTTGGTGATAGAATGCAGCGCAGACCATTAGATCCTAGCCTGGGAGTGGAAATTGACGGCGGAGATCAGTCGGATGGACAGCCTTATGAAACATAACGGGGTGTAGGACATCCAATAGAAAACGTGGAACTTTGGTTATGAACCAAAATACAAAGGAATCAGATGAAAAACAATGACGTAGACGTGGGACCAATGAAATGACGGTCGCAACAAACGCGAATCCGAAGAGAAGGCAATTGTGGAGATGAAATGAAACGTCGCAATCGATCGGAAGCGAAAGACAATGTGGCGCATTCAAAAAGTTAGGTGCGATTTGGAGAAGATGTTGCGATTAAGCGCTTCTTAATCGGATCTAGGACCCAGATGACGATCTATCAATGAAGGAGATGAAAGCGCGTGAGCAGCGTGATCAGTATGGAAACGTGAATCAGCGAGAGATGAACGTTTGTGATTTAATCGGAGAGCGGGAGGAAGGACTTACTGATTGCGATCGGAAGCAGCTAGATGCGATTAGCGCGGAATCGTTAATCTGTAGTGAGGATCAACGGTGGGAGATGCGATCAGAGGATCGGGAGAAGGGCTTGCGATTGACGATCGAGAGGGGAAATGCGATTGAGCGATGACCATCGGATTGCGGGAAGGATGGATGGCTGTGATGCAATCGGGAGGAAAACGGAAGGACTTGCGATCAGCGATCGGGCGGAGGGTGCGATGGAGCGCTAGACGTCGAATCGGCGGGGCGATGGACGGCTAGGAAATGATCGGAGGATCACAATCGGAGCATAGAGAAGAAGGCATGCGATTGATCGGGGATCGTATTTGAAACATTGCGATTGCGATGGAGCGATTGGTGCTGGACCGTTGATCTGCGGGAGGAATCAATGGTGGAGAACACGATCGGAGGACTGTAATCGGGGAGGCACTGCTGCGACTTGCGATTGCGATCGGACAGGGGTAATGCGATTGAGTGCTGGCTGTCAGATCTTGTGACAGATCGACGGTTCTCAACATGTCGCGAGACTTTGTGTGATAAAACGATCGCATCGGGGATTTTCACTAATGCAAAGGAATTGCACCCGCTCGATGCTCCGATTGCGATAAGCACCGGGGACTTAAGCACTTGGTCCTGGCGCCTGGGCACATGTGGGGAAGTGGTTAAGGGGCTAGCGGGAAAGGGGCCAGGCCTTATAATAAGGTCGAAAAGTGGGTTTTGGCCCCTTTTGATGGATTTTGAAGGTTGGGAAGGGGAACGATAGAGAAATAAAGGGGGAAGAAGGTCAACAAAGGTTAAGGGTCAAAAATAAGAAGGAAAAGGGGGCCTTTGGGCATTTCTTCACATAGCAGAGAGGCTTTATAAGGGGAATCAGCGGAGGGGATTTGATCAAAGGATAAAAGGCACATGGAGGCTTCAAGGAGACTGTGTTTTCGGAGGAAATGCATTCCTTGAAGACTCAACAACAATTTAGCCCCCTATTTGCTTGTCAAAAATTTCATAGGGGGGCTAACGGAATAGATTCAATATCTTGCATAAAGTTAAATAGTGTGAGATCAGGTGGATCTTGGACATATGCATGCTTAGTGCATATAATTTCTACAAAAAATTCCCGAGATCATGTCATATGCTCCAACGTTACACTATCAATGAACCATGCACCCATGTCAATGGTATCCTTGGAGAAATGAGAGACCAAAGCATATTATTCCTCAAACCTTCTTGAGAAGTCATCCAACTCACCTGAAGATGTAGCAACCATAGTTATCTCCTTCTCGTTGTCTCCCTTATTTTTCCGCGTACACTTTCTCACAAAAGGACCATACTCGCCACATGTATAACACTTAAACTTTCTCAAGTCCTTCTTCAATTTACCCTTAATATTTCCTACAAGAGCCATGTTATCTTCAGTAGACTTATTCTTCTTCTGAAGATCCTTGTCACACAATTCTTGTTGGATGAAGTCGTCTCGTAACTTATTCCAATCTAACAGCTATCTCAAGGGAAAATCCCTTTGATTCCTTGGAGAATCCCTTCAAATCAATCTTCACTATATCTGAATTTGAAACGTTATTTCCAATGGAAACTAGCTCATCACGAACTTGAGAAAGTCTCGTCAAATATGGAGCCACACCTTTTCCATCTGACATCTTGGTGCTCTTCAACTTCTCTCCCAATACCAGCAACTAGTTCTCGTTCTTATTCTATAACAAGTCTTAAATATCCTTCCAAATCTTTCATGTCGTGTTCTTCCCAGTTAGATGAGGTATCAAGTGATTTTTAACTCCATTTAGGATTATGAGCGTAGCTTTCGCATCCAACTCTTCATATGATTCCAACTCCTTAGGTTTGGTTGGTCTTTGAATCTTCTTGTTAGAAAAATCTCATATCTTGTTCAACATCATGACCATCTTGGTCCTTTCCTTCCAAGGACTATAGTTGGACAAGCCATCCAATCTATCATCATACCTCAAACAAGTGACCAACGTTTCCATGTTGCTTGTCCTTCAACAATAAGGAAAACAACTCCCTCTTAATTTGTTCTCTATGCACACTCTAATTCAATTTTCCCTTCAAAGTAGCCCTAAAACCATGTTAATTTGTTTCTTATGACTTGAGAATTAGGTTCATGTCTAAAACATGATCACAAATACACAGAAATACCACAATTCTAAGCACTTTGTGCAACATAAATGTAACAACAATGAATCAAAAAAGTACACAATGTTTTTGCGGACCAAAACTTTCTTATATTACAATTTGAATACAAAAAACATACTAGGGATAATGGCCCTTACAATTAACCCTAATACAAGGAAAACTAGGGCTTCAGATCAACAACTTATGACTCTCAATGTGCCCAAGAACAAGAACAAATTTGACTTACTTGTTGAAGAAGCACTTGACACCAACCCTTTCAATCCACTTGTCTTGAACACCCGGTAGGTCCTTTTCCACCTATATTCATAGAGAATATGTGCCTCCAATACCTTTACACATCAAGTTGCTCACAAGGTATTCTATTGCTCTAAAAGCTTTTCACACTTCAACTCCACAAATTTTCCTTCTAATAGTGACAAGGTTGCTCCAAAGGTCACTAAACAGGCTCAAATGTTTTCCTATTATAGTGGTGTATGCCTCTTCAAAATCATTGTATAGTAGGATTCAAACAAGGTATGCTCACACCTTGAATTCATTATCCAACGCCACCCTAACCAATCATACTTCTCATGGTGGTTTAGCTCCTCTTATACCAATGTACAATCAGTCCTCCTTAACCAATCATCTCAACAACTCATCTTCGTGTCATACAAGCCTAATCATATTAGTTTCAAACCTTACATATTTTCTTTGAAGATCAACGTTGGACCTTTGTCATAGTCTGAGGTCAAATTAGGCCTCCTCTATTTCTCGTCCTCCCTTATAAATCCTTGTGCAATCCACGAAGCCTTGCAACCTCACAGCAGCCAAACTAAGGCTGATTGGGCCCTTTGTCTAGGGCTCGGCACTCTCCTTAATCACCAGAAATAAACCCTCCTTAAGAAGCAAAACTTTGATCATTTTTACAACCTGGAAATAACCCTAACCATGATGCAGAATCACCACAAAAATTTGGCCTTCTACAAACAAAAGGAAAACTAGAAAACTCACTCCTTTATTCGAGATCAGATCCTCCTTAAAAACTTATCCTTCTTTCCATATTTTCAACTCCTAGTCTTGTTCATACACAAGTAAATTACATTGTGTGATGACCTAGTGTTGCAGGGGAGTGTGCCCCCCCTCACTCCAGATCCCAAAGCGTGCTCCGAATGGAAGCCCTCAAAGAGCGACCCTGGGAGTGCGCTCCCATTTGGGAGCAATTTTCAAGAGTGCACTCACGAAAAAAAAAAAAAATCTCCCTAGCTATTATTTGCAAAAGAAAAAATTGCAAACACGTTCCAAGCACATTTATTTTCAAAGAAACAAGATTTTTTAGTGGAATAGCCCAATATTCAAGCCTATGGCCCTAGTATTGTTATGCAATTCATGGTAATGTTAAATTCTTAAAGTGTCGTTTTACTTAAATTTTTTACATTACCATGAAATGAATCAAATTGTTTGAGACTGGTTCCGACCTCATTGGATTTCACATGGAGAAATTAAAATTTTAGATCTCACTCAAAATTCAACAAACTTATTAGTTTTTCAGGATTTCAAGATTGGGGGGATTGCAATATTTTCGTTGGATTTTTTCATGTACTAGGGTATGGGACTCATATTTAATCAAGAGCACAAATTCCTCTACGTACCATAATGTTAGTGACATTGTCTTTTGAACTCCTCTATCATGATCCTACTAAAAATGTACCCATCACTCAAACAAAAGCTTGACTTGACATGCTATGTTTTTTCTATCTTATGTTAATGTGTAGATGGTGATATTAATTATAAAGATCCAATATAGGAAATTATTTTAACGATATTTTTGTTGTAGCATGATTTTTTTGGATGTTAGAGGCCATTAAGAGCCTATTTTTTGATGTATTTTTGGTTCAGAGATGGATTGCACTTGATGTTGTTTTGGTTATGTGCACCCTTACATGTTGTATAAATAAGAACTTGTAATTTGTGTACCTATGGTTGATGAAGATTATAACTACAATATGATTTATTTTATTTAGTTTAATCCATGTTTTTATGTTTTTTATAACTAATTCATCATTCTACATGATTTTGTTGACTTATATGCATCAAAATATTTTATATATATATATATATATATAGATATATATATATATATATAGATATATATATATATATATAGATATATATATATAGATATATATATATATATATATATATATATATATATATATATATATAATTTTCTCCCAACCCGAAAGCTTCTGAAAATTTTCGCTCCCCGGTCAACGTTCCAAGCAGTCTTGTGATGACCTCTCCATAAGCCACTTCTATTTATACCTTTTCATTGTTACCTTTAGGTGCCCCTTTACTGCTTCAAATATGCCCTCACACAACAATAAGAATAAACAAGACATTCTTTTGGGTCTTTAGCCCACCAACGTGTGAAAAAATTCCACCACTTTGGTACATTTCCCACAAAACCACTTTTTCATGGGTCAACTCCACACAAACCCAGTACCCCAATGGTTGTGGGAGTACCTCCCAAGTTACACTTCTCAACAATATGGTGCTAAAGTCACATGTTGAATAACATAATAGTCATATCAACTCAAAAACATAACATAAAGTCTTTATTTAACCCACACGCGTGTTGAAATTATGATGTTTTATCATGAAGCAATTACTTATTCCAATAAATTATTTTTGTTGGAATATTAGTTAAGAAATTGTAGATAAAACATAAATCAAATGCACAATATAAGATAGATAAGAAAAAATTGAGACAAACAGAATTTAGGTCCAATGACCATGGAAAAACCCACAACGGGAAAACCTAACCAGATTCTTCTTTTATTAGATATCAATTGTTCAACAAATATACATAGTACTATGTGTTAAAAAGTGTAACTAGGATCGATCTTAATATTGACTATGTAATTATGTATTTATGTAAAGAAGAAGACAAAGATAATAAAATCTAGTTTTTTTATGCTTGCTTCATGGTTTCATGAGCAAGATTCTTATTATAGGTAAATAGACTTCTTCTTGATGTCTATTAGGATTTTTCTTCTGGTTATAAATGTAAATTAAGAATCATGTATATGAAGAGTCTAGTCATAAGAATATGCTCCAAGACCTTGTCATGAAACTGTGAAAGAATGGCTCTAGGCAGTCCTCATGTCTACCTCATCAACGCTGGAAGATGTTCCCTCCAAGTCGTCTTAATAAACAATGGTGAAGTCAGCCTACAAGACAACTTGTAGGGTCGGCCTAAATCTTGACAATGCACTATATATTGACTTATCTGCAGTTCATTTATGCTCAAGGATTTTGGACAGCTCTGAAGTAAAAAGTGTGGATCAGGAATTAGAAGGTGCGGTCAAGTCTAAAGTAAAGTGCAGACTTCAGGACAGGGACAAGTCTGAGATATTCGGACCATACTATAGGCACAAAGGTTTGTGGATTAGTCTGAAGGGATCTTGTATATATCCAGTGTAATAATAATTGAAGAAAGTGTGATAAGTGTTGTGTTTTACATAAGCAGAAGTGCGGATATACCAGAGATCTTCTGACTGCTCTAAAGGAATAAATTCGGATGATTTACAATGATAATAAGAAAGGAAGAAGAGAATATAGTGCGAGAAATGAAGGGAGGTAAATATGTGATTTACCTTCATGTTCTACAATGCGTAAAGAGGAAGTATTATACCTCAAGTGAAGAAGCTTCAGGGTTATGCAAAGTGAAAGGTTCCAAGTGATCTTTTCTAATAGTTATCATAAAGAATTATGTGGAAAAGGCATTTTTATGCAAGGTACAAAGACATTCTAGAGCAGCAAGAAAGATCTGAGAAAGATAGACCTAGAGACCGAGCTCTCTAGTTTTGGTGCAGATCAGTGCAGTTTGGTGCAGAAAAGAAGAATCGGTTTGAAGGGCAAGAAAGAAGTAATGATAAGGTCTTGGAAGCATACATAGGTTAAGGGTTTGATTCTTGTTCATGGAATTTTTCATTTGAAATTCTATAAGAAGAATTTCTCGTGGGTTTTCATCTCCAAGAGGGAGAGGTTTTTCCCTGGCTCGAATAGCCTAAATTTGTGTCTCTTGTATTTTGGTAATTGACTTGATAAAAGACTAAATAGGCTAAGAAGAGAAGACATAAGTAAACTTAAGTAAGCTCACAAGTGATTATCAAGAAGAGAATTTGAATTAATCATCGCCCCTCCAAATTCTCAACAAAATGAGAGATCAAGAGAATGAGTAAGTTCACCCAAATATGAACAAGTTGAAGCATGAAGATCATTGAGAACAGCAACAAATACAAACATTGAATCAACCTTCCCTTCAACCGAATCAGCACTGAAACACTAAAGCAATGAAACAACTTTGGTTCACCAAGTTCTGCTCTTACTCTTTAAGTCTCTCTCTCTCTCACAATCTTCTTCAAGTCTCTCCAACTCTCTCTCTCAAATTCGAATTCTTTTTTCACAATGCACATGTAGTAGTAGGATGTGAGAATACATAAGACACATATATATTAGGATGAGAAACAAATTCTTGTCATAATGGAGGAGCAATACACGTGCCTTAAGGAAGAGTAACATATGTCCTTCAAGGGAGTGCAACTCATGTCATTAAGGAGAGAAACGCATGCCGTAGTGTTGAGAATTTGTTAGGGAGGTGATTGATTCAAATTATCTACTTAATAATTACTTGTGAGCTTACTTATTTTACTTATGTCTTTTCTTCTTATCTTATTATATCTTTCATCAAGTCAATTATCAAAAACACAAGAGACACACATTTAGGCTCTTCGAGCCAGGGCCAAAACCTCTTCCTCTTGGAGAGGAAAATCGGCAAGAAATTCTTCTTATAGACTTTCAAATGACAAGTACCATGACCATGAAGCAGACCCTTAAACATTGTATGCTTCAAGACATTGTCATTGCTTCTTCATTGACCCCTTGATTTGATCCTTATTTCTTGCACCTCCTTACACCGTTCTGCACCAAGACTAGAGAGTTTGGTTTACTTGGCTCGTTACTTATGATCTCAGCACCGTGTCATAGACTGTCTTCCTTAGTACCTTCACTTAACCTTGTTGACTATACACTTGTCTTATTTCCTTCAAAGAGTGTTCCACAGCTTAACATACTTGTTGCAGTCCTTTCTCATGCTTAACATAGTCAGATATTTTTACTTCAACATAGCCCTTCTCTACACGTGATCATAGTCTTGTTTATGCATCTTGACACAGTCATCTATTCACACCTTTACATGGTCTCATATATGCAACTTTACAGTCATCTATTTGCATATTTATACAGTCACATATCCACACCTTTACAGTCATCAATCCGCATCTTTATATAGTAACATATCCGCAGATCTCAGAGCTTTATTGTTAAGATATTCTGATACATAGGAAATAGTTAAGAATAACTTAGTCTAGTGTAGAGTTAGGTAAAGTGTGTTTCTTTACCATGTACATTTGTAACTTATAATCCGACGGTCACGATTTGTAGTGATCCAACGGTTATCTCTCTCCTCGGTATTAACGACACTTGATCTGTGGCTTAACACCCGATTGGTCCATGATCTCTATTTAAAGAGCATGGAGGGTCATTTTTCCGGTAACCGTTTATGAGAGAAACATATGTAACTTTTCTTTTTATATTAATAAATTGCCTGAAGTGGCCGCGTTGGCTCAGGTTGTGGACTGTTTCCGTCTTCAATGGTTTTAACCACGTGATTATACTAGTGTACTGATTTGTGATCTGTTTGTGAGCGGTGACCTTTGGTTCTTGATCTACGAAACTTACTCTGTAAATTCCTACATGGTATCAGAGCTATTTTGAGGGTCGCACCCATTGTTGATCAAAATCTGAAGCCAGTTTGACTGCAAACAACCACCGTTTTCTAAATCTACTATTTCTGAACATTTTCGGGATTGGAGAAATGTTCTATTATGTTTGGAGCATCTGTTACAATGAGGAACACCTTTTGTTTCATGTGAAAAGGTTTCTGGTTGCCCAAGTTATGTCAGTATATATCTAGAGGTATAAAGTATCTGTTTTGTAGTTTTTATTTGTTAAAAGTTCTGCTTATTTCTTATTTCGGTTCCCTCTGTTTATTTCAGTTTTAGGTTTTATTTATTTGTCGGATCTATACCCTCTTCTTTGTGTATGCTCTTTGCTCTGCACTGTGTGCGATCTCGGCAAACCAGAAACAGGAAGAAGGGATTTTTTTTGCTACGTATGCTCTTTCCCCGCATCTTTGTGCGATCTCAAGAAATCAGAAATAGTGAAAAAATAGATAGTTGCCGGTAAGGCTAACCGAAAATCTAACATTTTGCAAAAAGGCTTGCATTCCATTTTTTTTTTTTGCTCGGATTTTTTTGTTTCGGGAAAAGGCACGCACACCGAAGAGTTAAAAAAAAACCCCTTCCTCCTTTCAAACATTTACAGGATCTTTTTACTATCTCACTTAGTGAGGAGTTTGTTTATGAGAATAGAGATCTTGGGTTCAAGTCTCTTTCTCAAGCTTCTTTTTGTAAAAAAATTTGTTAAAGGGACGAGATTTTTTTTTTTAAGTTGAACTTCATCACCAAATTTCAAACCATTCCCGTAACTATTCAGCATCTACAACTCAGTTTTTTCAAAAGGCATAACTTCTTCATCCGGAAGCCGTTTCTCGAGCAGTTTTTTTTTAAACGGCTTAATTTTTCAAGATCTTTCCATTGGAGCAGTTAGTTTTAGCTTTTCTAAACTTCAGTTTTTTAAAAATGGAAAGTGCATGCCCAATTATTCTTAACAGCACCAATTATTTCCAATGACTACCTCACATGGTAGATATACTTGGAAGTAAAGGGCTTTATAGAATAGCCACAAGGCTAGAAACTAAACCTTCTGATGATGATAAAGTCACTAAAAGGGAAAATAAACAAGGCCAAGCACGAGGGTTGATAGGAATGTCCATTGGTCAAGATCTTTGATTTCATATCCTTGACATTGAAACCCCTCATGAAACCCTGGACAAGCTAAATACGGTCTTTGGCATTCAAAATCAAATTAGGGCCCATCAGCTTGAAAATGAGTTTCTTACTTTGGACCCCAATAATTTCTCCTCTATTGAGGATTTTTTGTCCAAATTCAAGACCCTTAGAGCTCTTTTAGAAGGTTGTAAGGTCAAAAAGTAAGATGGTAGCCTCATCTATTGCATTCTTACTAAGATTGGCCCTTCATACTCTGTATTTGTTTCTGCCTTCCATTCCACTAGAGAAGCCATCATTTCTTCAGGAACCACCTACAAGAACCCATGTTTTGATGTCTTTTGTGATTCTTTGATAAGAGAACAAGAAAAACTCTTACACCTTGGTCTTATCACTTCTGGAAACGCTTCTAAGAAAGCCTTAGCAGTGCAACATCAATCATATCAAAAGAATCCCAAGAAGAAGTATCCTAAAAAGTATGGTCTGAAATCAAACAAGGGTCCTAAGCAATTTCAGCCACAAACTGAAAAAGCAACTCACCAAAATGATAAGGCAAATAAAAACAAAGGGAAGAAGACAGATAGACATTGCAACTTTTGCAATCATGATGGCCATATAGAGTCCAAATTTTTTAAGAAGATGGAAGCCTTAGAAGAAGCAATGAAGAAGCACAACATCAATTTGGAGCACTCTTCACCTTCATCTTCAGGAATGGCACTTTCTGTTTGTGGTTGTCAAGCATCAAGATCTGGTTATGCATTAAATGTACCTTCCTCTTCTCATTCTCATGAGTGGCTCATCGATTCTAGAGCTTCTTATCACATGGAAAAAAATAAAGCCATGTTTTCTTCTTTAAATGATTGTAACACCAAACATATTTATGTTGGTGATGATAGATCTCTTAGTGTTGTAGGATCTGGAACCATTCATCTCGATAATGGTCAGTTTAATTATGTACTATGTGTTCCTACCTAGTCATGCAACCTTCTCTCTGTTTATCAGATAACTCAATCAAGTGAAGGGAAAATAGTAGAATTCTCAACTCATGATGTTTTAATCAAGGACCTCAAAGATCCTAAACATATTTTAGCTACTGGCATTGCTGATGATTCCACAAGGTTGTATAAGTTTGACAACTTTTGGTGATCATGTCTTCCCTCTGTTTTTGTTGCTCATAATGATGAAGTGAGCAAACTTTGGCATGAGCGATTTGGTCACTTAAACTATCACTCCCTTCAAACTCTATGTAAGGAAAATATGGTGACGGGTCTTCCTATGGTATCTTGCCGAGATGGTGTTTGCTTCGGATGTGTACTCAGAAAACACCATCGGATATTTTTGAAAAACGTGCCTCTTGGCACACTTCAGCCCCTTTGCAGCTTGTGCACAATGATTTGTGTGGTCCACTTCATGTTGTTTATTTCTCTAATTGCAAGTACTTCTTAACTTTCATTGATGATTTTTCCAGATGCACTTAGGTATACTTATTAAAACTCAAGAGTGAATTTTTTAACATGTTCTTGGCCTTTAAGGCCTTTGTTGAAAAATAATCTGGACATAAAATCCTTAAGTTAAGATCAAACAATGGAGTAGAATATGTTAACAAAAAATTTATCAACTTCTGCAATGAGCATGGCATTCAATTGCAACATACCGTTCCATATACTCCACAACAAAATGGTGTAGCTGAAAGGAAGAATCGCACCTTAAAAGAAATGGCTAATTGTATCCTTCAATCTAAAGGACTTGGTCTCAATTTTTGGGAAGAAGCCATTAACTGTGCAAATTACATAGTAAATCGAACTCCTACTAAGGTTTTAAAGAATATAACTCCAAAAGAAGCTTGGATCTCAATCAAACCAAATGTAGGTCACTTTCGTGTTTTTGGAAGTGATGCTTGGGCCCATATTCCAGATGCGAAACATAAAGCCTTAGAACCTAAGAGTGAAAAATGCATTTTTGTTGGATATTCTGAAGATGTCAAGGGATATAGACTTCTTCAACCAAAATCAAAAAATATAATCATTAGAAGAGATGTAAAATTTGATGAAAATATATTGGCCTACGAGACTAGTTCGGCGAGTGTGCCACCATTGGACTGCGAGCCGGATTCGGCATATGTGCCACCTCTCTCTCTCTCTCTTCTATTTTTAATAGCATTCCTTATAGTTTAGATGATGACAGCGAGGATGAAAATCCTCCTCCACCTCTTGAAATTGTTCCTTTTACTCCACCGCTTCCAATATGGGTCCGCTCTACTCGGGATGCAACAGCTTCTCTTGCAGGTGACCCTGCCAATCGACGACGTACACGTTCTTAGTTCGAAAGAGCCTCTTCCTTATTGGCTCAAGTTCTAGAAAATGCTGATCCATAAATCTTTGAAGAAGCCTCCAGTCATCCAGCTTGGGATGAAGCTATGAATGAATAATATCGTTCCTTATTGGCGAATGATACTTGGGATCTTGTTCCTATTCCAAAAGGAAGAAAACTTCTCAGATGCAGATGGGTTTACAAAACAAAGTTTGGACCAGATGGAAAAGTGGATAGGCATAAAGCTCGTCTTGTCGCTAAAGGATTCACAAGTTGAAGGCATTGACTATAGTGAAACCTTCTCCCTTGTTGCCAAAATTAATTCTATCCGCCTTGTTCTTTCCCTTGCTACCTCCTTTAAATGGGAATTCCATCAGATGGATGTTAAATCCTCCTTCTTACATGGAGATTTACCTGAAGAAATCTACATGGAACAACCCCCTGTCTTTATCCAAAATGACTCTATCCTTGTTTGTCACCTTAGGAAGTCTCTCTATGGTCTCAAACAAGCTCCTCGTGCTTGGTATGCCAAAATGGATATATTTCTATTAGATAATGGATTTTCTAGGTGTCATTCTGACAACATTGTCTACACCAAGAAAGTGGGTAAGTCCTTCACCATCCTTGTTCTTTATTTTGATGATCTTATCCTTACTGGTAGTGATCCAAACGATATAAACCATGTGAATTCTAGCCTCAAAATAAGTTTGAAATGACAAACTTAGGACACTTGCATTATTTCCTTGGTCTTCAAGTCTTGCAATCCAAAGAAGGCATTACCCTCTCTCAGTCCAAGTATGCATGTGATCTTCTACACCACTTTCACATGGAAGACTGTAAGCCAGCCCCTTCTCCCTCTCAGTCTGGAGTCAAGCTTTCAGTCACTTGTACTACTCCTGAAGTTGATGCTACCTTATACCGTCAACTTGTTGGTAACTTTTGTATCTAACCCATACTCGTCCTGACCTTTCCTTTGTCGTTGGTCTTTTCACTCGGTTTATGCACCAACCCCATGAAATTCACTGGAAAGAAGCTAAACTAATACTTCGATATATTCAAGGTACAATTCAGTTTGGGATTCATTACAGTGCAGGAGCATCTCCATTGTTGAGTAGTTTCACTGATTCTGTTTGGGTTGGTGACCCTCATGATCGAAAGTCTACTGCAGGATATGTATTCACTCTTGGTTCAGGACCTATTATTTGGTATTGTAAGAAACAAAGTGCCATCTCTCTTTCTTCAGCAAAAGTAGCGTATCATGGTGCAGTTGAAGCCAGCAAGGAAGCCATGTGGCTTTGTCAGATTATTTCTGAATTTGGTCTTCATCAGTAGCATCCAACTACACTTTGGTGTGATAATCAGAGTGCCATTCAACTATGTAAAGATCCAGTTCAACATCAGCGTATGAAGCCCATTGAACTCCATATACACTTCATCAGAAAGCTCATTCATGATCGTTTTCTTGAAGTGCAGTATTGTCTAACCAATGATCAAGTAGTCGATATCTTTACGAAGGCTCTCACAGAAGCGAAGTTTACCAAACTTCGATCCATGCTTGGAGTTCAAGAAAGTTGTCATTAAGGGGGGATAGGTTCTAATGCCTCCTTCCTTCTCCTATTGTGTCACTTTTGTAAATCCTTCAATCCTATCACAATTTGTTCTTAAGGGGGGATGTTAGGATATTTCGACACATAGGAAATAAGCTCCTTTTGTGTCACCTTTGTATATCCTTCAATCCTATCCCAAGTTGTTCTTAAGGGGGGATGTTAAGATATTCCGACACATAGGAAATAGTTAAGAATAACTTAGTCTAGTGTAGAGTTAGGTAAATTGTGTTTCTTTACCATGTACATTTGTAACTTATAATCTGACGGTCACGATTTGTAGTGATCCGACAGTTATCTCTCTCCTTGGTATGAACGACACTTGATCAGTGGCTTAACACCCAATTGGTCCATGATCTCTATTTAAAGAGCATGGAGGGTCATTTGTCCAGTAACCGTTTATGAGAGAAACATATGTAAATTTTCTTTTTATATTAATAATTTTCCTAAAGTGGCCGGATTGGCTCAGGCCGTGGATTGTTTCCATCTCCAAGGGTTTTAACCACGTGATTATACTGGTGTATTGATTTGTGATCTGTTTGTGAGCGGTGACCTTTGGTTCTTGATCTACGAAACTTACCCTATAAATTCCTACATTTATATACTTATATATGTGATATCATGTCTCCTTTATTTTAATTTTATACTTGTTGTATCATCCTATTTCTAGAGTCTATGATCTGCAATTTATCTTCCTGAAATTCCATCTGAAAATCACAGAAGAATCTAAATTACTCTCTCTTTTTTCCTGCGTAGTATATATAGGGTATATATAGTTGTTTCCACCTATAATAAGTCGACCTATGTATGAATAGGTGTGACAGGCCTTTGAGCCAACTTGATCATTGTTTTGTAAGCCGACAATGTAGTATACCTAGGGGGATAATATAGGGTACAGAGGGAGGTACCCAAGGGAATAATATGATGTAATAATATAAGAATGATAAATAATTTGGCCATAGTTAACCACTTTATTTATTAACTATGGCCAAATTATTTATCATTCTTATATTATTACATCATATTATTCCCTTGGGTACCTCCCTTTGTACCCGATATTATCCCCCCTAGGTATACTACAGACAAGGAGGTTGTCTAGAGGAGTATTTCAGCATTGATCTAGAGCATCATTTTGAGCCATGGTTGTTGCGCTTATGTGACAAGGTCTTCAGGCATACTAGATTGACTTGACTCTGCATATACATGACTATTAAATACAATTATAACCAGAAGAAAAATCCTAATATACATCAAGAAGAAGTCTATTGACCTATAATAAAACCTTGTGCATGAAACCCATGAGACAATCATACCAAAAATATATTTTATTATCTTTGTCTTCTTAATTACATAAATACATAATTACATAGTTAATATGAAGACTAAACCTAGTTACACTTTCCAACACTCCCTCTTAACTAGGGAGGTATTCATAGATGTACATGGTCACTTTCAAACTGAATAATCTCATAAGAAGAATCAGATTGGTAATTGAATATGTATAACATCATATCAACCAGCATTTTCCCAGTGCAAAGCCTTGACTAACAACCACATCTCTCAAGGAGACAGTGGGCTACAATTCTAGTGATACACATGACTTATAGACACCAAATTCATCGTCTCTCTAAGGTACATACTCCACCCAGGTGTTCCAAGAGTATGACCTTCTTAGACTATTCTTCTCTTAGGTATCGAGCCCTCAAAGAATATCGATCCCCGACTACTCTTATCTTGAATTCCTTATCACATTCTCAAAGAGTATTGAATGCCAGATGATTACCCAATCCTCCATTCTGTATTCCAGGTGAAGACCAAAATGATGTGTCTATCCATTCTCTCCACATGGCCTTCACTGAGACTGGCAGTTGTTAGTCCTGGTCTAGTTCATGACACATGTATTAGAGAATCATATATGTCGCTCCCTCTTAAATTAGGGAGGACATACTTCAACTTTCTTCTAAGTAAGAAACTTATCACCAGGCTCCCTCTTAACCAGGGACCTGCAGCAGCAATGGTGAGTCACCAAATTGTTCATGAAGAATTCCTCCCCTTGATGTCATGGATTTCGATATTGAGGAATCTTCAACCTTTTAGCTCCATAGGGCACAGATCATCCATCAGTTTCATCCATGAGTCATGTCAACCATCAAAAAGTGATCAGTATTTCTCATATGTTCCGCCTTTATTCCATGCTACTTTCCTTTGAACTATCTCCCAAGGATATTACATCCTTCAGCATGATTGACATCCCTGCATAAACTCATCTAGATAAACATATACATAAGAACTTTTAAATCAAAGTTACCTTAGTGATGATATTTCACCATGACATCTTCCTATAGGCATTGACATCCTTTATTAATATTGACACATCTCCTAAAGATATGTCTTTTCAAGGGTCTTCTTATTTACCATACTTCTATCAGAGTCCACATAGCTTCCCAAGAGATCTCCTAGTCACATCTTCTTGGATTTCGGATGATAAATTCCTCTTTACATGGTTGTACTTCATGATCTCTTCCATTCTTTCTCCACACAGATTCATCCCCGGGAACTTCCAGGATCGAGTTCCTTGTTTTTATAAAACCACCTCATATTCCATATGAGGATATATTTAATTTCATTTTTTAGTGGCAACTTGTGCAGCAGAAGAGATTTTCCTTTCATACAACATAGAATTTCATCACCTTCAACCACATGACATGACTTCACAGCATCCAGTGTCAGAATATAGATATATGTACCTCATACTTTTCCCTAAGAGTCATCCTGTAGAAATTTTACTAGAATGAATAACTCCATTCCCTTGACCTGCTTCATCAATATGGCATCATATCCTAATCCCAGAATTCTGTAACATATAATTCTTGATGAAAAATTTTTATTTTTTTCTAACCAGTGAATCCATTAGAGAACTCCATTAGAAAATGTCAACGCTTTTTTCCATATTGATCATTGAATGATGACCCTTGATCTTGATGACTGCCTTCCATCAATGTTGTTTATTAGTGAGGTTTCCAGGAGCTCCTTCTTCAAGTGTTCCCATGCTTCTATCATGATGCTTTTAAATGCACTTCTTCCTATCATACTATTTTACAACCAACAGAAATCACTCAAAAAGATGATCTCAATCATAATAGAGATATTTTGCTTCTTCTTTCTTAGATTTCTTTGTCTCGGGTTCTTCCCTTACATCTGTGACATGGGTTTCTTCCTTTTTCCTCTTTTCCTTTCGAGATTTAGGAAAATCCCTTTTATAATGCCCAAGCTCATTGCATCCAAAGTATCGTACTTTTTCCATATTTCTTCTTTTATTCTAAGGACCAAATTTTATGAATCTTCCTTTCTTCCTGGACATGGCTGCAAAGGCTTGATTTCCTTCATTTGATCATGTATCAACTTTGGCTATTAATATTGTTTCCTCTATTTTACATAGATACCATAGATCGTGGAATGGTGTTTCTTATTTCTTCCCATATAAGCATGAAGTGAAGTTTCCCCATTCTTCTGGTAGAGCATTCAGCACCACTGTAGTCATCTAACTATCATACATTACTTCTCCCAATTCCTGCAGTTGGTCTCTTATTTCATAAATCCTCATAAAATATGAAGTGATTCCTTCCTCTCTTGACAATTGCATCTTGTATAGTTCTTTTCTCAGAGATATTTCTTCTCCTTCAGTACTCACAGATAATAGCTCCACCAGTTTCTCATATATTTCTTTTGCAATTTTTAGTTTTGATACATAGGGTATGAGTGAGTCCTTAATGGATTCTATGAGAATCCTATGGGCTCTGATTTCTCCTTTCATGTACTTGGCATGATCTAGAGCATCTTCTTTTGAGGATTGAATTGTATATCCTTCGATGTAGCCCATAACTTCATCTTCAATTAGATTCAAATATTTCCTCTTATTCCATGCACTAAAGTTTGATGACCCAACCAATTTGTTGCTATCTTTGCAATAAGTCATTTTGACAGATTTAGATAAGGTCATAGATACTTACTAGAGTAGAGTGACTTCCTTCTTCTACCAACTTCCTTGATGATGATGAAGATGAAGTTAGGAACTTCCTCTTAGATTGAATTCTTCAATGTAGGATTTTTTGGATCCTTGATGATAAATAATTTCTCTGAAAAGATGATGTCTCTTCCAACAATGGCTTGAATATAAATATTTGATGGCAAATATTATTTTCTTGATGAGTGGATCCTTTGAATGAGATTGAATATCTTTCTTGAAATGGATTGAGAATATTCCTTGCAAATTGATTTGACTTTTCAACACAAAATTTGACCTTGACTTTGATTCTTGCTTGTATCAACATTCTACCTCAACAAGCAAATTCACTTAATACAATCAAGTTCATGTACCTTCAAACTCCAGCATTTCAAAGCAAAGTCTACATCACTACAATCAAGTTAATGAATCTGCAAACTTCAATGTTTCAGAGCACAGTCTACATCAACATTATTGAACTTGTAATCAAACTCAAATTGCATTGAATTGTAAGGGTGTATTCTCAGTTGAAACCGACACCCAAGTTTGAATTAATTCTAATTAAATCAAATTGAATTCATTATAGTGAGTCATTAAAATCATTAAGCGTCTTTGGGTGCATTTTCGACAGTGTTCGACACCCTTTCTTTAAGCAGAATCAAGTGAGTGAACGAGTTTTAACTCTAAATCAAACAAGCAACAAGTTCACATATTCTGCAAGCGAGCGCAAGTATTCATTCAAGCAATTTGCATCAATTCAGTACAAAGTTCAAACCATCAAGCGATCCAACGTGAATTTCATTTCAGCAACCATCAAAGCAACCAAACAAGTTCAACTCTAACACCAATCAAGCAAGTTGAACTCTACAGCAAGCGAGCGTGAGTATTCATTCAAGTGAGTGTGAAGTAATCAAGCAAGTCAAGTAAGCGTTCAAGCAAAGCAATCGTCATCAAGCGAGCGTGAATTCAAGAGTTCAAGCAAGAAATTTCTACAACTCTAGCAAGTGTTACAAGCTAGCGCAATAAGCAACAAATCAAGCGAGCATGCCATTCAAGCCACATAGCAACTGAGCATGTCATTCAAGTAACAAAATCAAGTGAATCAGTTCAAAGCACGACATCTACGACAAGAGAGCCTGATTTCAAGAGAGCGAGTTCAGATGGCGCACCACATTCAGTTGTTAAAAATTCTTCACAATTTGATCATCTCCAATGATGAAGACATAGTGCAAATCAGCAAAGAGACTCTTGTTGATCTTTCACGGCATCTACAACAAACAAATGAAACCATTGAGTTTCTTCAACTAGAGTCGCAACTACAAAGAAATGAGTTGCAAGAAAAGGGTGATACTTTCAAGTCTTTGAACCATCCAGATGATAAGTCATTCATCCAAATAGCTTTTAGTGTCAAAGTTGTTCCAGTTCAAATTTCTTCCAAGCCAATCATCAAGCCATGGGAAGAAATTCAAAATAACAAGAATCGACGAGGCTTAGGATATGTCAATGATGACACCAACTTGCATATCCCAGATTATTCCAAGCCAATTAAGTTCGTCAGTTCAGGATTTCTTGAACAAATCACCTCAGCAAGTTCTGAGAAAGTTGCAGACAAACATAAATGCACGCAACCCGAAGTTGCAGTAAAACCGACATGTTATCATTGTCAAAGAATCGGTCATATGGAAGATTAGTGTTTTGATCTCCATCCTTGTCGCCATTGTGGCAAGCCAAATCATTCATCTGAGAAATTTCACAACCAACAACAATCAGCCAGATTGAAGATAAATTATGAATGGATTGATCCTTGGAAATGGTCATCCACAGTCAAAATATTGTCTCAGTTCTACAACCGAATACAATCACACATAGTGCAGCCAACAGTGAAAAGAAGATGGTATTCTCGTGCAGTTGAGTAGGGGATTACACCAGTGTACAACTCCTACACCTGAAGGGGGGGAGTTTAGGAAAACTTTCCAGAGAAGTGTCTCTCCTTTCAGTTGACAAAGGGGGGAAAATGTCAATGAAATTGACAGTGGTTGTCAAATTGAAAGTCTCGACAAAACCAGCAAAAGCAACTAGTGGGCATCTTTCGTAGCCAATGGGCATATTCAACAACCAGTGGGCATCAACATATTTTCTAGTGGGCAATCGACAACAAAGCAGCAGTGAGCAGTTTTCAACACAACAAAAGCAACAGTGAGTTGTTTTTTACATCATCAGCCAGTGGGCGTTCAACAAATTTTGTCAGTAGACAAAGGATGTTGATTTCATGAAAAGGACAGATGGATCCTTTTGCAACTTGGCACGTTATGGAGTTATCAAGTGAAATTCAGATATGAATCAAACATGCAGCTGACTCATGGTCTCTTCAAATTGCAGTTTTTCAGCATCCAGCTTTGGCAGTTTTTTAGGCAATGTTTTTGAGGATCAACAAGAGAAATTGGAAGATGGTTCCTCATTATTATTTTTGGATGTATCATTGAAGGGGGGAATGTTAGCCTCTCTCATAAAACAATAATAAATCCAAAAATAAATTAAATATTAAAAGTTAGGAATTTATGCCTAACTCTTTAGATTGGGTTGTTCCTCTAAGATAGGAGTTAGTTTAGGTAGCTCCTATATTGGTGTGTGTTTAGTTGAGAAATTATCTCAACCAAGGTGTCCAAGATAGCACACACTATCTTGAGACATAGTCTCCTCATCTATTTAATTGTAATATTACATTCTTTTAATAATGAGAAAATATGTGTGAAAGCCGTGAGGCTGAAGCCTTTTCCGCCATTATTTGGTGTCGGGTTTTTTATGTGTGTTTTTTGTATTTGTATGAGTTGATTTGATTTTTAATAAGTATATATTTCATCAAGTCAATTATCAAAAACACAAGAGACGCAGATTTAAGCTCTTCGAGCCAGGGGCAAAACCTCTCCCTCTTGGAGAGGAAAACCCACAAGAAATTCTTCTTATAGACCTTCAGATGACAAGTACCATGACCCTTAAACCTTGTATGCCTTCAATACCTTGTCACTTCTTCTTCATTGACCCCTTGAGTTGATCCTTATTTATTGCACCTCCTTGCACCGTTCTACACCAAGACTAGAGAGATCAGTCTCTACTTGGCTCGTTACTTATGATCTCAGCACCGTGTCATATATTATCTTCCTTAGTACCTTCACTTAACCTTGCTGACTGTACACATGTCTTCTTTCCTTCAAAGAGTGGTCTACAGCTTAACATACTTGTTGCAGTCCTTTATCATACTTAACATAGTCAAATTTCGTACTTCAATATATCCCTTCTTTACACTTGATCATAGTCTTGTTTATGCATCTTGACACAGTCATCTATTCACACCTTGACACAGTCTTATATTTGCACTTTTACAATCATCTATCTGCATCTTTATACAGTCACATATCTGCACCTTTATAGTCATCAATTTGCATCTTTATATAGTAACATATCCGCAGATCTCACAGCTTTATATACTTATATATATGTGATATCATGTCTCCTTTATTCGCATTTTATACTTGTTGTATCATCATATTTCTAGAGTATGTGATCCGTAATTTATCTTCCTGAAATTCCATTCGAAAATCACAGAAGAATCTGAATTACTCTATATGTTTTTTTGCGCAGTATATATAGGGTATATATAGTTGTTTCCACCTGTAATAAGTTGAACTGTGTATGAATAGGTGTGACAAAACTTTGAGCTGACTTGATCATTGTTTTGTAGGCCGACAAGGAAACTGTCTAGAGGAGTATTCAACGTTGATCTGGAGCATCATTCTGAGCCATGGTTGTTGTGCTTATGTGACAAGGTCCTGAGGCATATTAGATTGACTTGACTCTTCATATACATTATTGTTAAATACAATTATAACCAGAAGAAAAATCCTAATAGACATCAAGAAGAAGTCTATTGACCTATAATAAAACCTTGATCATGAAACCAATGAGGCAAGCATACCAAAAATATATTTTATTATCTTTGTCTTCTTAATAACATAAAAACCTAATTACATAGTCAATATAAAGATTGAACCTAGTTACACTTTCCAACACTTAGTAACTTATGCCATTAAGGAGAGGTATGCATGACACTTTCCAACACTTAGTAACTTATGCCATTAAGGAGAGGTACGCATGCCTTAGTAACTTATGCCATTAAGGAGAGCTACGCATGACACTTTCCAACACTTAGTAACTTATGCCATTAAGGAGAGGTATGCATGCCTTAGTAACTTGTGCCATTAAGAGGTAATCATGTCTTAGTTAAGGAGAGTGTATGAGGAATCTTTTATGATATGTATTTAATGAGTGTAAGAGGAATATTCCATGTCTTTAGAGAGTGTAATGTATCATTAAGAGAGAGAGAGAGAGAGAGAGTTACATAGAGCCATGTGATTCATCAAGGAGAGAGGTGTGAAGTGATTGAGGTGATGAAGATAAGGTGACTTGTAATTCCTTTTAATAATAATATCATAGTATCATAAAGGATAATAATATTAATATTAATATTATTGATGATTAATTCAATTGAACCATTAGGATTGATTAATGATAAGGTAAGTGATATTTCTTTCAACTATACTTGATTACCAATTGATGTAAGATGATTTACTATTTTTGGAACATACTTGAGATGCTAGACATGACTGTCTATTTTTAGAAAATCACTCTGAAATTGTCAAAAATAAGATTTTATTTAAGGAAATTCATCCCTGAGCTACCAATTTTCAACAATGAGTGAGTTATAAGGAAAATAATGGTGACTTCATGCTCTAAGTGATCCTTTATCATGAAAAGGTGCAAGGTGTATTAAAAAGTACTAATCATCAATCATCGATCTCCATGGTTCAAGGAGGATGAAGAAACCATCAAAATGATCTCCAAGACATCAATCCAATAGGTGCACCCATCACATCTACAAGCTCAAACATGATGACGTTATAGCTCAAGGAAGAAAAATCCTCGATCCAAAAGGTGTACAAGCCCCACCAAAGGGGTCTCATTAGGTCATCATCACTAAACCGTCATCCATAGGGCAACATCCATCAAGAAGGGTACAAAATCAAGCCTAGGGGTGTCATGTGGGGTCCTAGGGAACATCATTTATGGAGATAACACCCCAATTCTAATTCTTGATGTCCAAGGTGATGAAGGAAGAGGATGACATCATCTATGTTGTTGAATCATCACTTGGAACAACATTCCTCAAAAAGTGTGCAACACCTTGCCCGAAAGCACTCTAGTGGTGTCAAAATGTGGGATGTACATCTTCTCTTATTGAATAAGCATGCTCTAATCCCTCAAGTGATGTCCAATGACACCTACAGCAAGCACCTAACATAGCTCATGGAATCAAGTGAGATCATCATCAAAGGTACCTCAAACCATAGTGTATTAAAGTGGAACATATTTAATGGAACAATGTATTAAATTGCATTACACAAGCCTCATCTTCAAATGTCTTCCTATGTAATGTCCCCTACCACTTTGGAAGCTTATAACGGAATCTGCTAGCCTAAAGTGGTTCCCATAGGCTAAAGCGGGGAAATATTTAATAAAGGGGACTTAAATTGTCTAAAGGAAACATTATAAAGTACAAAAAGGAGAAAGGGTGATAATTCTTAGGTAAGTGAAAGTCACTTTAACTTTATAAAGTGAAATATAATAAAGTGACTCTATAAAAGTTGGTTTAATAAAAAGGGAAGGTGAAAAGGAAACCCTAAACTCGTAAAAGAAGGAAAATGAGGAGACTCTCCTCATTTGTGCATTTGTGATTTTGGAGAAATACCTCTTGGAGAGAGTTTGAAGGAGTAGATTAGGATTTTAAAACCCTAGCCGCCATAACAGACTTCAGCATTGAAACTAGACACCCTAGTTTGGATTTGAGAGTAAAATCACTCAAATTTCACCACTGAACTTCAATAGAAAAAAATATTTGCAATGATTAGTGAATCATTGAGGTGTTATCAGTTGATTTTATTCATTGATGTTGTATTTTTCATAAATATTTCTTACAGGTGATGGTTATGGACAAATATGGAACTTTGGTGTAAGAAAATAGGAGTCATTAAGGAGTGCAGGCACCAGACCCAAGTGTGAACGAGTTCCTCTGCCAACAAGCCATAATTTCTCATTGTCCTGGGGTCCGAGCTAAACATAAAAAGGAATTATGAGTTCCCTGAGTTATATGTTGGAAGGTTATAGTTGATAATTCAAGTCCCTCAAGGAGAAATAAATTTGAATTCCCACATTCTTCTGTTGGTCGAGATATCCATTTCTAAGTTGAAAACTTGTTATCCAAGGTCGAGTCTTTCTTTTTCAAGCTTCACCACATTCGTGTATGTTGTTGTTGGGCATTCACTACAAAGGGGTCGATTAATGAAGATTGAATCGACATCGTGGTAGCTCGTGCCTCATTTGAGGTTGAAAACTTTAAATAAAGTGTAGCTGGTCCAATCCGTTGTTTTTTAGGCAGTCTCATTGTGGCAGAAATTCCCAGGTTTACCCACTCCATTATTATCTATGCAGTACTAATACTGAACTTTAAATAATTAAAGTGAAGAACAATCCAGTATATTTTCTTAGCATTCAATAAATTGGTTTGAGTTCCTAAAGTGTCACTTTTGGTTTCCTATTGTTCATTGTGATCATATTTCTGAGTTAAATTTATAATAATTCACCTACATCATAGTACAACTAAACTGTCTGACTAATGTCTGCACAGAGAAAACATCACAAAAATCAGGAATTTTCATATTGGAATCTTATAGTGATATCAAATCCTTAGCCATGGGTTGTGGTTAAAAAAAAACAGACCTCAAGAGTTTTCTTGCAGTCTGACAATGGTTACATGTTAAAATTGGAAACTAGAGTCAAATGTAGGAATTTACAAGGTAAGTTCTGTAGATCAAGAACCAAAGGTCACCACTCACAAACAGATCACAAATTAGTACACCAGTATAATCACGTGGTTAAAACCCTCAAAGAGGGAAATAGTCCATGCCTGAGCCAACGCGGCCACTTTAGGCAATTTATTAATATAAAAAGAAAAGTTACATATGTTTATCTCATAAATGGTTACCAGAAAAATGACCCTCCATGCTTTTTAAATAGAGATCATGGACCAAATGGGTGTTAAGCCACGGATCAAGTGTTGTTAATACCAAGGTGAGAGATAACCGTCGGATTATAAGTTACAAATGTACATGGTAAAGAAACACACTTTACCTAACTCTACATTAGACTAATTTATTCTTAACTATTTCCTATGTGTTTCAATATCCTAACATCCCCCCTTAAGAACAACTTGGGATAGGATTGAAGGATTTACAAAGGTGACACAAAAGGAGCCTATTTCCTATGTGTCGAAATATCCTAACATCCCCCCTTCAGAAAAAATTGAGATAGGATTGAAGGATTTACAAAAGTAACACAATAAGAGAAGTAAGGAGGCATTAGAGCCTATCCCCCCTTAATGACAACTTTCCTGAACTCCAAGCATGGATCGAAGTCTGGTAAACTTCGCTTCTATGAGAGCCTTTGTAAAGATATCAGCTACTTGATCATTGGTTGGACAGTAATGCACTTCAAGAACATGATCATGAATGAGATTTCTAATGAAGTGTATGTGGAGTTCAAAGTGTTTCATATGCTGATGCTGAACTGGATATTTACATAGCTGAATGGCACTCTGATTATCACACCAAAGTGTAGTTGGATGCTGCTGATGAAGACCAAATTCATACAGAATCTGACGAAGCCACATGGCTTCCTTGCTAGCTTCAACTGCACCACGATACTATGCTTCTGCTGAAGAAAGAGAGATGGAACTTTGTTTCTTACAAGACCAAGTAATAGGTCCTGAACCAAGAGTGAATACATATCTTGCAGTAGACTTCTGATCATCAAGGTCACCAGCCCAATCAAAATCAGTGAAACCAGTCAACAATGGAGATGCTCCTGCACTATAATGAATCCCGAAATGAACTGTACCTCGAATATATCGAAGTATTCTTTTAGCTGCTCCATGGTGACTTTCATGAGGTTGGTGCATAGACCGAGCAACAAGACCAATGGAAAAGGAAAGGTCAGGATGGGTATGGGTTAGATACAAAATTTTACCAACAAGTTGACAGTATAAGGTAGCATCAACTTCAGGAGTAGTACAAGTGACTGAAAGCTTGACTCCAGACTAAAAGGGAGAAGGGGTTGGCTTACAGTCTTCCATGTGAAAGTGGTGTAGAAGATCACATGCATACTTGGACTGAGAGAGGGTAATGCCTTCCTTGGATTGCAAGACTTGAAGACCAAGGAAATAATGCAAGTGTCCTAAGTCTGTCATTTCAAACTTATTTTTGAGTCTAGACTTCACATGGTTTATATGGTTTGGATCACTACCAGTAAGGATAAGATCATCAACATAAAGAACAAGGATGGTGAAGGACTTACCCACTTTCTTGGTGTATACAGCGTTGTCAGAATGACACCTAGAAAAGCCATTATCTAATAGAAATCTATCCATTTTGGCATACCAAGCCTGAGGAGCTTGTTTGAGACCATAAAGAGACTTCCTAAGGCGACAAACAAGGCTAGAGTCATTTTGGATAAATCCAGGGGGTTGTTCCATGTAGATTTCTTCATGTAAATCTCCATGTAAGAAGGCAGATTTAACATCCATCTGATGGACTTCCCATTTAAAGGAAGCAGCAAGGGAAAGAACAAGGCAGATAGAATTCATTTTGGCAATAGGGGAGAAGGTTTCAATATAATCAATACCTTCAACTTGTGAAAATCCTTTAGCGACAAGACGAGCTTTATGTCTATCCACTTTTCCATATGGTCCAAACTTTGTTTTGTAAACCCATCTGCATCTGACAAGTTTTCTTCCTTTTGGAAGAGGAACAAGATCCCAAGTATCATTCACCAATAAGGAATGATATTCTTCATTCATAGCTTCATCCCAAGCTGGATGACCAGAGGCTTCTTCAAATTTTTCTGGATCAGGATTTTCTAGAACTTGAGTCAATAAGGAAGAATCTCTTTTGAACTGAGAATGTGTACGTTGTCGATCGGCAGGGTCACCTACAAGAGAACCTGCTGCATCCCAAGTAGAGCGGACCCATCTCAGAAGTGGTGGAGTATAAGGAACAATTTCAAGAGGTGGAGGAGGATTGTCATCCTCATTGTCATCATCTGAACTAGAAGGAATGCTATTAAAAATATAAGAGAGAGAGAGAGGTGGCACATATGTTGAATCAGGCTTGCAGGCCAAAGGTCGCACACCCGCTGAACTAGGCTCGTAGGCCGATATATTTTCATCAAAATTTACATTTCTTCTAATGATTATATTTTTGGATTTTGGTTGAAGAAGTCTATATCCTTTGACATCTTTAGAATATCCAGCAAAAATGCATTTTTCACTCTTAGGTTCTAAGAATTTATGTTTCGTATCTGGAATATGGGCCCAAGCATCACTTCCAAAAACACGAAAGTGACTTACATATGGTTTGATTGAGCTCCAAGCTTCTTCTAGAGTAATATTATTTAAAACCTTAGTAGGAATGCGATTTAGTATGTAATTTGCACAGTTAATGGCTTCTGCCCAAAAATTGAGA
Source organism: Pinus albicaulis (assembly GCA_034641835.2). Classification (NCBI taxonomy): domain Eukaryota; kingdom Viridiplantae; phylum Streptophyta; class Pinopsida; order Pinales; family Pinaceae; genus Pinus; species Pinus albicaulis. The sequence continues at coordinate 1,408,867,676 of CM076584.1, forward strand.
CCAAGTCCTTTATATTGAATCATACAATTAGCCATTTCTTTTAAGGTGCGATTCTTCCTTTCAGCTACACCATTTTGTTGTGGAGTATATGGAACGGTATGTTGCAATTTAATGCCATGCTCAGTGCAAAAGTTGATAAATTTGTTGTTAACATATTATCCTTCATTGTCTGATCTTAACTTAAGAATTTGATGTCCAGATTGTTTCTCAACAAAGGCCTTAAAGGCCAAGAACATGTTAAAAACTTCACTCTTGAGTTTTAAGAAATATACCCAAGTGCGTTTAGAAAAATCATCAATGAAAGTTAAGAAGTACTTGCAACCAGAGAAAGAAACAACAAGAAGTGGACCACATAAATCACTGTGCACAAGATGCAAAGGGGTTGAAGCGTGCCAAGAGGCACGTTTGTCAAAACTATCCCGATGATGTTTTTCGAGTACGCATCCGAAGAAAACACCATCTCGGAAAGATACCATAGGAAGGCCTGTCACCATATTTTCCTTACATAGAGTTTGAAGAGAGCGATAGTTTGAGTGACAAAATCGATTATGCCAAAGTTTGCTCACATCATCATTATAAGCAACAAAAACATAGGGAATATAGGATGACCCAAAGTTGTCAAACTTTTACAACCTTGTGGAATCATCAGAAATGCCAGTAGCTAAAATATGTTTAGGATATTTGAGGTCCTTGATTACAACATCATGAGATGAGAATTCTACTATTTTCCCTTCAACTGAATGAGTTATCTGATAAACAGATAGAAGGTTGCATGACAAGGTAGGAACACATAGTACATCATTAAACTGACCATTATCTAGATGAATGGTTCCATATCCTACAACACTAAGAGATCTATCATCACCAACATATATATGTTTGGTGTTACAATCATTTAAAGAAGAAAACATGGATTTATTTTTAACCATGTGGTAAGAAGCTTTAGAATCAATGAGCCACTCATGAGAAGGAGAAGAAGAAGATACATTTAATGCATAACCAGATCTTGATTCTTGACAACCACAAGCAGAAAGTGTCATGCCTGAAGATGAAGGTGAAGAGTGCTCCAAATTGATGTTGTGTTTCTTCATTGCTGCTTCTGATGCTTCCATCTTCTTAAAACATTTGGACTCTATATGGCCATCCCAATTGTAAAATTTGCAATGTCTATCTATCTTCTTCCCTTTGTTTTGATTTGCCTTATTATTTTGGTGATTTCATTTTTCAGTTTGCGGCTGAAATTTCTTAGGGCCCTTGTTTGGTTTAGGACCATATTTTTTAGGATACTGCTTCTTGGGATTATTTTGATATGGTTGTTGTTGGGTTTCTAAGGCTTTCTTAGAAGCGTTTCCAGTAGTGATAAGATCAAGGTGTAAAAGTTTTTCTTGTCCTCTTATCAAAGAATCACAAAAGGAAACAAAAGAGGGATTCTTGTAGGTGGTTCCTGAAGAAATGATGGCTTCTCTGGTGGAATGGAAGGGGGAAACAAATACAGAGTATGCATGGCCAAGCTTAGCTTGAATGCAGTAGATGAGGCTGCCATCGTCATTTTTAATCTTACAACCTTCTAAAAGAATTCGAGGGTCTTGAATTTAGACAAAAAATCTTCAATGGAGGAGAAATTATTGGGGTCCAAAGTAAGCAACTCATTTTCAAGCTGGTAGGCCCGGATTTGATTTTGAATGCCAAACACAGTTTTTAGCTTTTCCAGGGCTTCATCAGGGGTGTTAATGTCAAGGATATGAAATCAAAGATCTTGAGCAATGGACATTCCTATCAACCCTTGTGCTTGATCTTGTTTATTTTCTGATTTAACAGCTTTATCATCATCGGAAGGTTTAGTTTCTTGTCCTATGGCTATTTTATAAATCCCTTACTTCTAAGTATATCTACCATGTGAGGTAGCCATTGGAAATAATTGGTGTTGTTAAAAATAACCGAGCACGCACTTTCCATATTAAAAAAAAATTGAAGTTGAGAAAAGTTGAAACTAACAACTCCAATGGAAAGATCTCGAAAAATTAGGCCATTTCAAAAAAAACGGCTCAAAAAATGACTTCCAGATGAAGAATTTATGCCTTTTGAAAAATCTGAGTTGTAGATGTCGAATAGTTACGGGAATGGGATGAAATGCGGATTTTAAAAAAAAAATCCACCCCTTTGAACAAAAACTTTTTACAAAAGAAGCTTGAGAAGGAGACTTGAACCCAAGACCTCTATTCTCATAAACTAATCCCTCACCAAGTGAGATAGTAAAAGGATCACGTTATTGTATTAAAGGAAGAAGTTTTTTTTTTTTTTTTTTTTTTTTTTTTTTTTTTTTTTGTGCGTGCCTTTACCTGCAAAAAAAAAGGAGCAATTCAAAGCCTTACAACAGAATGTTATATTTTCAGCTAGCCTTACCAGCAACTAACACTTTTTTTACTATTTATAATTTCCCGAGATCACACAAAGACGCGAGGAAAGAGCATATGTAGCAAAAAAAAAATCATTTTTCCTGCTTCTGATTTACCAAGATCGCAGGCAGCGCAAAGCAAAGAGCATACGCAGAGAAGAGGGTACAAATCCGACAAATAAATAAAACCTAGAAACTGAAAATAAAAAGAGGGAACCGAAATAAGCAGAACTATTAACAAATATAACCGCAAAACATATGCTTTATACCTCCAGATCTACACTGTCATAACTTGGGCAGCCAGAAACCTTTTCGCATGAAAAGAAAGGCGTTCCTCACTGTAATAGACGCTACAGACACAATCGAGTAGTTCTCCAAGCCCAAAAATTTTCAGAAATAGTAGATCTAAAAAACGGCATTCGCATGCATTCAAACCGGCGTTGGATTTTGATCAACAATAGACACGGCCCTCAAAATAGCTCTGATACCATGTAGGAATTTACAGGGTAAGTTCCATAGATCAAGAACCAAATTTCACCGCTCAAAAACAAATCACAAATGAGTACACCAGTATAATCACGTGGTTAAAACCCTCAAAGAGGGAAATAGTCCACGGCCTAAGCCAACGCGGCCACTTCAGGAAATTTATTAATATAAAAATAAAAGTTACATATGTTTCTCTCATAAACGGTTACCGGACAAATGACCTCCATGCTCTTTAAATAGGAATCATGGACCAATCGGGTGTTAAGCCACGGATCAAGTGTCAGTAATACCGAGGTGAGAGATAGCCATCGGATCACTACAAATCGTGACCGTCGGATTATAAGTTAGAAATGTACATGGTAAAGAAACATACTTTACCTAACTCTACACTAGACTAAGTTATTATTAACTATTTCCTATGTGTCGTAATATCCTAACATCCCCTCTTAAGAACAAATTGGGATAGGATTGAAGGATTTACAAAGATGACACAAAAGGAGCCTATTTCCTATGTGTCGGAATATCCTAACATCCCCCCTTAAGTTGTCATTAAGGGGGGATAGGCTCTAATGCCTCCTTCCTTCTCCTATTGTGTCACTTTTGTAAATCCTTCAATCCTATCACAATTTGTTCTTAAGGGGGGATGTTAGGATATTTCGACACATAGGAAATAGGCTCCTTTTGTGTCACCTTTGTAAATCCTTCAATCCTATCCCAAGTTGTTCTTAAGGGGGGATGTTAGGATATTCCGGCACATAGGAAATAGTTAAGCATAACTTAGTCTAGTGTAGAGTTAGGTAAAGTGTGTTTCTTTACCATGTACATTTGTAACTTATAATCCGACGGTCACGATTTGTAGTGATCCGACGGTTATCTCTCTCCTCGGTATTAACGAAACTTGATCCGTGGCTTAACCTGTCGTCATCTATTAAAAAAAGAGCATGGAAATACGCATAAATTGCAGTGGCACTGATCGCCATGGATTGTTTCTCTCTTTGAGGGTTTTAACCACGTGATTATACTGGTGTACTAATTTGTGATCTGTTTGTGAGCGGTGACCTTTGGTTCTTGATCTACGGAACTGACCCTGTAAATTCCTACATCAAATTCCACATTAGACAACTCATTTGATGGAGTAGATGATTTCATTGAATTCCTCTTTTTGAGAGCACCAAAATCAACCTAAAGATCATCAAATTTGGACAAGAAGAAATATGTTTTTGAATTTATGTCCACACATGTGCAAATTGTCAAGGTCGGCCACATCATCATGTAGGCTCATGAAGCCCAATGGATGTGTCTCTTGAGACCCAACAAACTGTATAAATATAAGAGACCCCAAACCTCATTTTTCAATATATCATCACACACAATCTTCTCTCTCCTTCTTTGATTGGTTCGTATAGCTTATTGGGCAGTTATTTTCTCTCACGCGTGTAGTAAGAAGAAGGATGAATTGTAGGTCAAATTTCAGGAACAGTTACAGGTTTGACTAGCGTTGACCAGGGCCATATTGACCTCATTTGACTATGGTTTTCATGTCAAAATCTTGGTTTTGGAGAGTTTATTTTGTTGGCACAAAAACTGAGATATTTTTGGGACATTGACCGAGGCTGACCACAGGGTTGATTGCAAGGTTGATCGCAGAGTTGACCGCAAACTTCAGTGCAGGATTTTACCAAGTCTTAATATTTATTTTGTGATTGTTTTGGGTTGATGTTGACCACTTCAGAAGCCCGAGTTTGAATACCTTTAATCGAGCTCCAAGTGGATTGACATGTTGATGCGTTGACTACTGTTGACTTTATGGTTAGGGAAGAATTTGACTGTTTTTGACTGCATATTTGTCAGGGATGTTGTGTCTCTGATTTCGAAAGTGAATTTTGACTTTTGTACTCTCTCTGCTGAAAATTTGATATAATAATAACAAGAATTGATCAAAGGGTTTTCGTTATCTTGGGGTTTTTCCCTGGCATCTGCCAATTATGGTGTCCTCTTGTCTTGGCATGTCTTTTGTGTTTATGTTTGATGTTATTTCATCAGTTATTATCATATGATAACGGTTAATATGATTGTTAATGGATTAATGGAATTAATAATGGGCTAATGGATTAATGAAGTAACTGGTTTAAGAAAAGAACATGTTAACTCAAAAATTAACATGGTTTTAGAGCTCATGTGAGGAAAAGCCCAAGCAAGAGAGAAATCAATCTCCAAAAAAAAATTTGACAATTATCTATGGCCTCCTTCATCTTCAAAGATCAAACAGCATGAAGTATTGAACCATGAGGGCTCACTTGTTACAGGCCCTAGCAAGGAAGGAGGATCTCTAAAGTTCAAGGCTTCATTACATCAAAAAACATACCTAAATTATGGGAATGATCTCTAGCCATAATCACTATGACTATGCCTAAATATTATCCAAGGAGAGCGAAGACTTTTGAGAGGCATATAAACCTTGATCTGGAGGATCGAGGGACTAATCTAATAGCTCACTCAAAGCCGAGTTATTTTTCAAAAAAATTGAGGTCCTGGGTTCAACATGTGAGGTCTGGAATCACAATCTAGGACGATCAAATTCTTTGAGATTCGTCAAAGGTCCAAATTTTAGAAGCACTGTATTAACTGAATTTATTTTTGGGAAATATTTTGAAGTTGTCCTTTCCATCAGTATAGAAATAAATTATTCAACAAATAATCCTATGATTATTCTCTAAACTCTCGGCCCATGTGGAGAAAGTATAATATTTAAGAATCTCTATGTCTTCATCCTTGATTGTGAAGGAATTCTTACCTCTGCAAATTGAAGGACAACTCTACGGACATGTATTTACACTTGTAGAGGCTAGCAAAAAAAAGGGGTTTCCTCATATCAAGCATCAATTTCTGAAGTTTTCAACCCTAAAAATCCAACATTACTTGGTCTATTTAATGAGTTTGAATTTCTAAAGTTTATATTTATTCCATGCAGACTTCACAGTGGGACTAGAAGTTGTATTATGGAAATTACTCATATATATCAGAGATCTTAATCCTTGAAGAAGGATGTTCCAGTCCTAAAATGATATACATTTTCATGAGATCCCATCTTGGTCAAGCCAACCTTGTGACTCTTAGTCTGAACATATACTGGATAGCATATATCCTCAATATTTGGCATTTAAGTATTGTTTTCTAAACTATGAAATCCGAGTACACTTATTGGTGTTTTGAAAAGGTTTGGTATATCTTGTAGCCCTACATATTTTGAAAGGAAACTTGAAAAGCTACAGACATCAAGTAGTATTATTGTAATAGATATAAGAAAGGTATTAATCCTCTTTTAGTTTTGAGAAGGGTCAATATTGAAATCTTCTATTTATATTGAATTATTGTAATACCATTACTAGGCAAGAAGGAATGTCATCCCTTAAAAGGTTATCTACGATGAAGAATCTACAGGGATCTAGTAGGAAAAGAATCTAGGTTACATTGATTGATTACAAAATTAGCAGTGTTCATCCATAGTAGTATAAATTGCAGCACCTTTTTCTTTAGGTTGTAGCACACTAGAAGTTTTCAAGAACGGTTAGAAGAAGAGGCCTAGCATAATTATTTTTTAAAGGAACTTAATTCAAGCCTTTGTCATAAAGGAAAAGAAGTTGAGACTCCTATGCATGCAGGAGACCTAGGACGATGCATCATTACCCTGCTCTCAGCCTTGGACAGTAGCATAAAAGGATGGAATCATCTATTCAACCTACAGTAATAAGAATATTTGTTGAACTGTGAAGATAGTACGAGTTTCTGTGATATGAGACCCATGGTTTGTACCTTCTATAGTGACGTGGTCAACACACTCATATATATATATACAATTATGATATATGTATTCACATCAAAAAATATTTTTTCACGTTGGAAATAAGGAAAGCTTCAAGCATCACACAGACGAAGCATTAACAACATAGTTAATCCTCTTTCTATTGTGAGAAGAAATAGTCTCCTAGATTTTAAAAAAATATATATTTGGGTGTCCTGAAGTTGCTAGCAATAAAAGTAGCAGTAGCATATTGTTTAAGGAAAAGTATGGAGTTCCTTTATGTTGGCACCTTTGGATAATGATGATAGTACCATTGAAATTCTGTAAAATATAAGAAGTGCAAGGCACTTTGGAGCAGAACCTTGTAGCAGCTTGTATGAACGTAAAATCAGAGGTACGGTATCTCAAGGTACGTGAAATGAATTTATTTTTATTTGTTTTAAGGATCTTTTGATGTTGGGTTTGATTTGATTAAGAACCCTATATGGCTCATGGGAAACCCTAGCTTACATATGAAACCCTAACCCTAGTATTCTCCCTCATAAGAAACCCTTTCTTTTGATTTTTAGGGTTTTTGGATTCTAGGGTGGTATGATTGATGAGGATGATGTTTTCAATTTCATCCTACATTAGTGGTATGAAAACCCTAGATCGTATCTCATGCTTTTATGATCGCATAATTTTCTTGGTAGTGCTCGTATATGATTATTGCAGGTTTCACATGAAGAAAACATTGGAAGAAGAATGAGCATGGCAAATCCTATGTCTTGGAAAGCATTATGAGGAGAGGGTATTGTGAGGACCTTGATTTTGGCTTCTTCATTGGGTCATTGGGCACTTTGATGTGATGTGCTGGGATCTTATGAAGGATATTCTTATGAATATGAATTCTTGGATGTGAAGGACCCCTCCTCATCATGGATTGGGTTATTTAATGCAGCCATGAAGGATAATGTAGTTATTTTGGGACAATCTCATGGGAGGATTTCTTCACTCTGGTTAAAGAAGGACCATGATGATTATTCAGAGTTTACTCTCTGATCTAAAGCAAGCTTCCTAGAATTTTTTTGTTGCATTTTCCTCGTGGAAAGTCTCAACCCTTGCATGAGAAGCTCATGATTGAAAGCTATATGATCATGTGAAGCAAGGCTTCAGAGGGAGCTACATAATCCCTGGCAATATGACCTGATGACTCTTCTTGCCCAATGTTTATTGATGAAGGTAGGTCATGGAAATTGATTATGATTATGATGACTCTGATGATGCCTTGATATATCCATGTTACTTTAGAGGTTGCATGGAAGTTGCATGATTATAATTGATGAATTTGGCACATGGACCTAAGGAAAAGGGACAAGCTACAAGTGGCTCGATGATTATTTTTTGGCAAGGTCACTTTCCCTATATTCAGAGGGATTTATGGACAAGCCATGTTTATTGAATTGTAAATATGCAAATATTGATGATGTATGATTGATGACCCTCTCATTTATCAATGTAAGAGGGAGTTGACTTTTAAATTCAAGATGGAATACCTAGCCTTTTTGCACTATTCCTTGCACTTAAAGGTCTGATAATATGGAAAACTTGTTGTTGGTATACATATGTATATCTTATGAGATCCTCGGTTTTCTTAATAAACACCCTATCAATGTTGCTATGAAGACTATGAGTCGATCTATGGATGAGCCTCTATTAAAATTGGAAACTAGGGCCAAACTCCAACTTGGATAGCTCATATGATGGAGATGATATTTTTGTTGGATTCCTCTTTCTGAAAGGTGCAATATTGATCTAAAGATCATTTTGTTTGGATGAGAAGAAGTGAGACTTTGAATTTATTCTCTCACATGTGCAAATTATCAAGGTCAACCAGAAGTCTAATTTAGGCTCATAAGCCCCAACGGATGTGTCTCCACCCTCAACGAAGAATATAAATAAGAGAGACATATTCCTCATTTTGGAAATCATCATCTCATCACATATCTCTCTCTCCACTCATCATCGGTTCATACAGCACTTGGAGCTTCTCTCTCTCTACCTTGCACGTGTGGATGAAGGATAGATTTCAGGGCAAAATTTCAAATATGTTTTAGGGTTGATTTGCAAAGTGTTGGCCAAGGGTCAAACTTGCTCCTTTTGTTGAATTTTTTAGGTAGGAAGTTCAATCTCCCTAGGCCGCATTCTTTGGCACAGAAATCGGGGATTTCTGAGCACGTTGACCACCGTTGACCGCGGCGCTTTGACAACAGTGTTGACTTTTCTGTTGACCGAGTTTTAATGAGTTTTTTGGATATGTTTTGGGTTAATTTGGATTGTTGTTGGAGGCCGCATTAATTGGGTTCGACCGAGATGATTTGACTAAGTTTTATTATTGGTTTGACCAACGTTGACTTGTTGGTTAGGGCATCATGTTGATTATTGTTTCACTGAAGTATTGGGCAAGTGTATTTTGTATATTGTACTCTCTCTCTTGTTGAACTTTTGAAGAATAATAAGAAGATTTGATCAAAGTTTTTTCCCAACATTGGGGTTTTTCCCTGGCATCCACCAAATATTGTGTCCTCTTGTCTTGACTTGTCTTATGCTTATTGTTTATGTTCTATCAGCATTTACTGTGAATGTTAATGCGATTGCTAATATTGTTATAGCATCATTTTTCGCCCTCATGTGATTCATGATTGTCTTTATGGCTTTGGGCACCCATTCCTACAGACTTGAACAAAATTCACTAAAAAACAGTGTTAAAATTCCCATACGCGGTTATGCCCAGACTTTTCCGCGTGTATACACGAGTCCACATGTACTTTTCCGCGTATGCCATTAAAATCATTAAAAATATATATAAAAATTCCCTATTTTCGGGCTGGGTTGATGGTTACTCCAGTGGTTCAACCACCCCAGTACGTGGCCAACTGTTTCCAACTGATTGAAACTACTTTGAGGGAGTATAAAAGCCCCTCATGTGCATGGCCTAAGGGAGAGAGAAATTTTATAGACATTATACTCTGTTGGAATCCCAGTTCAAGTCTGATTCCCCGTGCCTCCTGCACTTTCCCGGATTTATACAGGAAACCCTTATTTCCTGGAGATGTTCATCCATTTATATGCCATCTCGAGTGCACAAGTCTTGAAAGTATCTTATCAAGGCAAGGGCGGGACGAATCCGGACGACGGTCTGCTCAAAGATCGTGGAAGGATTAAGGTGATCTCTCCACTCTTTATTTCTGTACATGCTGTTCGTGATAATGAAGAACCATCTTGTTCTTGAACCTATGTGTTAATGTTTACTTATATGTGTGAAAAGATTATCGTTTAAGCATTTATTATGGTTTATATAATGTTTCACATGGATTGCACTAACATTTAGGAGAAGTATATGCTGTACAACTAGGTTTCTATGCACGTTCTTTCTTGTTTTCCAGGTTAAGGAGGAAGAAAGGTTGCTGGGGGTTTGGACCCCGCGGGATCTACATCAAACGTAGGACTATGGGTGAGTTCTACTATCGTTGTTATCTAGTTCTTTGCATTCAAGTATGGTTGTGTGTGAGTCCTTCTGAATAGCATGCCCTGCTCTGTGGAGGTTTTGACCCAACAAACCTCTAGGGTGATTTTTCCCAAAATAGAACTGGCGACTCCGTTGGGGACCACATTCTTGTGATTCCCCTGTTGGGTGGTTTCAGCTGTTTGAAAGGTTTCCAACAGTTTTAACTTTTATTTCCAGTCCAGTTAACTCTTTCTCAGTCAGACTGAAGTCCTCGTTTCTTATCTAGGCTTGATCTTTTTTAATTTTCATTATTTACCTTTTCATACGCAGGTTTATCTGCATACAGACGCGTATACACATCGGTTTTGTTAAAGGGTGTCGCGTATACGCGGGTTTCCTTTAGCACAGTCGCGTATGCACGCTTGTTTCAAAACTGTCAAGTAGTGTATATCTGGGTCAATTTTGAAATTTTTGATTTCTTGGCTTTTTAGTCTTGTCTGACTGTGGAGACCTGTTCCTGCAGTGTCTTTATGTCCTCTGGATTGTGTTGAAAGTGGTCTTTGGTCATTTCTCTCTCTTGTTTGGTTGTAAACTAGCTTATTTGGCAAAGTTTGTTTCTTGTGCTTGCATTTCTGGTTCGAGTACCAAGATCTCTTCCTGGGGATTCTTGGCTATTATGCTTCATCAGAACAGAGAGCTTCTGCTCATTTACTCTTTCCTACTTTTGTGTCTTACTTTTTGCTTCAATTTTTGCCCATTTCTTGGTTGGTTTTCTTGAGTTCAATTGACTAGGTCTTGTTGTAATTTTTGAAGAGTCTTTGTTGGTTCTTTGAAGTTTTTGTTTGATGCAAGGTTGTACTATTCTTCTAGGCTGAGTGATTGAGTTTCTTGTCTTCTTTTGCTCATATAAATCTTGCTACTAGCTATCCCTATAAGATTTAAAGCATTTTTGAAGTTTTTTCTTGAAATTCAGAGTTGTTTGGCTTGGGATTTGATAGTTTTTCTTGGTCTTTTCGAGCTCTTCCTTTTTATAAAACTCAAAAGCTCAAAAAACATTTTGTTTTGTCATTTGCTTTTATTTTTCATTTTTGTTTTTTGTTTTGTTACATCTTTCGAAGCTTGGTTGAGGTTTCTTTCCTTTGGTTTTTGACTTGATTTTGGAAAGGAATTTTCATTGGTTTCCTCCTCTTGTTTCAAGCGTTTTTGGTGTCTTTATATTAAGAGTTTCTAATTTTGGGAACTAGCTTTCTAGACAACCAAAAAGAGATAAAACTAAAGGATCTCTGGGAAATTTCTCTCTGCTTCAGTAGATTTTGCATCTTAGAATTTACATGCTCTTAGTGATTTGCATCAGATGCAATTAAGCATTTAGTCATTTTCATAGTTTTTGTGAGTGTGAATTTTGTTATCTGAAAAGAAAAGTAAAATATTTTTTAGTCTCGTAGAACCTGTGTAGAAGTTGCTTTTCATCGAATGACAATAACTGCATTTGCATGTAGTTTGGTTTTTATTAATTTATTTTCTGCGTCAAAACACCATGAGTTTCATTTCCGTATCCCTTTGACTTAACATAACAGCCGATTAAAATAAGCGATATAATTTAAAAACAACTAGCAAGTTTTTTAAGTGTCATACACCAACTAGCTAGGTTGTAGGGCCTTGGATTAGGTGAGTGGAGAGTTAACTCTCCAAGGCCGCTCAAACAAAACATATAAGTTGATTAATTGAACGAAATCCAACTCCGTTAGGTGGACCGGGAAAGCTCTCCTCCAGACAGTCAAGCGCGAGGGGAAGTGAAGGCTGAGAAGAGAGATACCCCCTCTCTGATTTGCTGAATCTGACCTCAAGACCGTTCCGCCCGGCTTCTGACACGGATTGGTGCCCATAGTTGCCACTCTTAGGTTCCACATAGGTGACTGCGGGGGGGAATACCCGTGGTACCTGAGGCAGACGTCGTATCACTTTCAGCAGTACTTCTGGGGGGTGCCCTTGCGAAGCTTGGGTACTTGTGCCGGCAAAGGCTGTCGTTAGGAGGTCGGCGTAACTGTTTCTGTTACCTTCGCTAGTAGGCCTGGGCCGTAATTATCCCAGACTACTTTCGGGAGGTCCTATACTTCGCTTTCTTGTATTTTGGTGTCCGGTCCTAATCACCCGGAGCGGAAATACCTGAAGGCTATTTGCTTGATTGTATCTCAGGGATTTCTTTTTGTAGTGAGTGTTCTTTGCTCCTAGCTTGCCTAGCTTTATATTTTTTGAGTCTAATCAAAATTTGTTAAAGTGGCTGATCAAGCGCCTCGTCGATCGAGGAGAATCCAGGGGTTATCTCCAGAGAGTTCAGAGCCTTCTTCAAGAAGGCGTAGGAGTAGTTTAGCAGGTGAGTATCACCCTGTGGCATCTGACGCAGTGGAGAGAGATCCTCCACAAGGGTCTGAAGGTTTCATAGCTGGTTCTGGTGTTGGTTCTGAGAGGAGCGCTCCGCTCACCTTGCGAGTTTTGTTTCCGCAGGAAGAAGAAGTTCAAATAGAGGAAGTACCTGAACCCTCTGTGTCACTTCCATCTCCTCTTCCTCCTGATTATTCGTTTGTTGTTGAATACATCGAACCTGAGTCAGAGAGACCGGAAGATCTTCCGTATTATTCATACCTTTCGATGGCCATGACTAGGAACGTGGCTTCTGCTGTGAGCGCTGCAGGCATTCAGACTCCTGCTTCTGTTGAAGGAGGGGGCACTATTGCTATATCTTCAATTGCTTCTAGCACTGTTGTGTTTGGCTCTGGTTTCACCCATGCACATGCTTCACAATCTGGTCCCTTCTGTTTTGGAATGCCCACTAGTGGGATTCCTTCTTTTTCCTTTTCCGCTGCTGCAGCTGGATCTACACCCATGTCTTCCATGGCTAGTGGATTAGCTTCTTTTCAAGGGTTCCCCTTTGGAACTGGACACATTCCTAGTTCCAATCCTTCTTTAGGGTCATTTTCGTTTACTTCTCAGACCCATAGTTTCAACCCCTGGTCTGGAGGTCAGAATTCGACCACTTTTACAGGTTGGAACCCTGTATTTACTACAGTGGGGGCAGGGAATCAGTTTTACGCTGGTCACCAAGGGAATACTTCTTTCCCTTCGTCGAGTGCTTATCAGACCTTTTCTCCTCTCTCTAACACCTGGAACCCCTATTAGGGGCTTTCCTCTTCATTTAATACTTCGGGGGGGGGGGCGGGGGGGGAACTGGTCTGGGCTTTGGTAACTCTGCGTTGGGAGGAGGTTCTTCTCCTTTATCTACGAGTTCTTTCTAGCAACTTGGTGCCTCATCAAATCCAGGGTATTATTTTTAGAATGTTGGGAATCCATCCCATCAAGGATGGAATCCTCAGGCTCCCCTTCGCTTACCTTTTCTGGCAACGTTAAACTTGCCAGATCTGTTGAAGTTGACAAATGATCTGATCTGTTATAGTCCGGGGTGGCCTCCAGTTCCCACCAAACTTCCTTCAGACATTCCAAAGTTTGAAGGAAAGAATGGAGAAGATCCAACTGACCACATCACCACCTTCCATTTATGGTGTTCTTCGAACTCCCTGATCGATGATTCGATTAGGTTGAGATTGTTTCAACGCACCCTAACTGGAAACGCTGCCAAATGGTATATTGAGCTAACTGGGGGTAGTTTTGCTACATTTGGTGAACTAGCTGTTACATTTCTAAACCATTTCCAATTTCCAGTCCGTTATGACGCTGGGACTGAAATCCTGGCCAATTTTAAACAGGATGACGCAACCCACATTTCTGACCATATTCAGGAATGGCGGAGAAGGAAGAGGCTTATTAAAGCTCATATTCCAGGAGAATTCCTTTTGGAATGGTTTCTGAAATATCTGCAGTCAGCTATTTCGAAGGATGTATCCCTCTCTGGGGTATTTTCCGAGGAGCAGGAAATTTTTAGAGCCCAGCAGCTAGAGTTGATATATTCTCAGTCTGGGGTCCTTCATAAGTATTTGCCTAATGCTCCTCGCTCCAAATTAGATTTATCCAAAACTAAGCCTGGTCCTCATGGTGACGGACTGATTGGATCGATCAATAGTGGTGCAGCCAGCCTGCTTACTCAATTGCAGCAGTTGTCTTTACAATCTGCTCCTTCTGGTCAGGCTGTGCCTGCTGAGTCATCACCTTCCCCCTCTTTGTCCATAAATGTTGTCCAAGCTTCTGATCCCAAAGGAAATCAACAATCCGAAGGGAAGAAGAAGGGACGAAATAATAAGAAAAAGGGCAAGAATGGGAAGGGTAATGTGAATAAAACCAACGAGCATGTTGGTGAGGGTCAAAAGGATAAAAGGAAAGTGAAGTTTCCATGCAAGCTGTGTGCTGGAGACCATCTTACGCACCTTTGCCCGAAAATTCAGGATGCGCAGTGCTTGTTAGCTCAGTAGGGTTCTTCTAGTTCCCAGGCTGTGTTAACAAACCCTTTTCCCCAAGGGCAACAACTAGTTGTTGGCGCGAATCAAAATCCTGGGGCTTCCTCTGAGGGCACCTAGGAAGGGGAAATTCCATCAAACATATTCATGATGAGTGATCACGTGGATGTCACTACGAGATCCCGTGATTATGGCGGAGAAGAGTCTTCGAAAGATAAGGATGCTCCTGATGCTATTGAGCTGCTTCACATTACAAGGCCTACTATTGAGCCTATGCCTCGGATGCCCAAAGCATCCACTAAGCGTTCGATGATTAATCCAAACGCTAGGGCTGCCCAGAACTACTCTATTGTGGAAGATCTGGCGCAGAGTCCTTGTGCCATGTCGGCTTTAGAGGTGCTCCAGTCCTGTCCGGCGCAGCGCAGTGCTTTTCTCACTACCATTGGGGCTATTGATCCAAAAAATTCTCTTCTGATTACATTTGATATGACTAATTTTAAGAAGAGACTCCCCCATCATATGGCTTTTCATATTAAATCATCGTACTGGAAGTGCAATATCTTTCGGACGGTTGTTGATGAGGGTGCTTCCACATGCGTGATGTCTCTCACATGTTGGAAGACGATTGGATCTCCCAAAGTTGTTCCATCTACCACTCTTCTGACTGCATTTGATGGTCATTCTCACAGACCGCATGGTATTGTCCCAGCTTTGCCTATCTGTGTTGGGGGAAAAACTGTGAATATAGAGGTTGAGGTAGTTGATGCAAGCTTGGACTACAACCTTTTGTTGGGGAGAAACTGGATTTATGAGATGGATGCCATTGCATCCTCATTATTTTGGATTATTTGTTTCCCTCACGAGGGGAGGATTGTTACAGTGGATCAACTGGACTGTCCTCCTGTAGACCCGAATGCGTCTACTGACTCATCTGTTCCAAATTTGGATAATACTAAGGCGCCTGTTGAGAATTTAGAGGTTGGAATGTATTCTTCCTTGATGGGTACTTTCGATATTCCTCCTCCTACGGTTCATATTAATGCGATTTCATCCTCCAAGGCTCCTCTTCGAAGAGAGTTCTTCAGAACTCATTATTTTTCGGACCCTTGGACCTTACCTTCCCCTACCGCCACATTAGCGGAAGGTCAAGTGGGTGGAATGGCATTTCCAATGTCTGCAGCTGAGATTGCTTATCAGTCTATTATTGACTCTGCAGAATCCATCCTAGCTCCTCTTTCACCAGAAGAGTTGGATGGAGATGTGGCTCCGGCTTGGACACTTAGTTCTTCTTCTGCCCAGGATTTCCTTGATACCACTCTTCCATCTGAAGAGGCCATCCTGGAAGCTATGACTGGTATAGATAGACTGTGGGATGATTTGCATCATCGGTCTTACTTTTTACCTGATTTGAGCGAAGTTGAAACGAGTTTTCCAAGTCCTCAGTCTCCTGGTCCTGTTCGCCCAGTCCTGAACCCTTTAGCACCAACACAGGTTTATGCTGAAGGGAACATGGCTGTGATTTCTCCTACTATCCCGGTGAACATTTCCAGGGATCCCAATATTATTGAGAATGTCTTCATCGGAGCTGAATGTTCCCGTGAAGAGATTCAGATTTACACCGAGCTCTTTAAAAAGTATAGGGATGTATTCGCTTGGTCTTATGAGGAAATGCCTGGTATAGATCCATCTATTGTCCAGCATGAGATCAAGACTTACGAAAACGCTAAGCCTGTGAGGCAAAAACTTCGTTTGGTCAATCCTAGGAAGGCAGCAGCTATCAAAGCTGAGGTGGAGAAGCTGCTTAAGGCGGGATTCATTTTCCCTGTTCCTTTGACTGAATGGGTTTCAAACCCTGTTCCCGTAGATAAAAAACAAGGAACAATTCGAGTGTGCATTGATTTTAGAGACCTCAATAAAGCATCTCCTAAAGATAATTACCCCACACCATTTATCGATCAGATCATTGACGATTGTGCCAGTAATGAGATTTTCTCCTTCATGGACGGTTTCTCCAGTTATAATCAGATTACTATCCGTCCTGAAGATCAGCATAAGACTGCCTTTATTTGTCCCTGGGGTACTTTTGCATACAAGAATATGCCTTTTGATCTTAAAAATGTTGGGGCTACGTTTCAGCGGGCCATGTCATATGCCTTCCACGACATCAAAAAGATTATCGAGGCGTATTTGGATGATTTAGCTGCTCATTCTCGAAATAGAATGGATCATCCTGCTCACCTCCGTCAAATATTTGAACGTTGTCATTTCTATAAGATTAGGTTGAATCCGAACAAGTGCATTTTCGCGGTTACATCCGGTCGGTTATTGGGATTCATTGTGTCTAGGGAAGGGATTAGGGTAGATCCCTTCAAGGTTGAGGCAATACTTCGGTTGCCTCCCCCGTCCTCTATCCGTCAACTTCAAAGTCTACAAGGAAAGTCTAATTTTCTTTGGAGATTTATCGTAAATTATGCTGAAGTTACTAAGGGATTTATGAGATTGTTGAAGAAGGGAGTTCCATTTCTTTGGGATGACTTCGCTCAACGCTCATTCGATGCTTTGAAAAAAGCATTGACCTCTGCTCCTTTATTGAGTCCACCTGATTATAGCAGGGATTTCCTTTTGTATCTGGTAGCAGTAGAATCTACTATTGGTATGGTTCTCGTTCAGGAAGATGATGCTCTTGCAGAGCATGTTATATAATATCTTAGTCGAGGCTTGGTAGGACCTGAACTCCGGTACACTCCGATAGAAAAGTTAGCTTTGGCAGCTGTTCATGCTGTGCAGCGACTCTGGCATTACATTATTCTACGAAAAACTTATGTTTTGGCAGCAGCCAATCCATTTCAGTTTGTCCTCAGTAGGCGAGTGATTGGGGGCAAATACAATAGATGGATTGTGATTTTGCAGGAATTTGATCTTGAGTTTATGTCTGCCAAGTCCAAGAAATCATTAGTTTTCGCGGAATTGATCTCCGAGTTGCCCTGTGGGGAAGAAATGATTTATGACGAATCCTTCCCGGATGAACATTTGTTTCTTATCTCTCCACAGGATCCTTGGTATGGAGATATCATTGTGTATCTTCAGACTGCGAAGTTTCCCTCTACTTTTTCAAAAGATGAGTGTCGTAAGTTGCGTCACTTGGCTAAGAATTACTTGATTATTGGTGATGCTTTATACCGTCGAGGGGTTGATTCAATCCTGAGACGTTGCTTAACTCTCGAAGAAGCTGAGGCTGTGCTGAATGATTCCCACAGTGGAGCTTGTGGTGGTCATTTATTTGGGCTTGCTACAGCCCAAAAGATCTTGCGTGCTGGGTACTTTTGGCCTTCGATTTTCAAGGATTGTATGGAGTCGGTCAAAAAGTGTCATCCATGTCAAGTTTATACTCGAAAAATGCGCGCTCATCCAGCTCCGCTTTTTCCAGTCATTACTGTCGGTCCCTTTACAAAGTGGGGTATTGATTATACTACTTGTAACCCGCCTTCCGCTAAAGGTCACAAGTACATTATTGTAGCAGTAGACTACTTTACGAAGTGGGTCGAGGCTATGCCTACTTTTGGGAATGATGGTGAGACTGCAGCTCTTTTTATTTTCAACCAGGTTATTGCTCGTTTTGGTATTCCTAGAGAGATTGTCACTGATCATGGAAGTCATTTTTAGAATAGCATGATGGCTTAGTTGGCTCTAAAATTGGGTTTCCGGCAGAAGCATTCATCTCCGTATTATCCTCAAGCCAATGGGCAAGTGGAAGTCATGAATAAATCCTTGAAGTCAATTCTTCAAAGGAAAATTGATAAAGCTCGATCCAACTGGCATATTATGCTATATCATGCACTTTGGGCATACAGGACGTCAGTGAAAACTGCAACTGGCTTTACTCCGTTTCAGCTAGTGCACGGGTTGGAATCCGTATTTCCCATTGAATGTGAGATTCCTTCTCTTAAGTTAGCTGTTGAACTTCTTCCTGACACTTCTAGTCTTGAAGAACGGCTCCTTCATCTGGAACATCTTGATGAGCAGCGTCGGGATGCCGCCACGATGAATGAAGCTCATAAAAACCAAGTTAAAGCTCAGTACGATAAGGCGGTCAAACCTAGGGTTTTTTCGGAAGGTGACCTTGTTTTGGTCTTTTCCCAAGAAAAAGATGCCCTGGGGGTAGGAAAATTTAAGTCTATGTGGTATGGCCCCTTTATCGTTAAAAAATTCCTCAAGAAATGAGCATATACCTTGGTTGATTTTGAAGGGAACGAGTTGCTGGAGCCTAGAAATGGGCTCTATTTGAAAAAGTATTATGCCTAGGCTTCGGCCTGGCATGTTGCTTTTGTATATAGTAGTTTTGCTTTGTACATATATGGTTTTTCGATCTTTGATGGGATGGTGATGTTTTTGATCTGCTTTGGCAGGTTGTGTTGGATGTCATGAGTCATTTTGGTTTCGCCGATGGTGCTAGTAGACACACCCGGAACTTAGCTTCCGCGGCTTGGGTGCTTCATTATCCATCCGATCAGCTGTTAGTATCAAGAGGGGTCTGCATTGGTCCTGCTTCCAATAACATAGCAGAATACACTGCAGTTGTTTAGCTACTCTCGGAGGCAATATCCTTAGGTGTTGATTCGTTGGTAGTTTTCTTGGACTCTCAGCTGGTGGTGTCGCAATTGAACAATACTTATCGGGTTCGAGATCCATTTTTACTCCGGTTGTTCTTGAGGGTACGTTTGTTACAAAGATCATTTCAATTTTTAACGTTCATTCATATTCCTCGAGCTGACAATTGGTTGGCAGACTCATTAGCTAATCAAGCAATTGATTGGCACATTAATCATTCCATACAATAAAATTTAATCATCAAAAACATCATACATTTTCATACATTTGTTACATCACATCAAACATCGTTGTATATATATCATCAGAGTGTTCAAAACTATACAAAAATTTGGATCCATAAGTCATACAAAAATTGGGCTTATGCCCCCGATCATGTTCAGTCTCAAAAAATATACAGTCATCCGATACATCATATCTATCTACTACTGAGGTCCCTGCCCAGAAGTTGTGTTCCTATAGAACACGATCGCAGTGGCAACACGGCGGAATAACCGTACCCAGTCGCAGGGTACTCCTACCACCTGCCTCTGGATGGCTTCAGGCAGATCTTCCACTGCAGCGATAGGTACTTGGCGGGTTAATCCCTCCAAGTTCCTCTGTACATCCTGGATCTACTGTATCCGCTTCGCCTCTGCGACGCTTATGTCGTGGGTATCCCTCAGGTCGAACTGGTCCAATATCTGTTTCATGATCATTTTAAAATTGTAAGTCATTTGAATCCAATCAAAAACATGTTTGTTTTTCACATTTTTTCATACATATTGAAAAAATTCAAAAAAATTATATAAGTCAAAAAATTGTAAACTTACCGACTGTACCCCATGCTGCGCCTGGTGGAAGGACAAGATCTGGATCGCCACGAAAGTCCATCCCGGCATAGGGATAGTCGTCCACCGCGATGATTTGTTCTCTCCACCATTGGAAGAACTCATCATCCCACATGGTCCGGGGAACTTCACTTCCCCCCAATATCTTCATCATGTCTACCCAGCAGGCAATTCTTGGGTCTCTCGGGCTGCTGATGGTAGAGATCACTCTGGGTCTTAGTACTGGAATCTTCTCAAAGAAGAATGTCATCAAAATTGTACCATATCCAAAATGTTTTGTCTTTACTTGGCGGATAGAGGTCAATTGCTGCTTCATGTTCATCAGTAGGGTTGTGCACCAATCATATACATGAGTTAAGCATTCCACTACTATGCTCATTTGCGTCCTGGATGCCTGGTGTAGGGAAGCAGATCTTGCCACCCTGCCAATGGTGAAAAGGAGGATTTTCATGTGCAAATCCCTTAAATCTTTGATTGCAATTTGAGTTCCAACTTTCTTGGAACCCTCTACGCAGTACACGTGGACGTAATCTTCCACGGTTAGCCCTCCCAAAGGCTTACCGTGCAAGTCTACTGGCTCCCCCCTCCGGGAGAGTCCAGTGATAAAATATGTCTTCCACTTCAATGTGTATAGGCATCTGATCTATCATTAAGCAGTCCTCTTCCGGTTCCCAATAGTTCACAAGCATTTCGAGCAACCGAACATTGCTCTTCATATTTGGCATTTTGAAAAACTTGAGTAATCCACAACTCCGAAGAATATTTAGTGATGCTTGGTTCTGCATGACTTCATTGTCTATTGCACTGTGTTTGCGTTCTCTCCATGATATGGTCATCCTGTCAAATTTCAATAATCCATTCATTAGTTACGCATTCTTGATTTTTGGGTTGCGCATACGCGACTTCATTTGTGCACAGTCGCGTGTATACGCGACTTGGTCATTACAAACCCGCGTATGCGCAAACCCGTGATTTTTAGCAAGAGATTTAACGGTGAAAATTCCTAGTTTTTAACTTATGAACGGACAAAATGAATAGCAAGGATGAATTAGGAGCTAACCTGAGAAATTCGGTGGTATTTGACGGTTGGTTGCTCATGTTTTGACGAAAGAAGCTTTTTTCTCCAGAGCACTTTTTTCCAAATCAGCAATGTAATAATGAACCAAATATGAGGTAATTTGTCTATTTATGCCCAAAAAGTTGAAAATTTTCGCAAAAATTTGTTATGCTTATTTTTTCAATCTATCTTAAGCTGCATAACCCGGATGCTTGGAAGTGCCCAGATTGGTATATTTTCAGGTACATTTTGACGAATTTGAGATTTTTTCTGGTTTTTTATCCATGACTGCTGACCCGTCATGGCAGGTATATGATCTTCACTGGCATATAGGTTAGGGAATTCACTTTCCGTTGCATTTTGCATACTAGCCTCCATTCTGATCACTTGGCATAGGGTCGATTCCATCAGGTCATGAGTATTACACCCATTTCACTCGCCGATTATTTAATCATGACTTGGTGGTAGAGCCTTCCTTTACATGGGCTTCCTAGTTAGTTCCTCACTATCACTTGTTGCCCATGCTGCATTTTATGTAGGCTCGGGAGTCCTCTTTAGTCCCGCCATGACTTATGTGTTGAAGCTTCATTCTTCTTCTTCTTCATTATCATTTTTCTGGCTTTTTCCCTAGAGGCTCCCTGGTGTTGTTAAGTTGTATTACTGCATTGCATATTGGCTACTTGTTTATCCTGGCCTTTAGCCAGCTTCATTTGGACTCAATGTTTAAGCCTACTTTTGACCTTGTCTATCTGTACAAGTTAAACCATTGCATGCACTTAGCTATCGCGACTTGACACCCTTTTACCCATGGATGGAACATTCCTCTGAGTATCGCTTACCAGTTTCCGCCACCTTGCATTAAGCATAGGATCGTTCCAATCCCAGGAACTAGTGAATCTGTTTCTTGATACTCGTTCTATCCATTGTACCATAGCATTCTTTTATTCTTTTTCAGGCTTATTATATGAAAAATACAAAAAAAAATCAAATATAACAAAAAGAGCGGGAACGGGATGTAACTTCATAATTTGACGGCAGTACAGTGTCAGTTTGTCGCCCTTGAACAAAGCATATACACTTATATATCTTTCCTCCATTCGGGATGGTTTTAGTTTTTGACCTAGGTTCATCCTTTACCTTGTTTCACTTGTCAGTTCTCCCCCGGTTGGTTGTCTCTTCCAATCATATGGAGAGTTTGCTCTGCCTCTTGCATAACAGACTTATACAGTGTCACTTTTACTGCCATGGTCATCACGAGTCATGCTTTTGTTCAAGGGAAGTCTAACCAGAGTCGGCCATTCTGCGGTGTCTCTTGACTCATTATTCAGTCGGCCTTCTCGGTCTTGTCAGTATCTTGTTCTATCACATCAGATGTTTTGGTCCTCTGCTCGTGCTGGTTTGAGAAGGTCTCCATTGACTTCTTGCTGGCGGGTTTGTCTCTTATCGACTACGACACATTGCTCTGAGAGCAAACCTAGAGTTTCACCCTGGCCCTATTTCCATCATTGATAGGTGACCTTGTACTCAGCATTTGATCATTATTATGGGTCTTTGACTGAGTGGTTTCCCCTGTGTTCGACGTCAGCATACATTATCACACTTGGGATTCGTGCAGTACCTTGATTTCCATTTGACCCTATCGGTGGATTTCTCGCCTTTGTGTCAGCTTTCATTATTGGTTGGTTTAGAGGGTTTCTTCCGTGTGCTAGCTTCATCTTGTGCATGTTGGAAACATACTTCGGTTTGGTTCCGTCACTCTACTTCGTCCGATTCCTTCCAAATCTTGGCCTGTGGGTTACACTCGCGCTGGACTGATGTGGGATGCCTTAATGCCTTCCTTCCAGCAGATATTTTCCCATCAACTCCGACTCATTGCTCTGGGAATAAGGTCTAGAGTCTTTTTGTCAGTACCTTAGGGTTTGCAGTCATCAGTGGCAGACTCTTCGCTATCGACAGTGGGGATTCATCATTGCCTCCTGATTGGTAGATTCTTTCAAGTGTTCGACTTCAACTCATTCATTCGCACTTGTTAGATTGTACTGGGGCACCTTGACACCCATTTTCATTATTGGTGGGTTGTCTCGTGTTGGTTAACGGTATTCATCATTGACCGGTAATCCAACAATTTCTCACATGGTCGACTTTAGCTCATTTATTCCCATTGTGTAGAATTGTGCCGTCGAGATCGGTGAAGACCTCGGGTTGCATCAGCATCTTTCGGTTCACTTTTGACAGTCCATTCAGTTTCTGCCAGTGATGTCGTTCACCCTTATATGTTGCAGTGTCAGTACAGCAGCATCTTATATGTTGGCTCCCGAGTTGCGTGATTGTACCGTTTGTTCCACCTCTTATGATTCGGTACTTGGAGATTCAGTTACTTATATGATCAGACATCCAGTTGCACCATCTTTGATCAGCTTTCTATATGTGATATTTGGACATTGATTCAGACTTATATTTCCGGGCCATGCTCAGATGATTCATTATGTACTTTCAGTTCAGCTATACTTGTATACATGTTGGATCTATTCAGTACTGTCTATATGATGTATTTTTGACTGAGCATGGGTATGCCCGCCTCAGTATGAGTTGACTCTCTATTTTCTTTCATTGGTTTTTTGGCAGGCTGAAATCTGGTGAAGTCCTCTCTTGTCCTTGCGAAGTTCTTTCTATGTGCATAATACATTTCGGCCATCATGTACCCCTTCTGACCTCATATATTAGGGGGCATCTGTTATAGCATCATTTTTCACCCTCATGTGATTCATGATTTTCTTTATGGCTTTGGGCACCCATTCCTACAGACTTGAACAAAATTCACTAAAAACAGTTTTAAAATTCTCATACGCGGTTATGCCCAGACTTTTCCACGTGTATACGCGAGTCCATATGTACTTTTCCGCGTATGCCATTAAAATCATTAAAAAATATATAAAAAATCCCTATTTTCGGGCTGGGTTGATGGTTACTCCAGTAGTTCAACCACCCCAGCACGTGGCCAACTGTTTCCAACTGATTGAAACTACTTTGAGGGAGTATAAAAGCCCCTCATGTGCATGGCCTAAGGGAGAGAAATTTTATAGACATTATACTCTGTTGGAATCCCAATTCAAGTCTGATTCCCCGTGCCTCCTGCACTTTCCCAGATTTATACAGGAAACCCTTGTTTCCTGGAGATGTTCATCCATTTATATGCCATCTCGAGTGCTCAAGTGTTGAAAGTATCTTAGCGAGGCAAGGGCGAGACGAATCCGAACGACGGTCTGCTCGAAGATCGTGGAAGGATTCAGGTGATCTCTCCACTTTTACTACTGTACATGCTGTTCGTGATAATGAAGAACCATCTTGTTCCTGAACTCGTGTGTTAATGTTTACTTATATGTGTGTAAAGATTATCATTTAAGCATTTATTATGGTTTATATAATGTTTCACATGGATTGCACTAACGTTTAGGAAAATTATATGCTGTACAACTAGGTTTCCATGCACGTTCTTTCTTGTTTTCCAGGTTGAAGGAGGAAGAAGGGTTGCTGGGGGTTTGGACCCCGCGGGATCTACATCGAACGTAGGACTACGGGTGAGTTCTGCTATCGTTGTTAACTAGTTTTTTGCATTCAAGTATGGTTGTGTGTGAGTCCTTCTGAATAGCATGCCCTGCTCTGTGGAGGTTTAGACCCAACAAACCTCTAGGGTGATTTATCCCGAAACAAATATGGAAATTGATATTGGGCTAATAAGAAAAGATTGAAGTAAATTGCTCTAAACATAGAACATACCATTGTTATCTAAAATTAACATGGAATCAGAGCCCAGGTAAATACAAAGCCCAAGAAAGAGTGGGAAGAGAAATTATTGAGATCTGTTGGACAAGGACAAAGGTTAATGGCTTCCTCATCTTACTTCAAATCTGATGACAAGATAAATGATAAATTTGATTATCATGCATGGAAAATTTCTTTGGACTTGACCTTGGAGGAGCATGATGCTATGGACTATGTGTAGGGAAAGATTACTGAGCCTCCTTCAAATGCATTGGTTGCCACTAAGACAGTACAAGAAAGGAGAGGTCAAAGCTAAGAAGATCATCATGGATTCTATTCACAAGTATTTGGTTGCTTACATCTTCGAGTTGGGCACATCTAACGAGATGTATGAAAAGTTGGTTAGCATGTTTAGGGCTAGCGACGCAAATAAAATTCTCTATCTCAAGAACAAGTTGAAGGACATCAAGCTGGATAGAGGAGAATCCATCCAATCCTATTTCATGAGGATTACCAAAATCAAAAATTATCTTCTATCTATTGGAGAGGTTATTGAAAACCAGTAGCTCACTCTTGTTACCCTTGGAGGTCTTCCCCGAGCATGGAATGTATTCAATACCACTATTCTTAACAATGGCAGGATTCCATATTTTGATGAATTGTTGACTATGCGCACTCAAGAGGAGACAAGGATGATGGAGAGAGACATGCCTTCAAATAGGAATGATCCTACTGCATTCTCCGCTCAAGCTAAAAGAAATAACAATGTTGGTCCAAGGAATCAAGTACAAGGAATATCGAGATCCAAAGAAGGATGAAGGGTAGATGTTTCAATTGTAACAGGTTTGTCCACTATGCTAGAGAGTGTCCCAATAAAAGGGATACACCTCGAGATGATCATTACAACAACAAAAATTTCAAGGGAAATGGAAATCAAAGGAACAACGGGTTCAACAACAAAGGAAAGAGAAAGGCTCTCACTACACGAAACGGAAATGGTCAACCTTCCAAGAGATCAAGAAACTCCATGTATGATGAGTCTAATGTTGTAGATAACAAGAAAAATAAATTTCTTATTATATCTGCCCTCTCTGCTACCTCTCCTTCTGACACCTTGGATAATTGGTTGATTGGTAGTGGTGCCTCAAGGCACTTCACTGGGTACAAAGAGGCCCTCTCACATTTTATTGAAAAGGAAACAAATTTGAAGATTATACTTGGAGAAAATACCACCTATCCCGTGAAAGGAACGGGGACTGTTACTCTTCATCTAAATCAAGGTCAAATCATTCATCTACAAGATGTGTTATATGTACATGACTTAAAGAAGAATTTAGTGTCTATTTCAGCGATGGAAGATAAAGGATTCAAGGTGGTTTTCATTGATGGAAAGGTACGTGTTTGAAAGAGGAATTTCAAAGAAGCATTCACTCTTGGTTTCCTTGTTGATACTCTTTATCAGGTTGGAGGAAGTTCGTCAGGAGCCGTGTCATGCAATGCTAATCTTCAATCTGAATTATGGCACCGGAGGTTTGCTCAACTTCATTATAAAGCTCTTCCCAAATGTGGCAAGATGGTCACAAGTATGCCTGATTTCAAAGTTGATCATGAAGGTGTTTGTCAGCGTTGTGTCGAAGGGAAACATATAAGGGGACCATTCCCCTCAAGTGATAGCAAGACTATCGACATTCTTCGATTGATTCATTCTGATTTATCTTGTATGTTTACCGTAACATCCTTGGGAGGATATTTGTATTATGTTATTTTTGTGGATGAATTCTCTCGCAAAACTTGGATATACTTCTTGAAGAAAAAGGACGAAGTGTTCAAGTGTTTCTGCTCTTTTAAAGCCTTGGTTGAAAATCAAACAGGGAAGAAGATCAAAGTATTGAGAACCGATTATGAGTCAAATGAATTCAATGACTATTGTAGGGAAGTTGGAATTAAGAGGGATACCACTATTACTTATACTCCCAAAAAAAAATGGAGTTATTGAAAGGAATAATCTAACCATAATTGAAGCTACGTGTGCCATGCTTCATGACCAAGGCCTACCGAAGTTCCTATCGAGAGAATTTTCCAACACTGCCATGTATGTTCAAAATAGATGCCCACATCAAGCTTTGGACTCCAACACTCCCAAATAAATTTTCATCAGTAAGAAACCTGATGTTTCTCATTTTAGATTTTTTGGAAGTCCTGTATATTTTCATTTGCCGAAAGAAAAGAGAAGCAAGTTGGATGCTTATGGAAATAAGGGAACAATTGTGGGCTATAGTGAAACTTCAAAGGAATATAGAATCTATTTGGTCAAAGAGAAGTGGAGATAATTCATGATGTCACCTTCGATGAAGATGTCATTAGAAAAATTTTGAGGCCTAAAATGGGTCTCCTAAGAAAAATATACAACCAAAATAAACTTTAAAAGAACCAATAGGATTCAAATGATGATGTCAATCATGGGGAATGATTCACCATTTTTGGGGTTAAAAATTAAAAATATTAAAAAATAATAAAATAATAAAACTACTTTTTCAACTTTTATTTTAAATTTATCTCCCTATGGTTTTACTAAAATTTCGAGCGGGAGTACTCGTTGGATGCAAAATTTAATTCCACATCCAAGGAGTACCCATCTTGCATTATTTTGATGGACCTTGCTACACGAAAAATGAGAAATACATATTAAAAAATTGAATAAATAAATAAAATAAAATATTGCAATTGTGTTTTTCATGTATTTCTCATTTTTCTTGTAGCAAGGTCCATCAAAAGTATGCAACATGGATACTCCTTAGATGAGGAAACAAGTTCTTCATCCAAAGAGTGTTCTCACTCGAAATTTGAGTAAACCCATAGGGATATAAGTTGAAAATACAAGTTGAAAAAATAGTTTTTTCTTTTTTCCGGTCTAAAATTTGATGATGTAATCTAATATATAATATTATTTCCACTATTATTTTATAATTTCCTTAGTAGACCCATTTTAGACCTCAAAATTCCCCTAATGTGCCCATGGGAAGATTAGAGATCGTCCTATCTCAAAGGAAGACAAAGATGAAGATGTGGGAAAGCAGGAAGAACAGAAGGATGAATCGATGTCCAATGTTGAACGTCCGATGGATCCCATTGATCCACCTCGTAGTGAGCCCTCTTCTTCTAAAAGAATACCCTCGTGGCTTAGAGATACTCTTGAAGATGCCAAGAGACATATTGCAGAAAGGGGGACATTCCGTGAAAGTAAGAAGCCAAACAGGTACCAAGGGTACTTAGTTTCCATGAGCAACATTGTTCAATCTGAGCTTGGAATGTTTGAAGAAGTCGTGAAGCACCAAGTTTTGAAGGATGCAATGAACGAAGAGTATGATTCGATCATGAAGAATATGTGGTCCCTGGACCAAAGGAGAAGTCTGTTGTCACCTCGAAATGGGGAGCTGACGGAAGCGCTAAAAAGTTCAAGGCCAGGTTCATTGCCCGAGGCTTCTCACAGAAGGAAGATATGGACTATGATGAGATCTTTGCATCAGTTTCCCGATATACCACTATCCATTCGATTATTTCCCTTGCAACCTCAAAGGGATGGAATCTACATCAGATGGATGTCAAGACCGCCTTCTTGCATGGCTCGCTTAAGGAAGAAGTCTATGTGGAGCAACTTACTGGGTTCGAAGTTCAAGATCAAGATACACATGTATGCAGGTTGAAGAAAGTTATCTATGGGTTGAAGCAAGCCCCTAGGGCTTGGTATGAAAGGATCGATAGTTATTTGATGAAGTTGGGTGAATTATCTGAACCTTTACTTCACGGTTGATAATGACAAGCCTCTCATTTTGGTGCTCTATGTGGATGATCTATTGCTAACAGGTGCAGACCCTCTCATTCATCAATGTAAGAGGGAGTTGGCTTCTGAATTTGAGATGAAGACCTAGGGTTGATGCATTGCTTCCTGGGCTTGGAGGTCTAGCAAAAGTTAGGTGAGATTTTCCTTTCTCGAGGAAAATATATTGTGAAGTTTCTTGAAATATTTGGGATAGTGGACTGCAATTTCGTGACTACTCCGATGGAACTCAACTTTAAGAAGTTATGTGGAAGTGCTGCTAAGCCCGATTTGGGAAATTCTTTCGAGTATCGCCAACTCGTGGGGGCCTTGATGTTCTTGGTAAACTCCCATCTAGACATGTTTTGTAGTGAATACATTGAGTCAATTTATGCTCGAGCCTCATCGCATACACTGGATTACTGCCAAGAATATTTTGAGATATTTTTGGGACAATCAACTATGGATTGAGATACATTGTCGGGAATTTGAGGCTGCATGGATATACTGATGTTGATTGGTTTGGCATTGTGGTGGATCGTAAGAGCACATTTGGATGTTGCTTCTCTCTAGGTTCTTCTTCGATATCTTAGATGAGCGGGAAGTAGAAATTGGTTGCTTTGAGCACCACTAATGCCGAATACATCGCTGCAAGTATGGCCTGTTGTGAATTTTTTCGGTTGAGAAAGCTCTTTAGTGAGTTGTTTAGGCATGTTTTGGATACCACCATGATCATTGCGACAACCAGAGTGGGATTCGACTTTCAGAGAATCTTGTGTTCCATGACCGCTCCAAGTATATTGATATCAAGTACCACTTTATTTTGGATACGGTACAACGGGGCATCGTAAGGCTCCATCACATTGGGACTGATGAGCAGGTCATAGATATTCTCACTAAGCCCCTGGGGAAAGTCAAATTCTTAACCTTCCATGAGAGACTTGGAGTCGTAGACAGACCCTCCTATGAGGGTCCCACTTGAGTTGGACATTGAGCTTTGGGAGCTCTAGGAGGCTTGGGGTTACTCCTTGGAGCTATGAGCAACCATAGGGTGAGGTTTGCCTTCCCCTATTGGTGCATTGTGTACAGGGTGAATGGCTCACCTTCCCTTGTGATACCCCATTGTTGGTTGATATATGATCAGGTTCACCCTCTCTTGTTGATGCCCCAACATACATCCTACCCATGTAGTTCGGGACTCATGGGAAGTACCTCTCATATGGCCAATGAGTTCGGAAATGAGGATAGAGGCCATAACACTACCGATGGAAGCATCTTGTACTGTCGTACTCTCTATGCTAGGATGCATGGTTTCCAACAACTTGATCTGGGATAAAGTCTGGATAAGGTTTTTACCTCTAGACTGACTTTGGGTCAGTGCAGAGTGGCAAGGTCTTATGAATCAATCTCTATCAAATTCTTCTTCATTATTTCTTCATAGTTCGACAGAGTAGTGCAGGGATGACAGTTTAATATCTCAAAATAGGGAAAATAAGCAGTATTGGGAATATCTTAAAATATTCCAAAATTGGACTGCTTAGAAATGCATTCACAGAAAAACACATTCTCAGAAATGTAAGCCATAGAAATGAAAATCATCATTTGGATCCATTAGATACATCCATCTATCATCTAAGTCCAAGAGGAGATCAGAAAGAAATGAAACTTGGTGAGGTAAACAGACCTCCCACACTAGTGTAGCTAAAAATGACTAAAAACCCCAGACACTGCTACTCAGAAATAATACACAAAAGAGATTGCGCAGTCATAAGAGGGTTTCAACTCAGAAATTAAGAAGACAAATATATCTGCTCATATATTATACTATCATGCTCATAAACTAAGATCTAGTCTCCTTGTTACAATTACAAGAAAACCCGAAAAGGGTTTCTTTTCAAACACTCCGCATACAAATGTGATCTTCAGAAATTTATTGAATCACCACTGCAACACTGAAGCATAAGAGTGTACAGGGCTGGAAATATATCTGATCTGATGTAGATCCCTCAAGGGCTTCCTCCCATGAAAGGATGAACCTCTCAATCTCAAGAAAACACTGCAACGGAGCCACTAGACCATCCAATGAAGTTGCCTCCAAAAATAACGCATTCCCTAGCTGGAACAGCACTGGGAATGTTGGGGAAATGAGTGGTCTACTACCACAGATCTGAAATAAGCTCTAGACCCCTCCAAACAGGTCCCTCAAGTGAAGGAAACCTTCCTCCAAAGAGAAACTAGCTTAGAAAGAGGGATTCTAATCCCTTCCACTGCTGCACCCTGCAACACTGCACAATCACCTGCAGAAACTGCGTTGATGAAGTAGGTTGAATATTGGCCTAAAAACCTGATGTGGAAAATGAATGCAAACTCTCCCAAGATGCTCCTTAAGGAAAGAGGTGGGATTCCTGCTTTAGAACACCCGATGCTAAACAGCATTGCTATTCTGCTAAACAGCAAGAGGAAGAAATAAGTCTGAGTAGACAAAATAATAATCTAAAACATGAACAATAATACTGCCATCCTCTTCCTTAAATAAAATATGAGTTTTCTTGCCCTTGGCCCCACTCAATTAGGTCATCTCCATCCAAAGATTCATCTCCCTCCAAAATTGCATTATTCCTCCTTTGATTCCTGCTCTTCCACAACTGCGTTGTTGACTTAGTCAAAGTAGACTAAATCAGCTTGATATTATCCCTGTTCACACATGGAGGTGTTTTATTAAGCTGCAAGGAGTGTCTCCTTTTACACTTGAAGTGTTTTTATTCCTCCTTAGAAGACTTATGGGCCCATTTATTCACCAGCTAGAGATACTGCTAACTCTAATGTTCCATTTAGCTTTGAGGCTAAAATTTGGGAAAATTACAGATAGGGTGATACAGGATGACAGGATGGTACAGATTGACAGATGGATTAGCAGGTGGATTTATCCCTAGTTGAGAGGGAGTGTTAAAATTGGCAACTAGGGCTAAACTGCACCTTGGACAGCTCATATGATAGAGATGATATTTTGTTGGATTCCTCCTTCTGAGAGGTGAAAGATTGATCTAAAGATCATCTTGTTTGGATGAGCAAAAGTGAGATTTTGAATTTATTCTCTCACATGTGCAAATTGTCGAGGTCGACCAGAAGTCTAATGTAGGCTCATAAGCCCCAATGGATGTGTCTCCACCCTCAACGAAGGATATAAATAAAAGAGACCTATTCCTCATTTTGTACATCATCATCTCATCACATATCTCTCTCTCCACTCATCATTGGTTCGTATAACACCTTGAGCTTCTCTCTCTCTACCTCACACGTGTGGATGAAGGACAGATTTCAGGGCAGAATTTCAAACTTGTTTTAGGGTTGTTTTGCAGAGCATTGACCAGCGTTGACCAAGGGTCAAACTTGCTCCATTTGCTGCGTTTTTCAAAAAGGAATTTCAATTTCCCTAGGCCGCATTCTTTGGCACATAAATGGAGGATTTTTTAGCATGTTGACCACCATTGACCACGACACTTTGACTACACCATTGAATTTTATGTTTACTGAGTTTGACAAAGTTTTTCGGATCTGTTTTGGGCTAATTTGGACTGTTGTTAGAGGTCGCACTAACTGATTTTGACCAAGCTAATTTGACTGAGTTTTTTTGCTAGTTTGACCAACAATTTCTTGTTAGGGCATCCTGTTGACTGTTGTTTGACTGAAGTATTGGGAAAGTGTATTTTGTATATTGTACTCTCTCTCTGCTGAACTTTTGAAGAATAATAAGAAGATTTGATCAAAGGGTTTTCCCCGCATTGGGGTTTTTCCTTGGCATCTGCCAAATATTGTGTCCTATTGTCTTGGCTTGTCTTCTGCTTATTGTTTATGTTCTATCATCATTTACTGTCAATGTTAATGTGATCGTTAATTTGGAAAATGATATTGGACTAATAAAAAAATATTGAAGTAAATTGCTCTAAAGCATAGAACATACCATTGTTATATAGAATTAACAACCTCATATATTGGATAGCTGCTTATTGAGATATCTTTTTGATTCTATATCTATAATCTGAGGTACACTGATGGAATCTAATATCCCATGAATATTTTTATGTTGGCTCGGATGGCGGTGTGATGGGTGGAAATAGCACATCTAGTGTTATATCTCTTGATTCAGTTGCTCTAGAAGCATTATTGTGGTTGAATCTATATAGTAGCAGTATGGATTATTATGAAGCCAGTTGGTTGAGGAAGCTCTTCAGTGAGCGATTTGAACACGTGATGGTAACCACTATTGTATATTACGATATTATTGAATGGGGTTCATTTTTTCAGAGAAACCAAGTTCCACTACAGCTCCAAGTATTGTGTACCACTTTATCTTGATATGGTACATTGGAGAGCTTCCAAGCTCCATCATTATTGGTTATATGGGAAGATTATTGTCATCCTTACATAGCCTCTTGATAAGGTGAAGATTATATTTCTTTAGAGAGAGGTTGGGAGTCGTGGATAGACCCTACTAAGAGGGTCTTGGTTGAACATTGAGCTATGGAAGATCCTGAGGTACTTCTTGGAGCTATGTGCGACCATAGGGTGAGTGGTTCACCTCCCCATATAGGTACGTTGTGTACAGGGTGAGTGGTTCTCCTTCCCCTGTGATACTCCATGATGATATATGAGAGCATAGGGTGAATGGTTCTCCTTCCCCTATAGTTGATGACATATGAGCAGGATGAGTGGTTCACTTTCTACTATGGATACCACATTGAGATATGCATATAGGCATTTGTCAGTTGTCACATGTGGACATGTCGGTGGGACGTGGTTCATCCTTTCCCCACATGTAGGATGTTCATTCCCTACAATCGATAGTTGACATGTCGGTGGAACATGGTTCTTCCTTTCCCCCATGTACGATTGTTGGTTGGCATGCATGTAGGACGCGGTTCATCCTTTCCCTACTCTCGGTGGTTTGCATGCGTGTAGGATGTGGTTTATCCTTTCCCTACGATGTTTGTGACATGTGACTGTAGGATGTGGTTTATCCTTTCCCTACGTGTGGTTGTGAGCAAGATGTGATTTATTATTTCCATGTTGTTGCCCCAACATCATCCTACCCATGTAGTCTGGGACACATGGGAAGTACCTCTCATATGGCCAATGAGTTGGGAAAAGTGGTTAGGGACCATAGCATTATCGATGAATGCATCGTGTATTGTCGTACTCCCTATGACTATGATGCATGGTGTTCAAAAACTTGATTTGAGATCAAATTTGATTGGGGTTTTACCCCTGGACTGACTTTTGTCAATGGAGAGTGGCAAGGTATTATGACTCACTCTCGATCAATTCTTCTTCAATATTACAACAGTGTTCAGCGAAGTAGAGACAAGATGCAGAGATGGTATATTAGCAGGTGGAATTCTACCTAGTTGAGAGGAAGTGTTAAAATTGGAAACTAGGGCCAAATTCCACTTTGGACAACTCATTTGATGGAGATGATAATTGCATTGAATTCCTCTTTTCGAGAAGACCAAAATCGAACTAAAGGTATAAAATTTGGACAAGCAGAAATATGTTTTTGAATTTTTTCCCACACAAGTGCAAATTTTCAAGGTCGACCACATCATCATGTAGGCTCATGAAGCCCAACGGATGTCTCTCTTGAGCCCCCAACAACTTGTATAAATATAAGAGAACTAAAACCTCATTTTGCAATATATCATCACACAATATTCTCTCTCCTTCTCTGATTGGTTCGTACAGCTTATTGGGCAGCGATTTTATCTCACACGTGTGGCAAGAAGAAGGGCAAATTGCAGGTCAAATTATAGGGTCTAATTTCAAGAACTGTTGCAGGTTTGACCAGCGTTGACTAGGGTATGATTGACCTTCTTTGATTGCGATTTTCATGTCAAAATTTCGGTTTTGGAGAGTTGCTTCTGTTGGCACAAAAACCAAGATATTTTGGGCACATTGACCGAGGATGACCACAGAATTGACTTCAGACTTCAGTTCAGGATTTGACCAAGTTTGATTGTTGATTTCGTGAATGTTTTGGGATATTGTTGACCACTTTAGAAGGCCAAGTTTCACTGCCTTTGACCGAGCTCCAAGTGGATTTCCCTGCTGCTGCATTGACTACTATTGACTTTTTGGTTAGGGCATAATTTGACAATTGTTGACTGCATATTTTTCAAGGTTGTTTTGACTCTGATTTGGCAAGTCAATTTTGACTTTTGTACTCTCTCTCTCTCTCTCTCTATTGAACATTTGATATAATAATTACAAGAATTGATCAAAGTGTTTTCTCTATCTTGGGGTTTTTCCCTAGCATCTATCAATTATGGTGTCCTCTTGTCTTGGCTTGTTTTATGTGTTTATGTTTGATGTTCTTTCATCAGTAATTGTCATATGATAATGGTTAATCTAATTTCTAATAGATTAATGGAATTAATAATTGGCCAATGGATTAATGAAGTAACTAACCTAAGCGAAGAACATTTTAACTAAAAAATTAACATTACATGACCAAGGAAAACCCCTATACAGGGATTACATATAGAAGGAGACATACATACAAAGAACCAACTCCCCTTACAGAGGAAGACATCCCTGATACCAAGAGTGAAGAGACACCAGAAAAGAGAAAGGAGATAGAGGAAACACCTGAAATTAACGGGTCGGATAAGGGAGATAAGGAAGAACGAGCATTTAACATCTTGCTCAGCACTATAAATGACTTGGCCAAGGCCCAAAAAGAGATGGTGGATTTGATGAGAGGCATGAAAAACAGAAGGGATTATGTTGGGAATGAGCCATTGAATGGGGAAGGGTCCAACAGTGTTGTGAGGGCAGCCAAGCCCATACTCAAGTGAAAAACCCATCACAAATTGCTAGTAAAATGCCCAGACCCAATATGCCTCACTTTATACATGAGATACCAAAGGACATACCTAAGCAGTCTAGTCATGGAATTCCCTATGCAAAGTACATGGAGGAGTACAAGGCTTTGGGATAGGAGTTTCAATCTACCATGAGTTTTATTGATTTCTGCCACCTTCAACTAAAATGTAGGCCCAAACCATTTCAGAGAGTTTCAAAGCATAATCAAGAGCTACATAAAACTTTGGGGAAGGTGACCATCTCCTACTTGGATGGGTCAACCAAGTGTTCAACTTGATTGTGGGTTCAAAAGTTGGATACATATTTCCAATTACATCAGATGACCGAGGAGGAGGCTATTAAGCTAGCCACATTACATTTGGATGGTGAGGCCCATGAATGGTGGTACCATGGGATGGTGACGTTGGGGCATATCAACATCACCTGTTAAAATGTGGCAACTGCGGTCAAATTCCACCTTTGGAATGCTCACATGATGGAGATTATTGCATCATGGATTCCTCATCTCGCGAGGATCAAAATCGATATAAGATGCATCCAATTTGGACAAGGGAAAGTAGAATTATGAATTTATGAAGTTGGTGTGAAGGTCGGCTTGATTAAATTAAGTAAGCCGACATGAAATGGTTGTGTCGACTCACCTAAAGGACGTGACTCTTCGCTATGACAAACAACTATAAGTACCCCAGAAATTTTCATCATTTTGGCATCATTCTCTCTGAGGTTTGTGAAGTATCTTTATAGAAAGGTCTCGCTATTTCAATGGAAGGGTCTTGCTATAGCTATGGAAGACTATCTCGCATATCTCTGTGGAAAGCTTGCGTTATTTCAGTGGAAGGGTCTTGCTATACTTGTGGAAGACTATCGCGCATATCCCTGTGGAAAGGTCTCGTTGTTTCAGTGGAAGGGTCGCGCTATAACTGTGGAAGACTATCTCGCATATCTCTGTGGAAAATTCTCGCTATTTCAGTGGAAGGATCTCGCTATACCTGTGGGAGACTATCTATATATCTCTATGGAAATTAGAGGAAATTTTAGCCTAAAAGTGCCCATGAAATTTTCACGTAATTTCTATGTCATATTATATAAGCCAATCAAAATCCTTTAAATTTAAAAAGATGTATTGTAAATATTTTGGTGGGAAAAGAAGAAAAACTACTTTTTTAATTGTATTTTTGGCTTATATCCTTATAGTTACTCAAATTTCACGTGTAGACACTCGTTGGATACAGAATTAAATTATGCATCCAACAAGTACCCATTATGCATACTTTTGAGAAGACCCGCATTGACAAAAAATGAAGCTACATTAAAAAAACGTTTTTTTTAATGTAGCTTCATTTTTTGTCAATGCGGGTCTTCTCAAAAGTATGCATAATGGGTACTTGTTGGATGCATAATTTAATTCTGCATCCAACGAGTGTCTACAGTTTAAATTTGAGTAAATCTATAAGGAGATAAGCCAAAATACAATTTAAAAAGTAGTTTTCTTCTTTTACTTCCAAAATTTATAACTCTTATTTTATTATTTTATTATTTTTATTTACGAGGCCACTCTTAAATTTGAAATTTCCTCTAATGGAGTACTTCCTTTGTTTTAATGGACACCCAGACCAATCCACTATGGTCTGGGCAAAGAGACCACCGCACTTGGACAAACAATTGCTCAAACAGGACCTCGACAATATGGACATGGTGGCGATAATAGGTTAGCTATGTCTGATGGGCCGATATTCATATGCACCTCAAGCTGAGCAGGTCTACAGTGGACAGTATTCATATGGCTCGCTGGACAATGTACTCAGTGAACCATACATTGGGCCAGGCATCCTCATTATACATGAAATCCCATGGCCTCTACACAACATGTTATCACTAGGTTGGTACCAATTGGGTTGTTCAATGGTCAGCCTAATGCAACTATTTCAAACCACTTTGGACTGGAAATTAGCCCTTCCGGTCAGAGAGGGCTCTCTCAAAGAAAAGATAAAATATTCGAGATAAAACTCATATTTGTAGATGGCTAACTCTGTATTGTTTGTGTTTTAATTGATTTTTCAAGTGGAAGATGTATGAAAGGCTACCATTGGGCATGGAGTCGGCTAATGGGATTTAATCACAAACAAATGTAGTTCATGGAAGTTGAGACAATTAAGCTTAAAAAAAAAATTTATTAACACATGAAGGAAATTGGAGCATAATACTATGAATTCCAAGTAATCATGAGAATGTGAAACTGATGATAATATCAGAAAATGGAAAAATAAATAAAATTAAAATTAAAATTAAAAATTAAAAATTAAAAAAAAATTAAAAATAAAAAAAAATTACAGACACATAAGCTTACAGGAATTCTCAGGTCTGAAAAACACTTCTGCAACTGTATATTAGCTTGGTGAAAACAAATTACATAATAGTCCTCTCATCTACATTCATCAACCCCTTCAGATTCAATAAAACCTCTCCTTTATAGAGTGAGATCTATGTTACAAAGGTTTGCCACTTATGCTAGACACTTGGCCTAGAGACCTAATTTAACTAGGATTACATACTTTGATCAATAATAGGGATATTTCTATTTTAATAGAGTTGGTAATCAAAAAGGACTCTATGATTATTAATTACTTAAAAAGAATGTCTAACAACCCATGTTTGTCATCTTTATCGAATCAAATTTCCATGTTGAGGTGGCCAACTAATACACTGGATTTAAGGTCTTTCTACAACTGAATTGAAGATGAGTTTTCCATTTCTGTGAGGTGGCATCATGATGGGCTATTTTAACCATGTCAGCCATTTGGAATAGATTGTTGAGTTTCCCTTAAAACAGATGGCCCAATGATATCCTTGATATCGTTAACTGACTCAACCACTTTTGTTTCTGCGTTGACTGCGATGACAGAGCTTTGGCGATGAAGGAAGGGTGAGCAATATGCAAGAAAAAGAAATTAAAATGGTGGCGAAAGGGGTTTTTTTTATGGTTACAGAGTAGTTTATGTTAAGGGTGTGGGTCCGTTGAGATTTCGAATGGTTATCCCAAGAATGCATTTAATTGGGTTATGATCTATGCCAGGTGTCAAGTGATGAATGGAGAGAGGTGCGGGGAATGGAACGGTACGCGGGAGCGGGATCAGGTGGGAGGAGATACGTGAAAGTATGGGAGTGGAGGGAGGTGCATGGAAAAGATGGTGGGAAAGGAGGGCGGGTTGGCGGATTTCGGAGGAGGGTCGAGGTGGTTTATGGTTTGTGAGGGGGGGTACAAAGTGCCGCAGTGGTAACACGTTAGGTGGGTGTGGCGGGAATGAAACAGCTTTTCGGACCCCACCCTGCGCTAATAAATGTAGGATGGCAAGGGGAGGTCGAAAAACACTATCAGCCATAAATCTGGCGTAGTGACGATCGAGCAGCGGAAACACTGCTACCGATGAAATAGGTAACTTGGCCTCAAAACAGGAACTCTAGCCCAAAAAGACTCAAAAAATGAAAAAACACCGAAAAAAAAAAAAAAAGTGTATTCACGAACGCACTTGGTTTTTTTTTTTAGGGTCAAATTTCAACATTTTATAAAATTATGCTAAAAACAAAATTGTTTCTTGAAAAAAGGATTGAATTAACACCCTCAAAACAAAACTAGTTAATGTTGGAATAACAAAAAAAAAAATTGTGTCATATTTTTTACATTTTTTAAAAATAGAAATAACATTTTTAATTTTTTAAAAAATTCAAACATTAAAAAAAAAAAAACCTAAAATTTAAAAGAAAAAAATAAAAATATTTTAAAGCTTAAAATTTAAAAATATATAGGAATAAAAAAATAAAAATAAAAAACAAAATAAAAATTTTAATTCAAACATTAAAAAAACCTAAAATTTAAGAAAGAAAAAAATTAATAAAATTTCAAAATATATAGAAATAAAAAAATAAAAATATTAAATTAAATCAATCAATAAAAAAAGTTAAAAAAGAAAGAAATTAAAAATATATATATAGAAATTAAACTTAAAAAAGAAAAAGATAATGTTTATTAAATTAAATAATTAAAAAAAATAAAAATAAAAATAAATTAATTAAATTTAAAAAAATATATTAAATTTTAATAAATTTAAAACTTTAAAATAAAAATTTAAAAAAACAAAAACATTATTTAAATTAAAAGTAAAAAAATTTAAAAGTAATTTAAAATTTAAAATTTAAAATAAAATACAATCAAAATATTAAATTTAAAAAAATATATATTAAAAATACAACTAAATTTTAAAAAATAAATTAAATTTAAATTTTAAAAAATAATATATATATATATATATATATATATATATATATATATATATATATATAGACTTAAATTAAAAATATGTATATTAAATTTTATTAAATTAAAAGAAATGTTAATATTAAACTAACAAATTATATTTAAAAAAAAAATAATAATAAATAAATGAATAAACAAATAAATTTTGAAATAAAAAATAAATTTTAAATATTAAAAAACTTTTAAAATCAATTAAAATTGAAAAATTGAAAAAAAATAAATTAAATAAAAATATATATTAAATAAAAAATAAAATAAAAAACAAATTAATTTGAAAATATTAAATTTGATTAAAAAATTGAAAAAAATAAATTAAATAAAATATATTAAATAAAAAATAAAAGAAAAAACAAATTGATTTGAAAATATTAAGTTTAATTGACCCATATATATATATATACACAATTTTAATTGAAATATATATATATATATATATATATATATATATATATATATATATTTTATGTAATTAAAAAAAAAAAATCAAATAAATTATGAAAAAATACAAAATTTATTAAATTTTAAAAAATTAAATGAAAAAACTAAACATAAAATTTAATAATTAAAAAATAAAAATAATAATAATAAATTAATAAAAATTAAAAACAAAAAAAAATGAATAAAATTAAAATAGGGGGATGCCCTCGCCTCTGCCTTTCTTCCTGTTCATCTTTCTTTTGCTATTGTATAGACCGAGGCCGATTCCGGGAATCGGCCTCGGTCTATACAATAGCAAAAGAAAGATGAACAGGAAGAAAGGCAGAGGCGAGGGCATCCCCCTAAATATAAAATAGTAAATATCCAATACAGTAATAGGTTAAGTGCCTACCAACTACACCAAATAGACACTAGCTACAACCAAACGGACTAAAGCACTCTAACTCGCACCCGCAATGACCCGATCCGCTAACTAGCTTTCTTCCCTATAGATTGAAACCTACTTGGCTTCCACGGGAATCGTCGCTTCACTTACTTAAGTCCCAGGGACGCCGTAGCTTGATTGGGTCAAACTATGGTTCGATTCTTACCAATTCTTATTTTAGGTGTACACGAGTGAGAAATAGCAACGAGAGAAAGGCGAACCTGTTTTATACAGTAAGAGCCAGCCATTAAAACACTTTCCTAGTGTACACTTTGTGACATAAGTCATAGCAAGCAAGGCCATTTTTTCATTTTTAATATTTTTTAATTTGTAACATTTTTTTTAATTTTTAATATTTTTTAATTTGTAACATTCTAGATAGAAAGTAAATATTTCGGATTAATCACATCATTAGGATTTGGTCAACGTTTCGAACCATCTAATGTGATTCATCCTCAGGACAAGGCGAAGAAGGAAAACGATCTCAGTGAATAAATAAGAAGGATGCATCATAGCCCGGAGTTCGCTGTTAAAACTAGCCGTTATAAACTAGTCGTTATTTAGTTAATTAGTTATAAAATTAAAATTAAAAGTTTTTTAATTATTTAATTAGTTAGAAAATTAAAGGATTTTTAATTAATTTAATTAATTAGTTATGAATTTAAAAGTTTTTATATATGTAAAAATGTAATAATTTGGGAAAAAAGGATTAAAATATAAAAACCCAAAAGGGAGAAGGGGTAGCTTATAGTAAAGGGAGAAAAATTTTAAATTAATAAATAAATATAATATAATATAGTATAAAAATAAATAATAAAAATAAAAATAAAATAATTAATTAAATTAATTAATTAGAATGAAAAAGTTATAAAACTAGAAAATAAAAATAAAATGAAAAATTTAAGGGAAGATTTATAATTATTATTACAAAGGGCGGAGAGCCGGGTAGAACAATAGTTAATATATATATATATAAGAAAGAAGATAAAATAATAAAATAGCTTCAGAACAGATTTAAAGGAATAAAAAAAAAGTAAAAAAAATAAAAACCAAATGGGGGAAAGGAGAATAAAACCAAAGGAAACAATGCAAGGGGGCTGAGTCACCTTGAGAGGGTTGGCATCCAGCTCTTACTTAGTTTCCATCCATCATCTCTGTTGAGATTTCTAGGATGTCTCTCAATTTCAATGGCCTCCCTCAGCTTTCTATGATGGAAATGATTCACCTTAGCAATGACTTTGAAGTCTTCAATGCATACATGGTGACACGATTTCCCAGCATGCTCCGCAAGAGCAGAAGTGCGGGATCGACTATGCCTAATGTCTGCAGCATGCTCTTGGATTCTCTGTCTAATAGATCGACCAGTTCCCCAATATAGGGAGTATTGCAGGAGCATGGAACTAAATAAACACCTTTCATGTCCTTTGGGTCTATAGGGTCCTTAACCGATCTGAGAGAATTCTTGATGGCACTGATAGGCCTAAAAGAAGAGGCGACATTATTTCTCCTGAGGACATGGGCAATTATGTCCGAGGTCCCCTGGATAAATGGAAGATTCACCTTAGATATAGGATCCAACTGAGAAGACTTGTCTCTTGAGCCTTTAGAGGCTTTATGGAAGGCCTTAAGACCTTGAGATCTGCTATACCCATTAGTCTCAAATACATCCAGAAGATGGGATTTATCAGACTCCAAATGGTTGTCATCAGATATTCTAAGAGCCCGGGTAGCTAGAGTGCAAAGAACACCGAATTTCTGAGCGGGTAAGTGATGAGAATCAGCATGAAGATATTGTTCAGTGTGTGTCTTTTTGCGGAAAACCTGGTGAGAGATTGAACCGTCATCCCTTCTAGCGAGAAGAATATCCAAGAAGGGAATGCAGCCATCCACCTCAACCTCCATAGTGAATTTGATGTAATCAGACTGGGAATTCAGGTGATCAAGAAACAAATCTAACTTCTCACGACCGTGGGGCCAAATGACACAAGTGTCATCCATGAACCATTCCACTTTCCTGGGCGGAATTGAGCAGAGGCCAAGGCCTTCATTTCAAAATCCTCCATAAACAAGTTAGCAACAGGAGGGGAAAGTGGGGAACCCATGGCTACACCGCAGGTTTTCTCATAGAACTCGCCATGGACACTGAAAAAAGTCGAGGTGAGGCATAAGCCTACCAATTTAGAAGTGTCCTCGTCCGTGACTCGCTTAATGACCTCAATAGCTTCCGGAATGGGAATTCTGGTAAACAAGGAGACAACATCAAAACTAACTAATAAATCACCAAGTTCAAGCCTGATGTCCTTCCATTCCCGGATAAAAGAGGCAGAGTCCTTTACATAAGAATTAGTAAGCCCAACCAAGGTCTTAAGCTTACGAGCCAAGAACTTAGCCAAATGATAAGAAGGACCACCTATTGTGTTAACAATAGGTCTTAAGGGGGCCCCCGATTTATGAATCTTTGGAAGGCCATAAATCCTAGGGGTGAGGGGATTACTCTCAATAAGCTTCCTCGAAAGGGGATTAAGAGAGGGATCAGACTTAATGGCGAAGGCAATCTCCTTAGAAATAGATTTAAGAGGATTCTTCTTAAGCTTAACATAGCTACCACTAAGGGAAAGATGGTCAACCATTTTGTTGACATAATCCGACTTATCCAAAATAACATTAGCACCACCTTTATCAGCCTTAAGGATGACAATGTCCGGGTTGCTTCTAAGGGATTTAAGAGAAAGAAACTCAGGCTTGCTCAAGTTACTTCTAGGAAGCTTTGCTTTCTTAAAAATAATGGAGCAATCTTGCCTAATAGTTTCTTAATATTATCAGAGAGATCCTTGATTCCATACTCTATGTTGCAGATAATGTCATCAATGGTGATCTTCCTAGGAGCTACGGCAAAGTTAAGCCCCTTATTGAGAAGACGAAAGACAGAAGAATCAAAATTCAATGAAGACAAATTAATAACATTTTTCGAAGAAGAAAGATTTTTATTGCCCTCAATAGAATTAAAATTATTAATGTTAATTTGATTATTATTATTATTATTGTTGATATCTATAGTATTATTATCAATAGTGCTAATATTATTATCCTCAATAATACTACTATTATTAATGCAAGTTAGGTTATTAAGAAGATTACTATTAATATTATTTATGCTAACATTATCATTACTATAATCCCCTACGCAAATGTTGTTTCCCTTATTATTTATTAATAAATTACCATTGGACTAAAGGCAAAACAGAAGTAAACCTTATTTATAATATTATGTTGTTATCCAAAACTAAATTATTATTATTGATATTATTGTCTTCTCAGTTGGATCCTATATCTAAGGTGAATCTTTTGTTTATCCAAGGGACCTCGGACAGAATTGCTCATGTCCTCAGGAGAAATAATGTCGCCTCTTCTTTTAGGCCTATCAGTACCATCAAGAATTCTCTCAGATCGGTTAAGGACCCTATAGACCCAAAGGACATGAAAGGTGTTTATCTAGTTCCATGCTCCTGCGGTACTCCCTATATTGGGGAAACTGGTCGATCCATTAGACAGAGAATCCAAGAGCATGTTGCAGACATTAAGCATAGTCGATCCCGCACTTCTGCTCATGTGGAACATGCTAGGAAATCGTGTCACCATGTATGCATTGAAGACTCCAAAGTCATTGCTAAGGTGGATCATTTCCATCATAGAAAATTGAGGGAGGCTATTGAAATTGAGAGACATCCTAGAAATCTCAACAAAGATGATGGATGGAAACTAAGTAAGAGCTGGACGCCAACCCTCTCAAGGTGACTCAGCGCCCTTGCATTGTTTC
This sequence comes from Pinus albicaulis, assembly GCA_034641835.2. Taxonomy (NCBI): domain Eukaryota; kingdom Viridiplantae; phylum Streptophyta; class Pinopsida; order Pinales; family Pinaceae; genus Pinus; species Pinus albicaulis. Next base: position 1,408,912,196 of record CM076584.1, read on the forward strand.
CTTTGGTTTTATTCTCCTTTCCCCCCTTTGTTTTTTTCTTTTTTCTGAAGCTATTTTATTATTTTATCTCCTTTCTTATATATATATATATATATATATATATATATATATATATAAACTATTGTTTTGCCCCGCTCTCCGCCCTTTGTAATAATAATTATAAATCCTCCCTTAACTTTTTCATTTTATTTTTATTTTCTAGTTTTATCACTTATTCATTCTAATTAATTTATCTATTTATTTATTTATTGTTATTATTATTATTATTATTATTTATTATTTATTATTTATTTTATTTTTATTTTTTATTTATTTATTTATTTTTATATTTTATTTTATTTATTTATTTATTTATTTTTTTTCTCCCTTTACTATAAGGACCCCTTCTCCCTTTTGGGTTTTTATATTTTAAACCTTTTTTCCCAAATTATTACATTTTTACATTTTTAAAAACTTTTAATTTCATAACTAATTAATTAAATTAATTAAAAAAAAATTAATTTTCTAACTAATTAAATAATTAAAAAACTTTTAATTTTAATTTTATAACTAATTAACTAAAAAACAACTAGTTTATAACGGCTAGTTTTAACAGCGAACTCCAGGCTATGATCCATCCTTCCTATTTATTCACTGAGATCGTTATCTATCTACATTATGGATCACAAAAGCCTTACATCGTAACATTCTTTTTTTCTTTTTTCTTTTTTATTTTTTCTTCTTCTTCTTCTTCTTTTTCTTTTTTCTTTTTTTAATTTGATTTTTTTCTTTTTTCTTTTTATTTTTTTTAATTTTTTAATATTTTTTATTTATTTTTTATTTTTATTTTTTTTTTAATTTCAAAAAATTAAAAATTATTTTTTTTAATTCAAATTTTTAATTAATAGATTTTTTGCTTATGTGATCCATCAATAAATTATTAAGAAATATTCGACTTTGTTCATGATAATGTGATTATTACTTTAAAGATTCCTTCAATTTTTTTTTTTTTAAATTTAATATTTTAGATTAATTATTTTTTTAAACTTAAAATTTATTTATTAAATTTATTAAATTTAAATTTAAATTTTATTTTTTTTTAATCTTTTAGTTTATTTAGTTTTTCATTTTTAAAATTTATAAATTGTTTCATTTATAAAAAACAGTAAATTTATAGATATTTGTTTTTTAATTATTTGCACGTGGTTTTTTGCATTTTTTTTGTTTTTTAATAATAGTTTTTTTTATTTTAATTTTCTTTTTCAATTTTAAATTTTTTTTATTTTTTTTTGTTAATTTTAAAATTTGTTTTTTTTTTTCTTATTATTATTATTTTTTTAATTTAAATTTTTAAATTTAATTTTTTCTTTTTTGTATTTTATTTTTTTTTGCCGAGTCTAATCCAGCCGTAGAATCGCCCAAAATCATGAAAATTCCGATAAGATTTTCAGAAAATCCGGCAGGAATTTTTCTAAATCCATGTTATAACTATCAAAGTTTAATATTTTGGGTGTCTTGCAGGTTTTTGATGGTGCTGAATCCATTTCCAATGTCAAAATCAGGATTCAAACACTGTTTCTGCAAGATTTTTTAAATTTTTTTGGCCCGGATTCCGGCCAATTTTGACCGTCCGGGCAATTCCTCCGGCTCGTTAGACGACTCCATTTTTTTTATGTTTTTTTTTTAATTTTTTTGGTCAATTTTTGTTTTTTTCTTTAAATTATGTGTTTTTTTTTTCAAATTTTATCATTTCCTTTGATATAATTTTCAAATATTTTTGTTTTTATTTAACATTTTTATCGTTTTATTGTTTATTGTTTATATATATATATATATATATATATATATATTTATTTATTTATTTAAGTTTGTGTTTTATTACCAACATGAAAATCACCACTCAAAAAAAAAAGTTGATGCTACATCAATACGTTTCAAAATTACCACTCTAAAAAAAAATTTGATGCTGAATCAATACGTTTCAAAATTAGCATGAAAATCACTAACATTTTAAAACAAATATTCATGCTTCATAAATAAAAATATTAGTGTCAAAAATGTGCACATTAACAAACAAAAAAAAAAAAAAAAAAAGTGATTCTACATCACCACTTTTCAAAATCGGGTGCTTTTTATGCTACCAAAAAAAAGTAGGTAACAGTGCGGTTACCTATTTCATCGGTAACAGTGTTCGGATTGGAGCAAAAAATTTAACCACATGCAACAAATTTCCTTTGTCGTTTACAATTTTTATCAAATGGATGTAAACTTTGGCTAAAATACATGATACCCCAAACTTAGGATAAAAACATTATGATCCCAAACTTAGGATAAGAGCCCTCAATAATGTAAAATCAACCATTTTTACACTTTGAACCCTTTTTTGAAATAATCTGCAGGATGAAATATTATTTCACATCATCTCAAATATAATAATCATTAGTGATAATCAAGTGACCCTATAAAAATTATAGGACCCTAACACAGTGACGATAAATATACAATGACAGACAAATTCAGTAGCACATAGGAATTTCAATAAACACAGTGGCTAGTGCACACAGATGTAGCTCACGCAGTGGGAAATATAGACAGAGGCAAGCCTACACTCAGTGGTAGAGTACGATGGTATGATGGAGAAGCCAGTTTGGCTCAAACATTGTGAACACAGTGCAATCATGGTCAGTAGTCATGTATGGGCAATCTTTGTGTCTGGTTTGGATATGTATTTCGATATCATTTGTTTACAAAGAAAGTTGTGAACGATGTATGTACTTTGATTCTGAACATTTCGATGACAATCTAATAGAAGAAGAAGAATTGAAAGGCTTTTCCCCCTTGTGGGGTTTTCCACTGGTCTCTGACCAATATCGGTGTCCTTTTTTTGCATGCTTTTCTTCCTATATTTTTTTATGTTCCGCTGCTAATGTTTTAATGAAGCTATGGGGTGAATGTTTAAAGGGATAATGTTTGCAATTATCTCTAAAGCAAAGAACAATATAGCCCTATGAAAAATTAACATCACCCCATAAACATAGTTCACTCAAAGGCTTATTGAGCGCTTTGACAAGAAGGATCAAGGTATTCACTTAAGAGATTTGGCACAACTCAAGCAAACAGGTAGTTTGAAGGCTTACATTACAGAGTTTCAGAGGCTAACAGTCATGGTCACAAATATTACAAAGGCCAGATTGGTGATGTTATTTGTAGAGGGGTTGGAAAAACCTCTATGTGGATGGGTCAAGAGTTTCGAAGCCACCACACTTCGTGCGGCAATCAAAACAACAAGGGACTTACAAGATGTTGCTTCCAAAAATAAATACATTCCTAAACCTTCCTTCCCTCAGAAGGTTAAAGAGTTCAAGCCCTTTCAAAAGGAGGAGTGGATCAGGAAACTGAAGATGGATGAGGAGACCTGAAAAGAGTTGAGGAAGAATAAACTTTACTTCAGCGGTCAGCAACTAGCACCGGGGCACGGGTTTGCTAGCAAAGACAACGTGGGCAAGGCTCACTACATTGAGGTGTACTCAGAGATTGATAGTGATGATGGGGATGAGGAGTAGGTAGAGGGGTATATGCACCAGACTGTTGGAGGTGAGTCTTTGCATGCAGAGGGAAAATCTCCTATCCTTGCTTCTATGTCGAGATTCCCTAGATATCACACTTTCAGAGCTAAAAGGGGTTATAGTCGGGCACAAGGTGACAGTACCGATTGATGGTGGACCTTCTCACGACTTCATAGATGCGGAGTTGGTGGAATGGAAGAGAATTCCTACTGAGAAGTTCGATGGTTTTACAGTCGTCATACCAGTGAAACATCCGATGGATTGCAACAAGTATATTCCCAAGCTACAGCTCACCATGGGAAACTATACTGTGTCAGAGGACTTCTTTATGGTGGATGTACCAGACGCTAATGTGGTGTTGGGGTTTCAGTGGATTTACTACATCGAAAAGTACACCGCAAACTAGCAGAACATGAAGATGGATTTAAATGACCCAGTAGATGGCAAGAGAGTGGTCTTAAGATCAATGCATAAATACCCGCCAAAGCTTGTATCATCCAACCACATGGAAGCAGTTTTGAGGCGAGGTGATATCGAGTGGGCAATAGAGTGCCTTATTACAGATAACATGCAGCCAGAGCAACCGTGACAACACTCAGATGACATTCAGGGATTACTTCATAAACATCATAAAGTTTTTTGTTGGATATTCCTCCAAGTAGGCTACCAAATAGGGGCTTTGAACATGTCATAGAACTTAAGGAGGGTGTGCAGGCAGTAATAACCACTCCTTATCGGCATCCCCATATTTATAAAAATTAAATAGAGAAGGCCATAAAGGAGATGTTGAGGTTGGGTCATATTCGGTTCAGCTCCAATCTGTTCACTTCTTCGGTAATTATCACTAAGAAGAAGGACGACACCTTGCGGATGTGTATAGAATACCAGGCTCTCAACAAGAAAACAATCAAGAACTGATATCCTATTCCTATGATCGATGAGTTAATGGATGAATTGAAAGGGGCCAAATATTATTTTAAGATTGATATTAATTCTGACTATCATCAGATTCGGGCTCGAGAGCAAGACATCCCAAAGACAACCTTCAAGTGCTACTATGGGCACTATGAGTTTTTGGTTATGCCATTTGAGCTAACCAACACTCCCGCAACTTTCCAATCTTGCATGAACCATGTGTTCAATAAGCAATTGTGGAAGTACTTGTTGGTCTTCTTCGATGACATATTGGTCTACAGTAAGATATGGGAAGACCACCTAAGGCACTTGGACGAGGTGTTGGGAATTCTAGATGAGAGAATTATATGAAAAGGGGTCCAAGTGTGAATTTGGCATGATAGAGATGCTCTATCTCGAGCACGTGATTGATCGTGATGGGTTACGAGTGCATCAAGAGAAAATTTGAGTAATCATCGAATGGCCCACCCCAAAGAATGTCATGGAACTAAAGAGTTTCCTTGGTCTTTGCAATTACTACAAGAAATTTGTTAAGTGTTTTTCGCAGTTAATAGATCCTCTTACTAAAAAGGGAGCCTTCAACTGGTTAGAAAAAGCACAAGAAACATTTGAGAAGATAAAGAAGTGATGAGCACATGCCCTGTGCTTGCTTTGCCTGATTTCACCCAACCATTTGTGCTGAAATGTGACACTTCGGGGACAGGAATAGGAGTTGTTCTTATGCAAAATCAGCACCCCATAGCGTTTCAAAGCCACAAGCTCAGAGATTATGAATTGCATTATTCAATCTATGAAAGGAGATGTTGGTTATAATGCATGCATTAGCCAAATTTAGGTAGTATCTGGTGGGGAGCATATTTAAGATAAATACAGAACAACAGAGCCTGAAGTTCATCATGGGGAAAAAAGAATTGAGCGAGAGGCAACAAAAGTTGATAAGCAAGTTGCAGGCCTACGACTTTGAGAGAGTATGTCAAGGGAAAGAATAACATAGTGCTTGATTACTATAGAGGATGCCTCCCACTTTCTCACTCATAGAGATTACAGAAGATTGGAAATTGTTGTTGTTGGTGGTGTCTTCAAAGAATAAATTTGCTTGTGAAGTTCTGGAAGGATTGATCTGTGATGACAGGTATCGAGTTATGAATGACATTATTTACTATAAAGACCAGATCTATCTTGTGCCAAAATCAAAACTCAGGGAGAGAATCATGCAAGCAGCTCACAACTCACCCTTGGTAGGGCGTTTAGGATATCTAAAGACCTACAAGAAGATTAGGAAGAGGTTCACCTAGAAAGGCGTCAAGTTGGTTGTGTTAAAATTTGTGAAGGAGTGCAACACATGCCAACAAAACAAGACAAAGCACACCCATCAAGCAGGTTTGTTGCAACCCCTCCCCATCCCAAAGCAGAAGTGGGAGAGCGTTTCCATGGACTTTATCACTGGCTTACCTCCGGTACAGCGCAAATATTGCATATATATGGCGGTAGATCAGCACACAAAATTTGCCCATTTCTTTTCCATATCGTCAAAATATTCAACTTTGAAGTTGGCAAAGCTATTTTTCAAGGAGAGATTTTGATTGCATGGGTTGTCAAAAACTATTGTCAATGATACAGATAACAAGTTTATAGGAGGCTTCTAGCAAGAGCTTTTTAGAGTTGTGGGAACTGCGCTAAATCCGAGCACTAGCTACCACCCACAGACAGATGGGCAAACGGAGATAGTCAACAAGTGGCTAGAAGGTTATCTCAGGGATTACGTGACCAACCAACAAAAAACAAGGGTGAAGTGGTTGCACCTAGGAGCACATTGTTATAGTACCACTTTCTACATGTCCATTGGCATGACTCCCTTCAAAGCCCTATATGGGTATGACGCCCCGACTTTTGCAAATAGGATATTTGGAGACAGTGGGGCACCACTGGCCAAAGACTGGATCCAGGAGAGCCAGGACATTTTGAAAGTCTTCAAGGCAATCTACATATGGCTTAATGTAGAGAGGCATAGCATGAAGCGCAACTTTGAAGTGGGAGATATGGTATACCTTCGTCTTCAACCCCACAGACAGTCGTCATTAAAAACCAAAGGGGCGGAAAATTTGAAACCCAAGTTCTACAGGCCATTCAAGATTTTGAGACAAGTAGGAGAAGCGGCCTATGAACTCGAGCTTCTGGAAAGATGTAAAATTCACAATATATTTCATGTATCGCACCTCAAAAAGGCCTTGGGGAAGCATGTTGTTGTTTCAACGTAACTTCCATCGTTGGATGCAAAAGGAGAATTGGTCTTGGTTCCTGAAAATATCTTAGATACACGGGAGAGGAAGCTGCAGAACAAAACAATAAAGGAGTATCTGGTTAAGTGGAAGGATTTTTCGGTAGAGGATGCTACCTAGGAGGGTGAACAAGTGCTCAAATATCCATAAATGAAATTGCTCGAGGACAAGCAATCTTGGGCAGGGAGGATTGTAATGTCCACGACCACTTAGGAAGCTTATGACGGAGTTCGCTAGCCTAGAGCGGAGAAATATTTAATAAAGCGGACTTAAATTGCCTAAGGAAAATATTATGAAGTCCAAAAAGGAGAAAGGGTTATAATTCATAAGCAAGTGAGAGTCTCTTTAACTTTATAAAGTGAAACATCACAAAGTGACTTTATAAAAGTTGATTTAATACAAAGGTGTAAATTTATGTAGATGTTCTATGCTTGATACAACTTTACCTTTATCAACAGCAATCACATGAATTTACAAGTAAAATGCAGATAGAACATACCAGTGATCCTTTAAAAAACAAGTCAGAAACAAATAAAGGTGATGGTGCATTACGGCGGTCAACAGGATGCTTCAACCAACAAAGACTTCACAGTCAGCCACCCCAGCATATGTCACAACAGTCCTCAAAACAGTGACATGGTCAACTCAGAAGTCAACCTCAGAAAGGTCAACACTTCCCAAAAAAGTCAACGCAAGGCAGCAGCACTAAAAGTCAACGCAGCTCAACTTCTAATCAACCTTTGACCTTGATTTCTATGCCAAAGAGTACGGCCTCCTTAGATCGAAGTCTCCTCCAAAATTCAGCCCAATCAAACCATGCGTTGACCAAAGTCAACGCTGGTCAAACTTCCCCAGAAACCCTAACCGCAGATTTCTGGTTGCAATGAATTTCGTCCTTCTTGCTGCGGTAAACTTCGACCTTCTTGCTGCGGTAAACTTCGATTTTCTTTCCCACGTGTGAGATGAACCTGCTTCTCAGATGCTCGTATAAGAGGAGGAAATGTGTGATGAGATGAGTGGAAAAATGCTCCAACGTTGACCCTATAAATACCAATCATGAGAGGTGTGTGACATATTTGCTGGGGGTAAAAACCTTAAGGCCGACCTGCACTTAAATTTATTATAAATAATAAATTCAAAATAAATGTTCTGCTCATCAAATTAAAATCAATTTCAGATCGATTTTACACCTCTTTGAAAGAAGAATCCAATACAAATATTGGAGTCTTCATCTGAGCATCACAAGATGGAGTTTGGACCTAGTTGTCCAAATTTAACAAAAGGGAAGGTGAAATGACAACCCTAAAATCATAAAAGAAGGAAAATGAGCAAACTCTCCTCATTCGTGCATTTGTGAGTTTGGAGAAAGAGTTCTTTGAGAGAGTTTGAAGAATAAGCTTAGGGTTTTAGAACCCTAACCACCATAACAAACTTTGGTGTTGAAACTAGACACCCTAGTTTAGTTCTGAGAGTGAAATCACCTAGATTTCACCATTGAACTTAAAAAGAAAAATATTTTCAGTGAATAGTGAATCCTTGAGGAGTTATCAGTTGATTTCTTTCACTGATGTATTTTTCATAAATCTTTCTTACAAATGATGGCCATGGACAAATTTGGAAGTTTGGTGTAATAAAATTGGAGCCATTAAGGAGTACAGGCACCAAACCCAATTGTGAACAAGTTCATCTGCCCACAAGTCAAAATTTCTCATTGTTATGCGGTACGAGGTAAAGAGGAAAGGCAATACAAGTTCCCTGAGTTATATGTTGGGAGGTTACAGTGGATAAGTCGAGTCCCTCGAGAAGAAATAAATTTGAGTGCCCACATTCTTTTGTTGGTCAAGATATCAATTCCTACATTGAACGCTTGTTATCCAATGTTGAGTCTTTTTTGTTCAAGCTTCACCACATTCTTGTACGTTGTTGTTGGGCATCCACTACAAAGGGGTCAGTGATCGAAGAGTAAATTCACAGTGTGGTAACTTGTGCCAATATTGAACAATATTGTAGGTGTATAAGCAAGCCATAGGCTCTCCTTTCTGTGTGGACGTAGAGCACATTAAACTGGAACGAGTGGAGTGAGGCTACATTCATTCCTTCATATCTACATGGGCCCCTTTTCACACATTGAATAGTGGAGTTGTTGCATCATTTGAAGCTGAAAATTTAAGTGTAGTATAGTTGGTCCCATCCTTATCTTGGTTGATTTCGAGGTTGTCCCATTGTGGCAAAAAGTCTAAAGTTTATCCACTCCATTATTCACTATGCATTACATACTAAACTTGTAAAGAATTAAAGTGATGAATAGACCAGGGTATTTGCACTTTGGAAATATATATGTATATATCAATTATATGGGAATTTTCTGAGCATTAAATAAATTAGTTTAAGTTCCTGAAGTGTCACTTTTGGTTTCCTATTATTCATTGTGATCATCTTTCTGAGCTAAATTTATAAGAAATCACCTATAGCAAAGTACAACTAAACGGTTTGGCTAAGGTCTGCACTGAGAAAACATAACAAAACTCGAAAATTTTCAAATTGGAATCATACATCCCATATTAACACTTGTAAGCAAAATACCCCACTTGAATATGGAAGGGTTATCAACAAACCCTATTAAGTGCTTCCAACCTCTGGGAGGAACAATAAATACGCTAACCAATCAATTAGAGGGTGTAAATGAAAGAGTGAAATGGTTTGGGGTTTGAAATCATAGAAGATAACACTATGGCGTACCATCTATGTAACCAATGTCCTTGCAAAGTAAGTTGTGGAGAGGCAGCAAGCGTGGAATCTCAATTACCTTTCCTTGCCTATTTTTACCACCCCTCGAGTCCACACTTTTATTCAATAATATTATTTTCTTTGCATGGATAACTTGAGTTACAAGCTTCAATAGATGCATCAAATACCCCCTTAAGATGTCCTCATTAGGGTTGGGACATTCAAAAGTTCCCTTTATTTAGATAGATTATGATATGCCAAAAATTGGGTGGGGGCTAACAATGGGGGTAAAGCTCAAGTTAGGGTTTTGTCCACACACTTTAATATTGTCCCAGCCATCTTTTGCCTTTTTCATTTAATGTGGCTATGCATACTTTTATCTTTCTTTCTTCTGCATCATCCTCTTAGGGCCAAGTTTCCAGGGCCTTACTCAAAGACATGGCACACAAGAGAAACCAAGGAACATAAGCAGTAAGCAATCAACCAAAACAAGGGATGTAGAAACAAGGGAAAGGGCAGAAAGTGAAAACATGGACACACATCATCAATCAAGGCCTCCTATTCATGCCTTTCCTAGACTGTGAAAGTAAAGGCCTCAAGGAGGATCGCACTGGACGAGGGGCAAGAGATAACCAGCAAGGTGAAACAAGGGAATATGGATATATTCAAACACAGTCAATCATCCAATTTAACCTGTGATCCACACTATAATGCATTAAACCATTAAATGAGAGAAATTGACACAAAAATGGTTCGTGTACCTCACATTTGAAGACCCGCCTTCATTAGGTGAACTATCTAGATGAAAGAAATGATTTGACAAGAGAGTCGTTGAGAGGACTGGGTGGCCACCTTGTGGATCAATATGGGGCTGCTAACTGGCAAGCTGGATCAAATGGGAAAATATTTTCCATGGGGGTTAGGTTACGCAAAGGATGGTAGGCAATGGTTCCAACTACCAAGGGATATCATAGCAATCTTTTAGCCTCTGCAGAAGGCATACTATTTATTAACACTATAACTGAAATTACAGATTGGATCTTGGAGAATTTATCTAACTAGTGGCATTTCTAGATTGTTGCTAAGAAAATATTCAAAAGCAGATCATACTCAAGTTAGGATCTATGAACCATGGCAATCCTATAGACAAAATTTCGTCGAAGATCATATTTGTGTTAGGATCTATGCACCATGGCAATCCATTTCAGCACTTGTAGTGTACGGGCTGTAAAGGATGGTACAGACCAAATAACTATTTTTATTTAAAGCATAGTAAGGAATTTGTTCATGAATTGCACATGTTTCACATCAGATCTAAAAGATGTATGTTTTATTGTGGTAAAAAAAAACATGGAAGTCTGAAGTAGTCAAGTTTCCCTAGTGATTTAAAACCGAAAGTTGGACACGTTCTTTCGTGAGATATAGATGTGGTGAGTGCACACAAATTACAAGCTAAAGCAAACTCTATTATCAATCACCTAAAGACTGCCAGTAAACCACTACACAAGTATTTCGAGTATGCAGAATTGATCTACCGGTTGACACCCTTTGATGGAGACAATTTTGGAGGTGATTTTAAGGCAAACATTTACCACCAAGCAGTGAGTCAATGATTGGCTCTCTAACTTTCCATCCTTTCCATTGGACGGGAATAAAGTGAAATTCATTGATTAGGATGGAAAAGCAGCAAGCCAATAATTGGCTCCTTGCCTGGTGGTTAATGTTTGCTGTGATTTGATGCATGGCAATAGATTATGCTAATAAATATTCTAGCAACCCCTTGCCAATGAATAACACAACAGTTAAAGAACCCTCCACTAGATACAGGGTATCTTCAAGAGAGAACATTGGGGATTTAAAATTTTGAAGAAAATACATGAAAAAAATGGTCCCATGATCAATTATCGGTTCATCTGTGTCTCGTATTTAAACAAACTTTAGCTGTACACACCTAGTCATTGAATATTATCACTCTTGAAGCCAAAAGATTGTCTAGCACGGTCCCAAAAAAAGTAAAATGTCTACCAGGTAATATAGTTGCAGCTCAATCCTTACGAGACAACAAGGATTTGAACATAATAAATTTTTGTTAATTTGGGCCTACTTGCAAGCTCCAAATTCATGAAATAGTATTGCAGAGATTGACAATGTCAATGCAAGAGCTCTCTGGGTGCCCCTTCATATTCAGGCTGAATCTTCAGATTTCAACTGCAACAATTCCAAACAGCAACTGCAGTCATGTCACCTCTGCCCATGACCAACATACTTTCAAAGAAAGGGAAAGTGGTCAGAACACCCAACAATAAATTGGTTACCAGGACAGCAATAAAACAGGTAGAGTAGATCTACATTGTAGGCAAAACTTGAAGGGAATTATGACACTTACAGCTATGGGAGCCTAGACTGAATAGAGCAATTTAGGAGAAACTGCAACTTGAACAAACCATAGCACTTACAACTTAGTTTTTTTTCAATGAAGTTGTTCATGGGATTCCTGACAGCTGATGTTGCTTATAATTGTATGCATACCTTGTTAGAATTTACAGTGTTAAAACTGATATATTTTTTAAGACAACAGTAAAAGCAAGGCAGGTCTTTGATAGCCCCCTGCATATTTTGTGCTTTTTGAAATTTCAGCGCTACTCTTGTTATGGCTTGTATTATTGTTCAGTACAGTGTGGCTACAACTCTTCTTTAATATAACTTCTACTCGTTTCAGTAGGGAAAAAAATTGCCTACATACATACTGACACACCTTACTTTTTAAGGAAGGTCAAGGATTTCTCCTAGAAAAATAAGATAGTATGTGCTCATATACATTTTTATTGCAGCCTTCCTCTATAATTAGTATTCAGAATCCATTGGGTTCTTCGACATAGCTATCAGTGCTATATTCAGTGAACATAAAGATTCCACACAGTTTCTACTTACATCCTAAGGCTGATCAAAAACATTTTAATGAGTAATGTATGGTGAATGATAAATCCTATCATGAAGTTGAGCAGTTAATGCCATTACCAACGATTTTCAAACAGGGGTGCAGAGAAGTTCCATGTCAACAATTTTCCAATGGACCATAATAAAGTAAAACATATTCTGAATTATTGCATTGAAAGATGAAATGACCACATTAAACATATTGTTCGACCATTGATACATTTCCTGGAAGGAGGGGTATTGTATCACACAAAATTCAAGGAGCATCTGCAGTACTTATTAGTGTGGGGGCATATTGTTGACTCAACATGATATCCATACTCTATCGACAATTCAGAGCAGTCTTTGTATGGTTGGATGGTTGACTTTGGTTTGGAATGCAGGTCAGATTAACAAAATGGCTTTGGGTTTTGCTTAGTTGTACAGTCTAATATCATTCCATACTGAAGTCCGCTATAACTCTCCATCATCTCAGAATATATTCCCTTCACAAGAAGCCTTTTGAAAACAAACTTGTAGAAACAGACATGTAATGTCCCCTAGGGGTTAATTGGCTCAAGGGACAAAGTAGCCTATCGATCCCCATAGGCCATAGTCCTCGATAAAGGGGAAAATCCCAAAATACCCAATGTTTGGGTAAGTTTGGAGTAGCAGGGGCAAAAAAGCCCAAAGTTGGGCTTTGAAGTGAATTCCACTCAATTATTTGAGAAAATCCCCTCAAGGAAATCTATAAATACAAGGAGGTTGGATTCAAAGGAGGTTGGATTCATTCAAGGCATCGTGATATTGGATCATTTATCTCTGTTTCTCTTGAGCCTGAGGCTCTGAGGGTTTCGAGGCCCCATTTTTCCCTTGGACTAGTTTCAATGGAGGAGATTTGTTAAATTTAAATAACCACGGCATTCTATGCTTGATGCAATTGCACTTCAATCTTTCTTAGGCCCAATACAAAATTGCAATCACATAAACATGAAAGTAAAATGCTGATAGAACACAATAATAGATCAACATAAGACAAGCGAAATATAGATCAGATTTACAATTCCTTTTGTCCAGCAAAGATATGAGATATTGTTGCATTACGGCAATCAACATGATGCTTCAGCGAGCAAAGTCTTTCTCGGTCAGCCAATCCACCAAATGTCACACCCACAGCCCTCAAAGACAGCTCATCACAAGTCAACGTTGGTCAACCCAAAGTCAATGCAGGACAGCAATAGAAAAGTCAACGCAACAGATTAGGGCTTCGGTCAAACTGCTCGGATTTCCTCGATTTTAGTGCCTAGCGGTACAGCTCCTAAAATCGGATTTTTGGCAGAAGTTGGAGGTCAAACGACCAAGGGTTGACCACGGTCAACGCTGCAACAAAAAGCCCTAGACAGATCCAAAGAAAACAACAGCTTCGCTCCACACATGTGAGGGGAAAAAGGCCTACAAAGGCTATCGAACCAATCAGATCACAATGAGAGAATGTGTGATGAGTTGATGATAAAATGACCTCCAAGTCTCTCCAATTTATATACATCAATGAGGGTGTGTGACACATCTATTAGGCATGTGAACCTACATTACAAATCTGGCACATGTGGAAAATAAATTCAAAATAAATGCTCTGCTCATCCAATCAAGATGATCTTTAGATCAATCTTGCATCTCTTCGAAAGAGGAATCCAACAAAAATATGGCCATCGTCATATGAGCAGTGCAACATGGAATTTGGACCTAGTTGCCCAAAATTAACACTCCCTCTCAACAATGGAGAACTCCATCTATCCACAAGTGCCATCCATCAGTACCATCATGTACTTTCACCATACATCGTGCGTCATCCTACCGTAACTTGCTTTGTTGGCTCTTTATTTCAAATAGAACAAAAGGTGAGTCACAAAGACATCACACAAAGCTGACTTGAAGTCAGCTTAGAGTTAAAAACCTCTCTTGGACTCAAAAGAGTCTCCTACTAACCCGAAATTAGTTTATTGACCTGAAGCCAGTTTAGAGGTAAGAACCTCATCATACTTGATCCCAGATCAAGGTGTTGGACACGTGCCATCCTAGACATAGAGAGTACGACAATCTCCGATGTGTCCATCAGTGTTGCTATTGGTCTCTATCCACATTTCCCACCTCATTGGCCAAATGAGAGGTACTTCCCGCGAGTCTGAAACTCCATGGGTAAGATGTGTGCAGGGCACAGATCAGAGAGAGGCGAACCAACTCAATATCATAACGGTGGGGCAGAAGCACAACAAGGTTCGACAAGCCTGGCCCCGTATGTACTTATAGCTCCAAAAAGCTATCCCCAAGCCCCCTAGAGCTCCTAGAGCTCATAGTCCAACCCAAGCAGGACCCTCAGAATAGCGTCTTTCCACGATTCCAAGCTTCTCACGGAAGGTTCGTGAGAATATCCGCGACCTGCTTATCAGTTCCTATATGATCAAGCCTTACGGCACCTCGCTGTACCATATCCCGGATAAAGTGGTACCAGATATCAATATGCTTGGATCGATCATGGAAAACGAAATTCTTGGAAAGACGAATCCCACTCTGGTTATCACAAAGGATAACGATGGTATCTAGCACATGCCCAAACAGCTCACTGAAGAGCTTTCGCAACCAAACCGCTTCACAACAGGCCATACTCGCTGCAATGTATTCACCCTCAGCGGTGCCCAAAGCCACCGACTTTTGCTTCCTGCTCATCCAAGATATCGAAGCAGAACCCAAGGTGAACCAACATCCAGATGTGCTCTTGCGATCCACCACACTGCCAGCCCAATCAGCATTAGTATATCCATGGAGTCTTAAACTCCCGGCAGTGTATCTCGATTCTCAGCCCATGGTTGATTGTGCCCTGAAGATATCTCAACAGGATCAACCATATGTTGACTCAAAGTGTTCACTGCAAAACATACGTCCGGACAGGAGTTCACTAGGAACATCAGGGCCCCCACGAGTTGTCGATACTTGGTAGGATTTGCTAGCACAGGCCTAGCATCGTTTCCACACAACTTCTTGAAGTTGAGTTCTATCGGTGTCGACAAGGACTTACAGTCCACCATACCAAATCTCTCCTGCAACTTCACGACATATTTTCCTTGAGAAAGGAAAATCTCGCCTGGCCTCTGCCAAACCTCCAAGCTTAGGAAGTAGTGCATCAATCCTAGGTCTTTCATCTCAAACTCGGAAGCTAGCCCCCTCTTACAATGATGAATGAGAGGAACAACACTTGTCAGGAAGAGATCGTCCACATAGAAAACCAAAATGAGAGGCCTTTCCCTATCAACCTTAAAATAAAGGTTTGGATCAACATTACTTCGAGTGAAGCCCAGCTTCATCAAGTAGCTATCTATCCTCTCATACCAAGCCCTGGGGGCTTGCTTCAACCCATAGAGGGATTTCTTCAACCTGCATACATGGGTGTCTCTATCTCGGACTTCAAAACCCCAAAGGTTGCTCCACATACACCTCTTCCTTTATAGAACCATGCAAAAAAGTGGTCTTCCCATCCATCTAATGGAGACTCCATCCTTGCGTTGCAGTAAGGGCAATAATAGATCAGATGGTGGTATAGCGGGCGGCGGCGGGCCACAGGTGCAAATATATCATCATAATCTATGCCTTCCTTTTGAGAGAAGCCTCGGGCAACAAATCTTGCCTTGTACTTTTCAGTACTTCCAGCAAATCCATGCTTGATCTTATAGAGCCATTTTGAGGTGACAACAGATTTGTCCTCCATTCTCGGGACCACTTCCCAGACATCATTCTTCATAATGGACTCATATTCTTTGTGCATAGCATCCTTCCAAACTTGATGCTTGACGGCTTCTTCAAATGATCCAGGCTCAGATTGTACTGTCGTACTCATGGCTACTAGATACCCTTGGTATCTCTTCGACTTCTTGCTTTCACGGAATGTCCCCCTTGGGGCAACATGTCTCTCAGCATCTGCGACAGTATCCCTGAGCCATGAGGGTCTTCTCTTATTTGAAGGAGGTGGATCAATGGGATCCATAGGTCCTTCAACATTGGGCATCAGGTCATCCTTCGGCTCTTCCTGCTTCCCTACTTCTTCATCTTCTTTGTCTTCCTTGGAGCTAGGAAGATTTCTCACTTTCTTGAGGGCAGCATCTTCATCGAAGGTGACATCGTGGCATATCTACACTTCTCTTTGACCAAGCACATAGATTCTATATGCTTTCGAAGTTTCGCTATAGCCCACAAACATTCCCTTCTTTCTAGAAGCATCTAGCTTGCTTCTCTTTTCTTTCGGAACATGAAAGAAAACAGGACAACCAAAAACTCTAAAATGAGAAACATCAAGTTTCTTACCAGAAAAGACTTCTTTGGGAGTTTTGGAGTCCAAAGTGGAATGCGGGCATCTATTTTGAATGTACACAGCAGTGTTCGTAGCTTCTACCCATAGAAACTTCGGAAGACCTTGGTCACATAGCATGGCATAGGCAGCATCCACAATGGTCTTGTTCTTTCTTTCAGCAACACCATTTTGCTCAGGAGTGTACGCAGTTGTGGTCTCCTTAATGCCAGCTTCTCTCCAAAAGTTATTAAACTCATTTGACTCATACCCGGTCCCATTGTCCGTCCTTAAAACTTTGATTTTCTTCTTGGTTTGATTTTCCACCAAGGCCTTGAAGGTACGAAACCATTTGAATGCTTCGTCCTTCTTCAAAAAAAAAATATATCCATGCCTTGTAAGAGAAGTCATCTGTAAAAGTCATGTAATAGGAACATCCTCCCAAGGATGTCACAAGCAGTGTACCAGATAAGTCAGAATATATCAACTCCAAGATATCAGTTGTCTTTGTGACACTTGAGGGGAATGGTCCCCTTGTATGCTTCCCTTCGACACAACCCTGACATATACCTTCATGATCATCTCTAAATTCAGGCATCCCTGTCACCACCTTCCTTGCTTCGAGAAGGGCTTTGTAATGAAGGTGTGCAAACCTCTGGTGCCATAACTCTGTTTGAAGAGTTATATTACCTGATAGCCCCCAATGGACGCCCTCCAACCTGGTAGAGTGCATCAACTCTAAAACCAATAGAAAAAACTTCCTTGAAGTTCTTCCAAATAAGTACCTTTCCATCAACGAATGCCACCTTGAACCCTTTGTCTTCCATTACCGAAATGGACACAAGGTTCTTCTTCAAATCAGGTACGAACAACACACCTTGTAATCGGAGGACTTGATCTTGAGATAGATGGAGGGTCAAAGTCCCTGTACCTTTCATGGGATAGGTGGCATTATCTCCAAGGATCATTTCCAGATTAGTATCCTTCTCAACCAAATCAGAGAGGGCTTCTTTATAACCAGTGAGGTGCCTTGAAGCACGACTATCAATCAACCACACATCCAAGGTGTCGAATGGAGATGCAACAGAGAGGGTAGATACAAGAATAAATTCATTTCTCTTATTATCAACAACATTAGACTCATCGTACCTGGAATTTCTTGACATCTTGAAAGGTTGCCCATTTCCACTACGATCAAAGGGAGCCTTCCTTTTTCCTTTTAACCTATTGTTCCTGCCATTCCCTCTCGAGTTGTTGTTGTCATCATCACTGGGAGATTCCCTTATACTAGGGCACTATCTTGCATAGTGACTAGTCTTGTTACAAGTGTAACATCTTCCCTTGCTTCCTTTGGGCTCTGCTCTACAATGGTTTTGATTTCTCGAGCCACCATGGTTCTTCTTCTTTGCATGAGAAGTGAAGGCAGTAGGGTCACTTCCATTTCCATTAGAGGCATACTCCATTCTTGTTTCCTCTTGAGTGCATCTTGTCAATATTTCATCAAAATCAAGAATTACATTATTATTAAGAATAGTGGTATTGAATACATACCAATCACAGGGGAAACCTCCAAGTGCAATAAGAACCATCTCTCAATCAGATATTGCTTCCCCAATAGCTAGGAGGTTATTCCTGATTTCAGTGAGCCTCATAAAATAGGATTTATCAGATTCATCCTTGCCCTTCTTGATATTCTTCAATAGATTCTAGAAGAAAATGATTTGATTAGCATTGCTAACCCTGAACATGCTCACCAGCTTATCATACATCTCTTTAGATGTGTTCAGCTCAGAAATGTAAGCAACCAAATGCTTATGAATAGAATCACAGATAATCATATTTTCTTTGATTTCCCCCCTTCTATACTTCGTCTTCGTGGCAGCAACTGCATTTGATGGAGGCTCTTGAATCTTCCCCTGCACATAGTCCATGACATCTAGATCTTCTAGCACCAAATCCAAGGACATCTTCCATGCACGATAATCAGACTTATCAGTCAACTTATCATCAACCTTGAAACCCTTGTAGGTTGAGGAGGCCATTTGTCCTTGATACGATTCCTTCCTTCAGTGATTGCTTCTAACACAAGCTTGGACTTTGTCCTCACCTTAGCTCTGATTCCATGTTAAATTTAGATAAGCATAGTGTTCTATGCTTGATGCAATTTTACTTCAATCTTTCTTAGGCCCTATACAAAATATCAATCATATAAACATGAAAGTAAAACGCTGATAGAACACAATAATAGATAAACAGAAGACAAGCCAAATATAGATCAGATTTACAATTCCTTTTGTCCAGCAAAGATATGAGATATTGTTGCGTTACGGCAATCAACATGATGCTTCAGCCAGCAAAGTCTTTCTTGGTCAGCCAATCCACCAAATGTCACACCCACAGCCCTCAAAGGCAGCTCATCACAAGTCAACATTGGTCAACCCAAAGTCAACGCAAGACAGTAACAGAAAAGTCAACGCAACAGATTAGGGCTTCGATCAAACTGCTCGGATTTCCTTGATTTCAGTGCCCAACAGTATGGCTCCTAAAATCGGATTTTTGGCAGAAGTTGGAGGTCAAACGACCAAGGGTTGGCCACGGTCAACGTTGGTCAATGCTGCAACAAAAACCCTAGACAGATCCACAGAAAACAGCAGCTTCGCTCCACAAGTGTGAGAGGAAAAAGGCCTCCAAAGGTATCGAACCAATCAGATCACAATGAGAGAATGTGTGATGAGTTGATGATCAAATGAACTCCAAGTCTCTCCAATTTATATCCATCAATGAGGGTGTGTGACACATCTATTAGACATGTGAGCCTACATTACAAATTTGGCCGACCTTGCACATGTGGAAAATAAATTCAAAAAAAATGTTCTGCTCATCCGATCAAGATGATCTTTAGATCAATCTTGCACCTCTCCGGAAGAGGAATCCAACAAAAAAATGACCATTGTCATATGAGCAGTGCAACATGGAGTTTGGACCTAGTTGCCCAAAATTAACAAGATCCCACCCTAACTAGTCACCTCTCTTATCTTTATCTATATTGCTCTGGCAACTGGGAATTTCCTATCCAAGAAGCAGCGAAGTACCTTTGTGAAAGATTTGTGGCATCCTGAAGATTGGATGAAATTCTTCTGAGGTTAATCATCTAGAAAAGAGCGAAGTAATCCTGGGCTTGGACGACATTTTCTGAGAGTTATTCATTGACTAAATTGAATTTCCCTAGGGAGCGAAGCACCCCTGACCCCCCCGCCCCCCAAACCCTGAAGTTGGACGTATCTATCTGAGGCTAAATCTTGGACAGATCGAGCTTGCGGAGGTTCAAGTCATTACAAGATCATTTCATGGCAGAAGAAAAGACCAGCTGAAGCAGGTCCAAACATTTCTGAGGTGGGATGGAACCCTCGAATAAACCCTGAGGGCCTAACTGTGGAGCGAATCCAGTTTGGTGTTCATTCGAAGCAGCCTGAGGTTAAAAGGTCTTCCCAACCAGACGGAGTCCTCAGTGCTCACTGAGGTCAAACAGAAGTTGGAACAGGCAGAAGTTCCTGAAGCTACAGTAGAAATCATGTGGCAGATCCTGGAAGGGGTTTCAAGCATATTAAGGTCAGTCAGACTTCAGTCACATCTCAGACATTCCACTGTCTCATTGAAACAACTCAGAAATTTCATTGTATCTCAGACAGCCCCTGCAGTAGGATGAGGGTTTCATACTGAAGCCAGAACTGCTCATACAAGTAGAGTATAGCTCAATTCAGTCAATAATTAAGTTCTGAATTAAATTAGCGCTGTTGGGAATTATTTATACTGAAGTCGGAATTAAATTAGCAGTCTCAAACTATTTTGAAATCAGTTGATTTATGTTGATGTTTGAATTAGATTAGCACTGTTGAGAAACTGTTCTGGAAATTGGTTGATTTATACTGGACAGTTGGACTACATGAATATTTTGAATGATTAAACTATATGGTTGACTGTATTGATGAAGGAATAGTGTTAACTTCTGAAGGTTATATTTGCACTGGAACAGCCTGTCATGGTCTAAACAGAAGAGAATTTTATTAGTTGCTCTAAAAACGCTAGTGCAAAATTTCCCTAGCATACAAGAAGACAACTTGGCATTCAACATAAGGATCAGGGAACCAAAAAAGTATTCTTCAGCAATAATTGTTGTGAGTCCTTGATCTTGTTGCATTGATAGCCTAGCCAAAACCCCCACTACATGGAATGCCAGCTCTATGGAAGTTCTTTACTACTGTACAATGCTAAAAACAAGCATCAATCCATATCAAGCATACAACCATACCACCATACATTATCTTTTTGTTGTTTTATTTTTGCACTTGCTCTCCTTTCTTATATCAATTAAGTTGCAGATTTGGTAGTACATTTCCACCATAAAGCAGCTCCTTCACATTTGTATTGATGAGTGGCCCCTTTAACTCTCCAAGACTTGATGTCGTAGCTTATTTTCAGCAAACATGTTGGGATAAATTGCTTTAAATTAATTCCTTACCTTTTACCTTAAGTACAGACCCAAGCGATGAATGCATCAAATAAGTTCTTATATCCAAGAGGTCAAATTTGGTAAACTAACCCTGCCCAACCATATCGCCTACCTCAAAGTCGTTAACTGTAACACACTAGTACTTTCATTCATTCAATGTTTCATGAATCCATTAGCCCTTACATTGATAGGCACTAGTCTTACATCATCATTTCCTTGTTCCCCTCATTCTCCTTCCACGCCCCTTTTCTATTTCCACCACAATATCATTATTGCAACCTTGTTGAATTATTGAAGATTCCTTTTCATTTTTCACCTTAAGCCCCCACTCAGCCTTGATAATCCTGTGTCCTAAGAATAAAAACCAACCAAAAGAGAGAGGAAGAACTATTGAATAGTGGGTACCATTTTGTCGTTGCACAAATCTAACACATTGGTGATTGGGACTTTACACTTTTGTGGGTGCTAGATTTTGTTCTGACAGAGTAGTGACCACAGCTCTTGATGACATCTCTTCTAGCTAATGGCTATGTGGCATTGTAATAGAGTAGATAATTGTTTAAGGTTTGTTATTCTTAGGACACAGCCAATCAATGACTACATTTAATAATTTATTACTGCAGCCTTGCAATCCAAATCCATTTTGTTATCATGCTCGGTCAATATCTTGGTCATTAAAAGATTCCATAAAATGCCTGAGGGGGATTATTCAAGACAGCAACTATCCATGCACAAAATATAGGGTGACAATAAAGAAGTGAAAAGGCATCTTAGAGAAAAAGAATCCTCTGAATTTGCGCTTAATCTACTTAGATTTTGTTTGCAAACAACCTCAATGGAAAAAGAAACTATAATTTTTTTCAGCAAAAAGTTTGCAAAAACGTAGGGTGGGTGCTGAGGGCCATTGTGATAGTAAAATCCTGAAATCCAGGGGGCACGAGTGAGCAAAAAGAGTAAGAAAAAAAAAATAGACTCGATAAATCATGGTACTACAAGGATGAAATCAATCATCAAATGGATATCCACCAGAACCCAAACCACGGAAATGATGAGACCAATGCAATTAATGACTTTAATGGCAACACTAGGAAGTGCAGTTGATGAAACCAATCATCAAATGGATAGCCACCAGGAACCCAAACCATGGAAATGATGAGATCAATGCAATTAATTACTTTAATGGCAACATGAGGAAGTGCAGTTTATGGGGAACTTTGTGGAGATAACTAGTTTTAATTACGTATCAAGCAGCCATGAAACCTAAATCCTTGCCATCTGTTCAGAGAAAGGGACAAGTTCTTTCGTAATTTGACAGTGTCCTAGTGATAAGGAGAGTTTGCAAGATCTCCATGAGGATATGGTTGGGCCTACTGCATCTCAAAAGAGGGATGGGAGAGGGCAAAAGAAACCAAAAAAAGCATGTTTCCAGTCAAAAGGGATAGGAAGAAGTTCAATTAAGAACAAATAGCTGAGTCATGTTTGGGCCTTCTTCATTCAACATCATTTTGTTTTTGGGGGAGCTGACTGAGGACCAGCAGCATTATTGGACAAAGATGAAATTAAAGGAGAATCGAGAAGAGAATGAAGGACCTTCTGGTCTCAAGGATACCCCAACCAAAAGGAAAACTTTTAAAGCTGCTTGACACTGACTAGTTGATTCACCACCCACTGACCAGAATTGTGAAGGACGTCACCATCAGCCTTGTAGAAATGAGATGTATATTAAGGTTTCAAGTTTCAACTCAAACCAATCAGGATAAGGAAGCTGAACTCCAGAGCCAAAGCTTCAGATCAAAAGGACGACTTGGCAATATTTTAACAGCTGCAATTGCTGGAGGATTTAGTGTTGAGAAAAGAAATGCAATTGGATCTTCTATAAAAAGTCAGAGTGAAGTGCCCACTGCCCAAAGGGAATGTGCAATGAGGACAAGGGATTTTCCCAGCTTGTCTGCCACAAAGTCACCTGCCATTATCATGTGATCTGCTATGGGGAATGGGAACTGACAGCTTCTGCAACTTTTTGTCATTTATTATTTCATATAAAATAAGCCAAACTTCAGAGCCAAATATACAGATCAAAAGGAGGACTCGGTAATCTTTTAAGAGCTGCAATTGCTGGAGGATTCAGTGTTGAGAAAAGAATTTCGATTGGATATCTTCCATACAAGATGGGAGTAAAATGCCCCAAGGGAATGTGCAATGAGAACAAGAGTTTTTCCCAGCTTGTCTTCCCCAAAGTCAAACAACCTGTCATTATCATATACTCTGCTATGGGGAGCAGAAACTGACAGCTTCTGCAATTTTTTTGTCATTTATATTTCATATCTAATATTTATGTTAAAAATGGGAGCTTATATATATATATATATGAAAGGAAGCCAAAGCTCAAGAGAAAAAGGAGGATGACTCTTTACCTCTTCTATCCATCTGGTTGAGCGCATCGCATAAGTTGAGTCTCCTCTTGCTTACAGGACCTATTTCGAAAGAATTCAAAAGCTTGACAGCAGTACAGTGCAGCCTTGAACGATTATGGAGAGCAAACACAGCCTTGAGCAATATAGTAGTTGTGGACTGCGACATATGAGTTCTTAGGGTAAAAAGTGCTTTATCTATGCCACTTTAAGCCCCTCCCTTGGAACAAGTTCCTTCTTGTACATCCCTCTCCAAAAATAGCTATTCAATGAGTCTTACATCTGTAATAACTCTCATATTGGAGAGAGGGTTACAATGCCAGCTGAATCAAATGAGGCCTGAAGATAATGCGGAGTGACCCCTTTACCTCCCAAGGGAGGCCAAGTTTCTTTACCGGTCAGGCTCACCCTAGTGACAATGGTTTCATTCTAGATGGGATTTGGTGAATCCACCAAGAAAGGCTGGCAAATGGCATTGATATCTCCATGTGATAGGTACCCCAGGGACTATCCTGAGTGGCTGTCTGGTGAAATGAGCTGCTGTTAGGCCTAAGCTGAGTGGAAGCACAAAAATGCACTGAAGGAGGAGTATCCAACTGATCAGAGAGAGAGATCCCGTGATCCACACTCCATCTAATTAGCCTATAGAGACTATCATCACCTCCTGCAGTGCAAGCAGAAACCATCTTTTAACGGCTGCAATTACTGGGGGATTTACTGTTGAGAAAATAATTGTGATCAGATATCTTCTATTCAAGATGGGAGTCAAGTGCATAAAGAGAATGTGCAATAAGAACAAGGGATTTTTCCCAGCTTGTCTGCCACAAATCAAACCACCTGCCATTATCAAATAATCTTCTATGGGGAAAAGGAACTGACAGCTTCTGCAACTTTTTGTCATTATAATATTTATGTTGAAAACAGGAGTTTATACACACACACATAGATGAATCTCCAGGGCTGGCTGCCTCTGCTGCGTGCCTCACAGTTCCTACCAGGACAGGCATCAGAATCAGTAACATCAGATTTACATGTGGAAATTTCGAGAATCACCTCTTAATGCAAATTCAAAATTTTCACCTCAACCTTTAGTTTCCTCAAATATATTCTCTGTGAATTTTCAGCCTTAGAGATGAACCCGAAATGAGTTACAATTTACAATAGTATGTGTTTCACTACTGTCCAAAAAAATATACAAGGCAGCCCAAGAAAATGCACATGGAACAAATCGTACTTCAAGGGAAACATGTTTCCAGCCCCTAGGGCACAAATCCCAACATATAACTTATCTGAAATTACTTAGTTACAGTGAATTTATTACATCCATAAATCTGCCCATATAGCTTCTATATGTTTGTCAAATCGCTTAACATAATCAGCTAGCTGTTCATGATAAATCTGCATACCAAACAGAGTTAGAAACTATTCGTTCACCATTAGATTATAAGCTGTAAATCAGATATGCAAGTATACAAAGTTTGGACAGCAAAGCACGCTTCAAATATACATAAGATGAAGTTACAAGCATAGAATAAAAAATCAGAGAAAAATCCGCCACATTATGATTTTTTGGGATGATAAACCTTAAAAACAAAAAAATCACCACATTGTCATTGGAAAAAAGTTAAAACACATCATGATGGAAAAACTGCCTATGATGGATTTGACCCTCAAGTGTTGTTTTTGTTCTTTTTAACTCATTTGTCTCTGCAACAGTTGGAGATCAAGAGGGAAGGCATTTACCAGCATCAACAACTGATCCTAGGAGGACCAAAGTTCAAACCATGATTCTCATCACCATTAGAGTCTCTTTTATTGGAGTGGGGATCAATTCCTATCTGCCTACGGTTTTCACATTCTCAAATCCTAGGCATTTCTTCAAACTCGAGACTCTTAAATAGTTTTCTTTCCAGAATTTATAAAGGTTTTTCAAAGTTCATGTACCTTGCACCTTATTATCATTTTTTTCACGGCTCCCAGAACAATTTAGAGGTCTTTATTTTTATCAGGGAGATTTCTTTTCAGATGTGTTTGATGTTTTTCAAATTTTTCTCCAAGGTATGAAGCAGTGCATTAAAATTTGACCGAGTTGGCCCTCATGGATACCGACTTGGACTTCAAATAGGTTCTGAGACCAGATTGGTAACTAAACCAGCTGATTTAGTACCAAACCAATCCTAGATCCAGATTGAAGGCTAAGTCGATACCCTCACCCTAAACCCTAAAAGCACTCATGAATGGCAGTAGAACCATCTAATGGGTATAAAAGGATGAAAATGACCAATTGTTTGAAAACTAGTGTGGAGCTACTTAAAAGGTACAAGTCTAAGCATAACAAATGCTGGGAGCCAATATCAATTAATAAACTTTCTCAAGTATTTTATCTCAATATCTAATGTTATATGAAAATACAATCTTCCAAGAGTAGAGGATATCTGCTAGGCTTTCTCAAAAAATTACTCAATAACTCTACTAATTATCTACCAAAAATATTGGGGAAGGTACGTTTATCTTGGTAAATTAGGTACTATTGTAAATACTGTTGTGTTTCAATATGTGATTAACAGGATTCAAAACCAAAAATAATAATCAAACATGGTTTCACATGCACAATCATGGTTCAAACAAAAATGATGAAGCAAAGCTGATGTCAAGTATAAGATTCCCAAATAAATTTCTAAAAATGGAAACTTATTTTACTGATACCTATAGTAGGCCAATAGCTTGTAGCATGTTGTTTTTTTTACTCTAGAGACCATTTAGAGACTCAATAATTACGTATTTCTTTGGGTATGTATTGTTCTTAGTGCCATTTTAATATATTCACCATTATATTGTATATACATGCTCAAAATTTGCACATTTTATCTCATTTGGAATCATGGTTAGGGGCGATAGGAACTGGGGGAGGGCGCTATCTTTGCCCCAATGACTCAATTGAATTAACCTTTTCGTGGGGCCTAGGAAAAAGATCCAATAATCAAGTTGAAGCTTATGCTCTTTTGCAAATTAATCCTAGCCCAAACATGGAAGATATCAAGTATTTCTATTATTTAACATTTTAGGATTATTACTCAAAACCTGATTACGGAGACACTGCCAAAAGATATGCCTTTGAAAGCTATTATGAAAAAAATCTTGGGGCTACTAAAGAAATTCAAGTCATATGAATTGTATCATGTTTTGAGGCAGCACAATTAGCTTGCAGATTCCTTCACTAATATTGGCACTTCATTAGCCTGAGGAGAACTTAAAATATGAATAATACTTGATGTTGTCCCATCCCATAACCTTATGGAAAAGAAAAGATTAAGGTAAACTATACCCAACATTGGTGGTACCAAGTGGCATCAAAATGGATAAGAGGACATGCAATGGCGAATAAAAAAGACAGAAGGGAGAACGGCTTTAACAGTTCCATCATTTCGCATCATCTACTGAAAAATGTTGAGGCCATGGTCCATTACTCTTTGGAGCGTGTTTCCAGTTCACACATTTGGTTATGGAGGGATTACTCACGTCAGAAGTCATATCCTTTGTGCCATTGAAGGTCAGCATGGCCTCTACAGGCAAAAATGCTGTACTTGGAAATCAATTTGGTACCTAGTCCATTCTCTGCGAAATCATGTCAAAGGGGCAGTGCAAGGGTAAGATGGGAGCGAAGGTTAACTAGAGACAAAGGAGTTGGCATTATAAACTGAATGCCACCTGTGCTTATGCTCTCCATACTTTCTAAGTAGAATTTGACTATTTGCAAACTGCATCCTCCAAAAGAGGAAATGAGACTCTGAGATGGCTAAGTAAGAGGCACATTTTCAGCTTTATTAGTTTGGAAAATATCTGCTTTTTTCTTATGCTAAGTTTGGCAAACAATGGTTTGTGGGATGTACAGCTGCAGATAAGGTATAATAGTTTGAATCTGGTGGAAATTTGCGATGAAATTGAATACAGTTTCAAGCACAATTGCATTTGGGTCTTTGTTGGCATAAATAGGTGTTGACATCCATGCGCCTTGGAAAAATGGCAATTCTTTGGATTATAAGCAATGAGACTACAATTGCTCGACCTAGTGACTTTGAGAAGCGATGGAGGTTGGTAGATCGAGTCACAGCCACTGTCATGTAGTGTAGTGTATAGTATGCAATAGGTTTAGTTTAGTATGTATGCGATCGGTTTAGTTCAGTCGATACGTTATGTTGTGATAGGGTTTAGGTTTCAAATTTTGTTTTTTTAATTTTTTGGCTTTAAAGTTTAGAACTTAGGTTTTAAAATTTAATTCTATAATTTAATTTTCGAGGGACGGCCTAGGGACAGCTTGGAAGCCCCCGATGGAGTCCCTAGCCAATTGGTGAAGTTTCCGACGAGTTCCAAAGTACCTGAATCATCGAGACAAAGTGGGGACGAATCCCTATGCAACATAGGTTGTTCACCTATTTGGTTGGGAGTCAGGGTTTAGTTTGGGGTGTTAACGTGGTGTTATAAGACAGTATGTTAGGAATTTGTAGTGTACCTAGGGGCGGATAATATGGAGTACCTAGGGGTGTACCCAAGGGCATAATGTGATATAAAAAGGCAACCAGGATTAGTTAGTTTAGTTAAGGATGATGAATAAACGAGCCACAATTAATAAATAAAGTGGTTAATCCGCATTATGGAAGCGACCACAATTAGTTAGGTTTTGTCAAGGTTTTGGATCTTAGAACATTATATATAGTCAAAGATAGGAAGGAAAGAGGCATCAAGTATTGTTTTGTATTGACAAGCACGTGGCTTGTGGAATGTTCTCCTCCCTTAAGGAGTAGCTGTATGGTGTTACCCTACCTCAAGGGTTTTCTTTACACAACTTTGTATTCTTTGTGTGATTTTTCATAGATCTATTCTATCAAAAGTTTTATTATATTTGCAGGTTTATATCAAGTGGTATCAAAGCACTTTCCTTGGCAAAGTGGGGCAAATATTTTTTCTTCTTTTTGCAGAATTTTTTGGGGAAAACGGTGGCAGTGACTTTCAGGGAATTTCTGGAAAGTTTGGTGCAGAATTTTAAGAAACTAACTGCAGATCTATATTCCTCTTGAGTAAACACCCAATTTCAAAAAAAAAAATCACCTGAATCAAAGTCCAAATGGAGGAGATCTCGTTGATTTAAAATCAACTATTCTTCAGAAATTTTTCTGACCGAAAATAGCGGGCAGCGCCTCTTAGGGCAATTTCTGAAATTGTTGGTGCAAAATTTTAACAAACTAATTGCAGATTTAAATTCTTCTTGAGAAAACACCCAATTTCAAACAAAAAAATTCGTCTGAATTGGTGTCCAGATGGAGGAGATTCTCGCTGATTTAAAATCAGTTATTTTTTCAAAAAAAAATTGTGACAACAAGAAAGTTGAAGTGCTAATCAGAGTTCACAGAGTACCCAATTTGTAATTCCAGTCATATGAGAAGATGCAGTGACCATTCCATTTCCAAAAATAGGCTATAATAAGAATTTTGAGCTATATTGGCTGAGTTGTGACAATTTCAAATTTTCCACCCCAAAGTAAGTGGTTTTTTTCAAAACCTCACTCTATTTTAGGTGTTCTAGCAAGATGGTTTTTAGAGGAAAAGACGATGGTCCTACTATTGAAGAATACCTAAAATATAACAAGTCACTACGCCCAAAAACTTGGAGACATGAACCACAGATTGATTTCAAAGATGAAATTGCCATATGTGTATATTCACTTAACCATGACAAGATGCGGGCACTTTCCAATGAAAATTGGATACAGTCCTTTTGGACAAGTATTCTCATGCTAGAAAGAAGGAAAATAAGAGCCATGAAGACCTGTTTTCTTATATCTTCATCTTACAGGTTTATGGATGTATTCACAAGGAAAACGTCATTGTTTCTATTAACCCTAGTTGCAAGCATAATCTCATCAATCTCAAATTGGCCAAAAGATTGCAAGTTCCAACACAGCAACTTGACAGCACACAGGTTGATGGTGCACACATTCAAATATTTAAGGACTTGAAGGTTACCATGGATAAATATGTATTAGATTTTGACTTTTATGCTTTAGATCTGGATGAGAAGGATGTTGTTTTGGGATATCATTGGATGGACTCAGTTGGTACTGTCAATATTAATGTACAAAAGAAATTTCTGAAGCTATGGTACAAAATGAAGAAAATTACCTTCCAGGATATTTCCATTGGTAAACAGGAAGATACCAAGGATGCATCAAATAGAAATATCTACAAGCACCTTCACATCATATGATGAATCCCTGGTGGAAGCAATAATGGAAGACAACCTAGCAAAGAAACAAAAGTTGGTACCACAAAAGGAACCAAAGTCCAGACACCACTCAGGAACCTTCAGTTGGGGAATTGAAGAAGGAAACACCATCAATTAAGGCCTCTACATATCACCACCCACACCACCCAGCAAGACTCCAGTCAACAAGACAACAACCAACAAGGTGGCACCAGATTAGCAACAAGGATGGAGGTACCTAGACGACACAACGAGTAGGATAGTGATCCCCCCGCAACACATCAACACATAGGAACCACAAGAACCAACTTCCATCTCAAGCGAGCGAGGCACCTTATAGACCGGGTATTCACCTTTCTCTTGGATGGATGGATACACGTGTATGGTACCAGTGGACTACTCTTTTGAGTAGATATTATTATTTGTGTTCTTCTCATGTTTTAGGGACGAAACATACTTTAAAGGCGGTGATCGTATACCTAGGGGTGGATTATATGGGGTACCTAGGGGTGGTACCCAGGGGCATAATGTGATGTAAAAAGGGGACCACAATTAGTTAGTTTAGTAAATAAAGCTCGTAAGTCGTTACCTGCATTAACAATGATTGTAAGTGGTTGACCCTCATTAAAAGGGGCCACAATTAGTTAGATTAGTTAAGGATGATGAATAAACAAGCCATAGCTAATAAATAAATTGGTTAACCCGCATTATGGAAGGGACCACAAGTAGTCAGGGTTTGTTAGGGTTTTGGATCTTAGAACATTATATATAGTTAAAGATAGGAAGGGAAGAGATGTCAATTATTTTTTTGTATTGACAAGCACATGGCTTGTGGAGTGTTCTCCTTCTTTAAAGAGTAGTTGTATGGTGTTACCCTACCTCAAGGGTTTTATATTAATAAAGAAAAGCATTTATATGTTATTCTTGGATTGTTCTTGGATTTATATTATCAAAGGTTCCAATATATTCGCAAGTTTATTACAGAATGGCAAACTTTGTTAGAACCTGGTTGATGTTTACAACTACCTGAAGAGCTAGCACCTGGAATCAAAGTTCATCAACAGAGGGTGGTGGAAAATAATCTTTTTCAGTCAAAGGTTTTGATGGTACCTGGTGAACAACTGCACTAGCAAGTTCAAGTCAATAATCAAATATTTGTGAGGACTATCTTCTATGCTCAAATAAGTCAATTATTTTTGAACTTGTTTAGTTTGAGTAGTTGGTGCAGTGTGGAAGAGGGGAGAGTTAGAACAATGTCACAACTTCCCAGTGAGGAATATAAGCAAATAATGGAGCAAATCTCTCAACTTTAGGAAGAAATCCTTTCTTTCCAACTGTGTCATAACTAATTTGTCTCCAGTATGACCATTGTTATGGAGTTGTTGGTTGAACATCGAACTTTGATGTGCAAAACTAGGGATGAGGTTTCTATTCTTCGTTAGCAAATCAAAGAGCTACATGCTCCTCTCAACAAGCAATCCATAGAATTCTCTTTCTCAAGCAATGTCATCAGTAATGTAGCACAGGATTTTATGGACCAAAATATAACGGTGTCCCCTTAGATGGGGGGAATCCGGGCTTGGAGATGTCATCCCGCTCCAAATAGTAAGTATGTCGGTATGTAATGTTGTCAAATTTTGCATGCTTTTTGACGTATCTACACATATATGAACAATATTGTTGATATAAAAAAAACCATAGTTTTTGACATGGTAGGCATTCCAAAGATGGATGGGATTGTGAACTAGCTAATGGGAATAGCCCCTCTTTTGATGTACTTGTTGCGTCCAAAACGCATATTTTCATTAATACAAAAGTTATTGTTTTGGTTGAAAACTAAAAGGAATCCTGGTTTGGAATTTTTAAAATATTTTTTTTATTAATTTTGATATTTTATGTATTTTTTAATAATCTAAGTCACAAAATTTAAATTGGTCCAACTATGAACAAAGTCCAAGTCCAATCCAAGTGAACCTTTGGCAAATTATGAGGCCAAGTCTAAGAGTTTTAAAACACTAATTTATAGTTGGAAATTACTTATTTCCTTGCCAATATGTCGAAGAATTTGAACTCGTTTTTGCAATATGGTGAGCCTGAGAATGAGACAAAACAACAAAGATTGACTTGTAAACTAGGTAGAACATTCATGACACAAGGGTTTAACCACAATTCAAATATCACCTTGGTAGAATCACAAGGCATGAGGTTGGGGTTTGTAGTAACTCATCTATAGAGATCATGCAAATTGCCCATGACACTATTTATAAAAAGGAATCACTCGCAAAGTTGAACATGCCACTAGTAGAATGGCAAGATCCTCAAGATCTACAAGCATATATGGGACTCAGAGTAATGAGAGGGGCTCCAAAAGTTCATCTTTGCGAGAACCCCATCTTTTTTTGTTCCAAGAACAAGAGATGGGACACAACCTCCATCCAATCAATGTTTAATAAAAAGAAGAATAAGATGAAGAAGCACGAAGTGAACATGATTTTGGGGAGGTGTCTTTTCTAGAGCAACATTTGTTTGCGCATTACAAACACCAACTCATTTTCCAATCAATATGATGTTATCACTCTTGTTGGCCCAAATTATAAGTGCCCTACCTACAAGGAGTTGTAGGGGCCAATTCTTCAACTGGAAAAACATGATATCAATACCATATTAAAGGAGCTAATGAAGTCATGGGAGGTCATTGGATGCATGGTGGTGTATAGTGGTTGGAAAGACGAGAGGGTAGGACACTTACTACTTTTTTGGTAAATTGTTGTTGAGGTACAATGTTTATTAAATTTGTTGACATAGCGACAAATGTTAAAGATGAGACACTGTTGTGTGAATTATTGGATGATGGGTTTATCTAAGAGATTGGTGTGCAACATGTTGTTCAAATAATGAGACAATGTATTCAAATTATGTGGTTGCTAATGGAGAGGCATCCCACGATGTTTTTGACTCCATTTATTGCCCATGGAATCATTTTGATGCTTAAGGATGTGGGAAAAAATCTTCTTCATCAAGAAGGTCCTTGATTAGGCATAGGAGCATCACAAAATTCATATGTAACAATGCATTTATTCATAGCCTCATCAAGGGAAATCCACAAGAAAGGAGTTGTTGCATCCTACAACTACACATTCTATCGGCACCTTCATTTCTCTTTAGTCTTATGCTCTGTTGTCATTTTGAATTGAAGCAGATGTTTATTTCTCACGTGTCAAAATTGTCCATTTAGCACAAGACAATATGGGAGAGCCATATATATATATGGTGTTATTTTCTAATTATTTGATGTTATTGTTGGTTTTATGTGTTTAAAAAGTTGAAAAATGGATTTGTTTTGTGTGATTTTATGCTTGTTCCATTTTGTCAACGTTGCTAATATGTTATCTATTCTAGACCCTTTGGCAATTTTTTGTTGATATAAATAGCTTATCTCAAGTTGGTACAAGATAGTCTTCCAAGCTTAAGGCTCTCCAAACCCTAGCTAGGATGACAAAAGCAAGTTATCATCACACCAAATGTTGAATCCTAACCACCAACTCCTAACTAGAAATCGCACCCACAAAAGCTAGTCACTCCACTAAAGATAGTTAGCATACACACCAACACCTACATTTGTATCACACAACTACATCAATGAAAACAAGATAGTCTTCCACTATATTCTCCACATCTAGCATGAAAAGTAGTCCTAGGGTTTTCAATAGAACAAAATCCTTGTTTTCTTCTCTCACGAGAACCACAAGAACAAATGCTCATTTTGCTTCTTTGGGGTATTTCTCCCAAACCCTAGCTCTTCTTGTCTTTTTAAAGCAAACCCTGACCCTAATGCCCTCCTTGCATCAACACAAGAACCCTAACACATTAGACGACAGTGAAAGATACAAATAAGAAGAATCACCCATGAATGATACGAGTTTTCTCCTTGCACCTCTTGGACAAGCGTGTGATCAACAATAAAAGGGTCTCTCCTCCCTTTAAATATATGAAAGGTGAGGAATGCCAACAATAATAAAGTGGACAATGTCGACAAGCAAGCAACCTAACTAATCACTAGATAGGTCCACATGTAAATCACTCCATCTCTAAGGTGACACATGTCAAGCTCCAAGGTATGTATGTCCATCAAACAAGGGTCCAAGGTGAGTGCTCCACAAGAAAGATCCTACGCTCCTCCCTCAAAGTCTCTAATGCTCCAACGTTACCCACCTCCTAAGCCATGTGCTGCTCTAGATCCACTAGACCTTCATGAACACTCCTTAACCCGAGTTTCCTCATTCAAGAAAAAAACTCCATGTAGGCAACCAAGTGATCACATGCTAACCTACAACTCAACACCCTCTGCCCAACACTCCTCCCAAGCAGGTAACCAAGCCCTCCATGTGTGCCCAATGAAGAATGTCACCATGCCACACAGGTCTCCAACCTTTTGAGATGTGCACCACATAAGCATCAAATCAAAGTTTAGCAATCCATGATGAAGCTATCTCCAAGATGTATGTCCACTATGGTACAACCATGCTTATAAGCAACACAACATGCACTCTACATCGCATTAGGCACCCACTGGCATGGTGTACACACTTTTAAAGTATAACTCAAAAAACTAACATCACGCTCGATATTATCCACAAAATGTGGGGAAGAACCTAAGGTTTTCAATTGGATATATATATATCACCCAAGGGGTTAGTTTAAATGGTTGTTGCCAATGTCTTGGCTAGTTCCATGCTAATAAGTGATTAGTTTGAAACCCCATGGAGGAGGGACACTAATCTATGCTAACAAGTTTACTAGGGATGTCATCCAGGGTTTCCCACAAGGTTTTCTCAAGGAAAAATATATATATGTGAAGATGCATCTTTTTGACTCTCAGTGGAGCTAGGGCATTGTGAGCAATATATTTTTAAATACGAGTACTGTGTTTTCAAAGCATAGGCCAAAAAATGTAAAATAGGCCAGGAAGGTAGAACAGCTATTTTAGTTTGTAATGGAAAATTCCTCTCGAGATAAAAACAATGATCATAAGCAGAATCTGGAAAATTAGAGACCCAGAGATCGTCATCAGCCTCAAAAGAATATTGTGTAAAACGGCCCTGTAGGTATCTTCTGTATATAAATGGTTTGCCAAAAACAGTGTGTAGATTAATCATGCAGGGGAATTTCACGTTTATGTTTGCACTAGCATTTTCAGAAATTCAAAAATAGAAAACAATGAAAGAGCCCTACAGTCTGGAATAATACTAAATGCATATGGCCAGTAAAAATAATCCACATTATACCGTTCCTACAGTTGTTTGACATGCATGCTGGAAGAAAAGAAAGTAACACACTGTATTTTCAGAGACAAAAAATGGGGAAACAGAACGAATAACAAAATTGAGCAACTCCAATCTAAGAGAAAAATCAATCTCAAAGCAGAGAATATTATAATGCCGGACTTTGCAAGAGTACATAATAAGAGGCAATCAAGGCCTAAGAATCACTATTATCAACACCCAGTCCATATAACACACCAGCGTACTTGTCAGTAGACCCATTGAAGAAGCCATCTTGCAGCTTCCAAAAAATACATGATGTAAGCAAGCTATCAGAACCGGCTTGATGGCTTGGTCCAATCCTCTCTACATCCATTATTTCAGCCAGCTTGTTCAACCCACCATGGAGATTATTACAAAATTTTATCAAATACTTGATATCGTACACTTTGGGGAAATAAACCCTCAACAGATTGAAGAAATCCGATTCCTCGGGGGGCAGGTTCTGGCATGTCAGCAATTTCAACAGGTACCCAAAGTCATATCCACTGTGGAAGGTAATCCAATGCACATTTTCGTTCAACACAACGCCCGACGACATCAGAAGCTCGCCGAAACGATGCGAATCGATACCCTTCTCCTCATTCTTCTCGAAATCAATCCCACTCTGCTTCAATAACTCAATGGAATCCTGTGCATAGACATCAGCATTGATGTTGAATTCCCTGAAATTGAATTGCCAAACACAATGCTCATTCGTCCCACATGTGGGCAAATTTCCATCTTCGTCCGAGAATGTGAGACCCAGTTGAATCAATTTCAAGAGATCCACATTGGCTCTGAGTGTTTGGTAATGAAACTCTGCACTGTTTCTGAAAACCCCCACAGGTCTGACTACAACACCAGGGAACTCCGTGTCCATGGCTAGATAAGGGAAATCATCAACTATTTCACGAATTAAATCAAATTCCTCTTCAAGGTTATCTGCCCATACCTCGCGTATGCGAAGGGTGCCCTTCCGAGCTGTTGACATGTAGGCCAAAACCCTAGTCTTCTCGGCTCCGAACTCCAAATCCCCAACATAGAGAGCAGATTGTTATGAATGTACGCCGTGGGACTCGTCCCTACGACCTCTGAAATTAAGAAAATAAACCGATGAGCGTTAAAATCCAGAGGACCACGCGCTTATTTAATTGAGGAGGGTTTTACAATCGCAAAACCTACTGCCAACATCAAATTGAACGCCGGAAAATGCTAAGGATTGGGTTGGGAATCAGGACGGAGTGCGTCAACACGATTTCACAACGAGAATTGAGGCCAAACGTTCAGAGATTCGGGCAGAAATTTCAGGAATGGCGACTGCCCCCTCTGCACAACCCCAAACCTCAAAAAATATTAAAAACAACAGGAAGCGATAAGAAATAAACCCTAGTTAAATCCTAGGTGTGGTATTCAGCGTGTAATTTTGATGACGTGGCGCGTTGGCGTTTGTTCTTGGGAAGATCTGCCTCTGGCAACGCGTTTGACCGTCCGGTATGGAATATTCGCCGGACTTCGCCGCCTTACATGCGAAGGCACGGTTTTGAATGAAATTTTATGATATTGAACGCTTAATATTAGTTTAAAAATCATTTAATTGACACTATACTTTTGCAAAACTAACAATTCCATTAGTTTAAAAATTAAAAATCACTTAATTGAAGATTACTTTTGGCAAACTAACAATCTATTAGTTTAATTAAAAATCATTTTATTGAAATTATACTTTTGCCAAATTAACAATTCCATTAGTGTAAAAATCACTTAATTGAAATTTACTTTTGGCAAACTAACAATTCTATTAGTTTAAATATCATTTCAATTCCATAACATGAGTGTTACCACTGACCATGTATTCGTTTATTGATAGAGGTTGAAACGGAATGGCATGCATTTATTGAGAGGGGGTGAAATGGAATGGCACTACATTATGGATTCTTTGGTTTATGAGAATATTCGTAATCAGTTTAAAAGCATTTTGAAGGTGGATTATTTGAACAAGTTGTTTGAGGAAGCGAGACTTATTAAAACTGTGAATTTTTTCACTAAGATTCATGACAAGAGAGTAGATTTAGAGAAAAATATGAAGTTGTGATAGGTTGTAGCCCTAGGCCCCTTAGACCGCTTGGTCTTGTGGATGTCATTAAAATCCCTTCATTCATCCATTCATTGATCTTATCACACAAGAGGCCTTCGTTATATAAATAGGAGATATAACAAAGGAGTCGTTGCAAGCTTGCCATGTGAACATTTCAAGGCCCTTAGCGGGATAACATATTTTCAAATACATAGTTTATATGTCAAACACAAAGTATAATTAATAAATAAAATGTGTTGCTGTGTTTTTTTTTTTTTTGGCGTAAATTTTATCTAAAATCTGGTAGAGTTTTTTTTAAATAATAAGTTTCAGTTGTTTAAGTTAAAGTGTCTTTAGGATTTTTTAGGGTGTTGAATTTATTCATGCATTCAAAAGTGCATTTTAAAGAACAAAAAATCACAATCTTGCTCAAAATTGTATCATCTGATTCTGCCAAAAATATCATTTCATCTATTAGTTACGGTGTGTCTTTTCAAAGTGTTATGTATTGGAATTTAAAACATATTTAATTATAAAAATATCATCATCCTAAGGGTGGTAAATCTACTCCACAACTTGGTTATAAAAGTGTTATGTGGGAGAGCAATGTATAGAATATTGGTGGACATCTATATGAAAAATCAAATGTATTTTAAAAATTTGTATATTTATTTAATTGATTTAAAGGATAAGGTTTCTATGTAAGAAAATATGTAGAAAAGAAATTGGCAAACCCATATAGAGATGATTGTTTACTTGGTTGATGTCATACTTTTGAGGAGGATTAGCGTTTTACATCCTAGAGGCAAGCATTAGGCCCAAAACTCATGGGGTAACATGGATGATGGAATGGTGTCTTAGAATTGACTCGAGGATGCTTAGATTGTGATAATGTTCATGCAAGGTGAGTGGACTAAGTGGAGTACATAGCTCAAGAGGATTGTTGAAGTCATTGGAGGCTTGTATTTGAAGTGTTGCACACATCTCATGGAGAACCATTGCATTGGAGTCTTACTTGTGGAAGGCATTGCCTTGGTGCTTGACATGTGCACCTATAGTGTTGTACTCCACATGTAGCTTTGTAGGTTGTTTGTAAGGACTAAGGCCCACATATGTATTGTCCCTTACCTCTCGTATATAAAGGAAGGAGAAATTTCTTTCATATCATCACCTTCGTACTATTCTCTATGTACTTATCTTCTTAAAGTGAGACATTAGGGCTCACGAGGAAACCGTAAAAGAAGATATGAAAGGGAAAGAGAATGTCTTTGTTGAGTGCTTTCTCATGTATGACACCAAGGTTTACTCTTATGACGAATATGTTGGAAATGATGGTCGTTCTATTATCATTCACTCTTATCATTATTGTGATTATTGTGTTAGAGATGTGACTAAGATGAATGCACTAGTCTTCCTCTCTCTCTTGGTTCTTCTTTAGAACTTTCTCTCTCTTGTATTGGAGACTTTAGGGTTTCTTGGAGCTTCTTGGAGCATCTTGAATACCAGAGTTAATATTTCATCCCTTAAAGACTTGGAGATTAGGGATTTGAGATGAAACTCTAGGTTGTAATAGTTGAAGAGAAGAAAAAGTGAAGGTTTCTTGCATTGGAGGACATATTTGTGTGATTCTAGCTTGTTGGACCTCCTTAGTGTGAGCTAGGTTTTTCATTGTTTTCCCTCGATAGGGGTTTGGAGAGCTATAGGGGCTATATGATTGTATTAGCCTTAGGATAAGGCTATGGTATGTACATAAACTTCATCTTTATGTGCATATATATGAAGTTTCCAACCATTTGATACTAATAGAATTGTCATTTTTCAGCCATGTATTCCTTCATAATTGTAATTTCCATCACTTATATGTCATATTGATTTAATAGAAGTTAATGCTAAATTATTAAAATGATTGAACTTTCATATTGAAGAAAATAAGGTAAATTTGCTTCTATATTTACAATTACCATAAATCATTCTCAGATATATTATATATATGATAAGGTTCCCTTAAAAGGTTAAATTTATTGGCCCAAATTGATATCCTTTCTTTTAAATCATGTATAAATTATGGTTGCTAAAAAGTTATTTTTGTTTTGTTTGTATTTCATAATCATTGAAGTATCAAAAATTCACAAGATTAACATTTAAAAAAAATTAATTAAAAGATATAACTTATGCTTTGCTTTAAAACCCTTGAAGGGAAAATTCTTTACGAGAAATGATGAATATTAGCATTTTTCCTTTTATAATTTTTATTAGTGGCCATTGTTAAGATCTTTTTTAGTCCCCGTCGTAGGCACGGCTGGGACTATAGTAATCAAGATGGTGGGGGTTAGCATTAGTTTAGCTACTTACTGTCATGAATTGTCACAAATAACCAAAGTTTTTAATCTCGCTCTCTTTCGCCATCTTATTTGGCCTCTTCCCGAACCGAGGAGGAAAAACTATATATTATCTTCATCAGTTTGCTTTACATTTTGAAATTGGTAACCTAACAATTGAATTAATGCTAACATTAATTCCTTAACATTTAATGTTTATTATGAATGTTTATTATTTTTCCATTGCCTGTGTTTTATAAACTTTTTTAAGCCTGGCATCTGGCTCGATGGGCTTTGCCTGGAAAACTATGGCGTGTTCTACTTGGCAAAACCCTTCCACAAAGATCTCTATCTAGGATCACATCTTGCAAATTGTTTTAACTTCCCTAATTCAGATATGTAATCACTAAGTTATCCTTACTTCTTCTATTCACATCAAAGCCTAGAAGCATCAGAGCCGAGAAGCAAATTTGGGAAGGACAGAAGACGATGAGAACCAGTTGCATAGTTTCATTGATCCACCACTTCACTCAATACTTCTCTGGCTTCATCCAATATTTCTCTGGTTAATCTACGCCTAGAGGTACAATTTTGCATAGCTTCATTGATCCACCGCTTCACTCAATACTTCTTTGGATTCACCCAATACTTCTTTGGTTAATATGTGCCTAGATGTACAATTTTGAAATTAATTTAAACTGCAATTTTCTGAAATTAATTTAAAAAATTAATATTTTGAAATTCTAGCTCATTATACAATTTTCTGAAATTAATTTAAACAACAAATTTCTGAAATTTTGGCTCGTTATATCAACAAGTTCTAAGTTCGTGTATAAGTATGATTCATTACCATATACCTTGAATTTTTAATATTTAATTCATCAGATACATATCTAAGTGTAATTTACCACTAGAGAACAAATTCAAACTTTTTCCTAGACAAAAAAGCAAAGATGGATTCCTCCATGTCAATGTATATAGAACATTTTCCTTAAACCAATAAAACTTTGAAAATAATACTTAGATCAATATATGAAGAATATTGTCTTAGATATTCTTGATGATTGTTATTGTGGACTATAAGACATAAAATTTCATCTATGCAAGTTCCTCAACATACTTGAGGAAAACAACCTTGTGATTTAATTGTAGTGACTAAGCCACCAAGAGCTATTACTATGATATTATGCTACAAATGTAAATATCAAAATCAAAATTTTAAGGTCTTTGTTGGCCTTACTCAGAACCCCATAATAACATGAATTGACCATAATAACATGAACTGACAGATCTAAAACAATATTACTGTGCACTTGAAAGTTGTTGAGATTCAGGCCTGACAAATGCACAATCCTATATATATAGTTTACAGGTTCAAGGCTCAAGCCAACTTTTCACCACACTCATCAATTGTAAAACAGATAACCTGTTTCAAATGGCAATCTTTCATGTCAAACCTAAAAAAAAAAAATAGAATCATGGCCGAAACAAATTGAAACTTAAGCTTACCAACCTCTGCCAGTTCTAAAAAATGGCATACCATAAGAATCCTAATCTCTTGTCACTGAAAGTGACCCTCTTATTAATGGAAGCCATTTTGAACTGCCTGGAACATTGCAAAAACCAAAATGGCATCCAAATTATACAAATTAAAGAAATTTACCTCTTCCAAAATATTGTTAGCTAAAAAAAATTATTTATTTATTTTATTTTAATTATTTATTTATTTATTTTTATTTTTTATTTTTCACGAGGAAGTTGCATTATTCCTTTCTTGTTACAAGCATGTATAATACATTAAGGAGCAAAACTATGTAGCAAAATGAATCATACTAATAAACAATGTAGACTTCACTTCAACTCTAGATTGGGGATTAGTCTAGTCCACTAGCATATCCACATGCCATAGCGCAAAGCTCAAGTCATTCAAGAAATAGATAGAACTAGATGGATTTGTACTTGATTACAGAGGGAAATTCTAAAGACTTCCGATCTCTCTTTGGAATCATAAAATGAAGCTGAAA
Organism: Pinus albicaulis; assembly: GCA_034641835.2. Lineage (NCBI taxonomy): Eukaryota > Viridiplantae > Streptophyta > Pinopsida > Pinales > Pinaceae > Pinus > Pinus albicaulis. The sequence continues at coordinate 1,408,953,812 of CM076584.1, forward strand.
TTAGTTGCCATAGTAACAACACTTCACGAAGGAGCACATCATAAAGCATCTAGTTAATCTACCCAGTATTTTTCATAAAAGTGATGGCCACAAACAATTGTTTTCACTATTTTACGTGCAAAGGTTATTTATATACCATATGTGTTTTCTATAGCACCATAACCTTCTGTGTAGAAATTATATACAAGATGCATGTATATATCCAGATTTTCCTGATCTAACAATATTTATCTTCTTGCTAAATACATAATCCTTCCACTATTAATCTTTTGCGGAAATTTAAAATCAATTGCAAACACATGAAGCAATAAAAACAATCGCACATAACACAGTTGTTTAACGGGAAATCCTGAAGATGAAAACCCCAACTATCATATATTATGTATCATGGAGATCATGTAACAATCTCATACAAAGCTTAGTACATTAAGCTCTCAGTACAATCAATTGTCACACACTAATCAGAAGAAATTTGCAAATCCATGCACTGATTTCTTGCCACCTGATAGCCTGCCTCCACTACGTAATCCTTGCTGAAGAAGACCCCTGAATGAATTCAAATCTACCTTACTTGCACTGTGTAATCCTCATTGGCAACTCCAATGTGTGTGTGGTGCAATCAATGCATCACTATAGTCACAAAGGATAGTCCATCTTACCCTTTCACCTATCTCTCCACTGGGTCTCCACTAAAACTGACATGCACTGTAGTTAACTGATGTATTTGTTCAGTTGATTAATGAGTTATTATTTTTGAATTAATTCACTCCACTCTCACTAGTGTATCATTCAGTTAGACTAGATACAACTAGCTCAACTGAGTTTAACTCCATTAATTGAGTTAAACTGAATAACAACTCCAATAACTACTCTTCCAACTCTATCATAACTTTGCCACTTCAGTTCTAACTGAGTCCTCCATGCATGAACCACCAGTAAACCCTAGGAATTGTGTAATTCCTTCAGCCCACTGATTTTCCAAATCTGTACACTGAATTAAGTGCTCCAAGAGAGTAAGTTGATGTTTATTGTCGGATTATTATTAAGAGCTAATAATAATCGACACTTCTATTTTTAGATCGATGATTTATAAATAGACTTCGCCCAATATTCTAAAAATTGAATTTCATCTATTTTTCCAACTTGACCAACCATCCACAAATAGTATCCTGCAACTTCTGAAATATGATCACCATGTCTAAAAATAGACATAGTCTAAAAATAGACTTACACCTAAAAATAGCTAGCGGGCCCACTTAGTGAAGGTGACTGATTTTCACTAAGTTCATCGTCTTTTTGAATCTCAACAAGATAGGGATTATCCTTCACCCCGATCCTGTCTCTATGGTATTCAAATTTGCTCCTGTCGAGCACCTTTGTCAAAATATCTACATCATGATCTTCCGTAGGAATGTACTAAAGCAACATGATCTTCCACTGCACACAATCTCTGATATGATGATACCGGATATCAATATGTTTAGATCTATCATGAAACACATGATTAATCGAGAGTTTAATGCAACTCTGATTATCACAATGTATCACTGTAGGATCTAAATGTGAACCGAACAAACTGACCAGGATCTTCCTCATCCAGATAGCCTCACTGCAGCTTGACTTGCTGCCATGTATTCTGCTTCCGCTAAAGTGAGTGCCACGGATCTTTGTTTCCTGCTGTACCAAGAAACTGATGTAGATCCAATACTGAAAACCCCTCCTCATGTGCTCTTTCTGTCTGTTGGGCTGCCTGCCCAATCTGCATCTGTGAAGTCATGCAACTTCACCTCATCCGTCTGTCTGTACCATAATCCATACTCAGATGTGCCCCTGAGATACCTCAGGACATGCTTGCCTGCCTTCCAAAAGAGCTTGGTAGGCTTAACCATCGCTTGTGAAAGCTGGTTCACCGCATACCATATGTTCGGTCTTGTATTAACTAAATACATGAGCGAACCCATCAACTATCGATAAACAGTGGCATCCACTACCTCTACCAATGTAGCATCCTCTTTCCTCCAATTTCCTAGAAGAGGAGTATCAATAGGCTTGCAGCCTTGCATGTGAAACTTCTCAAGTATCTCCTGGGCATATTTTCCTTGAGACACAAACAGTTCACCTTCCCGCTGCCATATTTCCAATCCAAGGAAATAATGAAGGAGGCCCAAATCCTTCGTCTCAAACTCCTTTGCAAGATCTACCTTGCATGAGTGTATCAACTGCTCATCACCCATTAGTATTAAATCATCAACATAAAGAACAATGATTAAAAGCTTACCCTCCACCACAATTTGGTACAGGTTTGCATCTGCCTCACTCTTAGTGAAGCCAAGTCCAGTGCAATAGCTATCGATCCGTGTGTACCAAGCACGTGGTGCTCGCTTCAGCCCATACAACGCTCTTTTGAGCCTGCACATGTGTGACTCGCTGCTGAAGATATCAAATCCTTCAGGCTGCTCAATGTACACCTCTTCCTCAATGATCCCATTAAGGAACGCAGTCTTCAGATCCATCTGATGAATGTGCCAACCCATCTGCACTGAGAGAGCAAGGATGGTCCTTATGGAAGAATAATGTGCGACAGGTGCAAAGGTTTCTTCATAATCAATCCCCTTGATTTGTGAGAAGCCACGGGCAACAAATCTTGCCTTATACTTCTCGACGCTCCCATCAACAGCTTCCTTTACCTTGTAGATCCATTTCGAATCTACCACTGATTTACCCACCGGCCTTGGAACAATTTCCCAAGCATTGTTTCTGACAATGGAGTCATACTCCTCCACCATGGCATCTACCCATGTGGGCTCCTGCGCTGCTTCTTCAAAAGAAGATGTCTCTGTCACGATACACTTGCTCATAAGAGCCATGTATCCATTAAATCGGTCAGGTGACTGTCTCTATCTGCACTGTGATGTAGGGACTCCTACATTCTGTGCCACATGGTCTCTCAGATTCTGTGGTACGCTTTCTGCCTTGTCTGATGTTTGGTTCTGCATGAGTGGACTCCTCCACTCCATGAATCTCCTCCCATGGTTGATCCACATCTAGAGGCTCATCTTTGGGAACAAGAAGTTCCTCCTATAAATGCAAATGTAGCTCCCTCTCAAGCGACAACTTCATGGCTTTCACCTCATTGAATTTATATCCTGTCGCACCACAGTCATCCGACTGTCTGGCAAATACACATGATAATTATGGGGTGTTTCTGTGTACCCCACAAATACCCAACTTCTGTAGTCGGCTCCAGCTTCTTCCTGGCGTCCTTTATCACATGAATGTAAACAGATGAGCCAAAAATCTTCAAATGAGAAATCTCAGACTTCTTACCAGTAAAAGCTTCTTCAGGTGTACTCATGCCAAGTACTCTATGAGGACAACGGTTTTGCACATAAACCGCAATGTTGCATGCTTCCGCCCACAAGTGCATCGGTAGGCCCTGGTCATGCAGCATAGCTTGTGCAACACCCACGATCTTTCTGTTCTTCCTCTTCGAGACCCCATTTTGCCATGGGTTATGAGGCGCTATGAGTTCTCTTCGAATTCCTTCTTTGCTACAGAAGTCTTTGAATTCACCTGAGATACATTCACCACCATTATCGCTCCATAGAGCCTTCACTTGCTTCCCCGACTCCTTTTCCACCAATGCTTTAAACTCATAGAACTTTGAGAATGTTTCGCTCTTCTTCTGCATGAAGAAGATCAAGCATCTACGAGAATAGTCATCAACAAATATAACATAATACCTAGGTTTTGTTGTTGAAGCAACCGAGAAAGGTCCACACACATCTGTGTGAATTCTCTCCAGGATCACCGAAGCACGGTTCTCCTTCTCATGAAAGGTGGTCTTCACAAACTTACCCATAGTACATCCCTTGCATTGATCTAACTACGCAAGAGAACCCTTGGGAAGTCTAGTAGAAATCTGCTGAAAAATATTCAAAGCGTCATGGTGAAGATGGCCCAATCTCTTGTGCCATAATTCACCCTCATCCCAGCTCACCACTTCTTCTGCTTTGCCCATCATTGCAGCGCAACCATCTACCTACAACTTGTAGATATTCTTAACTCAAATCCCTATCCTCTTGGTTTGACCCGTTGTTTTATGTCGCAGGAAATCTTTTCCCTCGTTGAAAACAACATCATAACCTTTGTCTTCCAACATTGCAACCGAGACCAAGTTCTTCTTCAGACCTAGAACATGCATAAAATCCTTCAACATAAATGGATTACCTGACTCCCTCTCAAAGGTAATGGTCCCAATGTCGGTCGCACTGTGTCGACCATCGTCGCCCATCTCTATATGCATTTGGAGATCCTTCTCCTCCATGTCACTAAACAACTCCTTGTCTCCCATCATATGGAAAGATGCACCACTATCAAGATACCACACCGATCCCATTGAGCTTGAAACCAAGCATGCGATCAAAGAGAAATCAAGTTCAAATTGAGAGGCTAAGGCCTCTCCAGCTGCAGCTCCAGCAGCCTTCTTGTTCTTCTTTTTCTGTGGGAAGTTAGTGGTGAAATTCCCATGTTCGTGACAGTGAAAACACTTCATCTTGGACAAATCCTGCTTCTTGCCTCTAGCTTCGGATTTTGGATGGGATTTCTTCCCCTTCCCCTTCCTTGATTTTGCAGCCAAAGCTCAATTCTCTTCATCATCATTCTTCGATGAAGAGCCATCCCTGGTACTTCACCTTATCTCCTCCTGCACAAGATCCGACCAAAGTCTCTCCCATCCCGACAGTTTCTCCCATCCATTGACAGAGCCTTCGTAGCTATGCCAAATCTTCGAAAGCCCAAGGAGAGCCAAACTCACCAAGTCTTCATCATCAACAGTAATCCCCACACTTCCCAATTCATCCCTACAATGGACAAACTTTGTGAGATATTTTGGAATATTGTCGCCCTTCTCCATTTTTATTTTTCTGAGATTATCTTTTAGTGCCAACTTCATCTGGTCATTGTTGCTTTGGAAAAAATCTATCAAAGTCTTCCACATTGCAAATGGAGTGGCTTTCCCGTGAAGGCTAGACACAATATGGTCCTTCACACCTTCCAACAAAATTCTTCTTGTCTTTGCTACCTTCTTTTGCCATGCGTCAATTAATGCAACATCGCTAGATCCCGGCTTAGGAACATCGCTATCGATGAACTCCTTCAGTCCATTATCTTCCAGAACTGCCTCCATCCTATCCTTCCAGGCTATGTAATTCGAGCTGCCATCAAGGGCATACTCCAATCGCAACCCATTGAAAGACATTTCAATGTATACTCAACTGTCGCACCAAGAATTTTATGAAGCAAATTCGAATTGTCCACCAACACAAACTCAGTAATTCTTCACAATTGCAATCTTCAAAAATTAACACTTCTCTGATACCATGTAGAAATTATATACAAGATGCATGTATATATCCAGATTCTCCTGATCTAACAATATTTATCTTCTTGCTAAATACAGAATCCTTCCACTGTTAATCTTTTGCAGAGATTTAAAATCAATTGCAAACACATGAAGCAATAAAAACAATCACACATAACACAATTGTTTAACGGGAAAGCCTGAAGCTGAAAACCCAAACTATCATATATTATGTATCATGGAGATCATGTAACAATCTCATAAAAAGCTTAGTACATCAAGCTCTTAGTACAATCAATCGTCACACACTAATCAGAAGAAATCTGCAAATGCATGCACTGATTTCTTGCCACCTGATAGCCTGCCTCCACTACGCAATCCCTACTGAAGAAGACCCCTGAATGAATTCGAATCTACCTTGCTTGCACTGCATAATCCTCATTGGCAACTCCAATGTGTGTGTGGTGTAATCAATGCATCACTATAGTCACAACAGATAGTTCATCTTGCCCTTTCACCTATCTCTCCATTGGGTCTCCAGTAGAACTGACATGCACTGTAGTTAACTGATGTATTTGTTCAGTTAATTAATGAGTTATTATTTGTGAATTAATTAACTAATTAATTCACTCCACTCTCACTAGTGTATCATTCAGTTAGACTAGATACAACTAGTTCAACTGAGTTTAACTCCATTAACTGAGTTAAACTGAATAACAACTCCAAGAACTACTCTTCCAACTCTGTCATAACTTTTCCACTTCAGTTCTAACTGAGTCCTCCATGCATGAACCACTAGTAAACCCTAGGAATTGCTTAATTCCTTCAACCCACTGATTTTCCAAATCTGTACACTGAAATTAAGTGCTCCAAGAGAATAAGTTGATGTTTATTATCGGATTATTATTAAGAGCTAATAATAATCGACAGTTCTATTTTTAGATCGACGATCTATAAATAGCCTTCGCCCAATATTCTAAAAATAGAATTTCATCTATTTTTTCAACTTGACCAACCATCCACAAATAGCATCCTGCAACTTTTGAAATACGATCACCATGTCTAAAAATAGACTTACACCTAAAAATAGCCTGCGGGCCCACTTAGTGAAGGTGATTGATTTTCCCTAAGCTCATCATCTTGTTGAATCTCAACATTCTGCTCATCCTTCCTCCTTAGATCAACCCCTGAAGCTGAGGATCCTGAAACATTTATTATATCTTCCTTGATCTACGTGTGTTTGACCCTATGAACATCCTTTATAGATTTTGGAAAACACCTTTAAGGAAATCAGTCACTATAAAAGCAACCCCTCTCTCATGAAACACCCCTTCAAAACTCTTGAAATGTGTCACAATAACACATAAAGAATGCTTCTATACTACCAGCGTGATTGTGCCCTTCTTGCTTCCTTTAAGTGTATGAAGTAGATCCAACTTTGTTGTAGAGTGTTTTCATTAAAATAAAACCTATGAATTTTAGATCTAGCGCCCGTGACCACAATTATTTTGATATTATTTAGACACACATAGTGATACACACCCTGTAGACTTCTCTCTAAAAGCTAGTAAAGGGATCATAACTTGAATATGCCTTTTGAGCCCACTAGAGTTACATTTTAAGGCTGTTATAATAATATATCTGGGCATCGTTCTTTCTCTATTGTCTTCAATCGTATTGATCTCAGTAGTATGAAATTATCCTCTATTACTATCCATTTTCATTTCGTGGAGCGATATTACAATAAGATGAAACTATTAATGTATTGAGTTGTATAACCTTTTAATAATATACTATTAAGCATTGAGATCAATAGCTCCTATTACCAATTCTAAATGAAATAGATGAATGCTTGATGGGTTACTGTAATCTAGGAAGTACATCCCTTATGTTGTTACTTGATAATGAAGACATGCCAATTATTCTGTCAATAAATACATGTCGTTGATCCAAATGCCTCTGATAACAGGGTTGTAGCAAAAAAATATTATTACTGTAGTTGAAACCTCGCTTGTGTCTTGGAAAGAATGCCTTGAATGCTATATGGATTTGACAGGAAATCTTAGCTAGTAGATGATGGCAAGAACATCTGCATCTCAACAAATATATTTTCGATAGAATCATGCTTTCGATATAGACACCCATCTGGGAGGAGACCTCATAATGCAGGTGAGAGGACCACGATTGAGATTTGTTCAATTTTTGAAGCCATGGAGGAACAATATTGTGCCCAAGGAAACCAAGAGCATCGAAGATCACATGGAAATTGTTCCATCGCATGCCCATTTGAAAATGCTTCGTATAGTTAGTATCATGGCGCTCATACAAGTGTGGGACTTTGAACAGTTAGTATCAAAGTGCTCATACAAGTGTAATACATGTCGATGAGGTCACAACTAGCACACTGCATGATCCACCCTCTCCAAAAGTAAAAAAAATTAATCAAAATTTAATGTTCAATGTTTTTATATCTTCCATCTGAGTAAATGACGGTTTTTGTTTAGCTATAATACAGCCAGTCCTTCCTTTCTATTATCCAGCAAAATGAAGATACAAAACCTACAGTAGATCCGCTATAATATCCTCTGTTGTCTCTCACAACCTCCCTATCTATTTCCCGCTCAGAGAATACACATACAATACATAGCCGCAATACAATACCCTCATAAAAGCGAGGGGTTGCCTTCTAAGGAAAAAAAACCTAAACTAAACATAACTTCTACCGTCAGATCATCCGCCTAATGAACGGGCCAGATTGACTAGAAATTACTATACTTTTACAAGGCAATTTTACATCTATTTTTGGCTTCGGGGGCGCTGCCCCCCAAACCCCCGCCGGGGGACCGCTAGTCCCTAGACCCTGGGGGGGGGACAAGTCCCCCCCGCACCCCCCCCCAATGTGCAAGGGTGTACAATTTTCCTGGGGTATACATCCAGCTAAAACAAGGATCTCTGAATCAGGAAGAAAATCAGGCTCCACACCCAACGATCTCCCACCTGGAGACTGATTGTAGCAACTCCATCGCTACTTCATTTGCTAGAAAATGACTCCTCTTTGGACCTGGTTGTTCCTCATCTTCATCATCATCCTTGAAGACCAATTGAAACTGAGCACATTTCTAGTTTCTCCCTGGTTACAACTTTTGTTAGAATATCTGCAGGATTCTGGATAGTGTGTATCTTTTCCAGCTTCAACTCTCCATCTTCCAATAATGACCGTACGAAATGGTACTTGAGATGTATGTGTTTAGTCCTGGAATGAAATGCTGAGTTCTTTGCAAGATGAATGGCACTTTGGATATCACTGTATAACGTGCCCATATCATGCTTCTTACCCAATTCACCCATAAGCCTTTGTAACCAAATCATTTCTTTACTAGCCTCTGTAGTAGCAACATACTCTGCTTCTGTTGTTGAAAGTGCAACAACACTTTGGATTTTTGAAACCCAACTGACATTTGTTCCACCTACAGTAAATACATATCCTGTAGTGCTCCTCCTGTTATCTCTGTCACCTGCCATATCTGCATCAACATATCCTTGTAGAGCAATGTTTTAACCACCAAAGCATAATGCTTGATTTGTGGTACCTCTCAAATATCTGAGAATCCATTTTACTGCCATCCAATGTTCTTTTCCTGGATTATTCATGTACCTGCTTACAACTCCCACTGCATGTGCAATATCGGGCCTTGTGCAGACCATTGCATACATTAAGCTTCCAACTGCTGATGCATATGGAACTTTAGACATATAATCCATGTCTTCTTGGGTCTTTGGGCACATCTCCTTACTAAGTTTGAAATGGCTAGCAAAAGGTGTACTAACTGGTTTTGCATTCTGCATATTAAATCTTTTCAACACCTTTTCTATGTGCTCATTCTGAGACAGTGTTAATTTGCGATTTTTCCTGTCTCTAGTTATCCTCATACCAAGGATTTGTTTTGCAGCTCCCAAATCCTTCATTGCAAATGAATTTGCCAATTTTCTTTTGAGCACATTTATTTCCTGCATGTTAGACCCTACAACAAGCATGTCATCTACATACAATAAAAATATAATATAGCTGCCATCATTTTTCCTTTTTAGATAAACACAATGATCAGAGTGACATCTAGTATAACCTTGTTCAGACATAAAATTGTCAAATTTTAGATACCACTGCCTTGGAGCCTGTTTTAAGCCATACAAGCTCTTCTTTAACTTGCACACCAATTTTTCTTTCCCTTTTACCTCATATCCTTCTGGTTGTTGCATGTATATATCTTCCTCCAAATCTCCATGGAGAAATGCTGTCTTTACATCTAACTGTTCAAGATGTAAATCTTCCGCTGCTACAAGACTTAAAATAGTTCTGATTGAATTCATTTTAACAACAGGAGAAAATATTTCATCAAAATCAATACCTTTCTTCTGTGAAAACCCCTTCACCACAAGTCTAGCTTTGTACCTCTATTTTCCTCCATCTTCTTCCTTCAGCCTGTAAACCCATTTATTCTGCAATGTAGTTTTACCTGCAGGCAACTTGACTAAGTCCCAAGTCTGGTTATGCATTAAGGAGTCCATCTCTTCATCCATTGCTAGCTTCCACTTCTTCTTGCTTTCAACCTGCATTGCTTCTTCATAACATTCGGGTTCACCAGAATCAGTCAATAATAAATAATATAATGAAGGAGAGTATCGTTCAAGGGGTCTACTTATCCTGGTAGATCTTCTAACACCACTTTCAGGTGTTTGAGGTGCCTGTTGCTGTTGTGGTGGTTGTTGCTGCTGTGGTTGTTGATTATTATCATTTTCAGGCACCTTTACTTTTTCAGTTATCTCATCAAGAACCGCGTATTCCTTGCTTTCTTTTTCCTGTTTCTTTTCCTGCAGCTGATTCTTATACAAGACCTTTTCATTGAACATTACATCTCTGCTCCTAATGATTTTGTGATTTTCATAATCATATAAGCGATAACCAAAATCATTATCACCATATCCAATAAAGGTACATTTCTTTGATTTTGCCTCAAGCTTTGTTCTATTTTCTTTATTAATATGGACAAAGGCCTCACAACCAAATGGCTTTAAAAAGGAGTAGTTTACCTTTTTACCTGTCCATGCTTCCTCTGGAATACCACCATCCAAGGAACTTGAAGGCCCTCTGTTTATTAGATAAACAACAGTATCTACAGCATCTGCCCAAAATTGTAAAGGCAATCCTGCATGCAATCTCATGCACCTTGCACGCTCCATGATTGTTCTGTTCATCCTTTTTGACACACCATTTTCTTGTGGTGTTCTTGGAACTGTCTTCTCTCTACGAATTCCATGCTCTGAACAGTACCTATCAAAATCTTTGCTGCAATATTCACCTCCATTGTCTGATCTGAGACACTTTAACTTCTTTCCTGTCTCCATGTCAACCAAAGCTTTCCATTTCTTGAAAGTATCAAATACATCAGATTTATTTTGAATACAATACATCCAAGTTTTTATAGTTGCATCATCAATAAACGTAACATAATAGCGACTGATACTGAGAGATGATACCTGAGCAGGTCCCCATACATTTGTATGCACAAGCTCCAATTTTTCGCTCTTCTTTTCTTTCCCAACTCTGAGAAATATGACTCTTTTTTTTTTTCCATAAATGCAATTCTCACAGAAATCCAAATCAACATTCTTCAAACCTGGCAACAAATTTTTTGAGTGAAGAATCTTCATCCCCTTCTCACTCATATGTCTGAGCCTATGATGCCATAATGCTGCATCTGCTCCTTTGGAAGTTAAAGCATTAACAGAGTTAGAAATACCATTGCATAAATACAATGTACCAACCTTTTCACCTTTCGCTATTACCAGGGCTCCTTTGGTGACCTTCCAAGTTTTATCCGTGAAAGTTGTAACACAACCTTCACTGCCTAACTGCCCTGTTGAAATTAGATTTTTCTTTAGATCTGGAACATGCCTTACCTCCTTTAATAGCCATTGGTTTCCATTCTACTGTTTTACAAGAACCTTACCCATTCCAAAAATTTTACAGGGTTTATCATCACCCAAACGAACTTGTCCAAAATCTCCTTGAACATAGTCATGAAAATATTTCTTATCAGGTGTGGCATGGAATGAAGCCCTTGAATCTACAACCCAAGAATCAGTAACATTTTCGAAAGAAAGAATCAAAGCATCTTGTAACACATCACCTGTCACATTTGCTTCATGATTATTTTCTTGTTGTGCATCTCCTTCTTTTCCCTTCCGAGATCTACAGTCTTTCTTTAGGTGTCCTTTCTTTCCGCATTTCTAGCACACTATCCCCGATCTGGACTTGGATCTGCCTTTCCTTGATTTACTGCGATATCCCGAGCTCTTTCCTCTTTCCATTCTTCTTCCCCTAGAATTTGCACTCAAAGCATTACCCGATGTCTCACCGGAGCTTTTCCGTCGCATTTCCTCACTAAGGATAGCATCGACAACATCATCAAAATTTAAAGTACTAGATCCAGAGACAGAGTTACTAATAGCCATTACTAAACCATTCCAACTCTCTGGAAATGAGCACAAGAATAACAGAGCTCTAACTTCATCATCAAAGTTTACCCCTACAGAACTTAACTGACTGGTAACTGTATTAAAATCATTTAAATGGTCTGCAACAGATCCACCTTCCGACATCTTCATATTAAATAGTTGTTTCATAAGAAATACCTTGTTTGAGGTTGAGGGTTTTTCATATAATTTCGCCAATGTCTGCATCAAACCCTCTGTTGTTGTTTCCTTTGAGATATTGAAGGCGACTGACACTGCAAGGCACAACCGTATTGTTCCGAGTGCCTTTCTATCGAGAATGTTCCATTCTGCATCTGTCATGGCCGCCGGCTTCTTTGCTTTTCCGCTCAATGGTAGGTACAGATCTTTCTGATACAGATAATCTTCCATCTGCATCTTCCACAGCGGGAAGTTTTGGCCGTTAAATTTCTCGACCCTAAACTTAGCGTCTTTTGCCATTGCTCCCACTCGAACCAGGAACCCTTCTTTCCTGCGAGTTTATCAGCCAAATATACCTTCGGATCTGATACCATTTGTTAAGAATTTACCGCAAAAATAAAACAAGAATTTACTGAGAGAGAAATAAACATTTACTGAGAGAAATAAATATAAATAACCCAACAACAAATCATGAACATAAACACATATGTTTATCCGGAAAAACCCAAAATCCGGGGAAAAACCCAACCAATGAAATTTCATTAACCATTGGCCAAAACCCTGGCCAATCCAGCCAAGTGAGCCTTCACCGCTCACCTCCAGGCCTACATTATAATGAAGTCTTCCCGGCCTTTTTATAGGCTCCATTACATGCAATACCATGGGCCAAAACCATGTGCCCCAAAACCACTACTATCTACCCTGGTCAACTTTGACTCTATCCCGAGTCAAGTTTACCTAACAAGGCATAGTTGTAAGGGTGGATCAGTACACATGTGTAGCGTACAGTTGACCTTGACAAGCGGCTATAATGACAGGCTATCAGTAATTACACCTGGGAACTGTTAATCTAGGTTGTCGTTGATGTAAATAGTTGATGTCAGTAGTCGGGATGGAAAATATTCTTGAAGATGCCAGAGTATGACTACAAATGATTACAAATCTTGTTTAAAATGTCAAGACACAGATGAAGTGTCAATCATGTATCTTGATGATCATAATGGAAGACTACCATATCTCTGCACTTGATGAGGGACTAGAAGACATACACATGATGACATTTCCTACCTCCAATGATCTTGATGATAACACTACATGATTACATGTCCTACCTCCGATAATTTAATGATGACATGAAAAATCTCCAATGATGTGAAGCTTGATGTCCTTATGATGAAGACTACATAATGATGTTGCATTTGACTGATGAAATATCTCAGCACTATCTTAAGGATAATTGACTTAATGACCTATGTTGAAGAAGGCAAGGACATGATGATGGTGATCCTATGTTGAAGAAGGATAGGACATGATTATGAAGACAATCAACGAAGAAATCAAACCATGAAGAAGCCCTACACTCAAAGGCATTCTTCCCTTCCTCCATTTCTGCACTCATAAATAATCAGTCACATTAAAAAAATAATTTTTGCTAGCTTAGAAAAAAAATTCCTTAATGACACCTACACCATATTGAAGAGCATAATTTTATTTTCCAACGAGCTATTACTCAGCCCGAAACTCCAAGCGGTTTGAAAGTTATTGATTTTTCAAGTTCAAGGTAAAATCTTGTCCTTAAGCCGACCTGTGCTAGGCTACTTATGTCGGCCTCCCACCAAGAGACGTGTCTCTTTATTAAAGGTCGAAATCTAGTATAAATTGACGTTGAAACACCTCATTCTATGCATAAAAATTTAGGTGAAGATTACAGAAACATTTAAGAGATAAGAAGAAGCAGAGGAGGAAAGTTAAGGATAGATTTGGGAAATATCTTTATACTTTTTTCAAACCCAGACTTGCGGATCTGGAATTGCAATAATATATGTGAGAGCTTAGAACCTTGAGAACAACAGTCAACTAGAACTCGGATTATCTATGCTACAACAAACTGTGGAGAAAAAAATACACTTCAGATCTCAGAATTGTTAAGGTATAGTCCTGTAAAAGGTTGATTTGAAGCTCAGAATGTTATAAGTCTTGTGGGGGTGACTTATGCTCAAATATCTCAAGGTGCATACCTATATATCTCGGACAGTGACAGTCATATTTGATAGCTTAGATTTCTGGAAACAAGAAGTGTGGACAGTCCTGTAGGTTGTAGATTCTTTGATTACACCTTCACTTGTAGCCTTCATTTGTGAATAGTTGCAGATTTGTTTGGAGGACTAAAAACAACCCAAAACTTAAGCACATTGGAGCAGCAATTAAGTGGAAGGCAGTTGTAGTGGTTAGGAGGCAGTTTGGAGGTGTTTGGACAAAAATGTTAGTTTGAATACCCTGTGAAGGACATCCTCTAGTGAAGAGGACTAATCTGCATCAAACTAGAAGGAGAACAAACCTTGGTTTGTTGTATATAGTATATACTAGTCACCTATGGTGCTGTGGTGACTTAACTCAGTCTTGAGCAATAGACTTCGTAAAGCAGCAAAATTTTTAGAGCTGGATTTTGATGCTATCTTGGACAAAATTTGAGGGCTCTTTAGAGCAAATTTGGGCTTCATGTTTGGAATAGTTTTTGGGCAACACTGAAAGAAAATATTATCTCCCTTGAAGACTTGTCCAAAGCACTATTGGAGCAGATTGTATAGGAGTTTTAGAGCAGTCTTGTTGACCTTGAAGAGTAACCGAGTAATCCCTTGAAGAAGACCCTTGAACAGATGACAAGACATTATTGAAGACACCTTTGAAGGACATTTTATACAGAAACCTTATTGAGAAGTTTTTATCTGACCTTGGAGAGTCATCTAGAAGCCTATTAGAGACTATGATGCATTGTTGATGTCATCATGAGGTGACCTTGAAGAGAAGTTTTTGGGTAACATGAAGAGTAGTGGTGACACCTTCATGAGAAGACCAAGTTGTTGATGAGCTAAGTGCTTTGGGGATTGTTTGAGGGTAGTGCTGAAGGTGACATTGTCAGGGCTCGTTGCAGAAGGTATTGGGAGCCGTGAAGAATCATCAAACCTATCTTGAAGAATTGAAAGAAAGGGTTGGAGCCCTAGATTATAGGAGTCCTCAAGAAGACTAGGTTGGTGCATGTACCAAAGATTGGGTTGGAGCACTAGAGGTTGGAGCCTCAAAGTGAAAAGGTTGGAGCCTTGGAAGATAGGGTTGGTGCCCTAGAGGTCGGAGCCTCGTGAAGTCCAAGTAGGAGCTTGGAAAAGTACAAGTTGGTGCCTGGAAGGATTGAAGATTGGTGTCTTCATCTAGGGTTGGAGCCCTACACATTATTTACTTGATTTATTGTAAAGAAGATACTAATACAAGAATTTACTCTTATTGTTCATTTTGTGTTCTAATTATAAGTGATCTAACTGGTAAACTAACAATTGAAAAGAAATACTGATTCACCCCCCTCTCAGTATTTCCAACAGAAATAACAAGTATTTAGTGTTAGGGACTTGCTGCCCCCGCATCCTTTCTTGTTTGTTATAAGTGTTAAGAAATTTTTGTGATAAGTAATCTATTTGATGGGATAAGAAGACTCGTAATTAAGTTTTTATGATGTATTTTATCATACTTTCTTTTTAGCAAGGTGGGAATTATTAAAGATTTTGAACTTTGATTTTTTGGGGGATATAACTCATATGAGAGTATGTATGCAGATTTTTATTTTTATTTTTTATGCGGGTTAGTTTTTTAGTTTTTTTTTTTAATGGAATGTAATTTCATTTATTAATAATGAAATTATGATTATTTTTTACACATAAAAAAGAATTATTATTATATTGTTATTTTAAGATTAAGTGTATAGGATTTTTATAAAAATATCAATGTATTTCGCAATGTAATGACTGATAGGTTGTAAGATGGATGTGTGTAGTTTGAGGAATATGTCATGTAGGTGTATATGTATAAATACTAAATATGATAATAAGTAATCAAATATTTTATGTTTAACATCTTAGAATGTAGTAGTCTAAACATGTTATGATTTATTTATTTATTGAACTAAAAACAATAGGAAGGGAGCTAGTATTTTGGTCTAAAATTTGGCGAACCATTTTCAATTGTTGAAAACATATGTTATAAATGTCAACATTGCACAATTTTATTCTAGTAGAGGTATTCAAGGGTGTCAATTCCATTTCTACATTAAAAATAAGAATATCATCAATCCAGAATTGTAAATTTGGCAAACATTCTTTGTTTGGATTCTAGTGATAGCAAACTAAAAAAGGTAAATAGCATAGAATATTCATCCTTCTTATTTTGAAATAGTTACTACAACGTTAGAGTATCATCTCCTTTTTTAGTGCTCTCTTACATTCATTGTGAGTTCTACTCATATCAACATATAAGTTCCAACATACCATTATTCTTATGTCAATGAGGGTGTCTAAAGAGGTAGTGGCCCTCCTATTAACATATTGTTTGATTCATTATTAATGAATATGTGTGCTTTATTGGTCTCCTCCTCCTCCTTTGTGGGATGTGTTACACCATTTTTTGGTCATCTAACCTTTCATCATTAGATGGACCCAAGTACACCATGTAAGACCAGTTTTACCCCAAGTAAAACTGCTTTCACTATGTTAATTAGGAAACCCCAAAAGGAATAATTAATTAAACCATAATTTAATTATTATTCCCAGTCATGTTTAACCCAAAAACAAAGAAATTAATGAGATAAGCCCATAGTTATCTTATTATTTTCTAGGAATAATTATTTAATAATATTCCTTGTTAAATATGACCAAATCAACCACCATTAATCAAATAAATCATTATTTATTTGATTATATCCCAACCACTTCCATAAAAAGATAAATAAATCATTTATTTATTTATTTTTCACTAATCAAGGGATTTGACCCAAGTCAAACACCCTTTCCCTCCAACAAATAATAATAAAATATTCCATATAGGTGGATCTAGATTTGGTTAACATTATTTTAATCATGCACCAAGATCTAGAATGACCCAATATTTTGTTATAAATAGGAGGGTTTTCCCCTTCATTCTTCACCTTTTGTTGCACATTAGATCACTCTGGATCTATACACTTGGTCTCATTTCTGCCATTTTGCTCCCATTGAGCTCTACCTTCTACATTGGGTTTTCTACATCTACAAGAGAGAGAAAGCTTAGATCTGAAGTGCTGAGGACTACAAAGAACCCATCCCATTGAGGAGATCTGGATACACCTTCTTGTTTCCTCCCAGGTGCACTGTAATATAAAAATTCATTCAAAAAATCGTGTTCTTGTCTTGTCTGTTGGATGCATGGAGCAAACTCTTTACTTTACTGCTTAATGTCTTTCCATTTATAGATCTGTTTGTTGCAGCATTTTAACTACTAATCGCGGATCTGAAGATGTTTGGCAGCCTCTATTGTTGTTAGGGCTATTAGTTATGCGTAGCTAAAGTGGTTCTTTTTCGTACACTTCGACGAAGAATTCATACTAACAAATGGCGACTCCACACGGGTTTTAAATTACGACCGCTGTCGTTTTTCATATTCCTGCATATCCAGCTACTTCGGGCCCTAGGGCTTCTTTTTTAGCTGCTTAGTTTTTCTCTTTTCATGTCATTTTTCTCACATAAAACCCTAAAAACCTAAAATTTCTAACTTCCGTGTGTTTCACAGCCTATTAGCGGTAAGCGGCCTGGGCGCAGGCGAGACGGCAAGCTTAGAAATGCAAGTCGAGACAAGAGACAGGAGCAGGAGGGGTCGCACTTTTGGCCCTAAACACAAAACTGGACCTCCGGAGTCGCACTAACCTGTTTTCTGCGACACGAACTCGGATCGAATTCCTGACTGGGCCACCTTATTCCAGTATTTTTTAACGAAATTTTCGGGTTACTGCTTTGCGGCTCTGCCCGGGGTTTTCCCGGCCTGTCCTGGCCCGCCTTGACCAAGATCTGATCTGATTTTACTCATCGAAGTGGGAACCCGGCCCCTTAGGGCTTTAGTACCCTCCACTTTTTGTGGAAGAGTTTCAGCTGTTTCAGCCGTCGGTTTCAGAGCTTCAGCCCCCTCTTTTCCAGATCTGTTACCTCCCTTTCAGATCCATTGAAATCAGCCCTTTTTCCTTTCAAATCACCTCTTGTCGTTTTGTTTGGACCTCCTTTGAAGGCCTCCGCCTCCCCCCTCCGGTTATTTGCTGATTTCCCTCCTTTTTCCAGCCACCTTGCCTCTGTCTCTTGGTTGTGATCTGCACCTCTTTCCTGCAGCTTTATCCTCCAGATCTCTGTCCCTTTTGACCCTAGATCTGTTGAGCTCCCTTTATGTGTGTTTTACATAGTTTTTCCCTTTCTTTTCAGCATAGTTGTGAGAGACCCACCTTCTTGGGTTAAATAGATGCATACGTAGCTGTTATTTTTTTGTTATTTCAGTGTTTTATTCTGTTCTCTGTAAGTTTATTTTCAGCTACGCAGCACACTTTTTTCTTGCTCTCAACAACGGAAAGGGTTTAAAAATTAAAATTAACGCACGCCACACACTGACCCTAAGTGAAGAAGCGCCTGGTTAACACCGCCTGGCAAAGACTCTAAAATCAATTGTCACTGCACCTTATCTGCCCTTGACCTTCCTTGATTTTGTCCCTTTCTGCCCTTGTCGGTTTCCTTCTTCCTGTCATCATTGCGCCCCCAAGGCGCCGTTCCCGGAGACTTCTTGGCCTTCACCCTCAGTTTCCGGTTGATCGACCTGCTCCGTACCGCCGTCGTCGAGCCAGTCCACCTTCGAGTCCGCACTCCGACTCCTCTTCTGATTCATCGGGTCCCCCTTCTCCTTCCGGTTCTCCCCCTGTTACCTTCACCATGTCTGGATCAGGGCCTAACGCTAGCGGTTCTCCCGGCCCCAATGCCGGCCCTACTTCTAGCGGAACCGTCACAACCACTACCCCGGCCACCCCTGTGCTACCGTACATTGCAGGCCTCAGCCTCCCCGATTTCCATCAGTTGATTAATGACCCTATTCACCACAATGCTACCTGGCCCGCTATGCCCACCAAGCTGCCCTCTGATATTCCTAAGTTCGAGGGCCTTAATGGAGAAGATCCAACCAATCACGTTCGGTCTTTCCACATGTGGTGTTCCTCAAATTCCATTACCGATGACTCCATCCGTCTTCGTTTGTTCCAACGCACGCTTACCGGCGAAGCTTCTAAATGGTATGTCGAACAGGCCACTTCCTCCCATACCACGTTCGAGACTCTTGCCCAAGCCTTCTTGTCGTACTTCCGGCTCCCTCTCCGATACGACACTGGTACGGAGCTCTTGACTTCATTTAAGCAATCCTCTTCCACACGCCTTTCTGCCCATGTTCAGGAATGGCGACGAAGACGGAGGTTATGTCGAGCCCCTCCCTTTGAAGATCGGGTTTACATGGACTGGTTCCTTCGCACCCTCCGTCTCCCATCGGCAAAAATGTCGCCTCACATTTCCCTCAAACCGAAGAAGCCGCCCTCCAAATAGCCTTGAAATATGACCTGATCTATGCTCAGTCTGGTTATGTTTATACCGTCCTCCCTGACCTCCCCAGGCCCGGTGGCGCTAACGCCCTAGGGGCATCTCATTCGCCCAGAAGCCCGGTATTGTTGGATCTCTTTCCCACCCCTCTGCTCACCCTCCTTTATGGGCTATGGTCTCCCTCGGGGAGGGGCCGGCACCTCAAACGCTCTTCCCCCTCCCAGCTCCAGGCAACATGTATCGAGGATACGGCACGCCTCCTCCTTTTCCCAACCTCCTGCTTACCTCAATGCTGCCCAACCCAACCCTTACTTTTATCCGCAGCCTGGTGCGCCAACTCCTCCAGCATATGCGCTTCCGCCTCCCTTGCCTCCTCACCACCTGCAACAGCCCTTACAACCCCCTCCGGGGCAAGTATTTGCACAGCAGGGTGCGTTTATTCCCCCTTCTTCTCAAAGAAGGCGGAGAGGCAACCAGAACCCATCTGCCCCCGGTAACCGAGGACCCAATTCTGGTATGGACCCTAACACTGGCAACCAGCCTCAGGGCATCCCGCCCAGGCCGGACAGGCCGCTTCGCACAAACAAGCCCTGTTCGTGTTGCAGTGATTACGGTCACTACACTCACGATTGTCCTCTCTTACCCCAGATGCGACAGATGTGGGAGTCTCAAGCCACATTGCGCGGACAACATGCCTCCCCTCACGCTCCTCCTAATGTGGCCACTACCCAGCCAGCTGTGTTCACTGATCCTTTCCCTCAACAGGGATTCGTGGCTACCCAACCCCCCGACAGCCATGCCGCCACACCCTCGTCCATTTCTGGTTCCTCTGACTACCAGATCCTTATGATGCGCTCCGATCCGTCCCCTTTCGTCGACCTTCACCTTCAAACTCGGTCTCGCCAGTACCCCAAGCCTCCTGCTCAGTCTGCTCCCGAGCCTCCATCTTCAGGTTCTACCGAGCCTCTTTCGACATCCAGTGGCCCCTTACACATCCCTCAACCCAAAGTTGAGGTTCATCCAAAGATTCCAAAGGGACCATTACGCCGAAATGCTGCTTCCGGTCGAGCCGCCCAATCGTACAGTATAGTAGATGATTTGGCACAATCCCCTGCTGCCATTTCCACACTGGAACTCCTCCAGTCGTGCCCTTCCCAACGTAAGGCTCTACTATCTGCCGTGGGCGCTGTTGATCCTGCTGATGACCAAATGATTGTTTTCGACGCCACTCAATCGGACCACCCTCCTCTTCCTCCTTCCGCTGCTTTCCAAATCCCAGTCAAAATCCGGAACGCCACTGTATCCCGGTGTATAATTGATGAGGGGGCATCCACCTGTGTGATGTCCGCTTCGGTTTGGAAGCAACTCGGATCCCCTGAGCTGGCCCCTTCCACGATCACCCTCCGAGCGTGGGACAGTCATGCCTCCCAGCCTATTGGCCTGTTCCATAACTGTCCCATCACTCTCGCCGGTAAGACCGTTTGCGTTGATGTCGAAGTCATTGACGCCCCTCTAGACTACAACATTCTATTGGGGCGAAGCTACACCTATGCCATGTCTGCTATCCCATCCGCGGTCTTCCGCAAGATGTCTTTTCCACATAATGGAAAGATAGTCACCATTGACCAGCTATCGTATCATGAGCCGCCGTCTCCATCCGCCTCTGAGACGACCATCTCTTCTGTAGCCAACAAGCAAACCGTCGATTCTTTGACCAGTGTCTCCCCCGGCGTCTATAAAGATTCCACCCTGCTTGGTACTTTTTCTCACCTTCCTCCCCCTCCTGTTACTGATCCCAGCTTGTCGAATGTTTGCATGATGCAATCATCTCAGGCTGCCCATAAACGGCCTGCCTCGGCTAGCCCGCACCCTCCTCCCCGCCCTCCGCAACCCGCTCCTAGCCATCCATCTCAGCCAGCCGGACCTCCTCTTTCTGGCCCTCCCCCTACAGCTGGTGCCCCCGAACCTCTTTATCCTCCAGGCTCGGTCCCCCCCGGCCTTAACCATCTTGGCGCCGTACCTCCTGGTCATTACCCTGCTGGACAGATCCCCTTCTTGGCTCCCCCTCCCGGAGTATATTCCGTCCCCGTCATGGCCACCCTTTCTCTCCCTAACTTGACCTTGGGTATTCCGGTTTGGTACCTTGACCCCCCAGCCGCCACCCCCCCTGGTCACCCCAAACCTTACATGGCTTTGACACCGGTTCAACCGGTCCCCCTAGCCACTGTGCCCCCAGCACCTCCACAGGACCCTTCTCCTGTTGGGTCGGCTCCCGGGAAGAAAGGCAAAGCCCGCAAGGGGGCAACCAAAGACCAAACCACCACGACCAACCCGGCTCCTTCTCCACCCCCAAAGCCTTGTGCCTTATGTGATGTCATGGGTCATGCCACCCATGCTTGTCCCGAGTTACCTCGTATCCGACCCATGGTAAACTTCGCGTTCCCCGACACTACGGTCCCTGAAACTCCCACTCCTTCTTCGACCGTCCCCAAGAACGCCAAGACTCTCCGCACCAACAAGCCTTGTGCTTTGTGCGGTGTCCATGGCCACTACTCCCATTATTGTCCTCACCTGACACATTACCGCGCCTCCCTTGAGGTGATCCGCGAGTTTGAGGTTGAACAAAATCAATCCGCCTCTCCCATTCTCGCGCAGTATGCTTCAGGCCAGCCTGAGGATTCCCCCGCTCCGATCCACATCCCCCCCCCTGATGTTCAGATGACGGAGTCTACAGTCACCATTCTTTACCTATCCTCCTCTGCACGACACCCGGAGCCTAGCCTGTCTGCAGCCTTCCCCATTGTGTCCGTTGATACCCGAGATCACTCCACTTGTGTCTCCGTTGACCTCCGCAGCCCGAGTCCTCGCCATGTTTCTGATAGCTCTCATACATCACCTTGTGTGAGCCTTGATCATCCTGCCCTTTCCCCCTGCCATTACTGCTCGATGACTTCCGTACCCTCACGCTGCCGTCATTTCCTTTCATCCCCTCATTTATTGTCTTGTCACACCATTTTGCAGGACCCCCCGTCCACACCCTTTATCGGTTACGCCGACGGTGCAAGTCGCTACTCCAGGAATCTTGCCTCGGCAGGGTGGGCCATCTTCACCCCCTTGCATGACCTCGTTCTGTCTAACGGGGTATGCATTGGTTCCGCCACCAACAATCAGGCCGAATATGATGCAGCGCGTGGCCTATTAGCCGATGCCTTGTTGCATCGCATCCGCCATCTGCACGTTCGTTTGGATTCCCTGCTTCTTGTAATGCAACTAAATGGTGTTTATCATGTGCATAACCCTGTGTTGTTCAGACGCTATTTACGAGTGAAAGTCTTAATACGTGCGTTTGAAACCATCACTTTCAACCATGTACCCAGAGACCAAAATCACTACGTAGATAGTATTGCAAACCATGTTCTAGATTGGCATTTATCACACACAAGTCATACAAGACAATAACATTAAATCAACCATCACAAGACGATGCATATCCATAATATGTGTCGCAAACCATATATTGATGAGTCCATCTACTCTGATACATACGACATGCCCATAGCATGTTCCAAAAACCTGGGGGCACCATACG
This sequence comes from Pinus albicaulis, assembly GCA_034641835.2. Classification (NCBI taxonomy): domain Eukaryota; kingdom Viridiplantae; phylum Streptophyta; class Pinopsida; order Pinales; family Pinaceae; genus Pinus; species Pinus albicaulis. The sequence goes on from CM076584.1 coordinate 1,408,976,871, forward strand.
CCCCCCCCATACATATACTTACGACGTGCCCATAGCATGTTCCACAAACTGGGGGCACCATACGCCCCCCCATATATATCCATCCGACATGCCCATAGCATGTTACAAACAAAATCCAAAAAACTGGGGGCACCATATGCCCCCCCATACATTCTAGGGGGCACCAATTTCCCCTACACACATCCGAGAGGGCACCATATGCCCCTATATCAGGCCAATACACGACGAACGCCCTGATCCGCCTGGATCTCTGTCCGAAGTGTTCCCAGATCCCTCTCCCTCCAGTTGACCCGCAACTCTGCCATACCTGCACAACCACATTCTTTTTGTCAGGGTACAGATCGGGAACACCATAACCACACACTACAATCCAACTCCTAGCCATAAAACAACACCAAACCCCCCTTATCTCCCAGGTCACAGTTTTCTGCCATTTTCTGGACCAGGTCGCACTTGTTGCCCTAATACCTGCGTCCTGGGTCGTACTTTTTGCCCCAAAAAGTGCGACCCGGCCATAGAGATGAAGGAGGGGCCGTTTCTGGGGGTTTTGGGCCCTCAACTGCAAATGTAATCCATCAAAATGCAAGAGCAAGGTTAGGCCTCTCGCCTCCAACTGACAGATCTCGAATCCAACGGTCGGTTTGTCCGCTACGTTCACCGCAAGATTTAGGGCCTTCTCTCCTCTCCACATTCACCACAGCAACAATAGCAAATGAATGATTTTGGAGGGAAAACCGCCTCATTAAAAGAGAACCCCTGTTTCTTCTTTCGACTGCCGCGACCACACCGTAGCCCCGTTCGACGAACCGTCAGCACCGCTGGATAGATCTCACCAAGCTCTCAAATGGGTTTTCCTTAGTTTTTGGTGATTTGATACTTCACCCGGACACATTTTTCCACGAAGGATCACTTCACCGCTCCTTAAAATCGAATTTCCTCACTTACGACACTTGTACTTGGGGCACCATATCGCCCCCTTACTTTTCCATGTTCGTGTTGATTTTCGTCATGAGTACCCACCTTGTACTCATGCTTCTATGACCCCCCATTGGGGCCTTTATTGTGTGGCAGCACTATCTAGTCGCCCTTGCTTAGAGCATCCGAGTTGAGTCATCATTGCATTCATGGAGTCTATCCTGCATCCTTTTACACCATACTATAGCCCTCCATTCTTTTTGCTTGGTTCCTCTCTTGTGTCGCATCTCATGACCTTCAGCCCCACTGTCCCCTGTCCCTTTCGATATTGTGTCAGTCGCTGCCATGTCATTCATGCCCTTTATGCTCTAACAAGGGAAGTCGTCCATTCGTCACTCCATCCTTCCCATTTCCACCATCATCATTAGTGTCAGTCTGTCCGTCGCTCTATTGCTCTTCTCTCGTGCCTTAGTTGAGGATCTCTCATTACCTCACCTACGGCGGACCTCCTTCTGTCGACCTCAGCACATTTATTCCAGAAGCAAGGTCTAGAGGGCGGTGTACCTTGGTTCCAGCTTCCACTTTTGTTCGGTGCCTCGGATCAGGCAGGGGGATTTCTCACCTCCCTTTGACTTGATTGCTTCTCCAGCTCCTTTCAGCATGATCGAGATTCGTATACTAGACAGTCCAGTGACCCAGCAGCAGCTCCTGATGATTCCCGGGCGTGTGTGAGATGTCTCAGCCCTCATGAGGGGGTGGCCCTGCAGGTAGCCCCCCACATGCCCGGATGACCTCTTCATTGCAGCCTTTGATGCAGCTCCAGATTTTGATGATGTTGGCATTAGCCACTTGCAGCACCTCCATGATTTGCATGTACCAGTCAGATTTTGTGAGCCCTTCCCCATTTACAGGGGGCATTTGGGTTGTATTTATCTCATGTACTCAGATGATATTGTACTAGTCCTGGCTGTTATCCCAGGCACATCATGTATGTGAGACTATTCATTGTATTTTTATCTGGCTCTTGATTATGCCAGCTGTACTCTATGGTTCGGTCCCTTGTTCACTGGACACACTATTCTTTTGCACTTTGTCACGGCGGGCATAGGTATGCCTCCCCCGCCGCCTTCAGCACAGGTACCCTCTCATAACAGAGACTTGTTGCACCTGCGAGTCTCGTCTCCTCAGGGTCTAGTCCTTCAACACACTATCTACCTCATATTTCTCTCTCTGACATACCCTTTTGTTGTCTAGTGATTGTCTTCTTACAACGTACTTCGGTCATACGATTTGCTCCTGACACTCGGTCATACGATTTGCTCCTCATGTCCATGCTCTTATTATTTCATTCTATAAGTGTCAGCATTTCGCTCCATCATTAGGTCATAAATTCAACAATAGTTCTCATCATTTCCTACTGATTTACAAAAATTGTAATATTGATTCCTTGGAGTCTGCACATATTTCTAAAAAAAGTGGCAGTTGTTACACCATTTTTTGGTCATCTAACTTTTCATCATTAGATGGACCCAAGTACACCATGTAAGACCAGTTTTACCCCAAGTAAAACTGCTTTCACTATGATTAATTAGGAAACCCCAAAAGGAATAATTAATTAAACCATAATTTAATTATTATTCTCAGTCATGTTTAACCCAAAAACAAAGAAATTAATGAGATAAACCCATAGTTATCTTATTATTTTCTAGGAATAATTATTTAATAATATTCCTTGTTAAATATGACCAAATCAACCACCATTAATCAAATAAATCATTATTTATTTGATTATATCCCAACCACTTCCTTAAAAAGATAAATAAATCATTTATTTATTTATTTTTCACTAATAAAGGGATTTGACCCAAGTCAAACACCCTTTCCCTCCAACAAATATAATAAAATATTCCATAGAGGTGGATCTAGATTTGGTTAACATTATTTTAATCATGCACCAAGATCTAGAATGACCCAATATTTTGTTATAAATAAGAGGGTTTTCCCCATCATTCTTCACCTTTTGTTGCCTATTAGATCACTCTGGATCTATACACTTGGTCTCATTTCTACCATTTTGCTCCCATTGAGCTCTATCTTCTACATTGGGTTTTCTACATCTACAAGAGAGAGAAAGCTCAGATCTGAAGTGCTGAGGACTACAAAGAACCCATCCATTGAGGAGATCTGGATACACCTTCTTGTTTCCTCCCAGGTGCCCTGTAATATAAAAATTCATTCAAAAATCGTGTTCTTGTCTTGTCTGTTGGATGCATGGAGAAAACTCTTTACTTTACTGCTTAATATCTTTCCATTTATAGATCTGTTTGTTGCAGCACTTTAACTACTAATTGCAGATCTGAAGATGTTTTGTAGCCATTATTGTTGTTAGGGCTATTAGTTATGCGTAGCTAAAGTGGTTCTTTTTCGTACGCTTCGACAAAGAATTCATACTAACAGCAGTATTCTAAGTGATGTTGATAGCTAGCCTTACATATCTTGCACCACAGCTAGACCCTACATTCAATGGATTAGATGCTCCACCAGCCATGTAATGCCTGAAGACATGGTATTGTTCTTTAGGATGGCTCTCTGATCTGCACTTTGTGCACCACACTTATTCTCTAACTTTCTTTAATTTCTTGATGTCTTAGATCTACAAGGTCAAGTTCACCAACTGATTCTGGAATTGTTGCATACTTGCATTAGTATCCCCTATAGGTGAAGCTTCCAAGTTCATCACAATCTCTAGAGCTTCGTCTTGAGTTCCTATCTTCTGTGGCATCAATGGAAATTTGATATGTAGTAGAAGCACAACTATAAATCATTATTTATGCTAATGTAGAGCTATGTTGAAGCTTACTTGATTCAATAACAGATTAAAGCTCTGATCTGACTCCCAAATAGACTTAGTAGGTTTTTGTTTGATTTTTCCAACTCAGTTATGCACTGCGACTAAGACTTTGACTTCTTAAACTCTCCAACAAACATTGTTTTAATATCTGCAAACGTTATATTATAGTTAGTTGAAAACTTCATATACCATGTCAATTATATATCGCACAATTTCGTACATAGTTGCACCTTCTTTATATTCTTGTCATTGATGGGCTTCACAGTCCATACAAATTCACATAAAAACCAAAATTTCTCTAGATGCTCCAATCGAGTTCCTCTAAAAACAGGTAGCTTAATATCACCAGCCATACCTCTTCTTGGGGGGTAGGGGGAGGGGGATGGGGTGTAGGAGGGATAGGGGGAACAGGAAAACCACAAACACCCTAGATATTACTCGATTTTGGCTACATCAAATTCTCATGCTCAAAGGGTAAACACAATGAAGTTACTTGGGGGTGGCTTTCTTCTCCTTCACTTTCAGATTTGCTCAAAAGAGGATTATAATCGGTCTCTACAAAATTCTTCGGGTCTTATCAATAAAATAAATTTCCAGTATATACACTATATCTTTTTCCACTTTGTGTTGCACCACTCTCTTTCTCAACTTTAATTTCTTATTTCCCAAACATAAGTAAACTATCAATCTGATTTCATCCACAAAACTCCCTTTTCACACAAAAGCATCTTAATCCAAAGTTTCAAATATTTTAGATACTTACCTTGCGGTCCTTTGAAGAATCATAATTATTCTTCACTTTAGGATGTAATCGAATCTACTATGAACTCAATAATGAATCCTCCCAATATTCTATCAATCTAGAAATCAACAACCTTAAAATCCTATTTTCAATGCCCTTAAGTCGATGTACCATCTCAAGAGTCCACACCATCGGTTTGTCACCCTTAAAACAATTATTTCTTTTAGTCAACCTTTATATTCACTCATATAGTTCAACATAAAAATAGGCAAATAAAATTTTGTATTGATATGTGAAAATATACTTCTATAACCATGCTTTGGATGTCAGACGACAACTTCTGTTTTCTCGATCTACAAATTCTTGCTCTTTAAGGCCTATCTAATCTTGAATTTCCTTCTTCGACAGGTGCCACATCCACATATCCATCAAAAAAGTCTTGTTCCTAAAAGCTGAACCTTTTTTTGGGTTGATTGGGGTTGACCCAGGTTTGATCTTACTACACACCAATAAAACACCTGATCACTTGCCCTTTCGGCAACGACCTGCAAGCATATCATAGTCTAACCCAAAGTGACTATGGGTGGATGTAGAACTACATTTAGGCAGCCTTGAAGGATGAGGAGATGTGGTATTTTTATGTTCTCTTACTCTTAACACTCATAAATTACTTCGCCACATTCATATAAATCAAAATAACATGTCATATAAACCCATTAACCATTACGACATTGTCATAACATGCAACTATAATAACTACTTCACAATAATAGATATTAATAAAATGTATACAGAAAACACATAATAACACTAGAATATCATCCACAAAATTTCTTCTTTATTATGATGAATCCTTGATTACAACTAGTTTTTCGATCTGCGCACTAAGCTATAGGTTGTCTGTGCACTAAGTTGCAGAATCTTCCAAGATCTCTGCACACTCGACTGTAGAGCATTCCCTTCGCTACAAAATACAGAATATAAATACTTTCCCTTAAGCATCTATCATATCATCGTTATTGTTGGAAAGGGATTCCCTAACCTGCGTTTTTGGTACAATTTTGTAAAGTCGGTCTTGCGTAGGGGTTTTGGGGTGGGTCAAAGCCCCTAATGTTTGTAATGGGTTAAAGGGTAGCTATAGGGTCCACAAACCACAGTTTGTGGACCATCAGATAGCAAAGGCTAAGATATTATAAATAGATAGATAGATAGTTAGGTCTAGTAAGGAAAAAAGTCGATAGATTGATGCTACATGCGAACTGTTAGATCTGCTTTGGGTTGTTTTGGGTAAGGACTCCTACTAGCTATGTGCGTGGAGATCCTTAGTCCTGCTGTGTACAGACCCTGTTAGGCTGTGTGCATGGGATGCTTTTTGGTTGTAAGTAGATATGAATGTTAATGAATGCGATGTATCGTTAAAGTATCTGTGTGTTATCTAAATTGGTTATGTTTGTTGTTGTGAGCACATCTGTGATGCCTATTTAAGTTGCAAATGTATCTGTGTTCTAAAATTCACATAATTATAACCGTGATCTAATATTGGCTGCGATTATAGTAATATGTGATGGTATTTGGTAATGCGGACATGGATGTGACTGTACTGATTTGTAGAAATTAGCTGAAGAAATCACTTATTCAATGGAGATTAACCCGATTACACATCAATTTCGAATTGCATGCATAACACATAATCTCATCTACAATTAATTGTCACATGCGGAAATAATGGAAGCAATCTCACATCAAATCAATCACACATTAACTCAGTATGTATGGGGAAAGCCTATAGCTGAAAACCCCGCAGCTATTGTGTATATTATAATGGAAAAATCATGTAACCAAACAAGTACAATACTCCTCACAAGTACTCAGTACTTTCTCATAAAGTCACACACAATCTAACTCAGTTTTGAACAAGTCTCGGGTTCAAAACTCACTGCTGACTGCCTTGCCTCTATTGTGCAATCATGGCCTGTATATGAAGAGATCCAAGGTTCGAATCCCCTTGGCTTGACTGCGCAATTGTCATGGACAATTCCTCCAAGTGTAATGCAAATCCCATGCAAAACTGATCCTCCAACTGATAGCTTTACTTACCCTTTCATCTACCTCTTCCACTGGTCTCCACTGAACTGATCATGCACTGTAGTGAACTGAAGTGTTCTTGAGTTGACTAATGAGTTAATATTTAGTAAATTAAATATTATTTAATTTACTCCACTCATATATAATTGATTAGCTAGTTAACTAATCTCAACTAGTTCAACTGAAATAAATAGAACACAACTCCACTATTTGTCCCGTTAACTCCTCCAAGACTTCTGCCACTGAAGTCTAACTGAAGCCAACCATGCAAGATGCCATCAAACCCTAGGAACCACGTGATTCCTTGTGTCAGTTGCATGAGCCACCTCCATGACTCAAACTGAAGTGCGCCAAGAGAGTAAACTGCTGTTTATAGTCAAAATATTATTAAGGGTAAATAATATTTGACTTCCATATTTTTAGGAGAACAGTCTAAAAATAGCCTGGGTCCTAAAAATTAGGGTCTCATCTATTTTTACCGACATGTCGCATACTCCAAGAATCTCCAAGTAGAATTCCCAAATTATGCTCCGTATGTCTAAAAATAGACATAGTCTAAAAAATAGACTTTGCGCCAGAATTTGCCTGCGGGCCCACTTAGTGAAGGCGACTTCATTTCACTAAGCTCCATCATCTTGCTGCATTTTCAACACTCCCTCTCAGCAAGATATGGATTATCTGCAACCCCTGTCCTGCCTCTGTGGAATTCGAACTTGCTCCTGGTGAGCGCCTTCGTCAAGATGTCGGCATCCTGATCCTCCGTGGGAACACTGGATTAGCCGAGAGTTTGATGCAGCTCTGGTTATCACAGTAGATCACTGTAGGCTCCAAATGCAACCTGAACAAACCTGCGAGGATCTTCCTCATCCAAATAGCCTCACATGCAGCCAAGCTTGCTGCCATGTACTCGGCCTCTCCTGAACTGAGTGCCACGGATCTCTGCTTCCTGCTGTACCAGGAAACTGCTGTCGACCCAATGCTGAAAACTCCTCCAGAAGTGCTCTTCCGGTCCGTTGGGCTCCCTGCCCAATCTGCATCAGTGAAGCCAGAAAGCTTCGCTCCATCCTCCTGTCTGTACCATAGACCATATCCCGATGTGTTTCTAATATAGCGCAATACATGCTTGCCTGCCTTCCAAAAGAGCTTGGTAGGCTTAACCATAGCTTGCAAAAGCTGGTTAACTGCATAGCATATATCGGGTCATGTATTGACCAGATACATAAGCGACCCACCAACTGTCGATAGACAGTGGCATCCACTACCTCCACTGAAGTAGCATCCTCCTTCCTCCAACCACCAGGAAGAGGAGTGTCAACAGGCTTGCAGCCTTGCATGTTGAACCTCTCCAGAATCTCCCGAGCATACTTTCCCTGAG